>JALAZF010000808.1:0-1200000 GCA_022829125.1 Lathyrus tuberosus | reverse complement strand
GTAAGGTGCCTACTTCATTAAAGTTTATTTGATTGTTGTACACAAACTGCTAAAATTATCATGAGGCCCTCTTAAAATTAGATGTAGATTCAGGGGACTATCTACCCATTACTTATAGGTTACCCAAACTTCCTAAAATGCCCTTCCCATTAAATAATTTAACACTGCAAAAAGGGCTTTTCAGTAATGCCCTAAGTCATCAAAATTCTTCACTTCTTTTCCCTAATGAAGCCACGTGTTCAGTGTTTCTCCATTTGATTCTTCCCTCTTTTTCTCTTTCTCTCTCTCTTTCACGCTTTTCTTTCTCTCTTTCTCCTCTCCTTCTCTGCCATTTTCTCTCACCCACTCTCCCGTTTTCTCACTCTCCATTTCCTCAACAAACCCTAAATTTACCGCTGCTTCCAACATCAGCCGTCGCCCCGTTTCTCCTTCATATATACCACCACCCCGCCGTTTTCTCTCTTTCTCTTTCATTCAACTCCCTCATTCTCGTCTCTCTTCCTATTCACCTCACGACCTTCCTAATGAACCAAAAAAAGGATTTTTGCGTTTACCTCGAGATTCAATACAGGTAGGTCCATAATCGATTACCTAACATTTTTTGTTTCTCTTCTTTAACATTATCATTCAATTCATGCATTTTTTTTGTCTTTCTGGTTAGGGATTTCGTGTATCGATCATATTATCAAGTTCTTCGTCTTGCAGATTCTCTTTGGATTAGGTATACCGATTCACGATTTTTTTTTTGTTTTTGGATTAGTATTTGTTTGATTTTTATATTTTGATTTATTTTGTGGCAGTGACTGTTTGTTTTGCGGAAAATGATTTTGGAGAATGTTAAAAAGTTGTTAAGAGCTGGACGAGTTCTTCGCTTGATAGAGAGATTAGACAGAAAGATAAAGATAAGCATACGCTTAAGGATTTGTTGTTTTTCTTGCACGTTCCGAGAATGGGAGGGCGCATTTATTATCACTGGTGAATTTCAGTTTGAGTTTTTTTTTTTAGCATTTTCTGTTGAAGGAATTCATAGACCTGTTTTGATTTATTATGTTTGTGTTTTTTTTTATTTGATGCAGCTTTTTGAGAAAATTGTATCCTGGCTATTCGGAATGTCCTCGGTCGTATGATAAGTTACGCTTTGATCCAAGGTGATGCCCGGGTTTTCGCTCATTATGCACGTATTTATTCTAATTTTGCTATATTTATTTTGTTAAGAATATCTAGAATGATTGTTTTGGTTGTTCATTAAATATAGTTGGTGTCGATTCCTGTGAGTAGCACTAAAATAATGACAGATCACCGGATTGTAAAGCAAAACAACTTGCGTTAGGTTAAACGTACTCATAGTTCATTTTTTAAAATACATTTCTGCATGTTAAAATTTACTAAGTTGCCAAAGAGAAATTGATTTCATATCCTTACTTCATTCCTTTTGGATTTTGAATGAAGCATTAGGTCTGCATTCATGCTGTTTTTGACAGCAATTTCTGGTAGGAGACTTTCAAGCTGCAAGGTACCTATTTGAAGATGAGCAAGATGTATCATCTGCAATTCGCTGTTTCGAAACTTTTCTACATTGCTTTTTTGCTGATCAAGTCACGGGGCCTACGGATCCCTTGCTACAATATACAAACATGTAAGGTGCCTACTTCATTAAAGTTTATTTGATTGTTGTACACAAACTGGTAAAATTATCATGAGGCCCTCTTAAAATTAGATGTAGATTCAGGGGACTATCTACCCATTACTTATAGGTTACCCAAACTTCCTAAAATGCCCTTCCCATTAAATAATTTAACACTGCAAAAAGGGCTTTTCAGTAATGCCCTAAGTCATCAAAATTCTTCACTTCTTTTCCCTAATGAAGCCACGTGTTCAGTGTTTCTCCATTTGATTCTTCCCTCTTTTTCTCTTTCTCTCTCTCTTTCACGCTTTTCTTTCTCTCTTTCTCCTCTCCTTCTCTGCCATTTTCTCTCACCCACTCTCCCGTTTTCTCACTCTCCATTTCCTCAACAAACCCTAAATTTACCGCTGCTTCCAACATCAGCCGCCGCCCCGTTTCTCCTTCATATATACCACCACCCCGCCGTTTTCTCTCTTTCTCTTTCATTCAACTCCCTCATTCTCGTCTCTCTTCCTATTCACCTCACGACCTTCCTAATGAACCAAAAAAAGGATTTTTGCGTTTACCTCGAGATTCAATACAGGTAGGTCCATAATCGATTACCTAACATTTTTTGTTTCTCTTCTTTAACATTATCATTCAATTCATGCATTTTTTTTGTCTTTCTGGTTAGGGATTTCGTGTATCGATCATATTATCAAGTTCTTCGTCTTGCAGATTCTCTTTGGATTAGGTATACCGATTCACGATTTTTTTTTTGTTTTTGGATTAGTATTTGTTTGATTTTTATATTTTGATTTATTTTGTGGCAGTGACGGTTTGTTTTGCGGAAAATGATTTTGGAGAATGTTAAAAAGTTGTTAAGAGCTGGACGAGTTCTTCGCTTGATAGAGAGATTAGACAGAAAGATAAAGATAAGCATACGCTTAAGGATTTGTTGTTTTTCTTGCACGTTCCGGGAACGGGAGGGCGCATTTATTTTCACTGGTGAATTTCAGTTTGAGTTTTTTTTTTTAGCATTTTCTGTTGAAGGAATTCATAGACCTGTTTTGATTTATTATGTTTGTGTTTTTTTTTTATTTGATGCAGCTTTTTGAGAAAATTGTATCCTGGCTATTCGGAATGTCCTCGGTCGTATGATAAGTTACGCTTTGATCCAAGGTGATGCCCGGGTTTTCGCTCATTATGCACGTATTTATTCTATTTTTGCTATATTTATTTTGTTAAGAATATCTAGAATGATTGTTTTGGTTGTTCATTAAAAAAGTTGGTGTCGATTCCTGTGAGTAGCACTAAAATAATGACAGATCACCGGATTGTAAAGCAAAACAACTTGCGTTAGGTTAAACGTACTCATAGTTCATTTTTTAAAATACATTTCTGCATGTTAAAATTTACTAAGTTGCCAAAGAGAAATTGATTTCATATCCTTACTTCATTCCTTTTGGATTTTGAATGAAGCATTAGGGCTGCATTCATGCTGTTTTTGACAGCAATTTCTGGTAGGAGACTTTCAAGCTGCAAGGTACCTATTTGAAGATGAGCAAGATGTATCATCTGCAATTCGCTGTTTCGAAACTTTTCAACATTGCTTTTTTGCTGATCAAGTCACGGGGCCTACGGATCCCTTGCTACAATATACAAACATGTAAGGTGCCTACTTCATTAAAGTTTATTTGATTGTTGTACACAAACTGGTAAAATTATCATGAGGCCCTCTTAAAATTAGATGTAGATTCAGGGGACTATCTACCCATTACTTATAGGTTACCCAAACTTCCTAAAATGCCCTTCCCATTAAATAATTTAACACTGCAAAAAGGGCTTTTCAGTAATGCCCTAAGTCATCAAAATTCTTCACTTCTTTTCCCTAATGAAGCCACGTGTTCAGTGTTTCTCCATTTGATTCTTCCCTCTTTTTCTCTTTCTCTCTCTCTTTCACGCTTTTCTTTCTCTCTTTCTCCTCTCCTTCTCTGCCATTTTCTCTCACCCACTCTCCCGTTTTCTCACTCTCCATTTCCTCAACAAACCCTAAATTTACCGCTGCTTCCAACATCAGCCGTCGCCCCGTTTCTCCTTCATATATACCACCACCCCGCCGTTTTCTCTCTTTCTCTTTCATTCAACTCCCTCATTCTCGTCTCTCTTCCTATTCACCTCACGACCTTCCTAATGAACCAAAAAAAGGATTTTTGCGTTTACCTCGAGATTCAATACAGGTAGGTCCATAATCGATTACCTAACATTTTTTGTTTCTCTTCTTTAACATTATCATTCAATTCATGCATTTTTTTTGTCTTTCTGGTTAGGGATTTCGTGTATCGATCATATTATCAAGTTCTTCGTCTTGCAGATTCTCTTTGGATTAGGTATACCGATTCACGATTTTTTTTTTGTTTTTGGATTAGTATTTGTTTGATTTTTATATTTTGATTTATTTTGTGGCAGTGACTGTTTGTTTTGCGGAAAATGATTTTGGAGAATGTTAAAAAGTTGTTAAGAGCTGGACGAGTTCTTCGCTTGATAGAGAGATTAGACAGAAAGATAAAGATAAGCATACGCTTAAGGATTTGTTGTTTTTCTTGCACGTTCCGGGAACGGGAGGGCGCATTTATTTTCACTGGTGAATTTCAGTTTGAGTTTTTTTTTTTAGCATTTTCTGTTGAAGGAATTCATAGACCTGTTTTGATTTATTATGTTTGTGTTTTTTTTTATTTGATGCAGCTTTTTGAGAAAATTGTATCCTGGCTATTCGGAATGTCCTCGGTCGTATGATAAGTTACGCTTTGATCCAAGGTGATGCCCGGGTTTTCGCTCATTATGCACGTATTTATTCTATTTTTGCTATATTTATTTTGTTAAGAATATCTAGAATGATTGTTTTGGTTGTTCATTAAATAAAGTTGGTGTCGATTCCTGTGAGTAGCACTAAAATAATGACAGATCACCGGATTGTAAAGCAAAACAACTTGCGTTAGGTTAAACGTACTCATAGTTCATTTTTTAAAATACATTTCTGCATGTTAAAATTTACTAAGTTGCCAAAGAGAAATTGATTTCATATCCTTACTTCATTCCTTTTGGATTTTGAATGAAGCATTAGGGCTGCATTCATGCTGTTTTTGACAGCAATTTCTGGTAGGAGACTTTCAAGCTGCAAGGTACCTATTTGAAGATGAGCAAGATGTATCATCTGCAATTCGCTGTTTCGAAACTTTTCAACATTGCTTTTTTGCTGATCAAGTCACGGGGCCTACGGATCCCTTGCTACAATATACAAACATGTAAGGTGCCTACTTCATTAAAGTTTATTTGATTGTTGTACACAAACTGGTAAAATTATCATGAGGCCCTCTTAAAATTAGATGTAGATTCAGGGGACTATCTACCCATTACTTATAGGTTACCCAAACTTCCTAAAATGCCCTTCCCATTAAATAATTTAACACTGCAAAAAGGGCTTTTCAGTAATGCCCTAAGTCATCAAAATTCTTCACTTCTTTTCCCTAATGAAGCCACGTGTTCAGTGTTTCTCCATTTGATTCTTCCCTCTTTTTCTCTTTCTCTCTCTCTTTCACGCTTTTCTTTCTCTCTTTCTCCTCTCCTTCTCTGCCATTTTCTCTCACCCACTCTCCCGTTTTCTCACTCTCCATTTCCTCAACAAACCCTAAATTTACCGCTGCTTCCAACATCAGCCGCCGCCCCGTTTCTCCTTCATATATACCACCACCCCGCCGTTTTCTCTCTTTCTCTTTCATTCAACTCCCTCATTCTCGTCTCTCTTCCTATTCACCTCACGACCTTCCTAATGAACCAAAAAAAGGATTTTTGCGTTTACCTCGAGATTCAATACAGGTAGGTCCATAATCGATTACCTAACATTTTTTGTTTCTCTTCTTTAACATTATCATTCAATTCATGCATTTTTTTTGTCTTTCTGGTTAGGGATTTCGTGTATCGATCATATTATCAAGTTCTTCGTCTTGCAGATTCTCTTTGGATTAGGTATACCGATTCACGATTTTGTTTTTGTTTTTGGATTAGTATTTGTTTGATTTTTATATTTTGATTTATTTTGTGGCAGTGACTGTTTGTTTTGCGGAAAATGATTTTGGAGAATGTTAAAAAGTTGTTAAGAGCTGGACGAGTTCTTCGCTTGATAGAGAGATTAGACAGAAAGATAAAGATAAGCATACGCTTAAGGATTTGTTGTTTTTCTTGCACGTTCCGAGAACGGGAGGGCGCATTTATTTTCACTGGTGAATTTCAGTTTGAGTTTTTTTTTTTAGCATTTTCTGTTGAAGGAATTCATAGACCTGTTTTGATTTATTATGTTTTTGTTTTTTTTTATTTGATGCAGCTTTTTGAGAAAATTGTATCCTGGCTATTCGGAATGTCCTCGGTCGTATGATAAGTTACACTTTGATCCAAGGTGATGCCCGGGTTTTCGCTCATTATGCACGTATTTATTCTATTTTTGCTATATTTATTTTGTTAAGAATATCTAGAATGATTGTTTTGGTTGTTCATTAAATAAAGTTGGTGTCGATTCCTGTGAGTAGCCCTAAAATAATGACAGATCACCGGATTGTAAAGCAAAACAACTTGCGTTAGGTTAAACGTACTCATAGTTCATTTTTGAAAATACATTTCTGCATGTTAAAATTTACTAAGTTGCCAAAGAGAAATTGATTTCATATCCTTACTTCATTCCTTTTGGATTTTGAATGAAGCATTAGGTCTGCATTCATGCTGTTTTTGACAGTAATTTCTGGTAGGAGACTTTCAAGCTGCAAGGTACCTATTTGAAGATGAGCAAGATGTATCATCTGCAATTCGCTGTTTCGAAACTTTTCTACATTGCTTTTTTGCTGATCAAGTCACGGGGCCTACGGATCCCTTGCTACAATATACAAACATGTAAGGTGCCTACTTCATTAAAGTTTATTTGATTGTTGTACACAAACTGGTAAAATTATCATGAGGCCCTCTTAAAATTAGATGTAGATTCAGGGGACTATCTACCCATTACTTATAGGTTACCCAAACTTCCTAAAATGCCCTTCCCATTAAATAATTTAACACTGCAAAAAGGGCTTTTCAGTAATGCCCTAAGTCATCAAAATTCTTCACTTCTTTTCCCTAATGAAGCCACGTGTTCAGTGTTTCTCCATTTGATTCTTCCCTCTTTTTCTCTTTCTCTCTCTCTTTCACGCTTTTCTTTCTCTCTTTCTCCTCTCCTTCTCTGCCATTTTCTCTCACCCACTCTCCCGTTTTCTCACTCTCCATTTCCTCAACAAACCCTAAATTTACCGCTGCTTCCAACATCAGCCGCCGCCCCGTTTCTCCTTCATATATACCACCACCCCGCCGTTTTCTCTCTTTCTCTTTCATTCAACTCCCTCATTCTCGTCTCTCTTCCTATTCACCTCACGACCTTCCTAATGAACCAAAAAAAGGATTTTTGCGTTTACCTCGAGATTCAATACAGGTAGGTCCATAATCGATTACCTAACATTTTTTGTTTCTCTTCTTTAACATTATCATTCGATTCATGCATTTTTTTTGTGTTTCTGGTTAGGGATTTCGTGTATCGATCATATTATCAAGTTCTTCGTCTTGCAGATTCTCTTTGGATTTGGTATACCGATTCACGATTTTTTTTTTCTTTTTGGATTAGTATTTATTTGATTTTAATATTTTGATTTATTTTGTGGCAGTGACTGTTTGTTTTGCGGAAAATGATTTTGGAGAATGTTAAAAAGTTGTTAAGAGCTGGACGAGTTCTTCGCTTGATAGAGAGATTAGACAGAAAGATAAAGATAAACATACGCTTAAGGATTTGTTGTTTTTCTTGCACGTTTCGAGAACGGGAGGGCGCATTTATTTTCACTGGTGAATTTCAGTTTGAGTTTTTATTTTTAGCATTTTCTGTTGAAGGAATTCATAGACCTGTTTTGATTTATTATGTTTGTGTTTTTTTTATTTGATGCAGCTTTTTGAGAAAATTGTATCCTGGCTATTCGGAATGTCCTCGGTCGTATGATAAGTTACGCTTTGATCCAAGGTGATGCCCGGGTTTTCGCTCATTATGCACGTATTTATTCTATTTTTGCTATATTTATTTTGTTAAGAATATCTAGAATGATTGTTTTGGTTGTTCATTAAATAAAGTTGGTGTCGATTCCTGTGAGTAGCCCTAAAATAATGACAGATCACCGGATTGTAAAGCAAAACAACTTGCGTTAGGTTAAACGTACTCATAGTTCATTTTTGAAAATACATTTCTGCATGTTAAAATTTACTAAGTTGCCAAAGAGAAATTGATTTCATATCCTTACTTCATTCCTTTTGGATTTTGAATGAAGCATTAGGTCTGCATTCATGCTCCTTTTTGACAGTAATTTCTGGTAGGAGACTTTCAAGCTGCAAGGTACCTATTTGAAGATGAGCAAGATGTATCATCTGCAATTCGCTGTTTCGAAACTTTTCTACATTGCTTTTTTGCTGATCAAGTCACGGGGCCTACGGATCCCTTGCTACAATATACAAACAAGTAAGGTGCCTACTTCATTAAAGTTTATTTGATTGTTGTACACAAACTGGTAAAATTATCATGAGGCCCTCTTAAAATTAGATGTAGATTCAGGGGACTATCTACCCATTACTTATAGGTTACCCAAACTTCCTAAAATGCCCTTCCCATTAAATAATTTAACACTGCAAAAAGGGTTTTTGAGTAATGCCCTAAGTCATCAAAATTCTTCACTTCTTTTCCCTAATGAAGCCACGTGTTCAGTGTTTCTCCATTTGATTCTTCCCTCTTTTTCTCTTTCTCTCTCTCTTTCACGCTTTTCTTTCTCTCTTTCTCCTCTCCTTCTCTGCCATTTTCTCTCACCCACTCTCCCGTTTTCTCACTCTCCATTTCCTCAACAAACCCTAAATTTACCGCTGCTTCCAACATCAGCCGCCGCCCCGTTTCTCCTTCATATATACCACCACCCCGCCGTTTTCTCTCTTTCTCTTTCATTCAACTCCCTCATTCTCGTCTCTCTTCCTATTCACCTCACGACCTTCCTAATGAACCAAAAAAAGGATTTTTGCGTTTACCTCGAGATTCAATACAGGTAGGTCCATAATCGATTACCTAACATTTTTTGTTTCTCTTCTTTAACATTATCATTCAATTCATGCATTTTTTTTGTCTTTCTGGTTAGGGATTTCGTGTATCGATCATATTATCAAGTTCTTCGTCTTGCAGATTCTCTTTGGATTAGGTATACCGATTCACGATTTTTTTTTTGTTTTTGGATTAGTATTTGTTTGATTTTTATATTTTGATTTATTTTGTGGCAGTGACTGTTTGTTTTGCGGAAAATGATTTTGGAGAATGTTAAAAAGTTGTTAAGAGCTGGACGAGTTCTTCGCTTGATAGAGAGATTAGACAGAAAGATAAAGATAAGCATACGCTTAAGGATTTGTTGTTTTTCTTGCACGTTCCGGGAACGGGAGGGCGCATTTATTTTCACTGGTGAATTTCAGTTTGAGTTTTTTTTTTTAGCATTTTCTGTTGAAGGAATTCATAGACCTGTTTTGATTTATTATGTTTGTGTTTTTTTTTATTTGATGCAGCTTTTTGAGAAAATTGTATCCTGGCTATTCGGAATGTCCTCGGTCGTATGATAAGTTACGCTTTGATCCAAGGTGATGCCCGGGTTTTCGCTCATTATGCACGTATTTATTCTATTTTTGCTATATTTATTTTGTTAAGAATATCTAGAATGATTGTTTTGGTTGTTCATTAAATAAAGTTGGTGTCGATTCCTGTGAGTAGCACTAAAATAATGACAGATCACCGGATTGTAAAGCAAAACAACTTGCGTTAGGTTAAACGTACTCATAGTTCATTTTTTAAAATACATTTCTGCATGTTAAAATTTACTAAGTTGCCAAAGAGAAATTGATTTCATATCCTTACTTCATTCCTTTTGGATTTTGAATGAAGCATTAGGGCTGCATTCATGCTGTTTTTGACAGCAATTTCTGGTAGGAGACTTTCAAGCTGCAAGGTACCTATTTGAAGATGAGCAAGATGTATCATCTGCAATTCGCTGTTTCGAAACTTTTCAACATTGCTTTTTTGCTGATCAAGTCACGGGGCCTACGGATCCCTTGCTACAATATACAAACATGTAAGGTGCCTACTTCATTAAAGTTTATTTGATTGTTGTACACAAACTGGTAAAATTATCATGAGGCCCTCTTAAAATTAGATGTAGATTCAGGGGACTATCTACCCATTACTTATAGGTTACCCAAACTTCCTAAAATGCCCTTCCCATTAAATAATTTAACACTGCAAAAAGGGCTTTTCAGTAATGCCCTAAGTCATCAAAATTCTTCACTTCTTTTCCCTAATGAAGCCACGTGTTCAGTGTTTCTCCATTTGATTCTTCCCTCTTTTTCTCTTTCTCTCTCTCTTTCACGCTTTTCTTTCTCTCTTTCTCCTCTCCTTCTCTGCCATTTTCTCTCACCCACTCTCCCGTTTTCTCACTCTCCATTTCCTCAACAAACCCTAAATTTACCGCTGCTTCCAACATCAGCCGCCGCCCCGTTTCTCCTTCATATATACCACCACCCCGCCGTTTTCTCTCTTTCTCTTTCATTCAACTCCCTCATTCTCGTCTCTCTTCCTATTCACCTCACGACCTTCCTAATGAACCAAAAAAAGGATTTTTGCGTTTACCTCGAGATTCAATACAGGTAGGTCCATAATCGATTACCTAACATTTTTTGTTTCTCTTCTTTAACATTATCATTCAATTCATGCATTTTTTTTGTCTTTCTGGTTAGGGATTTCGTGTATCGATCATATTATCAAGTTCTTCGTCTTGCAGATTCTCTTTGGATTAGGTATACCGATTCACGATTTTTTTTTTGTTTTTGGATTAGTATTTGTTTGATTTTTATATTTTGATTTATTTTGTGGCAGTGACTGTTTGTTTTGCGGAAAATGATTTTGGAGAATGTTAAAAAGTTGTTAAGAGCTGGACGAGTTCTTCGCTTGATAGAGAGATTAGACAGAAAGATAAAGATAAGCATACGCTTAAGGATTTGTTGTTTTTCTTGCACGTTCCGGGAACGGGAGGGCGCATTTATTTTCACTGGTGAATTTCAGTTTGAGTTTTTTTTTTTAGCATTTTCTGTTGAAGGAATTCATAGACCTGTTTTGATTTATTATGTTTGTGTTTTTTTTTATTTGATGCAGCTTTTTGAGAAAATTGTATCCTGGCTATTCGGAATGTCCTCGGTCGTATGATAAGTTACGCTTTGATCCAAGGTGATGCCCGGGTTTTCGCTCATTATGCACGTATTTATTCTATTTTTGCTATATTTATTTTGTTAAGAATATCTAGAATGATTGTTTTGGTTGTTCATTAAATAAAGTTGGTGTCGATTCCTGTGAGTAGCACTAAAATAATGACAGATCACCGGATTGTAAAGCAAAACAACTTGCGTTAGGTTAAACGTACTCATAGTTCATTTTTTAAAATACATTTCTGCATGTTAAAATTTACTAAGTTGCCAAAGAGAAATTGATTTCATATCCTTACTTCATTCCTTTTGGATTTTGAATGAAGCATTAGGGCTGCATTCATGCTGTTTTTGACAGCAATTTCTGGTAGGAGACTTTCAAGCTGCAAGGTACCTATTTGAAGATGAGCAAGATGTATCATCTGCAATTCGCTGTTTCGAAACTTTTCAACATTGCTTTTTTGCTGATCAAGTCACGGGGCCTACGGATCCCTTGCTACAATATACAAACATGTAAGGTGCCTACTTCATTAAAGTTTATTTGATTGTTGTACACAAACTGGTAAAATTATCATGAGGCCCTCTTAAAATTAGATGTAGATTCAGGGGACTATCTACCCATTACTTATAGGTTACCCAAACTTCCTAAAATGCCCTTCCCATTAAATAATTTAACACTGCAAAAAGGGCTTTTCAGTAATGCCCTAAGTCATCAAAATTCTTCACTTCTTTTCCCTAATGAAGCCACGTGTTCAGTGTTTCTCCATTTGATTCTTCCCTCTTTTTCTCTTTCTCTCTCTCTTTCACGCTTTTCTTTCTCTCTTTCTCCTCTCCTTCTCTGCCATTTTCTCTCACCCACTCTCCCGTTTTCTCACTCTCCATTTCCTCAACAAACCCTAAATTTACCGCTGCTTCCAACATCAGCCGCCGCCCCGTTTCTCCTTCATATATACCACCACCCCGCCGTTTTCTCTCTTTCTCTTTCATTCAACTCCCTCATTCTCGTCTCTCTTCCTATTCACCTCACGACCTTCCTAATGAACCAAAAAAAGGATTTTTGCGTTTACCTCGAGATTCAATACAGGTAGGTCCATAATCGATTACCTAACATTTTTTGTTTCTCTTCTTTAACATTATCATTCAATTCATGCATTTTTTTTGTCTTTCTGGTTAGGGATTTCGTGTATCGATCATATTATCAAGTTCTTCGTCTTGCAGATTCTCTTTGGATTAGGTATACCGATTCACGATTTTTTTTTTGTTTTTGGATTAGTATTTGTTTGATTTTTATATTTTGATTTATTTTGTGGCAGTGACTGTTTGTTTTGCGGAAAATGATTTTGGAGAATGTTAAAAAGTTGTTAAGAGCTGGACGAGTTCTTCGCTTGATAGAGAGATTAGACAGAAAGATAAAGATAAGCATACGCTTAAGGATTTGTTGTTTTTCTTGCACGTTCCGAGAACGGGAGGGCGCATTTATTTTCACTGGTGAATTTCAGTTTGAGTTTTTTTTTTTAGCATTTTCTGTTGAAGGAATTCATAGACCTGTTTTGATTTATTATGTTTTTGTTTTTTTTTATTTGATGCAGCTTTTTGAGAAAATTGTATCCTGGCTATTCGGAATGTCCTCGGTCGTATGATAAGTTACACTTTGATCCAAGGTGATGCCCGGGTTTTCGCTCATTATGCACGTATTTATTCTATTTTTGCTATATTTATTATGTTAAGAATATCTAGAATGATTGTTTTGGTTGTTCATTAAATAAAGTTGGTGTCGATTCCTGTGAGTAGCCCTAAAATAATGACAGATCACCGGATTGTAAAGCAAAACAACTTGCGTTAGGTTAAACGTACTCATAGTTCATTTTTGAAAATACATTTCTGCATGTTAAAATTTACTAAGTTGCCAAAGAGAAATTGATTTCATATCCTTACTTCATTCCTTTTGGATTTTGAATGAAGCATTAGGTCTGCATTCATGCTGTTTTTGACAGTAATTTCTGGTAGGAGACTTTCAAGCTGCAAGGTACCTATTTGAAGATGAGCAAGATGTATCATCTGCAATTCGCTGTTTCGAAACTTTTCTACATTGCTTTTTTGCTGATCAAGTCACGGGGCCTACGGATCCCTTGCTACAATATACAAACATGTAAGGTGCCTACTTCATTAAAGTTTATTTGATTGTTGTACACAAACTGGTAAAATTATCATGAGGCCCTCTTAAAATTAGATGTAGATTCAGGGGACTATCTACCCATTACTTATAGGTTACCCAAACTTCCTAAAATGCCCTTCCCATTAAATAATTTAACACTGCAAAAAGGGCTTTTCAGTAATGCCCTAAGTCATCAAAATTCTTCACTTCTTTTCCCTAATGAAGCCACGTGTTCAGTGTTTCTCCATTTGATTCTTCCCTCTTTTTCTCTTTCTCTCTCTCTTTCACGCTTTTCTTTCTCTCTTTCTCCTCTCCTTCTCTGCCATTTTCTCTCACCCACTCTCCCGTTTTCTCACTCTCCATTTCCTCAACAAACCCTAAATTTACCGCTGCTTCCAACATCAGCCGCCGCCCCGTTTCTCCTTCATATATACCACCACCCCGCCGTTTTCTCTCTTTCTCTTTCATTCAACTCCCTCATTCTCGTCTCTCTTCCTATTCACCTCACGACCTTCCTAATGAACCAAAAAAAGGATTTTTGCGTTTACCTCGAGATTCAATACAGGTAGGTCCATAATCGATTACCTAACATTTTTTGTTTCTCTTCTTTAACATTATCATTCGATTCATGCATTTTTTTTGTGTTTCTGGTTAGGGATTTCGTGTATCGATCATATTATCAAGTTCTTCGTCTTGCAGATTCTCTTTGGATTTGGTATACCGATTCACGATTTTTTTTTTCTTTTTGGATTAGTATTTATTTGATTTTAATATTTTGATTTATTTTGTGGCAGTGACTGTTTGTTTTGCGGAAAATGATTTTGGAGAATGTTAAAAAGTTGTTAAGAGCTGGACGAGTTCTTCGCTTGATAGAGAGATTAGACAGAAAGATAAAGATAAACATACGCTTAAGGATTTGTTGTTTTTCTTGCACGTTTCGAGAACGGGAGGGCGCATTTATTTTCACTGGTGAATTTCAGTTTGAGTTTTTATTTTTAGCATTTTCTGTTGAAGGAATTCATAGACCTGTTTTGATTTATTATGTTTGTGTTTTTTTTATTTGATGCAGCTTTTTGAGAAAATTGTATCCTGGCTATTCGGAATGTCCTCGGTCGTATGATAAGTTACGCTTTGATCCAAGGTGATGCCCGGGTTTTCGCTCATTATGCACGTATTTATTCTATTTTTGCTATATTTATTTTGTTAAGAATATCTAGAATGATTGTTTTGGTTGTTCATTAAATAAAGTTGGTGTCGATTCCTGTGAGTAGCCCTAAAATAATGACAGATCACCGGATTGTAAAGCAAAACAACTTGCGTTAGGTTAAACGTACTCATAGTTCATTTTTGAAAATACATTTCTGCATGTTAAAATTTACTAAGTTGCCAAAGAGAAATTGATTTCATATCCTTACTTCATTCCTTTTGGATTTTGAATGAAGCATTAGGTCTGCATTCATGCTGTTTTTGACAGTAATTTCTGGTAGGAGACTTTCAAGCTGCAAGGTACCTATTTGAAGATGAGCAAGATGTATCATCTGCAATTCGCTGTTTCGAAACTTTTCTACATTGCTTTTTTGCTGATCAAGTCACGGGGCCTACGGATCCCTTGCTACAATATACAAACAAGTAAGGTGCCTACTTCATTAAAGTTTATTTGATTGTGTACACAAACTGGTAAAATTATCATGAGGCCCTCTTAAAATTAGATGTAGATTCAGGGGACTATCTACCCATTACTTATAGGTTACCCAAACTTCCTAAAATGCCCTTCCCATTAAATAATTTAACACTGCAAAAAGGGCTTTTCAGTAATGCCCTAAGTCATCAAAATTCTTCACTTCTTTTCCCTAATGAAGCCACGTGTTCAGTGTTTCTCCATTTGATTCTTCCCTCTTTTTCTCTTTCTCTCTCTCTTTCACGCTTTTCTTTCTCTCTTTCTCCTCTCCTTCTCTGCCATTTTCTCTCACCCACTCTCCCGTTTTCTCACTCTCCATTTCCTCAACAAACCCTAAATTTACCGCTGCTTCCAACATCAGCCGCCGCCCCGTTTCTCCTTCATATATACCACCACCCCGCCGTTTTCTCTCTTTCTCTTTCATTCAACTCCCTCATTCTCGTCTCTCTTCCTATTCACCTCACGACCTTCCTAATGAACCAAAAAAAGGATTTTTGCGTTTACCTCGAGATTCAATACAGGTAGGTCTATAATCGATTACCTAACATTTTTTGTTTCTCTTCTTTAACATTATCATTCAATTCATGCATTTTTTTTGTCTTTCTGGTTAGGGATTTCGTGTATCGATCATATTATCAAGTTCTTCGTCTTGCAGATTCTCTTTGGATTAGGTATACCGATTCACGATTTTTTTTTTGTTTTTGGATTAGTATTTGTTTGATTTTTATATTTTGATTTATTTTGTGGCAGTGACTGTTTGTTTTGCGGAAAATGATTTTGGAGAATGTTAAAAAGTTGTTAAGAGCTGGACGAGTTCTTCGCTTGATAGAGAGATTAGACAGAAAGATAAAGATAAGCATACGCTTAAGGATTTGTTGTTTTTCTTGCACGTTCCGAGAACGGGAGGGCGCATTTATTTTCACTGGTGAATTTCAGTTTGAGTTTTTTTTTTTAGCATTTTCTGTTGAAGGAATTCATAGACCTGTTTTGATTTATTATGTTTTTGTTTTTTTTTATTTGATGCAGCTTTTTGAGAAAATTGTATCCTGGCTATTCGGAATGTCCTCGGTCGTATGATAAGTTACGCTTTGATCCAAGGTGATGCCCGGGTTTTCGCTCATTATGCACGTATTTATTCTATTTTTGCTATATTTATTTTGTTAAGAATATCTAGAATGATTGTTTTGGTTGTTCATTAAATAAAGTTGGTGTCGATTCCTGTGAGTAGCCCTAAAATAATGACAGATCACCGGATTGTAAAGCAAAACAACTTGCGTTAGGTTAAACGTACTCATAGTTCATTTTTGAAAATACATTTCTGCATGTTAAAATTTACTAAGTTGCCAAAGAGAAATTGATTTCATATCCTTACTTCATTCCTTTTGGATTTTGAATGAAGCATTAGGTCTGCATTCATGCTGTTTTTGACAGTAATTTCTGGTAGGTGACTTTCAAGCTGCAAGGTACCTATTTGAAGATGAGCAAGATGTATCATCTGCAATTCGCTGTTTCGAAACTTTTCTACATTGCTTTTTTGCTGATCAAGTCACGGGGCCTACGGATCCCTTGCTACAATATACAAACATGTAAGGTGCCTACTTCATTAAAGTTTATTTGATTGTTGTACACAAACTGGTAAAATTATCATGAGGCCCTCTTAAAATTAGATGTAGATTCAGGGGACTATCTACCCATTACTTATAGGTTACCCAAACTTCCTAAAATGCCCTTCCCATTAAATAATTTAACACTGCAAAAAGGGCTTTTCAGTAATGCCCTAAGTCATCAAAATTCTTCACTTCTTTTCCCTAATGAAGCCACGTGTTCAGTGTTTCTCCATTTGATTCTTCCCTCTTTTTCTCTTTCTCTCTCTCTGTCACGCTTTTCTTTCTCTCTTTCTCCTCTCCTTCTCTGCCATTTTCTCTCACCCACTCTCCCGTTTTCTCACTCTCCATTTCCTCAACAAACCCTAAATTTACCGCTGCTTCCAACATCAGCCGCCGCCCCGTTTCTCCTTCATATATACCACCACCCCGCCGTTTTCTCTCTTTCTCTTTCATTCAACTCCCTCATTCTCGTCTCTCTTCCTATTCACCTCACGACCTTCCTAATGAACCAAAAAAAGGATTTTTGCGTTTACCTCGAGATTCAATACAGGTAGGTCCATAATCGATTACCTAACATTTTTTGTTTCTCTTCTTTAACATTATCATTCGATTCATGCATTTTTTTTGTGTTTCTGGTTAGGGATTTCGTGTATCGATCATATTATCAAGTTCTTCGTCTTGCAGATTCTCTTTGGATTTGGTATACCGATTCACGATTTTTTTTTTCTTTTTGGATTAGTATTTGTTTGATTTTAATATTTTGATTTATTTTGTGGCAGTGACTGTTTGTTTTGCGGAAAATGATTTTGGAGAATGTTAAAAAGTTGTTAAGAGCTGGACGAGTTCTTCGCTTGATAGAGAGATTAGACAGAAAGATAAAGATAAACATACGCTTAAGGATTTGTTGTTTTTCTTGCACGTTTCGAGAACGGGAGGGCGCATTTATTTTCACTGGTGAATTTCAGTTTGAGTTTTTTTTTTTAGCATTTTCTGTTGAAGGAATTCATAGACCTGTTTTGATTTATTATGTTTGTGTTTTTTTTATTTGATGCAGCTTTTTGAGAAAATTGTATCCTGGCTATTCGGAATGTCCTCGGTCGTATGATAAGTTACGCTTTGATCCAAGGTGATGCCCGGGTTTTCGCTCATTATGCACGTATTTATTCTATTTTTGCTATATTTATTTTGTTAAGAATATCTAGAATGATTGTTTTGGTTGTTCATTAAATAAAGTTGGTGTCGATTCCTGTGAGTAGCCCTAAAATAATGACAGATCACCGGATTGTAAAGCAAAACAACTTGCGTTAGGTTAAACGTACTCATAGTTCATTTTTGAAAATACATTTCTGCATGTTAAAATTTACTAAGTTGCCAAAGAGAAATTGATTTCATATCCTTACTTCATTCCTTTTGGATTTTGAATGAAGCATTAGGTCTGCATTCATGCTGTTTTTGACAGTAATTTCTGGCAGGAGACTTTCAAGCTGCAAGGTACCTATTTGAAGATGAGCAAGATGTATCATCTGCAATTCGCTGTTTCGAAACTTTTCTACATTGCTTTTTTGCTGATCAAGTCACGGGGCCTACGGATCCCTTGCTACAATATACAAACAAGTAAGGTGCCTACTTCATTAAAGTTTATTTGATTGTTGTACACAAACTGGTAAAATTATCATGAGGCCCTCTTAAAATTAGATGTAGATTCAGGGGACTATCTACCCATTACTTATAGGTTACCCAAACTTCCTAAAATGCCCTTCCCATTAAATAATTTAACACTGCAAAAAGGGCTTTTCAGTAATGCCCTAAGTCATCAAAATTCTTCACTTCTTTTCCCTAATGAAGCCACGTGTTCAGTGTTTCTCCATTTGATTCTTCCCTCTTTTTCTCTTTCTCTCTCTCTCTTTCACGCATTTCTTTCTCCCTTTCTCCTCTCCTTCTCTGCCATTTTCTCTCACCCACTCTCCCGTTTTCTCACTCTCCATTTCCTCAACAAACCCTAAATCTACCGCTGCTTCCAACATCCGCCGCCGCCCCGTTTCTCCGTCATATATACCACCACCCCGCCGTTTTCTCTCTTTCTCTTTCATTCAACTCCCTCATTCTCGTCTCTCTTCCTATTCACCTCACGACCTTCCTAATGAACCAAAAAAAGGATTTTTGCGTTTACCTCGAGATTCGATACAGGTAGGTCCATAATCGATTACCTAACATTTTTTGTTTCTCTTCTTTAACATTATCATTCAATTCATGCATTTTTTTTGTCTTTCTGGTTAGGGATTTCGTGTATCGATCATATTATCAAGTTCTTCGTCTTGCAGATTCTCTTTGGATTAGGTATACCGATTCACGATTTTTTTTTTGTTTTTGGATTAGTATTTGTTTGATTTTAATATTTTGATTTATTTTGTGGCAGTGACTGTTTGTTTTGCGGAAAATGATTTTGGAGAATGTTAAAAAGTTGTTAAGAGCTGGACGAGTTCTTCGCTTGATAGAGAGATTAGACAAAAAGATAAAGATAAACATACGCTTAAGGATTTGTTGTTTTTCTTGCACGTTCCGAGAACGGGAGGGCGCATTTATTTTCACTGGTGAATTTCAGTTTGAGTTTTTTTTTTAGCATTTTCTGTTGAAGGAATTCATAGACCTGTTTTGATTTATTATGTTTGTGTTTTTTTTTATTTGATGCAGCTTTTTGAGAAAATTGTATCCTGGCTATTCGGAATGTCCTCGGTCGTATGATAAGTTACGCTTTGATCCAAGGTGATGCCTGGGTTTTCGCTCATTATGCACGTATTTATTCTATTTTTGCTATATTTATTTTGTTAAGAATATCTAGAATGATTGTTTTGGTTGTTCATTAAATAAAGTTGGTGTCGATTCCTGTGAGTAGCCCTAAAATAATGACAGATCACCGGATTGTAAAGCAAAACAACTTGCGTTAGGTTAAACGTACTCATAGTTCATTTTTGAAAATACATTTATGCATGTTAAAATTTACTAAGTTGCCAAAGAGAAATTGATTTCATATCCTTACTTCATTCCTTTTGGATTTTGAATGAAGCATTAGGTCTGCATTCATGCTGTTTTTGACAGTAATTTCTGGTAGGAGACTTTCAAGCTGCAAGGTACCTATTTGAAGATGAGCAAGATGTATCATCTGCAATTCGCTGTTTCGAAACTTTTCTACATTGCTTTTTTGCTGATCAAGTCACGGGGCCTACGGATCCCTTGCTACAATATACAAACAAGTAAGGTGCCTACTTCATTAAAGTTTATTTGATTGTTGTACACAAACTGGTAAAATTATCATGAGGCCCTCTTAAAATTAGATGTAGATTCAGGGGACTATCTACCCATTACTTATAGGTTACCCAAACTTCCTAAAATGCCCTTCCCATTAAATAATTTAACACTGCAAAAAGGGCTTTTCAGTAATGCCCTAAGTCATCAAAATTCTTCACTTCTTTTCCCTAATGAAGCCACGTGTTCAGTGTTTCTCCATTTGATTCTTCCCTCTTTTTCTCTTTCTCTCTCTCTTTCACGCATTTCTTTCTCCCTTTCTCCTCTCCTTCTCTGCCATTTTCTCTCACCCACTCTCCCGTTTTCTCACTCTCCATTTCCTCAACAAACCCTAAATCTACCGCTGCTTCCAACATCCGCCGCCGCCCCGTTTCTCCGTCATATATACCACCACCCCGCCGTTTTCTCTCTTTCTCTTTCATTCAACTCCCTCATTCTCGTCTCTCTTCCTATTCACCTCACGACCTTCCTAATGAACCAAAAAAAGGATTTTTGCGTTTACCTCGAGATTCGATACAGGTAGGTCCATAATCGATTACCTAACATTTTTTGTTTCTCTTCTTTAACATTATCATTCAATTCATGCATTTTTTTTGTCTTTCTGGTTAGGGATTTCGTGTATCGATCATATTATCAAGTTCTTCGTCTTGCAGATTCTCTTTGGATTAGGTATACCGATTCACGATTTTTTTTTTGTTTTTGGATTAGTATTTGTTTGATTTTAATATTTTGATTTATTTTGTGGCAGTGACTGTTTGTTTTGCGGAAAATGATTTTGGAGAATGTTAAAAAGTTGTTAAGAGCTGGACGAGTTCTTCGCTTGATAGAGAGATTAGACAAAAAGATAAAGATAAACATACGCTTAAGGATTTGTTGTTTTTCTTGCACGTTCCGAGAACGGGAGGGCGCATTTATTTTCACTGGTGAATTTCAGTTTGAGTTTTTTTTTTTAGCATTTTCTGTTGAAGGAATTCATAGACCTGTTTTGATTTATTATGTTTGTGTTTTTTTTTATTTGATGCAGCTTTTTGAGAAAATTGTATCCTGGCTATTCGGAATGTCCTCGGTCGTATGATAAGTTACGCTTTGATCCAAGGTGATGCCTGGGTTTTCGCTCATTATGCACGTATTTATTCTATTTTTGCTATATTTATTTTGTTAAGAATATCTAGAATGATTGTTTTGGTTGTTCATTAAATAAAGTTGGTGTCGATTCCTGTGAGTAGCCCTAAAATAATGACAGATCACCGGATTGTAAAGCAAAACAACTTGCGTTAGGTTAAACGTACTCATAGTTCATTTTTGAAAATACATTTCTGCATGTTAAAATTTACTAAGTTGCCAAAGAGAAATTGATTTCATATCCTTACTTCATTCCTTTTGGATTTTGAATGAAGCATTAGGTCTGCATTCATGATGTTTTTGACAGTAATTTCTGGTAGGAGACTTTCAAGCTGCAAGGTACCTATTTGAAGATGAGCAAGATGTATCATCTGCAATTCGCTGTTTCGAAACTTTTCTACATTGCTTTTTTGCTGATCAAGTCACGGGGCCTACGGATCCCTTGCTACAATATACAAACATGTAAGGTGCCTACTTCATTAAAGTTTATTTGATTGTTGTACACAAACTGGAAAAATTATCATGAGGCCCTCTTAAAATTAGATGTAGATTCAGGGGACTATCTACCCATTACTTATAGGTTACCCAAACTTCCTAAAATGCCCTTCCCATTAAATAATTTAACACTGCAAAAAGGGCTTTTCAGTAATGCCCTAAGTCATCAAAATTCTTCACTTCTTTTCCCTAATGAAGCCACGTGTTCAGTGTTTCTCCATTTGATTCTTCCCTCTTTTTCTCTTTCTCTCTCTCTTTCACGCTTTTCTTTCTCTCTTTCTCCTCTCCTTCTCTGCCATTTTCTCTCACCCACTCTCCCGTTTTCTCACTCTCCATTTCCTCAACAAACCCTAAATCTACCGCTGCTTCCAACATCCGCCGCCGCCCCGTTTCTCCGTCATATATACCACCACCCCGCCGTTTTCTCTCTTTCTCTTTCATTCAACTCCCTCATTCTCGTCTCTCTTCCTATTCACCTCACGACCTTCCTAATGAACCAAAAAAAGGATTTTTGCGTTTACCTCGAGATTCGATACAGGTAGGTCCATAATCGATTACCTAACATTTTTTGTTTCTCTTCTTTAACATTATCATTCGATTCATGCATTTTTTTTGTCTTTCTGGTTAGGGATTTCGTGTATCGATCATATTATCAAGTTCTTCGTCTTGCAGATTCTCTTTGGATTAGGTATACCGATTCACGATTTTTTTTTTCTTTTTGGATTAGTATTTGTTTGATTTTAATATTTTGATTTATTTTGTGGCAGTGACTGTTTGTTTTGCGGAAAATGATTTTGGAGAATGTTAAAAAGTTGTTAAGAGCTGGACGAGTTCTTCGCTTGATAGAGAGATTAGACAGAAAGATAAAGATAAACATACGCTTAAGGATTTGTTGTTTTTCTTGCACGTTCCGAGAACGGGAGGGCGCATTTATTTTCACTGGTGAATTTCAGTTTGAGTTTTTTTTTTAGCATTTTCTGTTGAAGGAATTCATAGACCTGTTTTGATTTATTATGTTTGTGTTTTTTTTTATTTGATGCAGCTTTTTGAGAAAATTGTATCCTGGCTATTCGGAATGTCCTCGGTCGTATGATAAGTTACGCTTTGATCCAAGGTGATGCCCGGGTTTTCGCTCATTATGCACGTATTTATTCTATTTTTGCTATATTTATTTTGTTAAGAATATCTAGAATGATTGTTTTGGTTGTTCATTAAATAAAGTTGGTGTCGATTCCTGTGAGTAGCCCTAAAATAATGACAGATCACCGGATTGTAAAGCAAAACAACTTGCGTTAGGTTAAACGTACTCATAGTTCATTTTTGAAAATACATTTATGCATGTTAAAATTTACTAAGTTGCCAAAGAGAAATTGATTTCATATCCTTACTTCATTCCTTTTGGATTTTGAATGAAGCATTAGGTCTGCATTCATGCTGTTTTTGACAGTAATTTCTGGTAGGAGACTTTCAAGCTGCAAGGTACCTATTTGAAGATGAGCAAGATGTATCATCTGCAATTCGCTGT
Source organism: Lathyrus tuberosus (assembly GCA_022829125.1). Taxonomy (NCBI): domain Eukaryota; kingdom Viridiplantae; phylum Streptophyta; class Magnoliopsida; order Fabales; family Fabaceae; genus Lathyrus; species Lathyrus tuberosus. The sequence continues at coordinate 1,177,176 of JALAZF010000808.1, read as the reverse complement.
TTCGAAACTTTTCTACATTGCTTTTTTGCTGATCAAGTCACGGGGCCTACGGATCCCTTGCTACAATATACAAACATGTAAGGTGCCTACTTCATTAAAGTTTATTTGATTGTTGTACACAAACTGGTAAAATTATCATGAGGCCCTCTTAAAATTAGATGTAGATTCAGGGGACTATCTACCCATTACTTATAGGTTACCCAAACTTCCTAAAATGCCCTTCCCATTAAATAATTTAACACTGCAAAAAGGGCTTTTCAGTAATGCCCTAAGTCATCAAAATTCTTCACTTCTTTTCCCTAATGAAGCCACGTGTTCAGTGTTTCTCCATTTGATTCTTCCCTCTTTTTCTCTTTCTCTCTCTCTTTCACGCTTTTCTTTCTCTCTTTCTCCTCTCCTTCTCTGCCATTTTCTCTCACCCACTCTCCCGTTTTCTCACTCTCCATTTCCTCAACAAACCCTAAATTTACCGCTGCTTCCAACATCAGCCGCCGCCCCGTTTCTCCTTCATATATACCACCACCCCGCCGTTTTCTCTCTTTCTCTTTCATTCAACTCCCTCATTCTCGTCTCTCTTCCTATTCACCTCACGACCTTCCTAATGAACCAAAAAAAGGATTTTTGCGTTTACCTCGAGATTTAATACAGGTAGGTCCATAATCGATTACCTAACATTTTTTGTTTCTCTTCTTTAACATTATCATTCGATTCATGCATTTTTTTTGTGTTTCTGGTTAGGGATTTCGTGTATCGATCATATTATCAAGTTCTTCGTCTTGCAGATTCTTTTTGGATTTGGTATACCGATTCACGATTTTTTTTTTCTTTTTGGATTAGTATTTGTTTGATTTTAATATTTTGATTTATTTTGTGGCAGTGACTGTTTGTTTTGCGGAAAATGATTTTGGAGAATGTTAAAAAGTTGTTAAGAGCTGGACGAGTTCTTCGCTTGATAGAGAGATTAGACAGAAAGATAAAGATAAGCATACGCTTAAGGATTTGTTGTTTTTCTTGCACGTTCCGAGAACGGGAGGGCGCATTTATTTTCACTGGTGAATTTCAGTTTGAGTTTTTTTTTTTAGCATTTTCTGTTGAAGGAATTCATAGACCTGTTTTGATTTATTATGTTTGTGTTTTTTTTTTATTTGATGCAGCTTTTGGAGAAAATTGTATCCTGGCTATTCGGAATGTCCTCGGTCGTATGATAAGTTACGCTTTGATCCAAGGTGATGCCCGGGTTTTCGCTCATTATGCACGTATTTATTCTATTTTTGCTATATTTATTTTGTTAAGAATATCTAGAATGATTGTTTTGGTTGTTCATTAAATAAAGTTGGTGTCGATTCCTGTGAGTAGCCCTAAAATAATGACAGATCACCGGATTGTAAAGCAAAACAACTTGCGTTAGGTTAAACGTACTCATAGTTCATTTTTGAAAATACATTTCTGCATGTTAAAATTTACTAAGTTGCCAAAGAGAAATTGATTTCATATCCTTACTTCATTCCTTTTGGATTTTGAATGAAGCATTAGGTCTGCATTCATGCTGTTTTTTACAGCAATTTCTGGTAGGAGACTTTCAAGCTGCAAGGTACCTATTTGAAGATGAGCAAGATGTATCATCTGCAATTCGCTGTTTCGAAACTTTTCTACATTGCTTTTTTGCTGATCAAGTCACGGGGCCTACGGATCCCTTGCTACAATATACAAACATGTAAGGTGCCTACTTCATTAAAGTTTATTTGATTGTTGTACACAAACTGGTAAAATTATCATGAGGCCCTCTTAAAATTAGATGTAGATTCAGGGGACTATCTACCCATTACTTATAGGTTACCCAAACTTCCTAAAATGCCCTTCCCATTAAATAATTTAACACTGCAAAAAGGGCTTTTCAGTAATGCCCTAAGTCATCAAAATTCTTCACTTCTTTTCCCTAATGAAGCCACGTGTTCAGTGTTTCTCCATTTGATTCTTCCCTCTTTTTCTCTTTCTCTCTCTCTCTTTCACGCATTTCTTTCTCCCTTTCTCCTCTCCTTCTCTGCCATTTTCTCTCACCCACTCTCCCGTTTTCTCACTCTCCATTTCCTCAACAAACCCTAAATCTACCGCTGCTTCCAACATCCGCCGCCGCCCCGTTTCTCCGTCATATATACCACCACCCCGCCGTTTTCTCTCTTTCTCTTTCATTCAACTCCCTCATTCTCGTCTCTCTTCCTATTCACCTCACGACCTTCCTAATGAACCAAAAAAAGGATTTTTGCGTTTACCTCGAGATTCGATACAGGTAGGTCCATAATCGATTACCTAACATTTTTTGTTTCTCTTCTTTAACATTATCATTCAATTCATGCATTTTTTTTGTCTTTCTGGTTAGGGATTTCGTGTATCGATCATATTATCAAGTTCTTCGTCTTGCAGATTCTCTTTGGATTAGGTATACCGATTCACGATTTTTTTTTTGTTTTTGGATTAGTATTTGTTTGATTTTAATATTTTGATTTATTTTGTGGCAGTGACTGTTTGTTTTGCGGAAAATGATTTTGGAGAATGTTAAAAAGTTGTTAAGAGCTGGACGAGTTCTTCGCTTGATAGAGAGATTAGACAAAAAGATAAAGATAAACATACGCTTAAGGATTTGTTGTTTTTCTTGCACGTTCCGAGAACGGGAGGGCGCATTTATTTTCACTGGTGAATTTCAGTTTGAGTTTTTTTTTTAGCATTTTCTGTTGAAGGAATTCATAGACCTGTTTTGATTTATTATGTTTGTGTTTTTTTTTATTTGATGCAGCTTTTTGAGAAAATTGTATCCTGGCTATTCGGAATGTCCTCGGTCGTATGATAAGTTACGCTTTGATCCAAGGTGATGCCTGGGTTTTCGCTCATTATGCACGTATTTATTCTATTTTTGCTATATTTATTTTGTTAAGAATATCTAGAATGATTGTTTTGGTTGTTCATTAAATAAAGTTGGTGTCGATTCCTGTGAGTAGCCCTAAAATAATGACAGATCACCGGATTGTAAAGCAAAACAACTTGCGTTAGGTTAAACGTACTCATAGTTCATTTTTGAAAATACATTTATGCATGTTAAAATTTACTAAGTTGCCAAAGAGAAATTGATTTCATATCCTTACTTCATTCCTTTTGGATTTTGAATGAAGCATTAGGTCTGCATTCATGCTGTTTTTGACAGTAATTTCTGGTAGGAGACTTTCAAGCTGCAAGGTACCTATTTGAAGATGAGCAAGATGTATCATCTGCAATTCGCTGTTTCGAAACTTTTCTACATTGCTTTTTTGCTGATCAAGTCACGGGGCCTACGGATCCCTTGCTACAATATACAAACATGTAAGGTGCCTACTTCATTAAAGTTTATTTGATTGTTGTACACAAACTGGTAAAATTATCATGAGGCCCTCTTAAAATTAGATGTAGATTCAGGGGACTATCTACCCATTACTTATAGGTTACCCAAACTTCCTAAAATGCCCTTCCCATTAAATAATTTAACACTGCAAAAAGGGCTTTTCAGTAATGCCCTAAGTCATCAAAATTCTTCACTTCTTTTCCCTAATGAAGCCACGTGTTCAGTGTTTCTCCATTTGATTCTTCCCTCTTTTTCTCTTTCTCTCTCTCTTTCACGCTTTTCTTTCTCTCTTTCTCCTCTCCTTCTCTGCCATTTTCTCTCACCCACTCTCCCGTTTTCTCACTCTCCATTTCCTCAACAAACCCTAAATTTACCGCTGCTTCCAACATCAGCCGCCGCCCCGTTTCTCCTTCATATATACCACCACCCCGCCGTTTTCTCTCTTTCTCTTTCATTCAACTCCCTCATTCTCGTCTCTCTTCCTATTCACCTCACGACCTTCCTAATGAACCAAAAAAAGGATTTTTGCGTTTACCTCGAGATTTAATACAGGTAGGTCCATAATCGATTACCTAACATTTTTTGTTTCTCTTCTTTAACATTATCATTCGATTCATGCATTTTTTTTGTGTTTCTGGTTAGGGATTTCGTGTATCGATCATATTATCAAGTTCTTCGTCTTGCAGATTCTTTTTGGATTTGGTATACCGATTCACGATTTTTTTTTTCTTTTTGGATTAGTATTTGTTTGATTTTAATATTTTGATTTATTTTGTGGCAGTGACTGTTTGTTTTGCGGAAAATGATTTTGGAGAATGTTAAAAAGTTGTTAAGAGCTGGACGAGTTCTTCGCTTGATAGAGAGATTAGACAGAAAGATAAAGATAAGCATACGCTTAAGGATTTGTTGTTTTTCTTGCACGTTCCGAGAACGGGAGGGCGCATTTATTTTCACTGGTGAATTTCAGTTTGAGTTTTTTTTTTTAGCATTTTCTGTTGAAGGAATTCATAGACCTGTTTTGATTTATTATGTTTGTGTTTTTTTTTATTTGATGCAGCTTTTGGAGAAAATTGTATCCTGGCTATTCGGAATGTCCTCGGTCGTATGATAAGTTACGCTTTGATCCAAGGTGATGCCCGGGTTTTCGCTCATTATGCACGTATTTATTCTATTTTTGCTATATTTATTTTGTTAAGAATATCTAGAATGATTGTTTTGGTTGTTCATTAAATAAAGTTGGTGTCGATTCCTGTGAGTAGCCCTAAAATAATGACAGATCACCGGATTGTAAAGCAAAACAACTTGCGTTAGGTTAAACGTACTCATAGTTCATTTTTGAAAATACATTTCTGCATGTTAAAATTTACTAAGTTGCCAAAGAGAAATTGATTTCATATCCTTACTTCATTCCTTTTGGATTTTGAATGAAGCATTAGGTCTGCATTCATGCTGTTTTTTACAGCAATTTCTGGTAGGAGACTTTCAAGCTGCAAGGTACCTATTTGAAGATGAGCAAGATGTATCATCTGCAATTCGCTGTTTCGAAACTTTTCTACATTGCTTTTTTGCTGATCAAGTCACGGGGCCTACGGATCCCTTGCTACAATATACAAACATGTAAGGTGCCTACTTCATTAAAGTTTATTTGATTGTTGTACACAAACTGGTAAAATTATCATGAGGCCCTCTTAAAATTAGATGTAGATTCAGGGGACTATCTACCCATTACTTATAGGTTACCCAAACTTCCTAAAATGCCCTTCCCATTAAATAATTTAACACTGCAAAAAGGGCTTTTCAGTAATGCCCTAAGTCATCAAAATTCTTCACTTCTTTTCCCTAATGAAGCCACGTGTTCAGTGTTTCTCCATTTGATTCTTCCCTCTTTTTCTCTTTCTCTCTCTCTCTTTCACGCATTTCTTTCTCCCTTTCTCCTCTCCTTCTCTGCCATTTTCTCTCACCCACTCTCCCGTTTTCTCACTCTCCATTTCCTCAACAAACCCTAAATTTACCGCTGCTTCCAACATCAGCCGCCGCCCCGTTTCTCCTTCATATATACTACCACCCTGCCGTTTTCTCTCTTTCTCTTTCATTCAACTCCCTCATTCTCGTCTCTCTTCCTATTCACCTCACGACCTTCCTAATGAACCAAAAAAAGGATTTTTGCGTTTACCTCGAGATTCAATACAGGTAGGTCCATAATCGATTACCTAACATTTTTTGTTTCTCTTCTTTAACATTATCATTCGATTCATGCATTTTTTTTGTGTTTCTGGTTAGGGATTTCGTGTATCGATCATATTATCAAGTTCTTCGTCTTGCAGATTCTTTTTGGATTTGGTATACCGATTCACGATTTTTTTTTTCTTTTTGGATTAGTATTTGTTTGATTTTAATATTTTGATTTATTTTGTGGCAGTGACTGTTTGTTTTGCGGAAAATGATTTTGGAGAATGTTAAAAAGTTGTTAAGAGCTGGACGAGTTCTTCGCTTGATAGAGAGATTAGACAGAAAGATAAAGATAAGCATACGCTTAAGGATTTGTTGTTTTTCTTGCACGTTCCGAGAACGGGAGGGCGCATTTATTTTCACTGGTGAATTTCAGTTTGAGTTTTTTTTTTTAGCATTTTCTGTTAAAGGAATTCATAGACCTGTTTTGATTTATTATGTTTGTGTTTTTTTTTATTTGATGCAGCTTTTTGAGAAAATTGTATCCTGGCTATTCGGAATGTCCTCGGTCGTATGATAAGTTACGCTTTGATCCAAGGTGATGCCCGGGTTTTCGCTCATTATGCACGTATTTATTCTATTTTTGCTATATTTATTTTGTTAAGAATATCTAGAATGATTGTTTTGGTTGTTCATTAAATAAAGTTGGTGTCGATTCCTGTGAGTAGCCCTAAAATAATGACAGATCACCGGATTGTAAAGCAAAACAACTTGCGTTAGGTTAAACGTACTCATAGTTCATTTTTGAAAATACATTTCTGCATGTTAAAATTTACTAAGTTGCCAAAGAGAAATTGATTTCATATCCTTACTTCATTCCTTTTGGATTTTGAATGAAGCATTAGGTCTGCATTCATGCTGTTTTTTACAGCAATTTCTGGTAGGAGACTTTCAAGCTGCAAGGTACCTATTTGAAGATGAGCAAGATGTATCATCTGCAATTCGCTGTTTCGAAACTTTTCTACATTGCTTTTTTGCTGATCAAGTCACGGGGCCTACGGATCCCTTGCTACAATATACAAACATGTAAGGTGCCTACTTCATTAAAGTTTATTTGATTGTTGTACACAAACTGGTAAAATTATCATGAGGCCCTCTTAAAATTAGATGTAGATTCAGGGGACTATCTACCCATTACTTATAGGTTACCCAAACTTCCTAAAATGCCCTTCCCATTAAATAATTTAACACTGCAAAAAGGGCTTTTCAGTAATGCCCTAAGTCATCAAAATTCTTCACTTCTTTATCCTAATGAAGCCACGTTTTCAGTGTTTCTCCATTTGATTCTTCCCTCTTTTTCTCTTTCTCTCTCTCTTTCACGCTTTTCTTTCTCTCTTTCTCCTCTCCTTCTCTGCCATTTTCTCTCACCCACTCTCCCGTTTTCTCACTCTCCATTTCCTCAACAAACCCTAAATTTACCGCTGCTTCCAACATCAGCCGCCGCCCCCGTTTCTCCTTCATATATACCACCACCCCGCCGTTTTCTCTCTTTCTCTTTCATTCAACTCCCTCATTCTCGTCTCTCTTCCTATTCACCTCACGACCTTCCTAATGAACCAAAAAAAGGATTTTTGCGTTTACCTCGAGATTCAATACAGGTAGGTCCATAATCGATTACCTAACATTTTTTGTTTCTCTTCTTTAACATTATCATTCGATTCATGCATTTTTTGTGTGTTTCTGGTTAGGGATTTCGTGTATCGATCATATTATCAAGTTCTTCGTCTTGCAGATTCTTTTTGGATTTGGTATACCGATTCACGATTTTTTTTTTCTTTTTGGATTAGTATTTGTTTGATTTTAATATTTTGATTTATTTTGTGGCAGTGACTGTTTGTTTTGCGGAAAATGATTTTGGAGAATGTTAAAAAGTTGTTAAGAGCTGGACGAGTTCTTCGCTTGATAGAGAGATTAGACAGAAAGATAAAGATAAACATACGCTTAAGGATTTGTTGTTTTTCTTGCACGTTTCGAGAACGGGAGGGCGCATTTATTTTCACTGGTGAATTTCAGTTTGAGTTTTTTTTTTTTAGCATTTTCTGTTGAAGGAATTCATAGACCTGTTTTGATTTATTATGTTTGTGTTTTTTTTATTTGATGCAGCTTTTTGAGAAAATTGTATCCTGGCTATTCGGAATGTCCTCGGTCGTATGATAAGTTACGCTTTGATCCAAGGTGATGCCCGGGTTTTCGCTCATTATGCACGTATTTATTCTATTTTTGCTATATTTATTTTGTTAAGAATATCTAGAATGATTGTTTTGGTTGTTCATTAAATAAAGTTGGTGTCGATTCCTGTAAGTAGCCCTAAAATAATGACAGATCACCGGATTGTAAAGCAAAACAACTTGCGTTAGGTTAAACGTACTCATAGTTCATTTTTGAAAATACATTTCTGCATGTTAAAATTTACTAAGTTGACAAAGAGAAATTGATTTCATATCCTTACTTCATTCCTTTTGGATTTTGAATGAAGCATTAGGTCTGCATTCATGCTGTTTTTGACAGGAATTTCTGGTAGGAGACTTTCAAGCTGCAAGGTACCTATTTGAAGATGAGCAAGATGTATCATCTGCAATTCGCTGTTTCGAAACTTTTCTACATTGCTTTTTTGCTGATCAAGTCACGGGGCCTACGGATCCCTTGCTACAATATACAAACAAGTAAGGTGCCTACTTCATTAAAGTTTATTTGATTGTTGTACACAAACTGGTAAAATTATCATGAGGCCCTCTTAAAATTAGATGTAGATTCAGGGGACTATCTACCCATTACTTATAGGTTACCCAAACTTCCTAAAATGCCCTTCCCATTAAATAATTTAACACTGCAAAAAGGGCTTTTCAGTAATGCCCTAAGTCATCAAAATTCTTCACTTCTTTTCCCTAATGAAGCCACGTGTTCAGTGTTTCTCCTTTGATTCTTCCCTCTTTTTCTCTTTCTCTCTCTCTTTCACGCATTTCTTTCTCCCTTTCTCCTCTCCTTCTCTGCCATTTTCTCTCACCCACTCTCCCGTTTTCTCACTCTCCATTTCCTCAACAAACCCTAAATCTACCGCTGCTTCCAACATCTGCCGCCGCCCCGTTTCTCCGTCATATATACCACCACCCCGCCGTTTTCTCTCTTTCTCTTTCATTCAACTCCCTCATTCTCGTCTCTCTTCCTATTCACCTCACGACCTTCCTAATGAACCAAAAAAAGGATTTTTGCGTTTACCTCGAGATTCGATACAGGTAGGTCCATAATCGATTACCTAACATTTTTTGTTTCTCTTCTTTAACATTATCATTCAATTCATGCATTTTTTTTGTCTTTCTGGTTAGGGATTTCGTGTATCGATCATATTATCAAGTTCTTCGTCTTGCAGATTCTCTTTGGATTAGGTATACCGATTCACGATTTTTTTTTTGTTTTTGGATTAGTATTTGTTTGATTTTAATATTTTGATTTATTTTGTGGCAGTGACTGTTTGTTTTGCGGAAAATGATTTTGGAGAATGTTAAAAAGTTGTTAAGAGCTGGACGAGTTCTTCGCTTTATAGAGAGATTAGACAAAAAGATAAAGATAAACATACGCTTAAGGATTTGTTGTTTTTCTTGCACGTTCCGAGAACGGGAGGGCGCATTTATTTTCACTGGTGAATTTCAGTTTGAGTTTTTTTTTTTAGCATTTTCTGTTGAAGGAATTCATAGACCTGTTTTGATTTATTATGTTTGTGTTTTTTTTTATTTGATGCAGCTTTTTGAGAAAATTGTATCCTGGCTATTCGGAATGTCCTCGGTCGTATGATAAGTTACGCTTTGATCCAAGGTGATGCCTGGGTTTTCGCTCATTATGCACGTATTTATTCTATTTTTGCTATATTTATTTTGTTAAGAATATCTAGAATGATTGTTTTGGTTGTTCATTAAATAAAGTTGGTGTCGATTCCTGTGAGTAGCCCTAAAATAATGACAGATCACCGGATTGTAAAGCAAAACAACTTGCGTTAGGTTAAACGTACTCATAGTTCATTTTTGAAAATACATTTCTGCATGTTAAAATTTACTAAGTTGCCAAAGAGAAATTGATTTCATATCCTTACTTCATTCCTTTTGGATTTTGAATGAAGCATTAGGTCTGCATTCATGCTGTTTTTGACAGTAATTTCTGGTAGGAGACTTTCAAGCTGCAAGGTACCTATTTGAAGATGAGCAAGATGTATCATCTGCAATTCGCTGTTTCGAAACTTTTCTACATTGCTTTTTTGCTTATCAAGTCACGGGGCCTACGGATCCCTTGCTACAATATACAAACATGTAAGGTGCCTACTTCATTAAAGTTTATTTGATTGTTGTACACAAACTGGAAAAATTATCATGAGGCCCTCTTAAAATTAGATGTAGATTCAGGGGACTATCTACCCATTACTTATAGGTTACCCAAACTTCCTAAAATGCCCTTCCCATTAAATAATTTAACACTGCAAAAAGGGCTTTTCAGTAATGCCCTAAGTCATCAAAATTCTTCACTTCTTTTCCCTAATGAAGCCACGTGTTCAGTGTTTCTCCATTTGATTCTTCCCTCTTTTTCTCTTTCTCTCTCTCTTTCACGCTTTTCTTTCTCTCTTTCTCCTCTCCTTCTCTGCCATTTTCTCTCACCCACTCTCCCGTTTTCTCACTCTCCATTTCCTCAACAAACCCTAAATTTACCGCTGCTTCCAACATCAGCCGCCGCCCCGTTTCTCCTTCATATATACCACCACCCCGCCGTTTTCTCTCTTTCACTTTCATTCAACTCCCTCATTCTCGTCTCTCTTCCTATTCACCTCACGACCTTCCTAATGAACCAAAAAAAGGATTTTTGCGTTTACCTCGAGATTCAATACAGGTAGGTTCATAATCGATTACCTAACATTTTTTGTTTCTCTTCTTTAACATTATCATTCGATTCATGCATTTTTTTTGTGTTTCTGGTTAGGGATTTCGTGTATCGATCATATTATCAAGTTCTTCGTCTTGCAGATTCTTTTTGGATTTGGTATACCGATTCACGATTTTTTTTTTCTTTTTGGATTAGTATTTGTTTGATTTTAATATTTTGATTTATTTTGTGGCAGTGACTGTTTGTTTTGCGGAAAATGATTTTGGAGAATGTTAAAAAGTTGTTAAGAGCTGGACGAGTTCTTCGCTTGATAGAGAGATTAGACAGAAAGATAAAGATAAGCATACGCTTAAGGATTTGTTGTTTTTCTTGCACGTTCCGAGAACGGGAGGGCGCATTTATTTTCACTGGTGAATTTCAGTTTGAGTTTTTTTTTTTAGCATTTTCTGTTGAAGGAATTCATAGACCTGTTTTGATTTATTATGTTTGTGTTTTTTTTTATTTGATGCAGCTTTTTGAGAAAATTGTATCCTGGCTATTCGGAATGTCCTCGGTCGTATGATAAGTTACGCTTTGATCCAAGGTGATGCCCGGGTTTTCGCTCATTATGCACGTATTTATTCTATTTTTGCTATATTTATTTTGTTAAGAATATCTAGAATGATTGTTTTGGTTGTTCATTAAATAAAGTTGGTGTCGATTCCTGTGAGTAGCCCTAAAATAATGACAGATCACCGGATTGTAAAGCAAAACAACTTGCGTTAGGTTAAACGTACTCATAGTTCATTTTTGAAAATACATTTCTGCATGTTAAAATTTACTAAGTTGCCAAAGAGAAATTGATTTCATATCCTTACTTCATTCCTTTTGGATTTTGAATGAAGCATTAGGTCTGCATTCATGCTGTTTTTTACAGCAATTTCTGGTAGGAGACTTTCAAGCTGCAAGGTACCTATTTGAAGATGAGCAAGATGTATCATCTGCAATTCGCTGTTTCGAAACTTTTCTACATTGCTTTTTTGCTGATCAAGTCACGGGGCCTACGGATCCCTTGCTACAATATACAAACATGTAAGGTGCCTACTTCATTAAAGTTTATTTGATTGTTGTACACAAACTGGTAAAATTATCATGAGGCCCTCTTAAAATTAGATGTAGATTCAGGGGACTATCTACCCATTACTTATAGGTTACCCAAACTTCCTAAAATGCCCTTCCCATTAAATAATTTAACACTGCAAAAAGGGCTTTTCAGTAATGCCCTAAGTCATCAAAATTCTTCACTTCTTTTCCCTAATGAAGCCACGTGTTCAGTGTTTCTCTATTTGATTCTTCCCTCTTTTTCTCTTTCTCTCTCTCTTTCACGCTTTTCTTTCTCTCTTTCTCCTCTCCTTCTCTGCCATTTTCTCTCACCCACTCTCCCGTTTTCTCACTCTCCATTTCCTCAACAAACCCTAAATTTACCGCTGCTTCCAACATCAGCCGCCGCCCCGTTTCTCCTTCATATATACCACCACCCCGCCGTTTTCTCTCTTTCTCTTTCATTCAACTCCCTCATTCTCGTCTCTCTTCCTATTCACCTCACGACCTTCCTAATGAACCAAAAAAAGGATTTTTGCGTTTACCTCGAGATTCAATACAGGTAGGTCCATAATCGATTACCTAACATTTTTTGTTTCTCTTCTTTAACATTATCATTCGATTCATGCATTTTTTTTGTGTTTCTGGTTAGGGATTTCGTGTATCGATCATATTATCAAGTTCTTCGTCTTGCAGATTCTTTTTGGATTTGGTATACCGATTCACGATTTTTTTTTTCTTTTTGGATTAGTATTTGTTTGATTTTAATATTTTGATTTATTTTGTGGCAGTGACTGTTTGTTTTGCGGAAAATGATTTTGGAGAATGTTAAAAAGTTGTTAAGAGCTGGACGAGTTCTTCGCTTGATAGAGAGATTAGACAGAAAGATAAAGATAAACATACGCTTAAGGATTTGTTGTTTTTCTTGCACGTTTCGAGAACGGGAGGGCGCATTTATTTTCACTGGTGAATTTCAGTTTGAGTTTTTTTTTTTTAGCATTTTCTATTGAAGGAATTCATAGACCTGTTTTGATTTATTATGTTTGTGTTTTTTTTATTTGATGCAGCTTTTTGAGAAAATTGTATCCTGGCTATTCGGAATGTCTTCGGTCGTATGATAAGTTACGCTTTGATCCAAGGTGATGCCCGGGTTTTCGCTCATTATGCACGTATTTATTCTATTTTTGCTATATTTATTTTGTTAAGAATATCTAGAATGATTGTTTTGGTTGTTCATTAAATAAAGTTGGTGTCGATTCCTGTGAGTAGCCCTAAAATAATGACAGATCACCGGATTGTAAAGCAAAACAACTTGCGTTAGGTTAAACGTACTCATAGTTCATTTTTGAAAATACATTTCTGCATGTTAAAATTTACTAAGTTGCCAAAGAGAAATTGATTTCATATCCTTACTTCATTCCTTTTGGATTTTGAATGAAGCATTAGGTCTGCATTCATGCTGTTTTTGACAGTAATTTCTGGTAGGAGACTTTCAAGCTGCAAGGTACCTATTTGAAGATGAGCAAGATGTATCATCTGCAATTCGCTGTTTCGAAACTTTTCTACATTGCTTTTTTGCTGATCAAGTCACGGGGCCTACGGATCCCTTGCTACAATATACAAACAAGTAAGGTGCCTACTTCATTAAAGTTTATTTGATTGTTGTACACAAACTGGTAAAATTATCATGAGGCCCTCTTAAAATTAGATGTAGATTCAGGGGACTATCTACCCATTACTTATAGGTTACCCAAACTTCCTAAAATGCCCTTCCCATTAAATAATTTAACACTGCAAAAAGGGCTTTTCAGTAATGCCCTAAGTCATCAAAATTCTTCACTTCTTTTCCCTAATGAAGCCACGTGTTCAGTGTTTCTCCATTTGATTCTTCCCTCTTTTTCTCTTTCTCTCTCTCTTTCACGCATTTCTTTCTCCCTTTCTCCTCTCCTTCTCTGCCATTTTCTCTCACCCACTCTCCCGTTTTCTCACTCTCCATTTCCTCAACAAACCCTAAATCTACCGCTGCTTCCAACATTCGCCGCCGCCCCGTTTCTCCGTCATATATACCACCACCCCGCCGTTTTGTCTCTTTCTCTTTCATTCAACTCCCTCATTCTCGTCTCTCTTCCTATTCACCTCACGACCTTCCTAATGAACCAAAAAAAAGATTTTTGCGTTTACCTCGAGATTCGATAGAGGTAGGTCCATAATCGATTACCTAACATTTTTTGTTTCTCTTCTTTAACATTATCATTCAATTCATGCATTTTTTTTGTCTTTCTGGTTAGGGATTTCGTGTATCGATCATATTATCAAGTTTTTCGTCTTGCAGATTCTCTTTGGATTAGGTATACCGATTCACGATTTTTTTTTTGTTTTTGGATTAGTATTTGTTTGATTTTAATATTTTGATTTATTTTGTGGCAGTGACTGTTTGTTTTGCGGAAAATGATTTTGGAGAATGTTAAAAAGTTGTTAAGAGTTGGACGAGTTCTTCGCTTGATAGAGAGATTAGAAAAAAAGATAAAGATAAACATACGCTTAAGGATTTGTTGTTTTTCTTGCACGTTCCGAGAACGGGAGGGCGCATTTATTTTCACTGGTGAATTTCAGTTTGAGTTTTTTTTTTTAGCATTTTCTGTTGAAGGAATTCATAGACCTGTTTTGATTTATTATGTTTGTGTTTTTTTTTATTTGATGCAGCTTTTTGAGAAAATTGTATCCTGGCTATTCGGAATGTCCTCGGTCGTATGATAAGTTACGCTTTGATCAAAGGTGATGCCCGGGTTTTCGCTCATTATGCACGTATTTATTTTATTTTTGCTATATTTATTTTGTTAAGAATATCTAGAATGATTGTTTTGGTTGTTCATTAAATAAAGTTGGTGTCGATTCCTGTGAGTAGCCCTAAAATAATGACAGATCACCGGATTGTAAAGCAAAACAACTTGCGTTAGGTTAAACGTACTCATAGTTCATTTTTGAAAATACATTTCTGCATGTTAAAATTTACTAAGTTGCCAAAGAGAAATTGATTTCATATCCTTACTTCATTCCTTTTGGATTTTGAATGAAGCATTAGGTCTGCATTCATGCTGTTTTTGACAGTAATTTCTGGTAGGAGACTTTCAAGCTGCAAGGTACCTATTTGAAGATGAGCAAGATGTATCATCTGCAATTCGCTGTTTCGAAACTTTTCTACATTGCTTTTTTGCTGATCAAGTCACGGGGCCTACGGATCCCTTGCTACAATATACAAACATGTAAGGTGCCTACTTCATTAAAGTTTATTTGATTGTTGTACACAAACTGGTAAAATTATCATGAGGCCCTCTTAAAATTAGATGTAGATTCAGGGGACTATCTACCCATTACTTATAGGTTACCCAAACTTCCTAAAATGCCCTTCCCATTAAATAATTTAACACTGCAAAAAGGGCTTTTCAGTAATGCCCTAAGTCATCAAAATTCTTCACTTCTTTTCCCTAATGAAGCCACGTGTTCAGTGTTTCTCCATTTGATTCTTCCCTCTTTTTCTCTTTCTCTCTCTCTTTCACGCATTTCTTTCTCCCTTTCTCCTCTCCTTCTCTGCCATTTTCTCTCACCCACTCTCCCGTTTTCTCACTCTCCATTTCCTCAACAAACCCTAAATCTACCGCTGCTTCCAACATTCGCCGCCGCCCCGTTTCTCCGTCATATATACCACCACCCCGCCGTTTTGTCTCTTTCTCTTTCATTCAACTCCCTCATTCTCGTCTCTCTTCTTATTCACCTCACGACCTTCCTAATGAACCAAAAAAAAGATTTTTGCGTTTACCTCGAGATTCGATAGAGGTAGGTCCATAATCGATTACCTAACATTTTTTGTTTCTCTTCTTTAACATTATCATTCAATTCATGCATTTTTTTTGTCTTTCTGGTTAGGGATTTCGTGTATCGATCATATTATCAAGTTTTTCGTCTTGCAGATTCTCTTTGGATTAGGTATACCGATTCACGATTTTTTTTTTGTTTTTGGATTAGTATTTGTTTGATTTTAATATTTTGATTTATTTTGTGGCAGTGACTGTTTGTTTTGCGGAAAATGATTTTGGAGAATGTTAAAAAGTTGTTAAGAGTTGGACGAGTTCTTCGCTTGATAGAGAGATTAGAAAAAAAGATAAAGATAAACATACGCTTAAGGATTTGTTGTTTTTCTTGCACGTTCCGAGAACGGGAGGGCGCATTTATTTTCACTGGTGAATTTCAGTTTGAGTTTTTTTTTTTAGCATTTTCTGTTGAAGGAATTCATAGACCTGTTTTGATTTATTATGTTTGTGTTTTTTTTTATTTGATGCAGCTTTTTGAGAAAATTGTATCCTGGCTATTCGGAATGTCCTCGGTCGTATGATAAGTTACGCTTTGATCAAAGGTGATGCCCGGGTTTTCGCTCATTATGCACGTATTTATTTTATTTTTGCTATATTTATTTTGTTAAGAATATCTAGAATGATTGTTTTGGTTGTTCATTAAATAAAGTTGGTGTCGATTCCTGTGAGTAGCCCTAAAATAATGACAGATCACCGGATTGTAAAGCAAAACAACTTGCGTTAGGTTAAACGTACTCATAGTTCATTTTTGAAAATACATTTCTGCATGTTAAAATTTACTAAGTTGCCAAAGAGAAATTGATTTCATATCCTTACTTCATTCCTTTTGGATTTTGAATGAAGCATTAGGTCTGCATTCATGCTGTTTTTGACAGTAATTTCTGGTAGGAGACTTTCAAGCTGCAAGGTACCTATTTGAAGATGAGCAAGATGTATCATCTGCAATTCGCTGTTTCGAAACTTTTCTACATTGCTTTTTTGCTAATCAAGTCACGGGGCCTACGGATCCCTTGCTACAATATACAAACATGTAAGGTGCCTACTTCATTAAAGTTTATTTGATTGTTGTACACAAACTGGTAAAATTATCATGAGGCCCTCTTAAAATTAGATGTAGATTCAGGGGACTATCTACCCATTACTTATAGGTTACCCAAACTTCCTAAAATGCCCTTCCCATTAAATAATTTAACACTGCAAAAAGGGCTTTTCAGTAATGCCCTAAGTCATCAAAATTCTTCACTTCTTTTCCCTAATGAAGCCACGTGTTCAGTGTTTCTCCATTTGATTCTTCCCTCTTTTTCTCTTTCTCTCTCTCTTTCACGCTTTTCTTTCTCTCTTTCTCCTCTCCTTCTCTGCCATTTTCTCTCACCCACTCTCCCGTTTTCTCACTCTCCATTTCCTCAACAAACCCTAAATTTACCGCTGCTTCCAACATCAGCCGCCGCCCCGTTTCTCCTTCATATATACCACCACCCCGCAGTTTTCTCTCTTTCTCTTTCATTCAACTCCCTCATTCTCGTCTCTCTTCCTATTCACCTCACGACCTTCCTAATGAACCAAAAAAAGGATTTTTGCGTTTACCTCGAGATTCAATACAGGTAGGTCCATAATCAATTACCTAACATTTTTTGTTTCTCTTCTTTAACATTATCATTCGATTCATGCATTTTTTTTGTGTTTCTGGTTAGGGATTTCGTGTATCGATCATATTATCAAGTTCTTCGTCTTGCAGATTCTTTTTGGATTTGGTATACCGATTCACGATTTTTTTTTTCTTTTTGGATTAGTATTTGTTTGATTTTAATATTTTGATTTATTTTGTGGCAGTGACTGTTTGTTTTGCGGAAAATGATTTTGGAGAATGTTAAAAAGTTGTTAAGAGTTGGACGAGTTCTTCGCTTGATAGAGAGATTAGACAAAAAGATAAAGATAAACATACGCTTAAGGATTTGTTGTTTTTCTTGCACGTTCCGAGAACGGGAGGGCGCATTTATTTTCACTGGTGAATTTCAGTTTGAGTTTTTTTTTTAGCATTTTCTGTTGAAGGAATTCATAGACCTGTTTTGATTTATTATGTTTGTGTTTTTTTTTATTTGATGCAGCTTTTTGAGAAAATTGTATCCTGGCTATTCGGAATGTCCTCGGTCGTATGATAAGTTACGCTTTGATCCAAGGTGATGCCCGGGTTTTCGCTCATTATGCACGTATTTATTCTATTTTTGCTATATTTATTTTGTTAAGAATATCTAGAATGATTGTTTTGGTTGTTCATTAAATAAAGTTGGTGTCGATTCCTGTGAGTAGCCCTAAAATAATGACAGATCACCGGATTGTAAAGCAAAACAACTTGCGTTAGGTTAATCGTACTCATAGTTCATTTTTGAAAATACATTTCTGCATGTTAAAATTTACTAAGTTGCCAAAGAGAAATTGATTTCATATCCTTAGTTCATTCCTTTTGGATTTTGAATGAAGCATTAGGTCTGCATTCATGCTGTTTTTGACAGTAATTTCTGGTAGGAGACTTTCAAGCTGCAAGGTACCTATTTGAAGATGAGCAAGATGTATCATCTGCAATTCGCTGTTTCGAAACTTTTCTACATTGCTTTTTTGCTGATCAAGTCACGGGGCCTACGGATCCCTTGCTACAATATACAAACATGTAAGGTGCCTACTTCATTAAAGTTTATTTGATTGTTGTACACAAACTGGTAAAATTATCATGAGGCCCTCTTAAAATTAGATGTAGATTCAGGGGACTATCTACCCATTACTTATAGGTTACCCAAACTTCCTAAAATGCCCTTCCCATTAAATAATTTAACACTGCAAAAAGGGCTTTTCAGTAATGCCCTAAGTCATCAAAATTCTTCACTTCTTTTCCCTAATGAAGCCACGTGTTCAGTGTTTCTCCATTTGATTCTTCCCTCTTTTTCTCTTTCTCTCTCTCTTTCACGCTTTTCTTTCTCTCTTTCTCCTCTCCTTCTCTGCCATTTTCTCTCACCCACTCTCCCGTTTTCTCACTCTCCATTTCCTCAACAAACCCTAAATTTACCGCTGCTTCCAACATCAGCCGCCGCCCCGTTTCTCCTTCATATATACCACCACCCCGCCGTTTTCTCTCTTTCTCTTTCATTCAACTCCCTCATTCTCGTCTCTCTTCCTATTCACCTCACGACCTTCCTAATGAACCAAAAAAAGGATTTTTGCGTTTACCTCGAGATTCAATACAGGTAGGTCCATAATCGATTACCTAACATTTTTTGTTTCTCTTCTTTAACATTATCATTCAATTCAAGCATTTTTTTTGTCTTTCTGGTTAGGGATTTCGTGTATCGATCATATTATCAAGTTCTTCGTCTTGCAGATTCTCTTTGGATTAGGTATACCGATTCACGATTTTTTTTTTGTTTTTGGATTAGTATTTGTTTGATTTTTATATTTTGATTTATTTTGTTGCAGTGACTGTTTGTTTTGCGGAAAATGATTTTGGAGAATGTTAAAAAGTTGTTAAGAGCTGGACGAGTTCTTCGCTTGATAGAGAGATTAGACAGAAAGATAAAGATAAGCATACGCTTAAGGATTTGTTGTTTTTCTTGCACGTTCCGAGAACGGGAGGGCGCATTTATTTTCACTGGTGAATTTCAGTTTGAGTTTTTTTTTTTAGCATTTTCTGTTGAAGGAATTCATAGACCTGTTTTGATTTATTATGTTTGTGTTTTTTTTATTTGATGCAGCTTTTTGAGAAAATTGTATCCTGGCTATTCGGAATGTCCTCGGTCGTATGATAAGTTACGCTTTGATCCAAGGTGATGCCCGGGTTTTCGCTCATTATGCACGTATTTATTCTATTTTTGCTATATTTATTTTGTTAAGAATATCTAGAATGATTGTTTTGGTTGTTCATTAAATAAAGTTGGTGTCGATTCCTGTGAGTAGCCCTAAAATAATGACAGATCACCGGATTGTAAGGCAAAACAACTTGCGTTAGGTTAAACGTACTCATAGTTCATTTTTTAAAATACATTTCTGCATGTTAAAATTTACTAAGTTGCCAAAGAGAAATTGATTTCATATCCTTACTTCATTCCTTTTGGATTTTGAATGAAGCATTAGGTCTGCATTCATGCTGTTTTTGATAGCAATTTCTGGTAGGAGACTTTCAAGCTGCAAGGTACCTATTTGAAGATGAGCAAGATGTATCATCTGCAATTCGCTGTTTCGAAACTTTTCTACATTGCTTTTTTGCTGATCAAGTCACGGGGCCTACGGATCCCTTGCTACAATATACAAACATGTAAGGTGCCTACTTCATTAAAGTTTATTTGATTGTTGTACACAAACTGGTAAAATTATCATGAGGCCCTCTTAAAATTAGATGTAGATTCAGGGGACTATCTACCCATTACTTATAGGTTACACAAACTTCCTAAAATGCCCTTCCCATTAAATAATTTAACACTGCAAAAAGGGCTTTTCAGTAATTCCCTAAGTCATCAAAATTCTTCACTTCTTTTCCCTAATGAAGCCACGTGTTCAGTGTTTCTCCATTTGATTCTTCCCTCTTTTTCTCTTTCTCTCTCTCTTTCACGCTTTTCTTTCTCTCTTTCTCCTCTCCTTCTCTGCCATTTTCTCTCACCCACTCTCCCGTTTTCTCACTCTCCATTTCCTCAACAAACCCTAAATTTACCGCTGCTTCCAACATCAGCCGCCGCCCCGTTTCTCCTTCATATATACCACCACCCCGCCGTTTTCTCTCTTTCTCTTTCATTCAACTCCCTCATTCTCGTCTCTCTTCCTATTCACCTCACGACCTTCCTAATGAACCAAAAAAAGGATTTTTGCGTTTACCTCGAGATTCAATACAGGTAGGTCCATAATCGATTACCTAACATTTTTTGTTTCTCTTCTTTAACATTATCATTCAATTCATGCATTTTTTTTGTCTTTCTGGTTAGGGATTTCGTGTATCGATCATATTATCAAGTTCTTCGTCTTGCAGATTCTCTTTGGATTAGGTATACCGATTCACGATTTTTTTTTTGTTTTTGGATTAGTATTTGTTTGATTTTTATATTTTGATTTATTTTGTGGCAGTGACTGTTTGTTTTGCGGAAAATGATTTTGGAGAATGTTAAAAAGTTGTTAAGAGCTGGACGAGTTCTTCGCTTGATAGAGAGATTAGACAGAAAGATAAAGATAAGCATACGCTTAAGGATTTGTTGTTTTTCTTGCACGTTCCGAGAACGGGAGGGCGCATTTATTTTCACTGGTGAATTTCAGTTTGAGTTTTTTTTTTTTAGCATTTTCTGTTGAAGGAATTCATAGACCTGTTTTGATTTATTATGTTTGTGTTTTTTTTTATTTGATGCAGCTTTTTGAGAAAATTGTATCCTGGCTATTCGGAATGTCCTCGGTCGTATGATAAGTTACGCTTTGATCCAAGGTGATGCCCGGGTTTTCGCTCATTATGCACGTATTTATTCTATTTTTGCTATATTTATTTTGTTAAGAATATCTAGAATGATTGTTTTGGTTGTTCATTAAATAAAGTTGGTGTCGATTCCTGTGAGTAGCCCTAAAATAATGACAGATCACCGGATTGTAAAGCAAAACAACTTGCGTTAGGTTAAACGTACTCATAGTTCATTTTTGAAAATACATTTCTGCATGTTAAAATTTACTAAGTTGCCAAAGAGAAATTGATTTCATATCCTTACTTCATTCCTTTTGGATTTTGAATGAAGCATTAGGTCTGCATTCATGCTGTTTTTGACAGTAATTTCTGGTAGGAGACTTTCAAGCTGCAAGGTACCTATTTGAAGATGAGCAAGATGTATCATCTGCAATTCGCTGTTTCGAAACTTTTCTACATTGCTTTTTTGCTGATCAAGTCACGGGGCCTACGGATCCCTTGCTACAATATACAAACATGTAAGGTGCCTACTTCATTAAAGTTTATTTGATTGTTGTACACAAACTGGTAAAATTATCATGAGGCCCTCTTAAAATTAGATGTAGATTCAGGGGACTATCTACCCATTACTTATAGGTTACCCAAACTTCCTAAAATGCCCTTCCCATTAAATAATTTAACACTGCAAAAAGGGCTTTTCAGTAATGTCCTAAGTCATCAAAATTCTTCACTTCTTTTCCCTAATGAAGCCACGTGTTCAGTGTTTCTCCATTTGATTCTTCCCTCTTTTTCTCTTTCTCTCTCTCTTTCACGCTTTTCTTTCTCTCTTTCTCCTCTCCTTCTCTGCCATTTTCTCTCACCCACTCTCCCGTTTTCTCACTCTCCATTTCCTCAAAAAACCCTAAATTTACCGCTGCTTCCAACATCAGCCGCCGCCCCGTTTCTCCTTCATATATACCACCACCCCGCCGTTTTCTCTCTTTCTCTTTCATTCAACTCCCTCATTCTCGTCTCTCTTCCTATTCACCTCACGACCTTCCTAATGAACCAAAAAAAGGATTTTTGCGTTTACCTCGAGATTCAATACAGGTAGGTCCATAATCGATTACCTAACATTTTTTGTTTCTCTTCTTTAACATTATCATTCGATTCATGCATTTTTTTTGTGTTTCTGGTTAGGGATTTCGTGTATCGATCATATTATCAAGTTCTTCGTCTTGCAGATTCTCTTTGGATTAGGTATACCGATTCACGATTTTTTTTTTCTTTTTGGATTAGTATTTGTTTGATTTTAATATTTTGATTTATTTTGTGGCAGTGACTGTTTGTTTTGCGGAAAATGATTTTGGAGAATGTTAAAAAGTTGTTAAGAGCTGGACGAGTTACTCGCTTGATAGAGAGATTAGACAGAAAGATAAAGATAAACATACGCTTAAGGATTTGTTGTTTTTCTTGCACGTTCCGAGAACGGGAGGGCGCATTTATTTTCACTGGTGAATTTCAGTTTGAGTTTTTTTTTTTAGCATTTTCTGTTGAAGGAATTCATAGACCTGTTTTGATTTATTATGTTTGTGTTTTTTTTTATTTGATGCAGCTTTTTGAGAAAATTGTATCCTGGCTATTCGGAATGTCCTCGGTCGTATGATAAGTTACGCTTTGATCCAAGGTGATGCCCGGGTTTTCGCTCATTATGCACGTATTTATTCTATTTTTGCTATATTTATTTTGTTAAGAATATCTAGAATGATTGTTTTGGTTGTTCATTAAATAAAGTTGGTGTCGATTCCTGTGAGTAGCCCTAAAATAATGACAGATCACCGGATTGTAAAGCAAAACAACTTGCGTTAGGTTAAACGTACTCATAGTTCATTTTTGAAAATACATTTTTGCATGTTAAAATTTACTAAGTTGCCAAAGAGAAATTGATTTCATATCCTTACTTCATTCCTTTTGGATTTTGAATGAAGCATTAGGTCTGCATTCATGCTGTTTTTGACAGTAATTCTGGTAGGAGACATTCAAGCTGCAAGGTACCTATTTGAAGATGAGCAAGATGTATCATCTATAATTCGCTGTTTCGAAACTTTTCTACATTGCTTTTTTGCTGATCAAGTCACGGGGCCTATGGATCCCTTGCTACAATATACAAACATGTAAGGTGCCTTCTTCATTAAAGTTTATTTGATTGTTGTACACAAACTGGTAAAATTATCATGAGGCCCTCTTAAAATTAGATGTAGATTCAGGGGACTATCTACCCATTACTTATAGGTTACCCAAACTTCCTAAAATGCCCTTCCCATTAAATAATTTAACACTGCAAAAAGGGCTTTTCAGTAATGCCCTAAGTCATCAAAATTCTTCACTTCTTTTCCCTAATGAAGCCACGTGTTCAGTGTTTCTCCATTTGATTCTTCCCTCTTTTTCTCTTTCTCTCTCTCTTTCACGCTTTTCTTTCTCTCTTTCTCCTCTCCTTCTCTGCCATTTTCTCTCACCCACTCTCCCGTTTTCTCACTCTCCATTTCCTCAACAAACCCTAAATTTACCGCTGCTTCCAACATCAGCCGCCGCCCCGTTTCTCCTTCATATATACCACCACCCCGCCGTTTTCTCTCTTTCTCTTTCATTCAACTCCCTCATTCTCGTCTCTCTTCCTATTCACCTCACGACCTTCCTAATGAACCAAAAAAAGGATTTTTGCGTTTACCTCGAGATTCGATACAGCTAGGTCCATAATCGATTACCTAACATTTTTTGTTTCTCTTCTTTAACATTATCATTCAATTCATGCATTTTTTTTGTCTTTCTGGTTAGGGATTTCGTGTATCGATCATATTATCAAGTTCTTCGTCTTGCCGATTCTCTTTGGATTAGGTATACCGATTCACGATTTTTTTTTTGTTTTTGGATTAGTATTTGTTTGATTTTTATATTTTGATTTATTTTGTGGCAATGACTGTTTGTTTTGCGGAAAATGATTTTGGAGAATGTTAAAAAGTTGTTAAGAGCTGGACGAGTTCTTCGCTTGATAGAGAGATTAGACAGAAAGATAAAGATAAGCATACGCTTAAGGATTTGTTGTTTTTCTTGCACGTTCCGAGAACGGGAGGGCGCATTTATTTTCACTGGTGAATTTCAGTTTGAGTTTTTTTTTTTAGCATTTTCTGTTGAAGGAATTCATAGACCTGTTTTGATTTATTATGTTTGTGTTTTTTTTATTTGATGCAGCTTTTTGAGAAAATTGTATCCTGGCTATTCGGAATGTCCTCGGTCGTATGATAAGTTACGCTTTGATCCAAGGTGATGCCCGGGTTTTCGCTCATTATGCACGTATTTATTCTATTTTTGCTATATTTATTTTGTTAAGAATATCTAGAATGATTGTTTTGGTTGTTCATTAAATAAAGTTGGTGTCGATTCCTGTGAGTAGCCCTAAAATAATGACAGATCACCGGATTGTAAAGCAAAACAACTTGCGTTAGGTTAAACGTACTCATAGTTCATTTTTGAAAATACATTTCTGCATGTTAAAATTTACTAAGTTGCCAAAGAGAAATTGATTTCATATCCTTACTTCATTCCTTTTGGATTTTGAATGAAGCATTAGGTCTGCATTCATGCTGTTTTTGACAGTAATTTCTGGTAGGAGACTTTCAAGCTGCAAGGTACCTATTTGAAGATGAGCAAGATGTATCATCTGCAATTCGCTGTTTCGAAACTTTTCTACATTGCTTTTTTGCTGATCAAGTCACGGGGCCTACGGATCCCTTGCTACAATATACAAACATGTAAGGTGCCTACTTCATTAAAGTTTATTTGATTGTTGTACACAAACTGGTAAAATTATCATGAGGCCCTCTTAAAATTAGATGTAGATTCAGGGGACTATCTACCCATTACTTATAGGTTACCCAAACTTCCTAAAATGCCCTTCCCATTAAATAATTTAACACTGCAAAAAGGGCTTTTCAGTAATTCCCTAAGTCATCAAAATTCTTCACTTCTTTTCCCTAATGAAGCCACGTGTTCAGTGTTTCTCCATTTGATTCTTCCCTCTTTTTCTCTTTCTCTCTCTCTTTCACGCTTTTCTTTCTCTCTTTCTCCTCTCCTTCTCTGCCATTTTCTCTCACCCACTCTCCCGTTTTCTCACTCTCCATTTCCTCAACAAACCCTAAATTTACCGCTGCTTCCAACATCAGCCGCCGCCCCGTTTCTCCTTCATATATACCACCACCCCGCCGTTTTCTCTCTTTCTCTTTCATTCAACTCCCTCATTCTCGTCTCTCTTCCTATTCACATCACGACCTTCCTAATGAACCAAAAAAAGGATTTTTGCGTTTACCTCGAGATTCAATACAGGTAGGTCCATAATCGATTACCTAACATTTTTTGTTTCTCTTCTTTAACATTATCATTCAAATTCATGCATTTTTTTTGTCTTTCTGGTTAGGGATTTCGTGTATCGATCATATTATCAAGTTCTTCGTCTTGCAGATTCTCTTTGGATTAGGTATACCGATTCACGATTTTTTTTTTGTTTTTGGATTAGTATTTGTTTGATTTTAATATTTTGATTTATTTTGTGGCAGTGACTGTTTGTTTTGCGGAAAATGATTTTGGAGAATGTTAAAAAGTTGTTAAGAGCTGGACGAGTTCTTCGCTTGATAGAGAGATTAGACAAAAAGATAAAGATAAACATACGCTTAAGGATTTGTTGTTTTTCTTGCACGTTCCGAGAACGGGAGGGCGCATTTATTTTCACTGGTGAATTTCAGTTTGAGTTTTTTTTTTAGCATTTTCTGTTGAAGGAATTCATAGACCTGTTTTGATTTATTATGTTTGTGTTTTTTTTTTATTTGATGCAGCTTTTTGAGAATTTTATCCTGGCTATTTGGAATGTCCTCGGTCGTATGATAAGTTACGCTTTGATCCAAGGTGATGCCTGGGTTTTCGCTCATTATGCACGTATTTATTCTATTTTTGCTATATTTATTTTGTTAAGAATATCTAGAATGATTGTTTTGGTTGTTCATTAAATAAAGTTGGTGTGGATTCCTGTGAGTAGCCCTAAAATAATGACAGATCACCGGATTGTAAAGCAAAACAACTTGCGTTAGGTTAAACGTACTCATAGTTCATTTTTGAAAATACATTTTTGCATGTTAAAATTTACTAAGTTGCCAAAGAGAAATTGATTTCATATCCTTACTTCATTCCTTTTGGATTTTGAATGAAGCATTAGGTCTGCATTCATGTTGTTTTTGACAGTAATTTCTGGTAGGAGACTTTCAAGCTGCAAGGTACCTATTTGAAGATGAGCAAGATGTATCATCTACAATTCGCTGTTTCGAAACTTTTCTACATTGCTTTTTTGCTGATCAAGTCACGGGGCCTATGGATCCCTTGCTACAATATACAAACATGTAAGGTGCCTTCTTCATTAAAGTTTATTTGATTGTTGTACACAAACTGGTAAAATTATCATGAGGCCCTCTTAAAATTAGATGTAGATTCAGGGGACTATCTACCCATTACTTATAGGTTACCCAAACTTCCTAAAATGCCCTTCCCATTAAATAATTTAACACTGCAAAAAGGGCTTTTCAGTAATGCCCTAAGTCATCAAAATTCTTCACTTCTTTTCCCTAATGAAGCCACGTGTTCAGTGTTTCTCCATTTGATTCTTCCCTCTTTTTCTCTTTCTCTCTCTCTTTCACGCTTTTCTTTCTCTCTTTCTCCTCTCCTTCTCTGCCATTTTCTCTCACCCACTCTCCCGTTTTCTCACTCTCCATTTCCTCAACAAACCCTAAATTTACCGCTGCTTCCAACATCAGCCGCCGCCCCGTTTCTCCTTCATATATACCACCACCCCGCCGTTTTCTCTCTTTCTCTTTCATTCAACTCCCTCATTCTCGTCTCTCTTCCTATTCACATCACGACCTTCCTAATGAACCAAAAAAAGGATTTTTGCGTTTACCTCGAGATTCGATACAGGTAGGTCCATAATCGATTACCTAACATTTTTTGTTTCTCTTCTTTAACATTATCATTCAATTCATGCATTTTTTTTGTCTTTCTGGTTAGGGATTTCGTGTATCGATCATATTATCAAGTTCTTCGTCTTGCAGATTCTCTTTGGATTAGGTATACCGATTCACGATTTTTTTTTTGTTTTTGGATTAGTATTTGTTTGATTTTAATATTTTGATTTATTTTGTGGCAGTGACTGTTTGTTTTGCGGAAAATGATTTTGGAGAATGTTAAAAAGTTGTTAAGAGCTGGACGAGTTCTTCGCTTGATAGAGAGATTAGACAAAAAGATAAAGATAAACATACGCTTAAGGATTTGTTGTTTTTCTTGCACGTTCCGAGAACGGGAGGGCGCATTTATTTTCACTGGTGAATTTCAGTTTGAGTTTTTTTTTTTAGCATTTTCTATTGAAGGAATTCATAGACCTGTTTTGATTTATTATGTTTGTGTTTTTTTTTATTTGATGCAGCTTTTTGAGAAAATTGTATCCTGGCTATTCGGAATGTCCTCGGTCGTATGATAAGTTACGCTTTGATCCAAGGTGATGCCCGGGTTTTCGCTCATTATGCACGTATTTATTCTATTTTTGCTATATTTATTTTGTTAAGAATATCTAGAATGATTGTTTTGGTTGTTCATTAAATAAAGTTGGTGTCGATTCCTGTGAGTAGCCCTAAAATAATGACAGATCACCGGATTGTAAAGCAAAACAACTTGCGTTAGGTTAAACGTACTCATAGTTCATTTTTGAAAATACATTTCTGCATGTTAAAATTTACTAAGTTGCCAAAGAGAAATTGATTTCATATCCTTACTTCATTCCTTTTGGATTTTGAATGAAGCATTAGGTCTGCATTCATGCTGTTTTTGACAGTAATTTCTGGTAGGAGACTTTCAAGCTGCAAGGTACCTATTTGAAGATGAGCAAGATGTATCATCTGCAATTCGCTGTTTCGAAACTTTTCTACATTGCTTTTTTGCTGATCAAGTCACGGGGCCTACGGATCCCTTGCTACAATATACAAACATGTAAGGTGCCTACTTCATTAAAGTTTATTTGATTGTTGTACACAAACTGGTAAAATTATCATGAGGCCCTCTTAAAATTAGATGTAGATTCAGGGGACTATCTACCCATTACTTATAGGTTACCCAAACTTCCTAAAATGCCCTTCCCATTAAATAATTTAACACTGCAAAAAGGGCTTTTCAGTAATTCCCTAAGTCATCAAAATTCTTCACTTCTTTTCCCTAATGAAGCCACGTGTTCAGTGTTTCTCCATTTGATTCTTCCCTCTTTTTCTCTTTCTCTCTCTCTTTCACGCTTTTCTTTCTCTCTTTCTCCTCTCCTTCTCTGCCATTTTCTCTCACCCACTCTCCCGTTTTCTCACTCTCCATTTCCTCAACAAACCCTAAATTTACCGCTGCTTCCAACATCAGCCGCCGCCCCGTTTCTCCTTCATATATACCACCACCCCGCCGTTTTCTCTCTTTCTCTTTCATTCAACTCCCTCATTCTCGTCTCTCTTCCTATTCACATCACGACCTTCCTAATGAACCAAAAAAAGGATTTTTGCGTTTACCTCGAGATTCAATACAGGTAGGTCCATAATCGATTACCTAACATTTTTTGTTTCTCTTCTTTAACATTATCATTCAATTCATGCATTTTTTTTGTCTTTCTGGTTAGGGATTTCGTGTATCGATCATATTATCAAGTTCTTCATCTTGCAGATTCTCTTTTGATTAGGTATACCGATTCACGATTTTTTTTTTGTTTTTGGATTAGTATTTGTTTGATTTTAATATTTTGATTTATTTTGTGGCAGTGACTGTTTGTTTTGCGGAAAATGATTTTGGAGAATGTTAAAAAGTTGTTAAGAGCTGGACGAGTTCTTCGCTTGATAGAGAGATTAGACAAAAAGATAAAGATAAACATACGCTTAAGGATTTGTTGTTTTTCTTGCACGTTCCGAGAACGGGAGGGCGCATTTATTTTCACTGGTGAATTTCAGTTTGAGTTATTTTTTAGCATTTTCTGTTGAAGGAATTCATAGACCTGTTTTGATTTATTATGTTTGTGTTTTTTTTTATATGGTGCAGCTTTTTGAGAATTTTATCCTGGCTATTTGGAATGTCCTCGGTCGTATGATAAGTTACGCTTTGATCCAAGGTGATGCCTAGGTTTTCGCTCATTATGCACGTATTTACTCTATTTTTGCTATATTTATTTTGTTAAGAATATCTAGAATGATTGTTTTGGTTGTTCATTAAATAAAGTTGGTGTCGATTCCTGTGAGTAGCCCTAAAATAATGACAGATCACCGGATTGTAAAGCAAAACAACTTGCGTTAGGTTAAACGTACTCATAGTTCATTTTTGAAAATACATTTTTGCATGTTAAAATTTACTAAGTTGCCAAAGAGAAATTGATTTCATATCCTTACTTCATTCCTTTTGGATTTTGAATGAAGCATTAGGTCTGCATTCATGCTGTTTTTGACAGTAATTTCTGGTAGGAGACTTTCAAGCTGCAAGGTACCTATTTGAAGATGAGCAAGATGTATCATCTGCAATTCGCTGTTTCGAAACTTTTCTACATTGCTTTTTTGCTGATCAAGTCACGGGGCCTATGGATCCCTTGCTACAATATACAAACATGTAAGGTGCCTACTTCATTAAAGTTTATTTGATTGTTGTACACAAACTGGTAAAATTATCATGAGGCCCTCTTAAAATTAGATGTAGATTCAGGGGACTATCTACCCATTACTTATAGGTTACCCAAACTTCCTAAAATGCCCTTCCCGTTAAATAATTTAACACTGCAAAAAGGGCTTTTCAGTAATGCCCTAAGTCATCAAAATTCTTCACTTCTTTTCCCTAATGAAGCCACGTGTTCAGTGTTTCTCCATTTGATTCTTCCCATTTTTTCTCTTTCTCTCTCTCTTTCACGCATTTCTTTCTCCCTTTCTCCTCTCCTTCTCTGCCATTTTCTCTCACCCACTCTCTCGTTTTCTCACTCTCCATTTCCTCAACAAACCCTAAATCTACCGCTGCTTCCAACATCCGCCGCCGCCCCGTTTCTCCGTCATATATACCACCACCCTGCCATTTTCTCTCTTTCTCTTTCATTCAACTCCCTCATTCTCGTCTCTCTTCCTATTCACCTCACGACCTTCCTAATGAACCAAAAAAAGGGTTTTTGCGTTTATCTCGAGATTCAATACAGGTAGGTCCATAATCGATTACCTAACATTTTTTGTTTCTCTTCTTTAACATTATCATTCGATTCATGCATTTTTTTGTGTGTTTCTGGTTAGGGATTTCGTGTATCGATCATATTATCAAGTTTTTCGTCTTACTGATTCTCTTTGGATTAGGTATATCAATTCACGATTTTTTTTTTGTTTTTGGATTAGTATTTGTTTGATTTTGATATTTAGATATTTTTTTGTGGCAGTGACTGTTTGTTTTGCGGAAAATGATTTTGGAGAATGTTAAAAAGTTGTTAAGAGCTGGACGAGTTCTTCGCTTGATAGAGAGATTAGACAGAAAGATAAAGATAAGCATACGCTTAAGGATTTGTTGTTTTTCTTGCACGTTCCGAGAACGGGAGGGCGCATTTATTTTCACTGGTGAATTTCAGTTTGAGTTTTTTTTTTTAGCATTTTCTGTTGAAGGAATTCATAGACCTGTTTTGATTTATTATGTTTGTGTTTTTTTTTATTTGATGCAGCTTTTTGAGAAAATTGTATCCTGGCTATTTGGAATGTCCTCGCTCGTATGATAAGTTACGCTTTGATCCAAGGTGATGCCCGAGTTTTCGCTCATTATGCACGTATTTATTCTATTTTTGCTATATTTATTTTGTTAAGAATATCTAGAATGATTATTTTGGTTGTTCATTGAATAAAGTTGGTGTCGATTCCTGTGAGTAGCCCTAAAATAATGACAGATCACCGGATTGTAAAGCAAAACAACTTGCGTTAGGTTAAACGTACTCATAGTTCATTTTTGAAAATACATTTCTGCATGTTAAAATTTACTAAGTTGCCAAAGAGAAATTGATTTCATATCCTTACTTCATTCCTTTTGGATTTTGAATGAAGCATTAGGTCTGCATTCATGCTGTTTTTGACAGTAATTTCTGGTATGAGGCTTTCAAGCTGCAAGGTACCTATTTAAAGATGAGCAAGATGTATCATCTGCAATTCGCTGTTTCGAAACTTTTCTACATTGCTTTTTTGCTGATCAAGTCACGGGGCCTATGGATCCCTTGCTACAATATACAAACATGTAAGGTGCCTACTTCATTAAAGTTTATTTGATTGTTGTACACAAACTGGTAAAATTATCATGAGGCCCTCTTAAAATTAGATGTAGATTCAGGGGACTATCTACCCATTACTTATAGGTTACCCAAACTTCCTAAAATGCCCTTCCCATTAAATAATTTAACACTGCAAAAAGGGCTTTTCAGTAAAGCCCTAAGTCATCAAAATTCTTCACTTCTTTTTCCTAATGAAGCCACGTGTTCAGTGTTTCTCCATTTGATTCTTCCCTCTTTTTCTCTTTCTCTCTCTCTTTCACGCTTTTCTTTCTCTCTTTCTCCTCTCCTTCTCTGCCATTTTCTCTCACCCACTCTCTCGTTTACTCACTCTCCATTTCCTCAACAAACCCTAAATCTACCGCTGCTTCCAACATCCGCCGCCGCCCCGTTTCTCCGTCATATATACCACCACCCTGCCGTTTTCTCTCTTTCTCTTTCATTCAACTCCCTCATTCTCGTCTCTCTTCCTATTCACCTCACGACCTTCCTAATGAACCAAAAAAAGGGTTTTTGCGTTTATCTCGAGATTCAATACAGGTAGGTCCATAATCGATTACCTAACATTTTTTGTTTCTCTTCTTTAACATTATCATTCAATTCATGCATTTTTTTTGTGTTTCTGGTTAGGGATTTCGTGTATCGATCATATTATCAAGTTTTTCGTCTTACTGATTCTCTTTGGATTAGGTATATCGATTCACGATTTTCTTTTTGTTTTTGGATTAGTATTTGTTTGATTTTAATATTTTGATTTATTTTGTGGCAGTGACTGTTTGTTTTGCGGAAAATGATTTTGGAGAATGTTAAAAAGTTGTTAAGAGCTGGACGAGTTCTTCGCTTGATAGAGAGATTAGACAGAAAGATAAAGATAAGCATACGCTTAAGGATTTGTTGTTTTTCTTGCACGTTCCGAGAACGGGAGGGCGCATTTATTTTCACTGGTGAATTTCAGTTTGAGTTTTTTTTTTAGCATTTTCTGTTGAAGGAATTCATAGACCTGTTTTGATTTATTATGTTTGTGTTTTTTTTTATTTGATGCAGCTTTTTGAGAAAATTGTATCCTGGCTATTTGGAATGTCCTCGCTCGTATGATAAGTTATGCTTTGATTCAAGGTGATGCCCGGGTTTTCGCTCATTATGCACGTATTTATTCTATTTTTTCTATATTTATTTTGTTAAGAATATCTAGAATGATTATTTTGGTTGTTCATTGAATAAAGTTGGTGTCGATTCCTGTGAGTAGCCCTAAAATAATGACAGATCACCGGATTGTAAAGCAAAACAACTTGCGTTAGGTTAAACGTACTCATAGTTCATTTTTGAAAATACATTTCTGCATGTTAAAATTTACTAAGTTTCCAAAGAGAAATTGATTTCATATCCTTACTTCATTCCTTTTGGATTTTGAATGAAGCATTAGGTCTGCATTCATGCTGTTTTTGACAGTAATTTCTGGTAGGAGGCTTTCAAGCTGCAAGGTACCTATTTGAAGATGAGCAAGATGTATCATCTGCAATTCGCTGTTTCGAAACTTTTCTACATTGCTTTTTTGCTGATCAACTCACGGGGCCTATGGATCCCTTGCTACAATATACAAACATGTAAGGTGCCTACTTCATTAAAGTTTATTTGATTGTTGTACACAAACTGGTAAAATTATCATGAGGCCCTCTTAAAATTAGATGTAGATTCAGGGGACTATCTACCCATTACTTATAGGTTACCCAAACTTCCTAAAATGCCCTTCCCGTTAAATAATTTAACACTGCAAAAAGGGCTTTTCAGTAATGCCCTAAGTCATCAAAATTCTTCACTTCTTTTCCCTAATGAAGCCACGTGTTCAGTGTTTCTCCATTTGATTCTTCCCTTTTTTTCTCTTTCTCTCTCTCTTTCACACATTTCTTTCTCCCTTTCTCCTCTCCTTCTCTGCCATTTTCTCTCACCCACTCTCTCGTTTTCTCACTCTCCATTTCCTCAAAAAACCCTAAATCTACCGCTGCTTCCAACATCCGCCGCCGCCCCGTTTCTCCGTCATATATACCACCACCCTGCCATTTTCTCTCTTTCTCTTTCATTCAACTCCCTCATTCTCGTCTCTCTTCCTATTCACCTCACGACCTTCCTAATGAACCAAAAAAAGGGTTTTTGCGTTTATCTCGAGATTCAATACAGGTAGGTCCATAATCGATTACCTAACATTTTTTGTTTCTCTTCTTTAACATTATCATTCGATTCATGCATTTTTTTGTGTGTTTCTGGTTAGGGATTTCGTGTATCGATCATATTATCAAGTTTTTCGTCTTACTGATTCTCTTTGGATTAGGTATATCAATTCACAATTTTTTTTTTGTTTTTGGATTAGTATTTGTTTGATTTTGATGTTTTGATATTTTTTTTGTGGCAGTGACTGTTTGTTTTGCGGAAAATGATTTTGGAGAATGTTAAAAAGTTGTTAAGAGCTGGACGAGTTCTTCGCTTGATAGAGAGATTAGACAGAAAGATAAAGATAAGCATACGCTTAAGGATTTGTTGTTTTTCTTGCACGTTCCGAGAACGGGAGGGCGCATTTATTTTCACTGGTGAATTTCAGTTTGAGTTTTTTTTTTTAGCATTTTCTGTTGAAGGAATTCATAGACCTGTTTTGATTTATTATGTTTGTGTTTTTTTTTATTTGATGCAGCTTTTTGAGAAAATTGTATCCTGGCTATTTGGAATGTCCTCGCTCGTATGATAAGTTACGCTTTGATCCAAGGTGATGCCCGAGTTTTCGCTCATTATGCACGTATTTATTCTATTTTTGCTATATTTATTTTGTTAAGAATATCTAGAATGATTATTTTGGTTGTTCATTGAATAAAGTTGGTGTCGATTCCTGTGAGTAGCCCTAAAATAATGACAGATCACCGGATTGTAAAGCAAAACAACTTGCGTTAGGTTAAACGTACTCATAGTTCATTTTTGAAAATACATTTCTGCATGTTAAAATTTACTAAGTTGCCAAAGAGAAATTGATTTCATATCCTTACTTCATTCCTTTTGGATTTTGAATGAAGCATTAGGTCTGCATTCATGCTGTTTTTGACAGTAATTTCTGGTATGAGGCTTTCAAGCTGCAAGGTACCTATTTAAAGATGAGCAAGATGTATCATCTGCAATTCGCTGTTTCGAAACTTTTCTACATTGCTTTTTTGCTGATCAAGTCACGGGGCCTATGGATCCCTTGCTACAATATACAAACATGTAAGGTGCCTACTTCATTAAAGTTTATTTGATTGTTGTACACAAACTGGTAAAATTATCATGAGGCCCTTTTAAAATTAGATGTAGATTCAGGGGACTATCTACCCATTACTTATAGGTTACCCAAACTTCCTAAAATGCCCTTCCCATTAAATAATTTAACACTGCAAAAAGGGCTTTTCAGTAAAGCCCTAAGTCATCAAAATTCTTCACTTCTTTTTCCTAATGAAGCCACGTGTTCAGTGTTTCTCCATTTGATTCTTCCCTCTTTTTCTCTTTCTCTCTCTCTTTCACGCTTTTCTTTCTCTCTTTCTCCTCTCCTTCTCTGCCATTTTCTCTCACCCACTCTCTCGTTTACTCACTCTCCATTTCCTCAATAAACCCTAAATCTACCGCTGCTTCCAACATCCGCCGCCGCCCCGTTTCTCCGTCATATATACCACCACCCTGCCGTTTTCTCTCTTTCTCTTTCATTCAACTCCCTCATTCTCGTCTCTCTTCCTATTCACCTCACGACCTTCCTAATGAACCAAAAAAAGGGTTTTTGCGTTTATCTCGAGATTCAATACAGGTAGGTCCATAATCGATTACCTAACATTTTTTGTTTCTCTTCTTTAACATTATCATTCAATTCATGCATTTTTTTTGTGTTTCTGGTTAGGGATTTCGTGTATCGATCATATTATCAAGTTTTTCGTCTTACTGATTCTCTTTGGATTAGGTATATCGATTCACGATTTTCTTTTTGTTTTTGGATTAGTATTTGTTTGATTTTAATATTTTGATTTATTTTGTGGCAGTGACTGTTTGTTTTGCGGAAAATGATTTTGGAGAATGTTAAAAAGTTGTTAAGAGCTGGACGAGTTCTTCGCTTGATAGAGAGATTAGACAGAAAGATAAAGATAAGCATACGCTTAAGGATTTGTTGTTTTTCTTGCACGTTCCGAGAACGGGAGGGCGCATTTATTTTCACTGGTGAATTTCAGTTTGAGTTTTTTTTTTAGCATTTTCTGTTGAAGGAATTCATAGACCTGTTTTGATTTATTATGTTTGTGTTTTTTTTTATTTGATGCAGCTTTTTGAGAAAATTGTATCCTGGCTATTTGGAATGTCCTCGCTCGTATGATAAGTTATGCTTTGATTCAAGGTGATGCCCGGGTTTTCGCTCATTATGCACGTATTTATTCTATTTTTTCTATATTTATTTTGTTAAGAATATCTAGAATGATTATTTTGGTTGTTCATTGAATAAAGTTGGTGTCGATTCCTGTGAGTAGCCCTAAAATAATGACAGATCACCGGATTGTAAAGCAAAACAACTTGCGTTAGGTTAAACGTACTCATAGTTCATTTTTGAAAATACATTTCTGCATGTTAAAATTTACTAAGTTTCCAAAGAGAAATTGATTTCATATCCTTACTTCATTCCTTTTGGATTTTGAATGAAGCATTAGGTCTGCATTCATGCTGTTTTTTACAGTAATTTCTGGTAGGAGGCTTTCAAGCTGCAAGGTACCTATTTGAAGATGAGCAAGATGTATCATCTGCAATTCGCTGTTTCGAAACTTTTCTACATTGCTTTTTTGCTGATCAAGTCACGGGGCCTATGGATCCCTTGCTACAATATACAAACATGTAAGGTGCCTACTTCATTAAAGTTTATTTGATTGTTGTACACAAACTGGTAAAATTATCATGAGGCCCTCTTAAAATTAGATGTAGATTCAGGGGACTATCTACCCATTACTTATAGGTTACCCAAACTTCCTAAAATGCCCTTCCCGTTAAATAATTTAACACTGCAAAAAGGGCTTTTCAGTAATGCCCTAAGTCATCAAAATTCTTCACTTCTTTTCCCTAATGAAGCCACGTGTTCAGTGTTTCTCCATTTGATTCTTCCCTTTTTTCTCTTTCTCTCTCTCTTTCACGCATTTCTTTCTCCCTTTCTCCTCTCCTTCTCTGCCATTTTCTCTCACCCACTCTCTCGTTTTCTCACTCTCCATTTCCTCAACAAACCCTAAATCTACCGCTGCTTCCAACATCCGCCGCCGCCCCGTTTCTCCGTCATATATACCACCACCCTGCCGTTTTCTCTCTTTCTCTTTCATTCAACTCCCTCATTCTCGTCTCTCTTCCTATTCACCTCACGACCTTCCTAATGAACCAAAAAAAGGGTTTTTGCGTTTATCTCGAGATTCAATACAGGTAGGTCCATAATCGATTACCTAACATTTTTTGTTTCTCTTCTTTAACATTATCATTCAATTCATGCATTTTTTTTGTGTTTCTGGTTAGGGATTTCGTGTATCGATCATATTATCAAGTTTTTCGTCTTACTGATTCTCTTTGGATTAGGTATATCGATTCACGATTTTCTTTTTGTTTTTGGATTAGTATTTGTTTGATTTTAATATTTTGATTTATTTTGTGGCAGTGACTGTTTGTTTTGCGGAAAATGATTTTGGAGAATGTTAAAAAGTTGTTAAGAGCTGGACGAGTTCTTCGCTTGATAGAGAGATTAGACAGAAAGATAAAGATAAGCATACGCTTAAGGATTTGTTGTTTTTCTTGCACGTTCCGAGAACGGGAGGGCGCATTTATTTTCACTGGTGAATTTCAGTTTGAGTTTTTTTTTTAGCATTTTCTGTTGAAGGAATTCATAGACCTGTTTTGATTTATTATGTTTGTGTTTTTTTTTATTTGATGCAGCTTTTTGAGAAAATTGTATCCTGGCTATTTGGAATGTCCTCGCTCGTATGATAAGTTATGCTTTGATTCAAGGTGATGCCCGGGTTTTCGCTCATTATGCACGTATTTATTCTATTTTTTCTATATTTATTTTGTTAAGAATATCTAGAATGATTATTTTGGTTGTTCATTGAATAAAGTTGGTGTCGATTCCTGTGAGTAGCCCTAAAATAATGACAGATCACCGGATTGTAAAGCAAAACAACTTGCGTTAGGTTAAACGTACTCATAGTTCATTTTTGAAAATACATTTCTGCATGTTAAAATTTACTAAGTTTCCAAAGAGAAATTGATTTCATATCCTTACTTCATTCCTTTTGGATTTTGAATGAAGCATTAGGTCTGCATTCATGCTGTTTTTTACAGTAATTTCTGGTAGGAGGCTTTCAAGCTGCAAGGTACCTATTTGAAGATGAGCAAGATGTATCATCTGCAATTCGCTGTTTCGAAACTTTTCTACATTGCTTTTTTGCTGATCAAGTCACGGGGCCTATGGATCCCTTGCTACAATATACAAACATGTAAGGTGCCTACTTCATTAAAGTTTATTTGATTGTTGTACACAAACTGGTAAAATTATCATGAGGCCCTCTTAAAATTAGATGTAGATTCAGGGGACTATCTACCCATTACTTATAGGTTACCCAAACTTCCTAAAATGCCCTTCCCGTTAAATAATTTAACACTGCAAAAAGGGCTTTTCAGTAATGCCCTAAGTCATCAAAATTCTTCACTTCTTTTCCCTAATGAAGCCACGTGTTCAGTGTTTCTCCATTTGATTCTTCCCTTTTTTTCTCTTTCTCTCTCTCTTTCACGCATTTCTTTCTCCCTTTCTCCTCTCCTTCTCTGCCATTTTCTCTCACCCACTCTCTCGTTTTCTCACTCTCCATTTCCTCAACAAACCCTAAATCTACCGCTGCTTCCAACATCCGCCGCCGCCCCGTTTCTCCGTCATATATACCACCACCCTGCCATTTTCTCTCTTTCTCTTTCATTCAACTCCCTCATTCTCGTCTCTCTTCCTATTCACCTCACGACCTTCCTAATGAACCAAAAAAAGGGTTTTTGCGTTTATCTCGAGATTCAATACAGGTAGGTCCATAATCGATTACCTAACATTTTTTGTTTCTCTTCTTTAACATTATCATTCGATTCATGCATTTTTTTGTGTGTTTCTGGTTAGGGATTTCGTGTATCGATCATATTATCAAGTTTTTCGTCTTACTGATTCTCTTTGGATTAGGTATATCAATTCACGATTTTTTGTTTGTTTTTGGATTAGTATTTGTTTGATTTTGATATTTTGATATTTTTTTTGTGGCAGTGACTGTTTGTTTTGCGGAAAATGATTTTGGAGAATGTTAAAAAGTTGTTAAGAGCTGGACGAGTTCTTCGCTTGATAGAGAGATTAGACAGAAAGATAAAGATAAGCATACGCTTAAGGATTTGTTGTTTTTCTTGCACGTTCCGAGAACGGGAGGGCGCATTTATTTTCACTGGTGAATTTCAGTTTGAGTTTTTTTTTTTAGCATTTTCTGTTGAAGGAATTCATAGACCTGTTTTGATTTATTATGTTTGTGTTTTTTTTTATTTGATGCAGCTTTTTGAGAAAATTGTATCCTGGCTATTTGGAATGTCCTCGCTCGTATGATAAGTTACGCTTTGATCCAAGGTGATGCCCGAGTTTTCGCTCATTATGCACGTATTTATTCTATTTTTGCTATATTTATTTTGTTAAGAATATCTAGAATGATTATTTTGGTTGTTCATTGAATAAAGTTGGTGTCGATTCCTGTGAGTAGCCCTAAAATAATGACAGATCACCGGATTGTAAAGCAAAACAACTTGCGTTAGGTTAAACGTACTCATAGTTCATTTTTGAAAATACATTTCTGCATGTTAAAATTTACTAAGTTGCCAAAGAGAAATTGATTTCATATCCTTACTTCATTCCTTTTGGATTTTGAATGAAGCATTAGGTCTGCATTCATGCTGTTTTTGACAGTAATTTCTGGTATGAGGCTTTCAAGCTGCAAGGTACCTATTTAAAGATGAGCAAGATGTATCATCTGCAATTCGCTGTTTCGAAACTTTTCTACATTGCTTTTTTGCTGATCAAGTCACGGGGCCTATGGATCCCTTGCTACAATATACAAACATGTAAGGTGCCTACTTCATTAAAGTTTATTTGATTGTTGTACACAAACTGGTAAAACTATCATGAGGCCCTCTTAAAATTAGATGTAGATTCAGGGGACTATCTACCCATTACTTATAGGTTACCCAAACTTCCTAAAATGCCCTTCCCATTAAATAATTTAACACTGCAAAAAGGGCTTTTCAGTAAAGCCCTAAGTCATCAAAATTCTTCACTTCTTTTTCCTAATGAAGCCACGTGTTCAGTGTTTCTCCATTTGATTCTTCCCTCTTTTTCTCTTTCTCTCTCTCTTTCACGCTTTTCTTTCTCTCTTTCTCCTCTCCTTCTCTGCCATTTTCTCTCACCCACTCTCTCGTTTACTCACTCTCCATTTCCTCAACAAACCCTAAATCTACCGCTGCTTCCAACATCCGCCGCCGCCCCGTTTCTCCGTCATATATACCACCACCCTGCCGTTTTCTCTCTTTCTCTTTCATTCAACTCCCTCATTCTCGTCTCTCTTCCTATTCACCTCACGACCTTCCTAATGAACCAAAAAAAGGGTTTTTGCGTTTATCTCGAGATTCAATACAGGTAGGTCCATAATCGATTACCTAACATTTTTTGTTTCTCTTCTTTAACATTATCATTCAATTCATGCATTTTTTTTGTGTTTCTGGTTAGGGATTTCGTGTATCGATCATATTATCAAGTTTTTCGTCTTACTGATTCTCTTTGGATTAGGTATATCGATTCACGATTTTCTTTTTGTTTTTGGATTAGTATTTGTTTGATTTTAATATTTTGATTTATTTTGTGGCAGTGACTGTTTGTTTTGCGGAAAATGATTTTGGAGAATGTTAAAAAGTTGTTAAGAGCTGGACGAGTTCTTCGCTTGATAGAGAGATTAG
Organism: Lathyrus tuberosus; assembly: GCA_022829125.1. Taxonomy (NCBI): domain Eukaryota; kingdom Viridiplantae; phylum Streptophyta; class Magnoliopsida; order Fabales; family Fabaceae; genus Lathyrus; species Lathyrus tuberosus. Next base: position 1,136,947 of record JALAZF010000808.1, on the reverse strand, counting down.
ACAGAAAGATAAAGATAAGCATACGCTTAAGGATTTGTTGTTTTTCTTGCACGTTCCGAGAACGGGAGGGCGCATTTATTTTCACTGGTGAATTTCAGTTTGAGTTTTTTTTTTAGCATTTTCTGTTGAAGGAATTCATAGACCTGTTTTGATTTATTATGTTTGTGTTTTTTTTTATTTGATGCAGCTTTTTGAGAAAATTGTATCCTGGCTATTTGGAATGTCCTCGCTCGTATGATAAGTTATGCTTTGATTCAAGGTGATGCCCGGGTTTTCGCTCATTATGCACGTATTTATTCTATTTTTGCTATATTTATTTTGTTAAGAATATCTAGAATGATTATTTTGGTTGTTCATTGAATAAAGTTGGTGTCGATTCCTGTGAGTAGCCCTAAAATAATGACAGATCACCGGATTGTAAAGCAAAACAACTTGCGTTAGGTTAAACGTACTCATAGTTCATTTTTGAAAATACATTTCTGCATGTTAAAATTTACTAAGTTTCCAAAGAGAAATTGATTTCATATCCTTACTTCATTCCTTTTGGATTTTGAATGAAGCATTAGGTCTGCATTCATGCTGTTTTTGACAGTAATTTCTGGTAGGAGGCTTTCAAGCTGCAAGGTACCTATTTGAAGATGAGCAAGATGTATCATCTGCAATTCGCTGTTTCGAAACTTTTCTACATTGCTTTTTTGCTGATCAAGTCACGGGGCCTATGGATCCCTTGCTACAATATACAAACATGTAAGGTGCCTACTTCATTAAAGTTTATTTGATTGTTGTACATAAACTGGTAAAATTATCATGAGGCCCTCTTAAAATTATATGTAGATTCAGGGGACTATCTACCCATTTCTTATAGGTTACCCAAACTTCCTAAAATGCCCTTCCCATTAAATAATTTAACACTGCAAAAAGGGCTTTTCAGTAATGCCCTAAGTCATCAAAATTCTTCACTTCTTTTCCCTAATGAAGCCACGTGTTCAGTGTTTCTCCATTTGATTCTTCCCTCTTTTTCTCTTTCTCTCTCTCTTTCACGCTTTTCTTTCTCTCTTTCTCCTCTCCTTCTCTGCCATTTTCTCTCACCCACTCTCTCGTTTACTCACTCTCCATTTCCTCAACAAACCCTAAATCTACCGCTGCTTCCAACATCCGCCGCCGCCCCGTTTCTCCGTCATATATACCACCACCCTGCCATTTTCTCTCTTTCTCTTTCATTCAACTCCCTCATTCTCGTCTCTCTTCCTATTCACCTCACGACCTTCCTAATGAACCAAAAAAAGGGTTTTTGCGTTTATCTCGAGATTCAATACAGGTAGGTCCATAATCGATTACCTAACATTTTTTGTTTCTCTTCTTTAACATTATCATTCGATTCATGCATTTTTTTGTGTGTTTCTGGTTAGGGATTTCGTGTATCGATCATATTATCAAGTTTTTCGTCTTACTGATTCTCTTTGGATTAGGTATATCAATTCACGATTTTTTTTTTGTTTTTGGATTAGTATTTGTTTGATTTTGATATTTTGATATTTTTTTTGTGGCAGTGACTGTTTGTTTTGCGGAAAATGATTTTGGAGAATGTTAAAAAGTTGTTAAGAGCTGGACGAGTTCTTCGCTTGATAGAGAGATTAGACAGAAAGATAAAGATAAGCATACGCTTAAGGATTTGTTGTTTTTCTTGCACGTTCCGAGAACGGGAGGGCGCATTTACTTTCACTGGTGAATTTCAGTTTGAGTTTTTTTTTTTAGCATTTTCTGTTGAAGGAATTCATAGACCTGTTTTGATTTATTATGTTTGTGTTTTTTTTTATTTGATGCAGCTTTTTGAGAAAATTGTATCCTGGCTATTTGGAATGTCCTCGCTCGTATGATAAGTTACGCTTTGATCCAAGGTGATGCCCGAGTTTTCGCTCATTATACACGTATTTATTCTATTTTTGCTATATTTATTTTGTTAAGAATATCTAGAATGATTATTTTGGTTGTTCATTGAATAAAGTTGGTGTCGATTCCTGTGAGTAGCCCTAAAATAATGACAGATCACCGGATTGTAAAGCAAAACAACTTGCGTTAGGTTAAACGTACTCATAGTTCATTTTTGAAAATACATTTCTGCATGTTAAAATTTACTAAGTTTCCAAAGAGAAATTGATTTCATATCCTTACTTCATTCCTTTTGGATTTTGAATGAAGCATTAGGTCTGCATTCATGCTGTTTTTTACAGTAATTTCTGGTAGGAGGCTTTCAAGCTGCAAGGTACCTATTTGAAGATGAGCAAGATGTATCATCTGCAATTCGCTGTTTCGAAACTTTTCTACATTGCTTTTTTGCTGATCAAGTCACGGGGCCTATGGATCCCTTGCTACAATATACAAACATGTAAGGTGCCTACTTCATTAAAGTTTATTTGATTGTTGTACACAAACTGGTAAAATTATCATGAGGCCCTCTTAAAATTAGATGTAGATTCAGGGGACTATCTACCCATTACTTATAGGTTACCCAAACTTCCTAAAATGCCCTTCCCGTTAAATAATTTAACACTGCAAAAAGGGCTTTTCAGTAATGCCCTAAGTCATCAAAATTCTTCACTTCTTTTCCCTAATGAAGCCACGTGTTCAGTGTTTCTCCATTTGATTCTTCCCTTTTTTCTCTTTCTCTCTCTCTTTCACGCATTTCTTTCTCCCTTTCTCCTCTCCTTCTCTGCCATTTTCTCTCACCCACTCTCTCGTTTTCTCACTCTCCATTTCCTCAACAAACCCTAAATCTACCGCTGCTTCCAACATCCGCCGCCGCCCCGTTTCTCCGTCATATATACCACCACCCTGCCATTTTCTCTCTTTCTCTTTCATTCAACTCCCTCATTCTCGTCTCTCTTCCTATTCACCTCACGACCTTCCTAATGAACCAAAAAAAGGGTTTTTGCGTTTATCTCGAGATTCAATACAGGTAGGTCCATAATCGATTACCTAACATTTTTTGTTTCTCTTCTTTAACATTATCATTCGATTCATGCATTTTTTTGTGTGTTTCTGGTTAGGGATTTCGTGTATCGATCATATTATCAAGTTTTTCGTCTTACTGATTCTCTTTGGATTAGGTATATCAATTCACGATTTTTTTTTTGTTTTTGGATTAGTATTTGTTTGATTTTGATATTTTGATATTTTTTTTGTGGCAGTGACTGTTTGTTTTGCGGAAAATGATTTTGGAGAATGTTAAAAAGTTGTTAAGAGCTGGACGAGTTCTTCGCTTGATAGAGAGATTAGACAGAAAGATAAAGATAAGCATACGCTTAAGGATTTGTTGTTTTTCTTGCACGTTCCGAGAACGGGAGGGCGCATTTATTTTCACTGGTGAATTTCAGTTTGAGTTTTTTTTTTTAGCATTTTCTGTTGAAGGAATTCATAGACCTGTTTTGATTTATTATGTTTGTGTTTTTTTTTATTTGATGCAGCTTTTTGAGAAAATTGTATCCTGGCTATTTGGAATGTCCTCGCTCGTATGATAAGTTACGCTTTGATCCAAGGTGATGCCCGAGTTTTCGCTCATTATGCACGTATTTATTCTATTTTTGCTATATTTATTTTGTTAAGAATATCTAGAATGATTATTTTGGTTGTTCATTGAATAAAGTTGGTGTCGATTCCTGTGAGTAGCCCTAAAATAATGACAGATCACCGGATTGTAAAGCAAAACAACTTGCGTTAGGTTAAACGTACTCATAGTTCATTTTTGAAAATACATTTCTGCATGTTAAAATTTACTAAGTTGCCAAAGAGAAATTGATTTCATATCCTTACTTCATTCCTTTTGGATTTTGAATGAAGCATTAGGTCTGCATTCATGCTGTTTTTGACAGTAATTTCTGGTATGAGGCTTTCAAGCTGCAAGGTACCTATTTAAAGATGAGCAAGATGTATCATCTGCAATTCGCTGTTTCGAAACTTTTCTACATTGCTTTTTTGCTGATCAAGTCACGGGGCCTATGGATCCCTTGCTACAATATACAAACATGTAAGGTGCCTACTTCATTAAAGTTTATTTGATTGTTGTACACAAACTGGTAAAATTATCATGAGGCCCTCTTAAAATTAGATGTAGATTCAGGGGACTATCTACCCATTACTTATAGGTTACCCAAACTTCCTAAAATGCCCTTCCCATTAAATAATTTAACACTGCAAAAAGGGCTTTTCAGTAAAGCCCTAAGTCATCAAAATTCTTCACTTCTTTTTCCTAATGAAGCCACGTGTTCAGTGTTTCTCCATTTGATTCTTCCCTCTTTTTCTCTTTCTCTCTCTCTTTCACGCTTTTCTTTCTCTCTTTCTCCTCTCCTTCTCTGCCATTTTCTCTCACCCACTCTCTCGTTTACTCACTCTCCATTTCCTCAACAAACCCTAAATCTACCGCTGCTTCCAACATCCGCCGCCGCCCCGTTTCTCCGTCATATATACCACCACCCTGCCGTTTTCTCTCTTTCTCTTTCATTCAACTCCCTCATTCTCGTCTCTCTTCCTATTCACCTCACGACCTTCCTAATGAACCAAAAAAAGGGTTTTTGCGTTTATCTCGAGATTCAATACAGGTAGGTCCATAATCGATTACCTAACATTTTTTGTTTCTCTTCTTTAACATTATCATTCAATTCATGCATTTTTTTTGTGTTTCTGGTTAGGGATTTCGTGTATCGATCATATTATCAAGTTTTTCGTCTTACTGATTCTCTTTGGATTAGGTATATCGATTCACGATTTTCTTTTTGTTTTTGGATTAGTATTTGTTTGATTTTAATATTTTGATTTATTTTGTGGCAGTGACTGTTTGTTTTGCGGAAAATGATTTTGGAGAATGTTAAAAAGTTGTTAAGAGCTGGACGAGTTCTTCGCTTGATACAGAGATTAGACAGAAAGATAAAGATAAGCATACGCTTAAGGATTTGTTGTTTTTCTTGCACGTTCCGAGAACGGGAGGGCGCATTTATTTTCACTGGTGAATTTCAGTTTGAGTTTTTTTTTTAGCATTTTCTGTTGAAGGAATTCATAGACCTGTTTTGATTTATTATGTTTGTGTTTTTTTTTATTTGATGCAGCTTTTTGAGAAAATTGTATCCTGGCTATTTGGAATGTCCTCGCTCGTATGATAAGTTATGCTTTGATTCAAGGTGATGCCCGGGTTTTCGCTCATTATGCACGTATTTATTCTATTTTTGCTATATTTATTTTGTTAAGAATATCTAGAATGATTATTTTGGTTGTTCATTGAATAAAGTTGGTGTCGATTCCTGTGAGTAGCCCTAAAATAATGACAGATCACCGGATTGTAAAGCAAAACAACTTGCGTTAGGTTAAACGTACTCATAGTTCATTTTTGAAAATACATTTCTGCATGTTAAAATTTACTAAGTTTCCAAAGAGAAATTGATTTCATATCCTTACTTCATTCCTTTTGGATTTTGAATGAAGCATTAGGTCTGCATTCATGCTGTTTTTGACAGTAATTTCTGGTAGGAGGCTTTCAAGCTGCAAGGTACCTATTTGAAGATGAGCAAGATGTATCATCTGCAATTCGCTGTTTCGAAACTTTTCTACATTGCTTTTTTGCTGATCAAGTCACGGGGCCTATGGATCCCTTGCTACAATATACAAACATGTAAGGTGCCTACTTCATTAAAGTTTATTTGATTGTTGTACATAAACTGGTAAAATTATCATGAGGCCCTCTTAAAATTATATGTAGATTCAGGGGACTATCTACCCATTTCTTATAGGTTACCCAAACTTCCTAAAATGCCCTTCCCATTAAATAATTTAACACTGCAAAAAGGGCTTTTCAGTAATGCCCTAAGTCATCAAAATTCTTCACTTCTTTTCCCTAATGAAGCCACGTGTTCAGTGTTTCTCCATTTGATTCTTCCCTCTTTTTCTCTTTCTCTCTCTCTTTCACGCTTTTCTTTCTCTCTTTCTCCTCTCCTTCTCTGCCATTTTCTCTCACCCACTCTCTCGTTTACTCACTCTCCATTTCCTCAACAAACCCTAAATCTACCGCTGCTTCCAACATCCGCCGCCGCCCCCGTTTCTCCGTCATATATACCACCACCCTGCCATTTTCTCTCTTTCTCTTTCATTCAACTCCCTCATTCTCGTCTCTCTTCCTATTCACCTCACGACCTTCCTAATGAACCAAAAAAAGGGTTTTTGCGTTTATCTCGAGATTCAATACAGGTAGGTCCATAATCGATTACCTAACATTTTTTGTTTCTCTTCTTTAACATTATCATTCGATTCATGCATTTTTTTGTGTGTTTCTGGTTAGGGATTTCGTGTATCGATCATATTATCAAGTTTTTCGTCTTACTGATTCTCTTTGGATTAGGTATATCAATTCACGATTTTTTTTTTGTTTTTGGATTAGTATTTGTTTGATTTTGATATTTTGATATTTTTTTTGTGGCAGTGACTGTTTGTTTTGCGGAAAATGATTTTGGAGAATGTTAAAAAGTTGTTAAGAGCTGGACGAGTTCTTCGCTTGATAGAGAGATTAGACAGAAAGATAAAGATAAGCATACGCTTAAGGATTTGTTGTTTTTCTTGCACGTTCCGAGAACGGGAGGGCGCATTTACTTTCACTGGTGAATTTCAGTTTGAGTTTTTTTTTTTAGCATTTTCTGTTGAAGGAATTCATAGACCTGTTTTGATTTATTATGTTTGTGTTTTTTTTTATTTGATGCAGCTTTTTGAGAAAATTGTATCCTGGCTATTTGGAATGTCCTCGCTCGTATGATAAGTTACGCTTTGATCCAAGGTGATGCCCGAGTTTTCGCTCATTATACACGTATTTATTCTATTTTTGCTATATTTATTTTGTTAAGAATATCTAGAATGATTATTTTGGTTGTTCATTGAATAAAGTTGGTGTCGATTCCTGTGAGTAGCCCTAAAATAATGACAGATCACCGGATTGTAAAGCAAAACAACTTGCGTTAGGTTAAACGTACTCATAGTTCATTTTTGAAAATACATTTCTGCATGTTAAAATTTACTAAGTTGCCAAAGAGAAATTGATTTCATATCCTTACTTCATTCCTTTTGGATTTTGAATGAAGCATTAGGTCTGCATTCATGCTGTTTTTGACAGTAATTTCTGGTATGAGGCTTTCAAGCTGCAAGGTACCTATTTAAAGATGAGCAAGATGTATCATCTGCAATTCGCTGTTTCGAAACTTTTCTACATTGCTTTTTTGCTGATCAAGTCACGGGGCCTATGGATCCCTTGCTACAATATACAAACATGTAAGGTGCCTACTTCATTAAAGTTTATTTGATTGTTGTACACAAACTGGTAAAATTATCATGAGGCCCTCTTAAAATTAGATGTAGATTCAGGGGACTATCTACCCATTACTTATAGGTTACCCAAACTTCCTAAAATGCCCTTCCCATTAAATAATTTAACACTGCAAAAAGGGCTTTTCAGTAAAGCCCTAAGTCATCAAAATTCTTCACTTCTTTTTCCTAATGAAGCCACGTGTTCAGTGTTTCTCCATTTGATTCTTCCCTCTTTTTCTCTTTCTCTCTCTCTTTCACGCTTTTCTTTCTCTCTTTCTCCTCTCCTTCTCTGCCATTTTCTCTCACCCACTCTCTCGTTTACTCACTCTCCATTTCCTCAACAAACCCTAAATCTACCGCTGCTTCCAACATCCGCCGCCGCCCCCGTTTCTCCGTCATATATACCACCACCCTGCCGTTTTCTCTCTTTCTCTTTCATTCAACTCCCTCATTCTCGTCTCTCTTCCTATTCACCTCACGACCTTCCTAATGAACCAAAAAAAGGGTTTTTGCGTTTATCTCGAGATTCAATACAGGTAGGTCCATAATCGATTACCTAACATTTTTTGTTTCTCTTCTTTAACATTATCATTCAATTCATGCATTTTTTTTGTGTTTCTGGTTAGGGATTTCGTGTATCGATCATATTATCAAGTTTTTCGTCTTACTGATTCTCTTTGGATTAGGTATATCGATTCACGATTTTCTTTTTGTTTTTGGATTAGTATTTGTTTGATTTTAATATTTTGATTTATTTTGTGGCAGTGACTGTTTGTTTTGCGGAAAATGATTTTGGAGAATGTTAAAAAGTTGTTAAGAGCTGGACGAGTTCTTCACTTGATAGAGAGATTAGACAGAAAGATAAAGATAAGCACACGCTTAAGGATTTGTTGTTTTTCTTGCACGTTCCGAGAACGGGAGGGCGCATTTATTTTCACTGGTGAATTTCAGTTTGAGTTTTTTTTTTAGCATTTTCTGTTGAAGGAATTCATAGACCTGTTTTGATTTATTATGTTTGTGTTTTTTTTTATTTGATGCAGCTTTTTGAGAAAATTGTATCCTGGCTATTTGGAATGTCCTCGCTCGTATGATAAGTTATGCTTTGATTCAAGGTGATGCCCGGGTTTTCGCTCATTATGCACGTATTTATTCTATTTTTGCTATATTTATTTTGTTAAGAATATCTAGAATGATTATTTTGGTTGTTCATTGAATAAAGTTGGTGTCGATTCCTGTGTGTAGCCCTAAAATAATGACAGATCACCGGATTGTAAAGCAAAACAACTTGCGTTAGGTTAAACGTACTCATAGTTCATTTTTGAAAATACATTTCTGCATGTTAAAATTTACTAAGTTTCCAAAGAGAAATTGATTTCATATCCTTACTTCATTCCTTTTGGATTTTGAATGAAGCATTAGGTCTGCATTCATGCTGTTTTTGACAGTAATTTCTGGTAGGAGGCTTTCAAGCTGCAAGGTACCTATTTGAAGATGAGCAAGATGTATCATCTGCAATTCGCTGTTTCGAAACTTTTCTACATTGCTTTTTTGCTGATCAAGTCACGGGGCCTATGGATCCCTTGCTACAATATACAAACATGTAAGGTGCCTACTTCATTAAAGTTTATTTGATTGTTGTACATAAACTGGTAAAATTATCATGAGGCCCTCTTAAAATTATATGTAGATTCAGGGGACTATCTACCCATTTCTTATAGGTTACCCAAACTTCCTAAAATGCCCTTCCCATTAAATAATTTAACACTGCAAAAAGGGCTTTTCAGTAATGCCCTAAGTCATCAAAATTCTTCACTTCTTTTCCCTAATGAAGCCACGTGTTCAGTGTTTCTCCATTTGATTCTTCCCTCTTTTTCTCTTTCTCTCTCTCTTTCACGCTTTTCTTTCTCTCTTTCTCCTCTCCTTCTCTGCCATTTTCTCTCACCCACTCTCTCATTTTCTCACTCTCCATTTCCTCAACAAACCCTAAATCTACCGCTGCTTCCAACATCCGCCGCCGCCCCGTTTCTCCGTCATATATACCACCACCCTGCCGTTTTCTCTCTTTCTCTTTCATTCAACTCCCTCATTCTCGTCTCTCTTCCTATTCACCTCACGACCTTCCTAATGAACCAAAAAAAGGGTTTTTGCGTTTATCTCGAGATTCAATACAGGTAGGTCCATAATCGATTACCTAACATTTTTTGTTTCTCTTCTTTAACATTATCATTCAATTCATGCATTTTTTTTTGTGTTTCTGGTTAGGGATTTCGTGTATCGATCATATTATCAAGTTTTTCGTCTTACTGATTCTCTTTGGATTAGGTATATCGATTCACGATTTTCTTTTTGTTTTTGGATTAGTATTTGTTTGATTTTAATATTTTGATTTATTTTGTGGCAGTGACTGTTTGTTTTGCGGAAAATGATTTTGGAGAATGTTAAAAAGTTGTTAAGAGCTGGACGAGTTCTTCGCTTGATAGAGAGATTAGACAGAAAGATAAAGATAAGCATACGCTTAAGGATTTGTTGTTTTTCTTGCACGTTCCGAGAACGGGAGGGCGCATTTTTTTTCACTGGTGAATTTCAGTTTGAGTTTTTTTTTTAGCATTTTCTGTTGAAGGAATTCATAGACCTGTTTTGATTTATTATGTTTGTGTTTTTTTTTATTTGATGCAGCTTTTTGAAAAAATTGTATCCTGGCTATTTGGAATGTCCTCGCTCGTATGATAAGTTATGCTTTGATTCAAGGTGATGCCCGGGTTTTCGCTCATTATGCACGTATTTATTCTATTTTTGCTATATTTATTTTGTTAAGAATATCTAGAATGATTATTTTGGTTGTTCATTGAATAAAGTTGGTGTCGATTCCTGTGAGTAGCCCTAAAATAATGACAGATCACCGGATTGTAAAGCAAAACAACTTGCGTTAGGTTAAACGTACTCATAGTTCATTTTTGAAAATACATTTCTGCATGTTAAAATTTACTAAGTTTCCAAAGAGAAATTGATTTCATATCCTTACTTCATTCCTTTTGGATTTTGAATGAAGCATTAGGTCTGCATTCATGCTGTTTTTGACAGTAATTTCTGGTAGGAGGCTTTCAAGCTGCAAGGTACCTATTTGAAGATGAGCAAGATGTATCATCTGCAATTCGCTGTTTCGAAACTTTTCTACATTGCTTTTTTCCTGATCAAGTCACGGGGCCTATGGATCCCTTGCTACAATATACAAACATGTAAGGTGCCTACTTCATTAAAGTTTATTTGATTGTTGTACATAAACTGGTAAAATTATCATGAGGCCCTCTTAAAATTAGATGTAGATTCAGGGGACTATCTACCCATTTCTTATAGGTTACCCAAACTTCCTAAAATGCCCTTCCCATTAAATAATTTAACACTGCAAAAAGGGCTTTTCAGTAATGCCCTAAGTCATCAAAATTCTTCACTTCTTTTCCCTAATGAAGCCACGTGTTCAGTGTTTCTCCATTTGATTCTTCCCTCTTTTTCTCTTTCTCTCTCTCTTTCACGCTTTTCTTTCTCTCTTTCTCCTCTCCTTCTCTGCCATTTTCTCTCACTCACTCTCTCATTTTCTCACTCTCCATTTCCTCAACAAACCCTAAATCTACCGCTGCTTCCAACATCCGCCGCCGCCCCGTTTCTCCGTCATATATACCACCACCCTGCCGTTTTCTCTCTTTCTCTTTCATTCAACTCCCTCATTCTCGTCTCTCTTCCTATTCACCTCACGACCTTCCTAATGAACCAAAAAAAGGGTTTTTGCGTTTATCTCGAGATTCAATACAGGTAGGTCCATAATCGATTACCTAACATTTTTTGTTTCTCTTCTTTAACATTATCATTCAATTCATGCATTTTTTTTGTGTTTCTGGTTAGGGATTTCGTGTATCGATCATATTATCAAGTTTTTCGTCTTACTGATTCTCTTTGGATTAGGTATATCGATTCACGATTTTCTTTTTGTTTTTGGATTAGTATTTGTTTGATTTTAATATTTTGATTTATTTTGTGGCAGTGACTGTTTGTTTTGCGGAAAATGATTTTGGAGAATGTTAAAAAGTTGTTAAGAGCTGGACGAGTTCTTCGCTTGATAGAGAGATTAGACAGAAAGATAAAGATAAGCATACACTTAAGGATTTGTTGTTTTTCTTGCACGTTCCGAGAACGGGAGGGCGCATTTTTGTTCACTGGTGAATTTCAGTTTGAGTTTTTTTTTTAGCATTTTCTGTTGAAGGAATTCATAGACCTGTTTTGATTTATTATGTTTGTGTTTTTTTTTATTTGATGCAGCTTTTTGAGAAAATTGTATCCTGGCTATTTGGAATGTCCTCGCTCGTATGATAAGTTATGCTTTGATCCAAGGTGATGCCCGGGTTTTCGCTCATTATGCACGTATTTATTCTATTTTTGCTATATTTATTTTGTTAAGAATATCTAGAATGATTATTTTGGTTGTTCATTGAATAAAGTTGGTGTCGATTCCTGTGAGTAGCCCTAAAATAATGACAGATCACCGGATTGTAAAGCAAAACAACTTGCGTTAGGTTAAACGTACTCATAGTTCATTTTTGAAAATACATTTCTGCATGTTAAAATTTACTAAGTTTCCAAAGAGAAATTGATTTCATATCCTTACTTCATTCCTTTTGGATTTTGAATGAAGCATTAGGTCTGCATTCATGCTGTTTTTGACAGTAATTTCTGGTAGGAGGCTTTCAAGCTGCAAGGTACCTATTTGAAGATGAGCAAGATGTATCATCTGCAATTCGCTGTTTCGAAACTTTTCTACATTGCTTTTTTGCTGATCAAGTCACGGGGCCTATGGATCCCTTGCTACAATATACAAACATGTAAGGTGCCTACTTCATTAAAGTTTATTTGATTGTTGTACATAAACTGGTAAAATTATCATGAGGCCCTCTTAAAATTAGATGTAGATTCAGGGGACTATCTACCCATTTCTTATAGGTTACCCAAACTTCCTAAAATGCCCTTCCCATTAAATAATTTAACACTGCAAAAAGGGCTTTTCAGTAATGCCCTAAGTCATCAAAATTCTTCACTTCTTTTCCCTAATGAAGCCACGTGTTCAGTGTTTCTCCATTTGATTCTTCCCTCTTTTTCTCTTTCTCTCTCTCTTTCACGCTTTTCTTTCTCTCTTTCTCCTCTCCTTCTCTGCCATTTTCTCTCACTCACTCTCTCATTTTCTCACTCTCCATTTCCTCAACAAACCCTAAATCTACCGCTGCTTCCAACATCCGCCGCCGCCCCGTTTCTCCGTCATATATAACACCACCCTGCCGTTTTCTCTCTTTCTCTTTCATTCAACTCCCTCATTCTCGTCTCTCTTCCTATTCACCTCACGACCTTCCTAATGAACCAAAAAAAGGGTTTTTGCGTTTATCTCGAGATTCAATACAGGTAGGTCCATAATCGATTACCTAACATTTTTTGTTTCTCTTCTTTAACATTATCATTCAATTCATGCATTTTTTTTGTGTTTCTGGTTAGGGATTTCGTGTATCGATCATATTATCAAGTTTTTCGTCTTACTGATTCTCTTTGGATTAGGTATATCGATTCACGATTTTCTTTTTGTTTTTGGATTAGTATTTGTTTGATTTTAATATTTTGATTTATTTTGTGGCAGTGACTGTTTGTTTTGCGGAAAATGATTTTGGAGAATGTTAAAAAGTTGTTAAGAGCTGGACGAGTTCTTCGCTTGATAGAGAGATTAGACAGAAAGATAAAGATAAGCATACGCTTAAGGATTTGTTGTTTTTCTTGCACGTTCCGAGAACGGGAGGGCGCATTTTTTTTCACTGGTGAATTTCAGTTTGAGTTTTTTTTTTAGCATTTTCTGTTGAAGGAATTCATAGACCTGTTTTGATTTATTATGTTTGTGTTTTTTTTTATTTGATGCAGCTTTTTGAGAAAATTGTATCCTGGCTATTTGGAATGTCCTCGCTCGTATGATAAGTTATGCTTTGATCCAAGGTGATGCCCGGGTTTTCGCTCATTATGCACGTATTTATTCTATTTTTGCTATATTTATTTTGTTAAGAATATCTAGAATGATTATTTTGGTTGTTCATTGAATAAAGTTGGTGTCGATTCCTGTGAGTAGCCCTAAAATAATGACAGATCACCGGATTGTAAAGCAAAACAACTTGCGTTAGGTTAAACGTACTCATAGTTCATTTTTGAAAATACATTTCTGCATGTTAAAATTTACTAAGTTTCCAAAGAGAAATTGATTTCATATCCTTACTTCATTCCTTTTGGATTTTGAATGAAGCATTAGGTCTGCATTCATGCTGTTTTTGACAGTAATTTCTGGTAGGAGGCTTTCAAGCTGCAAGGTACCTATTTGAAGATGAGCAAGATGTATCATCTGCAATTCGCTGTTTCGAAACTTTTCTACATTGCTTTTTTGCTGATCAAGTCACGGGGCCTATGGATCCCTTGCTACAATATACAAACATGTAAGGTGCCTACTTCATTAAAGTTTATTTGATTGTTGTACATAAACTGGTAAAATTATCATGAGGCCCTCTTAAAATTAGATGTAGATTCAGGGGACTATCTACCCATTTCTTATAGGTTACCCAAACTTCCTAAAATGCCCTTCCCATTAAATAATTTAACACTGCAAAAAGGGCTTTTTAGTAATGCCCTAAGTCATCAAAATTCTTCACTTCTTTTCCCTAATGAAGCCACGTGTTCAGTGTTTCTCCATTTGATTCTTCCCTCTTTTTCTCTTTCTCTCTCTCTTTCACGCTTTTCTTTCTCTCTTTCTCCTCTCCTTCTCTGCCATTTTCTCTCACTCACTCTCTCATTTTCTCACTCTCCATTTCCTCAACAAACCCTAAATCTACCGCTGCTTCCAACATCCGCCGCCGCCCCGTTTCTCCGTCATATATACCACCACCCTGCCGTTTTCTCTCTTTCTCTTTCATTCAACTCCCTCATTCTCGTCTCTCTTCCTATTCACCTCACGACCTTCCTAATAAACCAAAAAAAGGGTTTTTGCGTTTATCTCGAGATTCAATACAGGTAGGTCCATAATCGATTACCTAACATTTTTTGTTTCTCTTCTTTAACATTATCATTCAATTCATGCATTTTTTTTGTCTTTCTTGTTAGGGATTTCGTGTATCGATCATATTATCAAGTTTTTCGTCTTACTGATTCTCTTTGGATTAGGTATATCGATTCACGATATTTTTTTTTGTTTTTGGATTAGTATTTGTTTGATTTTGATATTTTGGTATTTTTTTTGTGGCAGTGACTGTTTGTTTTGCGGAAAATGATTTTGGAGAATGTTAAAAAGTTGTTAAGAGCTGGACGAGTTCTTCGCTTGTTAGAGAGATTAGACAGAAAGATAAAGATAAGCATACGCTTAAGGATTTGTTGTTTTTCTTGCACGTTCCGAGAACGGGATGGCGCATTTATTTTCACTGGTGAATTTCAGTTTGAGTTTTTTTTTTTAGCATTTTCTGTTGAAGGAATTCATAGACCTGTTTTGATTTATTATGTTTGTGTTTTTTTTTATTTGATGCAGCTTTTTGAGAAAATTTTATCCTGGCTATTTGGAATGTCCTCGCTCGTATGATAAGTTATGCTTTGATCCAAGGTGATGCCCGGGTTTTCGCTCATTATGCACGTATTTATTCTATTTTTGCTATATTTATTTTGTTAAGAATATCTAGAATGATTATTTTGGTTGTTCATTGAATAAAGTTGGTGTCGATTCCTGTGAGTAGCCCTAAAATAATGACAGATCACCGGATTGTAAAGCAAAACAACTTGCGTTAGGTTAAACGTACTCATAGTTCATTTTTGAAAATACATTTCTGCATGTTAAAATTTACTAAGTTTCCAAAGAGAAATTGATTTCATATCCTTACTTCATTCCTTTTGGATTTTGAATGAAGCATTAGGTCTGCATTCATGCTGTTTTTGACAGTAATTTCTGGTAGGAGGCTTTCAAGCTGCAAGGTACCTATTTGAAGATGAGCAAGATGTATCATCTGCAATTCGCTGTTTCGAAACTTTTCTACATTGCTTTTTTGCTGATCAAGTCACGGGGCCTATGGATCCCTTGCTACAATATACAAACATGTAAGGTGCCTACTTCATTAAAGTTTATTTGATTGTTGTACATAAACTGGTAAAATTATCATGAGGCCCTCTTAAAATTAGATGTAGATTCAGGGGACTATCTACCCATTTCTTATAGGTTACCCAAACTTCCTAAAATGCCCTTCCCATTAAATAATTTAACACTGCAAAAAGGGCTTTTCAGTAATGCCCTAAGTCATCAAAATTCTTCACTTCTTTTCCCTAATGAAGCCACGTGTTCAGTGTTTCTCCATTTGATTCTTCCCTCTTTTTCTCTTTCTCTCTCTCTTTCACGCTTTTCTTTCTCTCTTTCTCCTCTCCTTCTCTGCCATTTTCTCTCACTCACTCTCTCATTTTCTCACTCTCCATTTCCTCAACAAACCCTAAATCTACCGCTGCTTCCAACATCCGCCGCCGCCCCGTTTCTCCGTCATATATAACACCACCCTGCCGTTTTCTCTCTTTCTCTTTCATTCAACTCCCTCATTCTCGTCTCTCTTCCTATTCACCTCACGACCTTCCTAATGAACCAAAAAAAGGGTTTTTGCGTTTATCTCGAGATTCAATACAGGTAGGTCCATAATCGATTACCTAACATTTTTTGTTTCTCTTCTTTAACATTATCATTCAATTCATGCATTTTTTTTGTGTTTCTGGTTAGGGATTTCGTGTATCGATCATATTATCAAGTTTTTCGTCTTACTGATTCTCTTTGGATTAGGTATATCGATTCACGATTTTCTTTTTGTTTTTGGATTAGTATTTGTTTGATTTTAATATTTTGATTTATTTTGTGGCAGTGACTGTTTGTTTTGCGGAAAATGATTTTGGAGAATGTTAAAAAGTTGTTAAGAGCTGGACGAGTTCTTCGCTTGATAGAGAGATTAGACAGAAAGATAAAGATAAGCATACGCTTAAGGATTTGTTGTTTTTCTTGCACGTTCCGAGAACGGGAGGGCGCATTTTTTTTCACTGGTGAATTTCAGTTTGAGTTTTTTTTTTAGCATTTTCTGTTGAAGGAATTCATAGACCTGTTTTGATTTATTATGTTTGTGTTTTTTTTTATTTGATGCAGCTTTTTGAGAAAATTGTATCCTGGCTATTTGGAATGTCCTCGCTCGTATGATAAGTTATGCTTTGATCCAAGGTGATGCCCGGGTTTTCGCTCATTATGCACGTATTTATTCTATTTTTGCTATATTTATTTTGTTAAGAATATCTAGAATGATTATTTTGGTTGTTCATTGAATAAAGTTGGTGTCGATTCCTGTGAGTAGCCCTAAAATAATGACAGATCACCGGATTGTAAAGCAAAACAACTTGCGTTAGGTTAAACGTACTCATAGTTCATTTTTGAAAATACATTTCTGCATGTTAAAATTTACTAAGTTTCCAAAGAGAAATTGATTTCATATCCTTACTTCATTCCTTTTGGATTTTGAATGAAGCATTAGGTCTGCATTCATGCTGTTTTTGACAGTAATTTCTGGTAGGAGGCTTTCAAGCTGCAAGGTACCTATTTGAAGATGAGCAAGATGTATCATCTGCAATTCGCTGTTTCGAAACTTTTCTACATTGCTTTTTTGCTGATCAAGTCACGGGGCCTATGGATCCCTTGCTACAATATACAAACATGTAAGGTGCCTACTTCATTAAAGTTTATTTGATTGTTGTACATAAACTGGTAAAATTATCATGAGGCCCTCTTAAAATTAGATGTAGATTCAGGGGACTATCTACCCATTTCTTATAGGTTACCCAAACTTCCTAAAATGCCCTTCCCATTAAATAATTTAACACTGCAAAAAGGGCTTTTTAGTAATGCCCTAAGTCATCAAAATTCTTCACTTCTTTTCCCTAATGAAGCCACGTGTTCAGTGTTTCTCCATTTGATTCTTCCCTCTTTTTCTCTTTCTCTCTCTCTTTCACGCTTTTCTTTCTCTCTTTCTCCTCTCCTTCTCTGCCATTTTCTCTCACTCACTCTCTCATTTTCTCACTCTCCATTTCCTCAACAAACCCTAAATCTACCGCTGCTTCCAACATCCGCCGCCGCCCCGTTTCTCCGTCATATATACCACCACCCTGCCGTTTTCTCTCTTTCTCTTTCATTCAACTCCCTCATTCTCGTCTCTCTTCCTATTCACCTCACGACCTTCCTAATAAACCAAAAAAAGGGTTTTTGCGTTTATCTCGAGATTCAATACAGGTAGGTCCATAATCGATTACCTAACATTTTTTGTTTCTCTTCTTTAACATTATCATTCAATTCATGCATTTTTTTTGTCTTTCTTGTTAGGGATTTCGTGTATCGATCATATTATCAAGTTTTTCGTCTTACTGATTCTCTTTGGATTAGGTATATCGATTCACGATATTTTTTTTTGTTTTTGGATTAGTATTTGTTTGATTTTGATATTTTGGTATTTTTTTTGTGGCAGTGACTGTTTGTTTTGCGGAAAATGATTTTGGAGAATGTTAAAAAGTTGTTAAGAGCTGGACGAGTTCTTCGCTTGTTAGAGAGATTAGACAGAAAGATAAAGATAAGCATACGCTTAAGGATTTGTTGTTTTTCTTGCACGTTCCGAGAACGGGATGGCGCATTTATTTTCACTGGTGAATTTCAGTTTGAGTTTTTTTTTTTAGCATTTTCTGTTGAAGGAATTCATAGACCTGTTTTGATTTATTATGTTTGTGTTTTTTTTTATTTGATGCAGCTTTTTGAGAAAATTTTATCCTGGCTATTTGGAATGTCCTCGCTCGTATGATAAGTTATGCTTTGATCCAAGGTGATGCCCGAGTTTTCGCTCATTATGCACGTATTTATTCTATTTTTGCTATATTTATTTTGTTAAGAATATCTAGAATGATTATTTTGGTTGTTCATTGAATAAAGTTGGTGTCGATTCCTGTGAGTAGCCCTAAAATAATGACAGATCACCGGATTGTAAAGCAAAACAACTTGCGTTAGGTTAAACGTACTCATAGTTCATTTTTGAAAATACATTTCTGCATGTTAAAATTTACTAAGTTGCCAAAGAGAAATTGATTTCATATCCTTACTTCATTCCTTTTGGATTTTGAATGAAGCATTAGGTCTGCATTCATGCTGTTTTTGACAGTAATTTCTGGTATGAGGCTTTCAAGCTGCAAGGTACCTATTTAAAGATGAGCAAGATGTATCATCTGCAATTCGCTGTTTCGAAACTTTTCTACATTGTTTTTTTGCTGATCAAGTCACGGGGCCTATGGATCCCTTGCTACAATATACAAACATGTAAGGTGCCTACTTCATTAAAGTTTATTTGATTGTTGTACACAAACTGGTAAAATTATCATGAGGCCCTCTTAAAATTAGATGTAGATTCAGGGGACTATCTACCCATTACTTATAGGTTACCCAAACTTCCTAAAATGCCCTTCCCATTAAATAATTTAACACTGCAAAAAGGGCTTTTCAGTAAAGCCCTAAGTCATCAAAATTCTTCACTTCTTTTTCCTAATGAAGCCACGTGTTCAGTGTTTCTCCATTTGATTCTTCCCTCTTTTTCTCTTTCTCTCTCTCTTTCACGCTTTTCTTTCTCTCTTTCTCCTCTCCTTCTCTGCCATTTTCTCTCACCCACTCTCTCGTTTACTCACTCTCCATTTCCTCAACAAACCCTAAATCTACCACTGCTTCCAACATCCGCCGCCGCCCCGTTTCTCCGTCATATATACCACCACCCTGCCGTTTTCTCTCTTTCTCTTTCATTCAACTCCCTCATTCTCGTCTCTCTTCCTATTCACCTCACGACCTTCCTAATGAACCAAAAAAAGGGTTTTTGCGTTTATCTCGAGATTCAATACAGGTAGGTCCATAATCGATTACCTAACATTTTTTGTTTCTCTTCTTTAACATTATCATTCAATTCATGCATTTTTTTTGTGTTTCTGGTTAGGGATTTCGTGTATCGATCATATTATCAAGTTTTTCGTCTTACTGATTCTCTTTGGATTAGGTATATCGATTCACGATTTTCTTTTTGTTTTTGGATTAGTATTTGTTTGATTTTAATATTTTGATTTATTTTGTGGCAGTGACTGTTTGTTTTGCGGAAAATGATTTTGGAGAATGTTAAAAAGTTGTTAAGAGCTGGACGAGTTCTTCGCTTGATAGAGAGATTAGACAGAAAGATAAAGATAAGCATACGCTTAAGGATTTGTTGTTTTTCTTGCACGTTCCGAGAACGGGAGGGCGCATTTTTTTTCACTGGTGAATTTCAGTTTGAGTTTTTTTTTTAGCATTTTCTGTTGAAGGAATTCATAGACCTGTTTTGATTTATTATGTTTGTGTTTTTTTTTATTTGATGCAGCTTTTTGAGAAAATTGTATCCTGGCTATTTGGAATGTCCTCGCTCGTATGATAAGTTATGCTTTGATCCAAGGTGATGCCCGGGTTTTCGCTCATTATGCACGTATTTATTCTATTTTTGCTATATTTATTTTGTTAAGAATATCTAGAATGATTATTTTGGTTGTTCATTGAATAAAGTTGGTGTCGATTCCTGTGAGTAGCCCTAAAATAATGACAGATCACCGGATTGTAAAGCAAAACAACTTGCGTTAGGTTAAACGTACTCATAGTTCATTTTTGAAAATACATTTCTGCATGTTAAAATTTACTAAGTTTCCAAAGAGAAATTGATTTCATATCCTTACTTCATTCCTTTTGGATTTTGAATGAAGCATTAGGTCTGCATTCATGCTGTTTTTGACAGTAATTTCTGGTAGGAGGCTTTCAAGCTGCAAGGTACCTATTTGAAGATGAGCAAGATGTATCATCTGCAATTCGCTGTTTCGAAACTTTTCTACATTGCTTTTTTGCTGATCAAGTCACGGGGCCTATGGATCCCTTGCTACAATATACAAACATGTAAGGTGCCTACTTCATTAAAGTTTATTTGATTGTTGTAAATAAACTGGTAAAATTATCATGAGGCCCTCTTAAAATTAGATGTAGATTCAGGGGACTATCTACCCATTTCTTATAGGTTACCCAAACTTCCTAAAATGCCCTTCCCATTAAATAATTTAACACTGCAAAAAGGGCTTTTCAGTAATGCCCTAAGTCATCAAAATTCTTCACTTCTTTTCCCTAATGAAGCCACGTGTTCAGTGTTTCTCCATTTGATTCTTCCCTCTTTTTCTCTTTCTCTCTCTCTTTCACGCTTTTCTTTCTCTCTTTCTCCACTCCTTCTCTGCCATTTTCTCTCACCCACTCTCTCGTTTACTCACTCTCCATTTCCTCAACAAACCCTAAATCTACCACTGCTTCCAACATCCGCCGCCGCCCCGTTTCTCCGTCATATATACCACCACCCTGCCGTTTTCTCTCTTTCTCTTTCATTCAACTCCCTCATTCTCGTCTCTCTTCCTATTCACCTCACGACCTTCCTAATGAACCAAAAAAAGGGTTTTTGCGTTTATCTCGAGATTCAATACAGGTAGGTCCATAATCGATTACCTAACATTTTTTGTTTCTCTTCTTTAACATTATCATTCAATTCATGCATTTTTTTTGTGTTTCTGGTTAGGGATTTCGTGTATCGATCATATTATCAAGTTTTTCGTCTTACTGATTCTCTTTGGATTAGGTATATCGATTCACGATTTTCTTTTTGTTTTTGGATTAGTATTTGTTTGATTTTAATATTTTGATTTATTTTGTGGCAGTGACTGTTTGTTTTGCGGAAAATGATTTTGGAGAATGTTAAAAAGTTGTTAAGAGCTGGACGAGTTCTTCGCTTGATAGAGAGATTAGACAGAAAGATAAAGATAAGCATACGCTTAAGGATTTGTTGTTTTTCTTGCACGTTCCGAGAACGGGAGGGCGCATTTTTTTTCACTGGTGAATTTCAGTTTGAGTTTTTTTTTTAGCATTTTCTGTTGAAGGAATTCATAGACCTGTTTTGATTTATTATGTTTGTGTTTTTTTTTATTTGATGCAGCTTTTTGAGAAAATTGTATCCTGGCTATTTGGAATGTCCTCGCTCGTATGATAAGTTATGCTTTGATCCAAGGTGATGCCCGGGTTTTCGCTCATTATGCACGTATTTATTCTATTTTTGCTATATTTATTTTGTTAAGAATATCTAGAATGATTATTTTGGTTGTTCATTGAATAAAGTTGGTGTCGATTCCTGTGAGTAGCCCTAAAATAATGACAGATCACCGGATTGTAAAGCAAAACAACTTGCGTTAGGTTAAACGTACTCATAGTTCATTTTTGAAAATACATTTCTGCATGTTAAAATTTACTAAGTTTCCAAAGAGAAATTGATTTCATATCCTTACTTCATTCCTTTTGGATTTTGAATGAAGCATTAGGTCTGCATTCATGCTGTTTTTGACAGTAATTTCTGGTAGGAGGCTTTCAAGCTGCAAGGTACCTATTTGAAGATGAGCAAGATGTATCATCTGCAATTCGCTGTTTCGAAACTTTTCTACATTGCTTTTTTGCTGATCAAGTCACGGGGCCTATGGATCCCTTGCTACAATATACAAACATGTAAGGTGCCTACTTCATTAAAGTTTATTTGATTGTTGTATATAAACTGGTAAAATTATCATGAGGCCCTCTTAAAATTAGATGTAGATTCAGGGGACTGTCTACCCATTACTTATAGGTTACCCAAACTTCCTAAAATGCCCTTCCCATTAAACAATTTAACACTGCAAAAAGGGCTTTTCAGTAATGCCCTAAGTCATCAAAATTCTTCACTTCTTTTCCCTAATGAAGCCACGTGTTCAGTGTTTCTCCATTTGATTCTTCCCTCTTTTTCTCTTTCTCTCTCTCTTTCACGCTTTTCTTTCTCTCTTTCTCCTCTCCTTCTCTGCCATTTTCTCTCACCCACTCTCTCATTTTCTCACTCTCCATTTCCTCAACAAACCCTAAATCTACCGCTGCTTCCAACATCCGCCGCCGCCCCGTTTCTCCGTCATATATACCACCACCCTGCCGTTTTCTCTCTTTCTCTTTCATTCAACTCCCTCATTCTCGTCTCTCTTCCTATTCACCTCACGACCTTCCTAATGAACCAAAAAAAGGGTTTTTGCGTTTATCTCGAGATTCAATACAGGTAGGTCCATAATCGATTACCTAACATTTTTTGTTTCTCTTCTTTAACATTATCATTCAATTCATGCATTTTTTTTGTCTTTCTTGTTAGGGATTTCGTGTATCGATCATATTATCAAGTTTTTCGTCTTACTGATCCTCTTTGGATTAGGTATATCGATTCACGATTTTTTTTTTTGTTTTTGGATTAGTATTTGTTTGATTTTGATATTTTGGTATTTTTTTTGTGGCAGTGACTGTTTGTTTTGCGGAAAATGATTTTGGAGAATGTTAAAAAGTTGTTAAGAGCTGGACGAGTTCTTCGCTTGATAGAGAGATTAGACAGAAAGATAAAGATAAGCATACGCTTAAGGATTTGTTGTTTTTCTTGCACGTTCCGAGAATGGGAGGGCGCATTTATTTTCACTGGTGAATTTCAGTTTGAGTTTTTTTTTTAGCATTTTCTGTTGAAGGAATTCATAGACCTGTTTTGATTTATTATGTTTGTGTTTTTTTTTATTTGATGCAGCTTTTTGAGAAAATTGTATCCTGGCTATTTGGAATGTCCTCGGTCGTATGATAAGTTACGCTTTGATCCAAGGTGATGCCCGGGTTTTCGCTCATTATGCACGTATTTATTCTATTTTTGCTATATATTTTTTGTTAAGAATATCTAGAATGATTATTTTGGTTGTTCATTGAATAAAGTTGGTGTCGATTCCTGTGAGTAGCCCTCAAATAGTGACAGATCACCGGATTGTAAAGCAAAACAACTTGCGTTAGGTTAAACGTACTCATAGTTCATTTTTGAAAATACATTTCTGCATGTTAAAATTTACTAAGTTGCCAAAGAGTAATTGATTTCATATCCTTACTTCATTCCTTTTGGATTTTGAATGAAGCATTAGGTCTGCATTCATGCTGTTTTTGACAGTAATTTCTGGTAGGAGACTTTCAAGCTGCAAGGTACCTATTTGAAGATGAGCAAGATGTATCATCTGCAATTCGCTGTTTCGAAACTTTTCTACATTGCTTTTTTGCTGATCAAGTCACGGGGCCTATGGATCCCTTGCTACAATATACAAACATGTAAGGTGCCTACTTCATTAAAGTTTATTTGATTGTTGTACACAAACTGGTAAAATTATCATGAGGCCCTCTTAAAATTAGATGTAGATTCAGGGGACTGTCTACCCATTACTTATAGGTTACCCAAACTTCCTAAAATGCCCTTCCCATTAAATAATTTAACACTGCAAAAAGGGCTTTTCAGTAATGCCCTAAGTCATCAAAATTCTTCACTTCTTTTCCCTAATGAAGCCACGTGTTCAGTGTTTCTCCATTTGATTCTTCCCTCTTTTTCTCTTTCTCTCTCTCTTTCACGCTTTTCTTTCTCTCTTTCTTCTCTCCTTCTCTGCCATTTTCTCTCACCCACTCTCTCATTTTCTCACTCTCCATTTCCTCAACAAACCCTAAATCTACCGCTGCTTCCAACATCCGCCGCCGCCCCGTTTCTCCGTCATATATACCACCACCCTGCCGTTTTCTCTCTTTCTCTTTCATTCAACTCCCTCATTCTCGTCTCTCTTCCTATTCACCTCACGACCTTCCTAATGAACCAAAAAAAGGGTTTTTGCGTTTATCTCGAGATTCAATACAGGTAGGTCCATAATCGATTACCTAACATTTTTTGTTTCTCTTCTTTAACATTATCATTCAATTCATGCATTTTTTTTGTCTTTCTTGTTAGGGATTTCGTGTATCGATCATATTATCAAGTTTTTCGTCTTACTGATTCTCTTTGGATTAGGTATATCGATTCACGATTTTTTTTTTTGTTTTTGGATTAGTATTTGTTTGATTTTGATATTTTGGTATTTTTTTTGTGGCAGTGACTGTTTGTTTTGCGGAAAATGATTTTGGAGAATGTTAAAAAGTTGTTAAGAGCTGGACGAGTTCTTCGCTTGATAGAGAGATTAGACAGAAAGATAAAGATAAGCATACGCTTAAGGATTTGTTGTTTTTCTTGCACGTTCCGAGAATGGGAGGGCGCATTTATTTTCACTGGTGAATTTCAGTTTGAGTTTTTTTTTTAGCATTTTCTGTTGAAGGAATTCATAGACCTGTTTTGATTTATTATGTTTGTGTTTTTTTTTATTTGATGCAGCTTTTTGAGAAAATTGTATCCTGGCTATTTGGAATGTCCTCGGTCGTATGATAAGTTACGCTTTGATCCAAGGTGATGCCCGGGTTTTCGCTCATTATGCACGTATTTATTCTATTTTTGCTATATATTTTTTGTTAAGAATATCTAGAATGATTATTTTGGTTGTTCATTGAATAAAGTTGGTGTCGATTCCTGTGAGTAGCCCTAAAATAGTGACAGATCACCGGATTGTAAAGCAAAACAACTTGCGTTAGGTTAAACGTACTCATAGTTCATTTTTGAAAATACATTTCTGCATGTTAAAATTTACTAAGTTGCCAAAGAGTAATTGATTTCATATCCTTACTTCATTCCTTTTGGATTTTGAATGAAGCATTAGGTCTGCATTCATGCTGTTTTTGACAGTAATTTCTGGTAGGAGACTTTCAAGCTGCAAGGTACCTATTTGAAGATGAGCAAGATGTATCATCTGCAATTCGCTGTTTCGAAACTTTTCTACATTGCTTTTTTGCTGATCAAGTCACGGGGCCTATGGATCCCTTGCTACAATATACAAACATGTAAGGTGCATACTTCATTAAAGTTTATTTGATTGTTGTACACAAACTGGTAAAATTATCATGAGGCCCTCTTAAAATTAGATGTAGATTCAGGGGACTGTCTACCCATTACTTATAGGTTACCCAAACTTCCTAAAATGCCCTTCCCATTAAACAATTTAACACTGCAAAAAGGGCTTTTCAGTAATGCCCTAAGTCATCAAAATTCTTCACTTCTTTTCCCTAATGAAGCCACGTGTTCAGTGTTTCTCCATTTGATTCTTCCCTCTTTTTCTCTTTCTCTCTCTCTTTCACGCTTTTCTTTCTCTCTTTCTCCTCTCCTTCTCTGCCATTTTCTCTCACCCACTCTCTCATTTTCTCACTCTCCATTTCCTCAACAAACCCTAAATCTACCGCTGCTTCCAACATCCGCCGCCGCCCCGTTTCTCCATCATATATACCACCACCCTGCCGTTTTCTCTCTTTCTCTTTCATTCAACTCCCTCATTCTCGTCTCTCTTCCTATTCACCTCACGACCTTCCTAATGAACCAAAAAAAGGGTTTTTGCGTTTATCTCGAGATTCAATACAGGTAGGTCCATAATCGATTACCTAACATTTTTTGTTTCTCTTCTTTAACATTATCATTCAATTCATGCATTTTTTTTGTCTTTCTTGTTAGGGATTTCGTGTATCGATCATATTATCAAGTTTTTCGTCTTACTGATTCTCTTTGGATTAGGTATATCGATTCACGATTTTTTTTTTTTGTTTTTGGATTAGTATTTGTTTGATTTTGATATTTTGGTATTTTTTTTGTGGCAGTGACTGTTTGTTTTGCGGAAAATGATTTTGGAGAATGTTAAAAAGTTGTTAAGAGCTGGACGAGTTCTTCGCTTGATAGAGAGATTAGACAGAAAGATAAAGATAAGCATACGCTTAAGGATTTGTTGTTTTTCTTGCACGTTCCGAGAATGGGAGGGCGCATTTATTTTCACTGGTGAATTTCAGTTTGAGTTTTTTTTTTAGCATTTTCTGTTGAAGGAATTCATAGACCTGTTTTGATTTATTATGTTTGTGTTTTTTTTTATTTGATGCAACTTTTTGAGAAAATTGTATCCTGGCTATTTGGAATGTCCTCGGTCGTATGATAAGTTACGCTTTGATCCAAGGTGATGCCCGGGTTTTCGCTCATTATGCACGTATTTATTCTATTTTTGCTATATATTTTTTGTTAAGAATATCTAGAATGATTATTTTGGTTGTTCATTGAATAAAGTTGGTGTCGATTCCTGTGAGTAGCCCTAAAATAGTGACAGATCACCGGATTGTAAAGCAAAACAACTTGCGTTAGGTTAAACGTACTCATAGTTCATTTTTGAAAATACGTTTCTGCATGTTAAAATTTACTAAGTTGCCAAAGAGTAATTGATTTCATATCCTTACTTCATTCCTTTTGGATTTTGAATGAAGCATTAGGTCTGCATTCATGCTGTTTTTGACAGTAATTTCTGGTAGGAGACTTTCAAGCTGCAAGGTACCTATTTGAAGATGAGCAAGATGTATCATCTGCAATTCGCTGTTTCGAAACTTTTCTACATTGCTTTTTTGCTGATCAAGTCACGGGGCCTATGGATCCCTTGCTACAATATACAAACATGTAAGGTGCCTACTTCATTAAAGTTTATTTGATTGTTGTACACAAACTGGTAAAATTATCATGAGGCCCTCTTAAAATTAGATGTAGATTCAGGGGACTGTCTACCCATTACTTATAGGTTACCCAAACTTCCTAAAATGCCCTTCCCATTAAATAATTTAACACTGCAAAAAGGGCTTTTCAATAAAGCCCTAAGTCATCAAAATTCTTCACTTCTTTTTCCTAATGAAGCCACGTGTTCAGTGTTTCTCCATTTGATTCTTCCCTCTTTTTCTCTTTCTCTCTCTCTTTCACGCTTTTCTTTCTCTCTTTCTCCTCTCCTTCTCTGCCATTTTCTCTCACCCACTCTCTCATTTTCTCACTCTCTATTTCCTCAACAAACCCTAAATCTACCACTGCTTCCAACATCCGCCGCCGCCCCGTTTCTCCGTCATATATACCACCACCCTGCCGTTTTCTCTCTTTCTCTTTCATTCAACTCCCTCATTCTCGTCTCTCTTCCTATTCACCTCACGTACTTCCTAATGAACCAAAAAAAGGGTTTTTGCATTTATCTCGAGATTCAATACAGGTAGGTCCATAATCGATTACCTAACATTTTTTGTTTCTCTTCTTTAACATTATCATTCAATTCATGCATTTTTTTTGTCTTTCTTGTTAGGGATTTCGTGTATCGATCATATTATCAAGTTTTTCCTCTTACTGATTCTCTTTGGATTAGGTATATCGATTCACGATTTTTTTTTTTTGTTTTTGGATTAGTATTTGTTTGATTTTGATATTTTGGTATTTTTTTTGTGGCAGTGACTGTTTGTTTTGCGGAAAATGATTTTGGAGAATGTTAAAAAGTTGTTAAGAGCTGGACGAGTTCTTCACTTGATAGAGAGATTAGACAGAAAGATAAAGATAAGCATACGCTTAAGGATTTGTTGTTTTTCTTGCACGTTCCGAGAATGGGAGGGCGCATTTATTTTCACTGGTGAATTTCAGTTTGAGTTTTTTTTTTAGCATTTTCTGTTGAAGGAATTCATAGACCTGTTTTGATTTATTATGTTTGTGTTTTTTTTTATTTGATGCAGCTTTTTGAGAAAATTGTATCCTGGCTATTTGGAATGTCCTCGGTCGTATGATAAGTTACGCTTTGATCCAAGGTGATGCCCGGGTTTTCGCTCATTATGCACGTATTTATTCTATTTTTGCTATATATTTTTTGTTAAGAATATCTAGAATGATTATTTTGGTTGTTCATTGAATAAAGTTGGTGTCGATTCCTGTGAGTAGCCCTAAAATAGTGACAGATCACCGGATTGTAAAGCAAAACAACTTGCGTTAGGTTAAACGTACTCATAGTTCATTTTTGAAAATACATTTCTGCATGTTAAAATTTACTAAGTTGCCAAAGAGTAATTGATTTCATATCCTTACTTCATTCCTTTTGGATTTTGAATGAAGCATTAGGTCTGCATTCATGCTGTTTTTGACAGTAATTTCTGGTAGGAGACTTTCAAGCTGCAAGGTACCCATTTGAAGATGAGCAAGATGTATCATCTGCAATTCGCTGTTTCGAAACTTTTCTACATTGCTTTTTTGCTGATCAAGTCACGGGGCCTATGGATCCCTTGCTACAATATACAAACATGTAAGGTGCCTACTTCATTAAAGTTTATTTGATTGTTGTACACAAACTGGTAAAATTATCATGAGGCCCTCTTAAAATTAGATGTAGATTCAGGGGACTGTCTACCCATTACTTATAGGTTACCCAAACTTCCTAAAATGCCCTTCCCATTAAACAATTTAACACTGCAAAAAGGGCTTTTCAGTAATACCCTAAGTCATCAAAATTCTTCACTTCTTTTCCCTAATGAAGCCACGTGTTCAGTGTTTCTCCATTTGATTCTTCCCTTTTTTTCTCTTTCTCTCTCTCTTTCACGCATTTATTTCTCCCTTTCTCCTCTCCTTCTCTGCCATTTTCTCTCACCCACTCTCTCGTTTTCTCACTCTCCATTTCCTCAACAAACCCTAAATCTACCGCTGCTTCCAACATCCGCCGCCGCCCCGTTTCTCCGTCATATATACCACCACCCTGCCGTTTTCTCTCTTTCTCTTTCATTCAACTCCCTCATTCTCGTCTCTCTTCCTATTCACCTCACGACCTTCCTAATGAACCAAAAAAAGGGTTTTTGCGTTTATCTCGAGATTCAATACAGGTAGGTCCATAATCGATTACCTAACATTTTTTTGTTTCTCTTCTTTAACATTATCATTCAATTCATGCATTTTTTTTGTCTTTCTTGTTAGGGATTTCGTGTATCGATCATATTATCAAGTTTTTCGTCTTACTGATTCTCTTTGGATTAGGTATATCGATTCACGATATTTTTTTTTGTTTTTGGATTAGTATTTGTTTGATTTTGATATTTTGGTATTTTTTTTGTGGCAGTGACTGTTTGTTTTGCGGAAAATGATTTTGGAGAATGTTAAAAAGTTGTTAAGAGCTGGACGAGTTTTTCGCTTGATAGAGAGATTAGACAGAAAGATAAAGATAAGCATACGCTTAAGGATTTGTTGTTTTTCTTGCACGTTCCGAGAACGGGAGGGCGCATTTATTTTCACTGGTGAATTTCAGTTTGAGTTTTTTTTTTTAGCATTTTCTGTTGAAGGAATTCATAGACCTGTTTTGATTTATTATGTTTGTGTTTTTTTTTATTTGATGCAGCTTTTTGAGAAAATTGTATCCTGGCTATTTGGAATGTCCTCGCTCGTATGATAAGTTATGCTTTGATCCAAGGTGATGCCCGAGTTTTCGCTCATTATGCACGTATTTATTCTATTTTTGCTATATTTATTTTGTTAAGAATATCTAGAATGATTATTTTGGTTGTTCATTGAATAAAGTTGGTGTCGATTCCTGTGAGTAGCCCTAAAATAATGACAGATCACCGGATTGTAAAGCAAAACAACTTGCGTTAGGTTAAACGTACTCATAGTTCATTTTTGAAAATACATTTCTGCATGTTAAAATTTACTAAGTTGCCAAAGAGAAATTGATTTCATATCCTTACTTCATTCCTTTTGGATTTTGAATGAAGCATTAGGTCTGCATTCATGCTGTTTTTTACAGTAATTTCTGGTATGAGGCTTTCAAGCTGCAAGGTACCTATTTAAAGATGAGCAAGATGTATCATCTGCAATTCGCTGTTTCGAAACTTTTCTACATTGCTTTTTTGCTGATCAAGTCACGGGGCCTATGGATCCCTTGCTACAATATACAAACATGTAAGGTGCCTACTTCATTAAAGTTTATTTGATTGTTGTACACAAACTGGTAAAATTATCATGAGGCCCTCTTAAAATTAGATGTAGATTCAGGGGACTGTCTACCCATTACTTATAGGTTACCCAAACTTCCTAAAATGCCCTTCCCATTAAACAATTTAACACTGCAAAAAGGGCTTTTCAGTAATACCCTAAGTCATCAAAATTCTTCACTTCTTTTCCCTAATGAAGCCACGTGTTCAGTGTTTCTCCATTTGATTCTTCCCTTTTTTTCTCTTTCTCTCTCTCTTTCACGCATTTATTTCTCCCTTTCTCCTCTCCTTCTCTGCCATTTTCTCTCACCCACTCTCTCGTTTTCTCACTCTCCATTTCCTCAACAAACCCTAAATCTACCGCTGCTTCCAACATCCGCCGCCGCCCCGTTTCTCCGTCATATATACCACCACCCTGCCGTTTTCTCTCTTTCTCTTTCATTCAACTCCCTCATTCTCGTCTCTCTTCCTATTCACCTCACGACCTTCCTAATGAACCAAAAAAAGGGTTTTTGCGTTTATCTCGAGATTCAATACAGGTAGGTCCATAATCGATTACCTAACATTTTTTGTTTCTCTTCTTTAACATTATCATTCAATTCATGCATTTTTTTTGTCTTTCTTGTTAGGGATTTCGTGTATCGATCATATTATCAAGTTTTTCGTCTTACTGATTCTCTTTGGATTAGGTATATCGATTCACGATATTTTTTTTTGTTTTTGGATTAGTATTTGTTTGATTTTGATATTTTGGTATTTTTTTTGTGGCAGTGACTGTTTGTTTTGCGGAAAATGATTTTGGAGAATGTTAAAAAGTTGTTAAGAGCTGGACGAGTTTTTCGCTTGATAGAGAGATTAGACAGAAAGATAAAGATAAGCATACGCTTAAGGATTTGTTGTTTTTCTTGCACGTTCCGAGAACGGGAGGGCGCATTTATTTTCACTGGTGAATTTCAGTTTGAGTTTTTTTTTTTAGCATTTTCTGTTGAAGGAATTCATAGACCTGTTTTGATTTATTATGTTTGTGATTTTTTTTATTTGATGCAGCTTTTTGAGAAAATTGTATCCTGGCTATTTGGAATGTCCTCGCTCGTATGATAAGTTATGCTTTGATCCAAGGTGATGCCCGAGTTTTCGCTCATTATGCACGTATTTATTCTATTTTTGCTATATTTATTTTGTTAAGAATATCTAGAATGATTATTTTGGTTGTTCATTGAATAAAGTTGGTGTCGATTCCTGTGAGTAGCCCTAAAATAATGACAGATCACCGGATTGTAAAGCAAAACAACTTGCGTTAGGTTAAACGTACTCATAGTTCATTTTTGAAAATACATTTCTGCATGTTAAAATTTACTAAGTTGCCAAAGAGAAATTGATTTCATATCCTTACTTCATTCCTTTTGGATTTTGAATGAAGCATTAGGTCTGCATTCATGCTGTTTTTGACAGTAATTTCTGGTATGAGGCTTTCAAGCTGCAAGGTACCTATTTAAAGATGAGCAAGATGTATCATCTGCAATTCGCTGTTTCGAAACTTTTCTACATTGCTTTTTTGCTGATCAAGTCACGGGGCCTATGGATCCCTTGCTACAATATACAAACATGTAAGGTGCCTACTTCATTAAAGTTTATTTGATTGTTGTACACAAACTGGTAAAATTATCATGAGGCCCTCTTAAAATTAGATGTAGATTCAGGGGACTATCTACCCATTACTTATAGGTTACCCAAACTTCCTAAAATGCCCTTCCCATTAAATAATTTAACACTGCAAAAAGGGCTTTTCAGTAAAGCCCTAAGTCATCAAAATTCTTCACTTCTTTTTCCTAATGAAGCCACGTGTTCAGTGTTTCTCCATTTGATTCTTCCCTCTTTTTCTCTTTCTCTCTCTCTTTCACGCTTTTCTTTCTCTCTTTCTCCTCTCCTTCTCTGCCATTTTCTCTCACCCACTCTCTCGTTTACTCACTCTCCATTTCCTCAACAAACCCTAAATCTACCACTGCTTCCAACATCCGCCGCCGCCCCGTTTCTCCGTCATATATACCACCACCCTGCCGTTTTCTCTCTTTCTCTTTCATTCAACTCCCTCATTCTCGTCTCTCTTCCTATTCACCTCACGACCTTCCTAATGAACCAAAAAAAGGGTTTTTGCGTTTATCTCGAGATTCAATACAGGTAGGTCCATAATCGATTACCTAATATTTTTTGTTTCTCTTCTTTAACATTATCATTCAATTCATGCATTTTTTTTGTCTTTCTTGTTAGGGATTTCGTGTATCGATCATATTATCAAGTTTTTCGTCTTACTGATTCTCTTTGGATTAGGTATATCGATTCACGATATTTTTTTTTGTTTTTGGATTAGTATTTGTTTGATTTTGATATTTTGGTATTTTTTTTGTGGCAGTGACTGTTTGTTTTGCGGAAAATGATTTTGGAGAATGTTAAAAAGTTGTTAAGAGCTGGACGAGTTCTTCGCTTGATAGAGAGATTAGACAGAAAGATAAAGATAAGCATACGCTTAAGGATTTGTTGTTTTTCTTGCACGTTCCGAGAATGGGAGGCGCATTTATTTTCACTGGTGAATTTCAGTTTGAGTTTTTTTTTTAGCATTTTCTGTTGAAGGAATTCATAGACCTGTTTTGATTTATTATGTTTGTGTTTTTTTTTATTTGATGCAGCTTTTTGAGAAAATTGTATCCTGGCTATTTGGAATGTCCTCGGTCGTATGATAAGTTACGCTTTGATCCAAGGTGATGCCCGGGTTTTCGCTCATTATGCACGTATTTATTCTATTTTTGCTATATATTTTTTGTTAAGAATATCTAGAATGATTATTTTGGTTGTTCATTGAATAAAGTTGGTGTCGATTCCTGTGAGTAGCCCTAAAATAGTGACAGATCACCGGATTGTAAAGCAAAACAACTTGCGTTAGGTTAAACGTACTCATAATTCATTTTTGAAAATACATTTCTGCATGTTAAAATTTACTAAGTTGCCAAAGAGTAATTGATTTCATATCCTTACTTCATTCCTTTTGGATTTTGAATGAAGCATTAGGTCTGCATTCATGCTGTTTTTGACAGTAATTTCTGGTAGGAGACTTTCAAGCTGCAAGGTACCTATTTGAAGATGAGCAAGATGTATCATCTGCAATTCGCTGTTTCGAAACTTTTCTACATTGCTTTTTTGCTGATCAAGTCACGGGGCCTATGGATCCCTTGCTACAATATACAAACATGTAAGGTGCCTACTTCATTAAAGTTTATTTGATTGTTGTACACAAACTGGTAAAATTATCATGAGGCCCTCTTAAAATTAGATGTAGATTCAGGGGACTGTCTACCCATTACTTATAGGTTACCCAAACTTCCTAAAATGCCCTTCCCATTAAACAATTTAACACTGCAAAAAGGGCTTTTCAGTAATGCCCTAAGTCATCAAAATTCTTCACTTCTTTTCCCTAATGAAGCCACGTGTTCAGTGTTTCTCCATTTGATTCTTCCCTTTTTTTCTCTTTCTCTCTCTCTTTCACGCATTTATTTCTCCCTTTCTCCTCTCCTTCTCTGCCATTTTCTCTCACCCACTCTCTCGTTTTCTCACTCTCCATTTCCTCAACAAACCCTAAATCTACCGCTGCTTCCAACATCCGCCGCCGCCCCGTTTCTCCGTCATATATACCACCACCCTGCCGTTTTCTCTCTTTCTCTTTCATTCAACTCCCTCATTCTCGCCTCTCTTCCTATTCACCTCACGACCTTCCTAATGAACCAAAAAAAGGTTTTTTGCGTTTATCTCGAGATTCAATACAGGTAGGTCCATAATCGATTACCTAACATTTTTTGTTTCTCTTCTTTAACATTATCATTCAATTCATGCATTTTTTTTGTCTTTCTTGTTAGGGATTTCGTGTATCGATCATATTATCAAGTTTTTCGTCTTACTGATTCTCTTTGGATTAGGTATATCGATTCACGATTTTTTTTTTGTTTTTGGATTAGTATTTGTTTGATTTTGATATTTTGGTATTTTTTTTGTGGCAGTGACTGTTTGTTTTGCGGAAAATGATTTTGGAGAATGTTAAAAAGTTGTTAAGAGCTGGACGAGTTCTTCGCTTGATAGAGAGATTAGACAGAAAGATAAAGATAAGCATACGCTTAAGGATTTGTTGTTTTTCTTGCACGTTCCGAGAACGGGAGGGCGCATTTATTTTCACTGGTGAATTTCAGTTTGAGTTTTTTTTTTTAGCATTTTCTGTTGAAGGAATTCATAGACCTGTTTTGATTTATTATGTTTGTGTTTTTTTTTTATTTGATGCAGCTTTTTGAGAAAATTGTATCCTGGCTATTTGGAATGTCCTCGCTCGTATGATAAGTTATGCTTTGATCCAAGGTGATGCCCGAGTTTTCGCTCATTATGCACGTATTTATTCTATTTTTGCTATATTTATTTTGTTAAGAATATCTAGAATGATTATTTTGGTTGTTCATTGAATAAAGTTGGTGTCGATTCCTGTGAGTAGCCCTAAAATAATGACAGATCACCGGATTGTAAAGCAAAACAACTTGCGTTAGGTTAAACGTACTCATAGTTCATTTTTGAAAATACATTTCTGCATGTTAAAATTTACTAAGTTTCCAAAGAGAAATTGATTTCATATCCTTACTTCATTCCTTTTGGATTTTGAATGAAGCATTAGGTCTGCATTCATGCTGTTTTTGACAGTAATTTCTGGTAGGAGGCTTTCAAGCTGCAAGGTACCTATTTGAAGATGAGCAAGATGTATCATCTGCAATTCGCTGTTTCGAAACTTTTCTACATTGCTTTTTTGCTGATTAAGTCACGGGGCCTATGGATCCCTTGCTACAATATACAAACATGTAAGGTGCCTACTTCATTAAAGTTTATTTGATTGTTGTACATAAACTGGTAAAATTATCATGAGGCCCTCTTAAAATTAGATGTAGATTCAGGGGACTATCTACCCATTTTTTATAGGTTACCCAAACTTCCTAAAATGCCCTTCCCATTAAATAATTTAACACTGCAAAAAGGGCTTTTCAGTAATGCCCTAAGTCATCAAAATTCTTCACTTCTTTTCCCTAATGAAGCCACGTGTTCAGTGTTTCTCCATTTGATTCTTCCCTCTTTTTCTCTTTCTCTCTCTCTTTCACGCTTTTCTTTCTCTCTTTCTCCTCTCCTTCTCTGCCATTTTCTCTCACCCACTCTCTCATTTTCTCACTCTCAATTTCCTCAACAAACCCTAAATCTACCGCTGCTTCCAACATCCGCCGCCGCCCCGTTTCTCCGTCATATATACCACCACCCTGCCGTTTTCTCTCTTTCTCTTTCATTCAACTCCCTCATTCTCGTCTCTCTTCCTATTCACCTCACGACCTTCCTAATGAACCAAAAAAAGGGTTTTTGCATTTATCTCGAGATTCAATACAGGTAGGTCCATAATCGATTACCTAACATTTTTTGTTTCTCTTCTTTAACATTATCATTCAATTCATGCATTTTTTTTGTCTTTCTTGTTAGGGATTTCGTGTATCGATCATATTATCAAGTTTTTCGTCTTACTGATTCTCTTTGGATTAGGTATATCGATTCACGATTTTTTTTTTTTGTTTTTGGATTAGTATTTGTTTGATTTTGATATTTTGGTATTTTTTTTGTGGCAGTGACTGTTTGTTTTGCGGAAAATGATTTTGGAGAATGTTAAAAAGTTGTTAAGAGCTGGACGAGTTCTTCGCTTGATAGAGAGATTAGACAGAAAGATAAAGATAAGCATACGCTTAAGGATTTGTTGTTTTTCTTGCACGTTCCGAGAATGGGAGGGCGCATTTATTTTCACTGGTGAATTTCAGTTTGAGTTTTTTTTTTAGCATTTTCTGTTGAAGGAATTCATAGACCTGTTTTGATTTATTATGTTTGTGTTTTTTTTTATTTGATGCAGCTTTTTGAGAAAATTGTATCCTGGCTATTTGGAATGTCCTCGGTCGTATGATAAGTTACGCTTTGATCCAAGGTGATGCCCGGGTTTTCGCTCATTATGCACGTATTTATTCTATTTTTGCTATATATTTTTTGTTAAGAATATCTAGAATGATTATTTTGGTTGTTCATTGAATAAAGTTGGTGTCGATTCCTGTGAGTAGCCCTAAAATAGTGACAGATCACCGGATTGTAAAGCAAAACGACTTGCGTTAGGTTAAACGTACTCATAGTTCATTTTGGAAAATACATTTCTGCATGTTAAAATTTACTAAGTTGCCAAAGAGTAATTGATTTCATATCCTTACTTCATTCCTTTTGGATTTTGAATGAAGCATTAGGTCTGCATTCATGCTGTTTTTGACAGTAATTTCTGGTAGGAGACTTTCAAGCTGCAAGGTACCTATTTGAAGATGAGCAAGATGTATCATCTGCAATTCGCTGTTTCGAAACTTTTCTACATTGCTTTTTTGCTGATCAAGTCACGGGGCCTATGGATCCCTTGCTACAATATACAAACATGTAAGGTGCCTACTTCATTAAAGTTTATTTGATTGTTGTACACAAACTGGTAAAATTATCATGAGGCCCTCTTAAAATTAGATGTAGATTCAGGGGACTGTCTACCCATTACTTATAGGTTACCCAAACTTCCTAAAATGCCCTTCCCATTAAATAATTTAACACTGCAAAAAGGGCTTTTCAGTAATGCCCTAAGTCATCAAAATTCTTCACTTCTTTTCCCTAATGAAGCCACGTGTTCAGTGTTTCTCCATTTGATTCTTCCCTCTTTTTCTCTTTCTCTCTCTCTTTCACGCTTTTCTTTCTCTCTTTCTCCTCTCCTTCTCTGCCATTTTCTCTCA
Organism: Lathyrus tuberosus; assembly: GCA_022829125.1. NCBI lineage: Eukaryota > Viridiplantae > Streptophyta > Magnoliopsida > Fabales > Fabaceae > Lathyrus > Lathyrus tuberosus. The sequence goes on along the minus strand of JALAZF010000808.1, from coordinate 1,099,834 downwards.
CCCACTCTCTCATTTTCTCACTCTCCATTTCCTCAACAAACCCTAAATCTACCGCTGCTTCCAACATCCGCCGCCGCCCCGTTTCTCCGTCATATATACCACCACCTTGCCGTTTTCTCTCTTTCTCTTTCATTCAACTCCCTCATACTCGTCTCTCTTCCTATTCACCTCACGACCTTCCTAATGAACCAAAAAAAGGGTTTTTGCGTTTATCTCGAGATTCAATACAGGTAGGTCCATAATCGATTACCTAACATTTTTTGTTTCTCTTCTTTAACATTATCATTCAATTCATGCATTTTTTTTGTCTTTCTTGTTAGGGATTTCGTGTATCGATCATATTATCAAGTTTTTCGTCTTACTGATTCTCTTTGGATTAGGCATATCGATTCACGATTTTTTTTTTTTTTTTTTGGATTAGTATTTGTTTGATTTTGATATTTTGGTATTTTTTTTGTGGCAGTGACTGTTTGTTTTGCGGAAAATGATTTTGGAGAATGTTAAAAAGTTGTTAAGAGCTGGACGAGTTCTTCGCTTGATAGAGAGATTAGACAGAAAGATAAAGATAAGCATACGCTTAAGGATTTGTTGTTTTTCTTGCACGTTCCGAGAATGGGAGGGCGCATTTATTTTCACTGGTGAATTTCAGTTTGAGTTTTTTTTTTAGCATTTTCTGTTGAAGGAATTCATAGACCTGTTTTGATTTATTATGTTTGTGTTTTTTTTTATTTGATGCAGCTTTTTGAGAAAATTGTATCCTGGCTATTTGGAATGTCCTCGGTCGTATGATAAGTTACGCTTTGATCCAAGGTGATGCCCGGGTTTTCGCTCATTATGCATGTATTTATTCTATTTTTGCTATATATTTTTTGTTAAGAATATCTAGAATGATTATTTTGGTTGTTCATTGAATAAAGTTGGTGTCGATTCCTGTGAGTAGCCCTAAAATAGTGACAGATCACCGGATTGTAAAGCAAAACAACTTGCGTTAGGTTAAACGTACTCATAGTTCATTTTTGAAAATACATTTCTGCATGTTAAAATTTACTAAGTTGCCAAAGAGTAATTGATTTCATATCCTTACTTCATTCCTTTTGGATTTTGAATGAAGCATTAGGTCTGCATTCATGCTGTTTTTGACAGTAATTTCTGGTAGGAGACTTTCAAGCTGCAAGGTACCTATTTGAAGATGAGCAAGATGTATCATCTGCAATTCGCTGTTTCGAAACTTTTCTACATTGCTTTTTTGCTGATCAAGTCACGGGGCCTATGGATCCCTTGCTACAATATACAAACATGTAAGGTGCCTACTTCATTAAAGTTTATTTGATTGTTGTACACAAACTGGTAAAATTATCATGAGGCCCTCTTAAAATTAGATGTAGATTCAGGGGACTGTCTACCCATTACTTATAGGTTACCCAAACTTCCTAAAATGCCCTTCCCATTAAACAATTTAACACTGCAAAAAGGGCTTTTCAGTAATGCCCTAAGTCATCAAAATTCTTCACTTCTTTTCCCTAATGAAGCCACGTGTTCAGTGTTTCTCCATTTGATTCTTCCCTCTTTTTCTCTTTCTCTCTCTCTTTCACGCTTTTCTTTCTCTCTTTCTCCTCTCCTTCTCTGCCATTTTCTCTCACCCACTCTCTCATTTTCTCACTCTCCATTTCCTCAACAAACCCTAAATCTACCGCTGCTTCCAACATCCGCCGCCGCCCCGTTTCTCCGTCATATATACCACCACCCTGCCGTTTTCTCTCTTTCTCTTTCATTCAACTCCCTCATTCTCGTCTCTCTTCCTATTCACCTCACGACCTTCCTAATGAACCAAAAAAAGGGTTTTTGCGTTTATCTCGAGATTCAATACAGGTAGGTCCATAATCGATTACCTAACATTTTTTGTTTCTCTTCTTTAACATTATCATTCAATTCATGCATTTTTTTTGTCTTTCTTGTTAGGGATTTCGTGTATCGATCATATTATCAAGTTTTTCGTCTTACTGATTCTCTTTGGATTAGGTATATCGATTCACGATATTTTTTTTTGTTTTTGGATTAGTATTTGTTTGATTTTGATATTTTGGTATTTTTTTTGTGGCAGTGACTGTTTGTTTTGCGGAAAATGATTTTGGAGAATGTTAAAAAGTTGTTAAGAGCTGGACGAGTTCTTCGCTTGATAGAGAGATTAGACAGAAAGATAAAGATAAGCATACGCTTAAGGATTTGTTGTTTTTCTTGCACGTTCCGAGAATGGGAGGGCGCATTTATTTTCACTGGTGAATTTCAGTTTGAGTTTTTTTTTTAGCATTTTCTGTTGAAGGAATTCATAGACCTGTTTTGATTTATTATGTTTGTGTTTTTTTTTATTTGATGCAGCTTTTTGAGAAAATTGTATCCTGGCTATTTGGAATGTCCTCGGTCGTATGATAAGTTACGCTTTGATCCAAGGTGATGCCCGGGTTTTCGCTCATTATGCACGTATTTATTCTATTTTTGCTATATATTTTTTGTTAAGAATATCTAGAATGATTATTTTGGTTGTTCATTGAATAAAGTTGGTGTCGATTCCTGTGAGTAGCCCTAAAATAGTGACAGATCACCGGATTGTAAAGCAAAACGACTTGCGTTAGGTTAAACGTACTCATAGTTCATTTTGGAAAATACATTTCTGCATGTTAAAATTTACTAAGTTGCCAAAGAGTAATTGATTTCATATCCTTACTTCATTCCTTTTGGATTTTGAATGAAGCATTAGGTCTGCATTCATGCTGTTTTTGACAGTAATTTCTGGTAGGAGACTTTCAAGCTGCAAGGTACCTATTTGAAGATGAGCAAGATGTATCATCTGCAATTCGCTGTTTCGAAACTTTTCTACATTGCTTTTTTGCTGATCAAGTCACGGGGCCTATGGATCCCTTGCTACAATATACAAACATGTAAGGTGCCTACTTCATTAAAGTTTATTTGATTGTTGTACACAAACTGGTAAAATTATCATGAGGCCCTCTTAAAATTAGATGTAGATTCAGGGGACTGTCTACCCATTACTTATAGGTTACCCAAACTTCCTAAAATGCCCTTCCCATTAAATAATTTAACACTGCAAAAAGGGCTTTTCAGTAATGCCCTAAGTCATCAAAATTCTTCACTTCTTTTCCCTAATGAAGCCACGTGTTCAGTGTTTCTCCATTTGATTCTTCCCTCTTTTTCTCTTTCTCTCTCTCTTTCACGCTTTTCTTTCTCTCTTTCTCCTCTCCTTCTCTGCCATTTTCTCTCACCCACTCTCTCATTTTCTCACTCTCCATTTCCTCAACAAACCCTAAATCTACCGCTGCTTCCAACATCCGCCGCCGCCCCGTTTCTCCGTCATATATACCACCACCCTGCCGTTTTCTCTCTTTCTCTTTCATTCAACTCCCTCATTCTCGTCTCTCTTCCTATTCACCTCACGACCTTCCTAATGAACCAAAAAAAGGGTTTTTGCGTTTATCTCGAGATTCAATACAGGTAGGTCCATAATCGATTACCTAACATTTTTTGTTTCTCTTCTTTAACATTATCATTCAATTCATGCATTTTTTTTGTCTTTCTTGTTAGGGATTTCGTGTATCGATCATATTATCAAGTTTTTCGTCTTACTGATTCTCTTTGGATTAGGTATATCGATTCACGATATTTTTTTTTGTTTTTGGATTAGTATTTGTTTGATTTTGATATTTTGGTATTTTTTTTGTGGCAGTGACTGTTTGTTTTGCGGAAAATGATTTTGGAGAATGTTAAAAAGTTGTTAAGAGCTGGACGAGTTCTTCGCTTGATAGAGAGATTAGACAGAAAGATAAAGATAAGCATACGCTTAAGGATTTGTTGTTTTTCTTGCACGTTCCGAGAATGGGAGGGCGCATTTATTTTCACTGGTGAATTTCAGTTTGAGTTTTTTTTTTAGCATTTTCTGTTGAAGGAATTCATAGACCTGTTTTGATTTATTATGTTTGTGTTTTTTTTTATTTGATGCAACTTTTTGAGAAAATTGTATCCTGGCTATTTGGAATGTCCTCGGTCGTATGATAAGTTACGCTTTGATCCAAGGTGATGCCCGGGTTTTCGCTCATTATGCACGTATTTATTCTATTTTTGCTATATATTTTTTGTTAAGAATATCTAGAATGATTATTTTGGTTGTTCATTGAATAAAGTTGGTGTCGATTCCTGTGAGTAGCCCTAAAATAGTGACAGATCACCGGATTGTAAAGCAAAACAACTTGCGTTAGGTTAAACGTACTCATAGTTCATTTTTGAAAATACATTTCTGCATGTTAAAATTTACTAAGTTGCCAAAGAGTAATTGATTTCATATCCTTACTTCATTCCTTTTGGATTTTGAATGAAGCATTAGGTCTGCATTCATGCTGTTTTTGACAGTAATTTCTGGTAGGAGACTTTCAAGCTGCAAGGTACCTATTTGAAGATGAGCAAGATGTATCATCTGCAATTCGCTGTTTCGAAACTTTTCTACATTGCTTTTTTGCTGATCAAGTCACGGGGCCTATGGATCCCTTGCTACAATATACAAACATGTAAGGTGCCTACTTCATTAAAGTTTATTTGATTGTTGTACACAAACTGGTAAAATTATCATGAGGCCCTCTTAAAATTAGATGTAGATTCAGGGGACTGTCTACCCATTACTTATAGGTTACCCAAACTTCCTAAAATGCCCTTCCCATTAAACAATTTAACACTGCAAAAAGGGCTTTTCAGTAATGCCCTAAGTCATCAAAATTCTTCACTTCTTTTCCCTAATGAAGCCACGTGTTCAGTGTTTCTCCATTTGATTCTTCCCTCTTTTTCTCTTTCTCTCTCTCTTTCACGCTTTTCTTTCTCTCTTTCTCCTCTCCTTCTCTGCCATTTTCTCTCACCCACTCTCTCATTTTCTCACTCTCCATTTCCTCAACAAACCCTAAATCTACCGCTGCTTCCAACATCCGCCGCCGCCCCCGTTTCTCCGTCATATATACCACCACCCTGCCGTTTTCTCTCTTTCTCTTTCATTCAACTCCCTCATTCTCGTCTCTCTTCCTATTCACCTCACGACCTTCCTAATGAACCAAAAAAAGGGTTTTTGCGTTTATCTCGAGATTCAATACAGGTAGGTCCATAATCGATTACCTAACATTTTTTGTTTCTCTTCTTTAACATTATCATTCAATTCATGCATTTTTTTTGTCTTTCTTGTTAGGGATTTCGTGTATCGATCATATTATCAAGTTTTTCGTCTTACTGATTCTCTTTGGATTAGGTATATCGATTCACGATTTTTTTTTTTTGTTTTTGGATTAGTATTTGTTTGATTTTGATATTTTGGTATTTTTTTTGTGGCAGTGACTGTTTGTTTTGCGGAAAATGATTTTGGAGAATGTTAAAAAGTTGTTAAGAGCTGGACGAGTTCTTCGCTTGATAGAGAGATTAGACAGAAAGATAAAGATAAGCATACGCTTAAGGATTTGTTGTTTTTCTTGCACGTTCCGAGAACGGGAGGGCGCATTTATTTTCACTGGTGAATTTCAGTTTGAGTTTTTTTTTTAGCATTTTCTGTTGAAGGAATTCATAGACCTGTTTTGATTTATTATGTTTGTGTTTTTTTTTATTTGATGCAGCTTTTTGAGAAAATTGTATCCTGGCTATTTGGAATGTCCTCGGTCGTATGATAAGTTACGCTTTGATCCAAGGTGATGCCCGGGTTTTCGCTCATTATGCACGTATTTATTCTATTTTTGCTATATATTTTTTGTTAAGAATATCTAGAATGATTATTTTGGTTGTTCATTGAATAAAGTTGGTGTCGATTCCTGTGAGTAGCCCTAAAATAGTGACAGATCACCGGATTGTAAAGCAAAACAACTTGCGTTAGGTTAAACGTACTCATAGTTCATTTTTGAAAATACATTTCTGCATGTTAAAATTTACTAAGTTGCCAAAGAGTAATTGATTTCATATCCTTACTTCATTCCTTTTGGATTTTGAATGAAGCATTAGGTCTGCATTCATGCTGTTTTTGACAGTAATTTCTGGTAGGAGACTTTCAAGCTGCAAGGTACCTATTTGAAGATGAGCAAGATGTATCATCTGCAATTCGCTGTTTCGAAACTTTTCTACATTGCTTTTTTGCTGATCAAGTCACGGGGCCTATGGATCCCTTGCTACAATATACAAACATGTAAGGTGCCTACTTCATTAAAGTTTATTTGATTGTTGTACACAAACTGGTAAAATTATCATGAGGCCCTCTTAAAATTAGATGTAGATTCAGGGGACTGTCTACCCATTACTTATAGGTTACCCAAACTTCCTAAAATGCCCTTCCCATTAAACAATTTAACACTGCAAAAAGGGCTTTTCAGTAATGCCCTAAGTCATCAAAATTCTTCACTTCTTTTCCCTAATGAAGCCACGTGTTCAGTGTTTCTCCATTTGATTCTTCCCTCTTTTTCTCTTTCTCTCTCTCTTTCACGCTTTTCTTTCTCTCTTTCTCCTCTCCTTCTCTGCCATTTTCTCTCACCCACTCTCTCATTTTCTCACTCTCCATTTCCTCAACAAACCCTAAATCTACCGCTGCTTCCAACATCCGCCGCCGCCCCGTTTCTCCGTCATATATACCACCACCCTGCCGTTTTCTCTCTTTCTCTTTCATTCAACTCCCTCATTCTCGTCTCTCTTCCTATTCACCTCACGACCTTCCTAATGAACCAAAAAAAGGGTTTTTGCGTTTATCTCGAGATTCAATACAGGTAGGTCCATAATCGATTACCTAACATTTTTTGTTTCTCTTCTTTAACATTATCATTCAATTCATGCATTTTTTTTGTCTTTCTTGTTAGGGATTTCGTGTATCGATCATATTATCAAGTTTTTCGTCTTACTGATTCTCTTTGGATTAGGTATATCGATTCACGATTTTTTTTTTTTGTTTTTGGATTAGTATTTGTTTGATTTTGATATTTTGGTATTTTTTTTGTGGCAGTGACTGTTTGTTTTGCGGAAAATGATTTTGGAGAATGTTAAAAAGTTGTTAAGAGCTGGACGAGTTCTTCGCTTGATAGAGAGATTAGACAGAAAGATAAAGATAAGCATACGCTTAAGGATTTGTTGTTTTTCTTGCACGTTCCGAGAACGGGAGGGCGCATTTATTTTCACTGGTGAATTTCAGTTTGAGTTTTTTTTTTAGCATTTTCTGTTGAAGGAATTCATAGACCTGTTTTGATTTATTATGTTTGTGTTTTTTTTTATTTGATGCAGCTTTTTGAGAAAATTGTATCCTGGCTATTTGGAATGTCCTCGGTCGTATGATAAGTTACGCTTTGATCCAAGGTGATGCCCGGGTTTTCGCTCATTATGCACGTATTTATTCTATTTTTGCTATATATTTTTTGTTAAGAATATCTAGAATGATTATTTTGGTTGTTCATTGAATAAAGTTGGTGTCGATTCCTGTGAGTAGCCCTAAAATAGTGACAGATCACCGGATTGTAAAGCAAAACAACTTGCGTTAGGTTAAACGTACTCATAGTTCATTTTTGAAAATACATTTCTGCATGTTAAAATTTACTAAGTTGCCAAAGAGTAATTGATTTCATATCCTTACTTCATTCCTTTTGGATTTTGAATGAAGCATTAGGTCTGCATTCATGCTGTTTTTGACAGTAATTTCTGGTAGGAGACTTTCAAGCTGCAAGGTACCTATTTGAAGATGAGCAAGATGTATCATCTGCAATTCGCTGTTTCGAAACTTTTCTACATTGCTTTTTTGCTGATCAAGTCACGGGGCCTATGGATCCCTTGCTACAATATACAAACATGTAAGGTGCCTACTTCATTAAAGTTTATTTGATTGTTGTACACAAACTGGTAAAATTATCATGAGGCCCTCTTAAAATTAGATGTAGATTCAGGGGACTGTCTACCCATTACTTATAGGTTACCCAAACTTCCTAAAATGCCCTTCCCATTAAACAATTTAACACTGCAAAAAGGGCTTTTCAGTAATGCCCTAAGTCATCAAAATTCTTCACTTCTTTTCCCTAATGAAGCCACGTGTTCAGTGTTTCTCCATTTGATTCTTCCCTTTTTTTCTCTTTCTCTCTCTCTTTCACGCATTTATTTCTCCCTTTCTCCTCTCCTTCTCTGCCATTTTCTCTCACCCACTCTCTCGTTTTCTCACTCTCCATTTCCTCAACAAACCCTAAATCTACCGCTGCTTCCAACATCCGCCGCCGCCCCGTTTCTCCGTCATATATACCACCACCCTGCCGTTTTCTCTCTTTCTCTTTCATTCAACTCCCTCATTCTCGTCTCTCTTCCTATTCACCTCACGACCTTCCTAATGAACCAAAAAAAGGGTTTTTGCGTTTATCTCGAGATTCAATACAGGTAGGTCCATAATCGATTACCTAACATTTTTTGTTTCTCTTCTTTAACATTATCATTCAATTCATGCATTTTTTTTGTCTTTCTTGTTAGGGATTTCGTGTATCGATCATATTATCAAGTTTTTCGTCTTACTGATTCTCTTTGGATTAGGTATATCGATTCACGATATTTTTTTTTGTTTTTGGATTAGTATTTGTTTGATTTTGATATTTTGGTATTTTTTTTGTGGCAGTGACTGTTTGTTTTGCGGAAAATGATTTTGGAGAATGTTAAAAAGTTGTTAAGAGCTGGACGAGTTCTTCGCTTGATAGAGAGATTAGACAGAAAGATAAAGATAAGCATACGCTTAAGGATTTGTTGTTTTTCTTGCACGTTCCGAGAACGGGAGGGCGCATTTATTTTCACTGGTGAATTTCAGTTTGAGTTTTTTTTTTTAGCATTTTCTGTTGAAGGAATTCATAGACCTGTTTTGATTTATTATGTTTGTGTTTTTTTTTATTTGATGCAGCTTTTTGAGAAAATTGTATCCTGGCTATTTGGAATGTCCTCGCTCGTATGATAAGTTATGCTTTGATCCAAGGTGATGCCCGAGTTTTCGCTCATTATGCACGTATTTATTCTATTTTTGCTATATTTATTTTGTTAAGAATATCTAGAATGATTATTTTGGTTGTTCATTGAATAAAGTTGGTGTCGATTCCTGTGAGTAGCCCTAAAATAATGACAGATCACCGGATTGTAAAGCAAAACAACTTGCGTTAGGTTAAACGTACTCATAGTTCATTTTTGAAAATACATTTCTGCATGTTAAAATTTACTAAGTTGCCAAAGAGAAATTGATTTCATATCCTTACTTCATTCCTTTTGGATTTTGAATGAAGCATTAGGTCTGCATTCATGCTGTTTTTGACAGTAATTTCTGGTATGAGGCTTTCAAGCTGCAAGGTACCTATTTAAAGATGAGCAAGATGTATCATCTGCAATTCGCTGTTTCGAAACTTTTCTACATTGCTTTTTTGCTGATCAAGTCACGGGGCCTATGGATCCCTTGCTACAATATACAAACATGTAAGGTGCCTACTTCATTAAAGTTTATTTGATTGTTGTACACAAACTGGTAAAATTATCATGAGGCCCTCTTAAAATTAGATGTAGATTCAGGGGACTATCTACCCATTACTTATAGGTTACCCAAACTTCCTAAAATGCCCTTCCCATTAAATAATTTAACACTGCAAAAAGGGCTTTTCAGTAAAGCCCTAAGTCATCAAAATTCTTCACTTCTTTTTCCTAATGAAGCCACGTGTTCAGTGTTTCTCCATTTGATTCTTCCCTCTTTTTCTCTTTCTCTCTCTCTTTCACGCTTTTCTTTCTCTCTTTCTCCTCTCCTTCTCTGCCATTTTCTCTCACCCACTCTCTCGTTTACTCACTCTCCATTTCCTCAACAAACCCTAAATCTACTACTGCTTCCAACATCCGCCGCCGCCCCGTTTCTCCGTCATATATACCACCACCCTGCCGTTTTCTCTCTTTCTCTTTCATTCAACTCCCTCATTCTCGTCTCTCTTCCTATTCACCTCACGACCTTCCTAATGAACCAAAAAAAGGGTTTTTGCGTTTATCTCGAGATTCAATACAGGTAGGTCCATAATCGATTACCTAACATTTTTTGTTTCTCTTCTTTAACATTATCATTCAATTCATGCATTTTTTTTGTCTTTCTTGTTAGGGATTTCGTGTATCGATCATATTATCAAGTTTTTCGTCTTACTGATTCTCTTTGGATTAGGTATATCGATTCACGATATTTTTTTTTGTTTTTGGATTAGTATTTGTTTGATTTTGATATTTTGGTATTTTTTTTGTGGCAGTGACTGTTTGTTTTGCGGAAAATGATTTTGGAGAATGTTAAAAAGTTGTTAAGAGCTGGACGAGTTCTTCGCTTGATATAGAGATTAGACAGAAAGATAAAGATAAGCATACGCTTAAGGATTTGTTGTTTTTCTTGCACGTTCCGAGAATGGGAGGCGCATTTATTTTCACTGGTGAATTTCAGTTTGAGTTTTTTTTTTAGCATTTTCTGTTGAAGGAATTCATAGACCTGTTTTGATTTATTATGTTTGTGTTTTTTTTTATTTGATGCAGCTTTTTGAGAAAATTGTATCCTGGCTTTTTGGAATGTCCTCGGTCGTATGATAAGTTACGCTTTGATCCAAGGTGATGCCCGGGTTTTCGCTCATTATGCACGTATTTATTCTATTTTTGCTATATATTTTTTGTTAAGAATATCTAGAATGATTATTTTGGTTGTTCATTGAATAAAGTTGGTGTCGATTCCTGTGAGTAGCCCTAAAATAGTGACAGATCACCGGATTGTAAAGCAAAACAACTTGCGTTAGGTTAAACGTACTCATAGTTCATTTTTGAAAATACATTTCTGCATGTTAAAATTTACTAAGTTGCCAAAGAGTAATTGATTTCATATCCTTACTTCATTCCTTTTGGATTTTGAATGAAGCATTAGGTCTGCATTCATGCTGTTTTTGACAGTAATTTCTGGTAGGAGACTTTCAAGCTGCAAGGTACCTATTTGAAGATGAGCAAGATGTATCATCTGCAATTCGCTGTTTCGAAACTTTTCTACATTGCTTTTTTGCTGATCAAGTCACGGGGCCTATGGATCCCTTGCTACAATATACAAACATGTAAGGTGCCTACTTCATTAAAGTTTATTTGATTGTTGTACATAAACTGGAAAAATTATCATGAGGCCCTCTTAAAATTAGATGTAGATTCAGGGGACTATCTACCCATTTCTTATAGGTTACCCAAACTTCCTAAAATGCCCTTCCCATTAAATAATTTAACACTGCAAAAAGGGCTTTTCAGTAATGCCCTAAGTCATCAAAATTCTTCACTTCTTTTCCCTAATGAAGCCACGTGTTTAGTGTTTCTCCATTTGATTCTTCCCTCTTTTTCTCTTTCTCTCTCTCTTTCACGCTTTTCTTTCTCTCTTTCTCCTCTCCTTCTCTGCCATTTTCTCTCACCCACTCTCTCATTTTCTCACTCTCCATTTCCTCAACAAACCCTAAATCTACCGCTGCTTCCAACATCCGCCGCCGCCCCGTTTCTCCGTCATATATACCACCACCCTGCCGTTTTCTCTCTTTCTCTTTCATTCAACTCCCTCATTCTCGTCTCTCTTCCTATTCACCTCACGACCTTCCTAATGAACCAAAAAAAGGGTTTTTGCGTTTATCTCGAGATTCAATACAGGTAGGTCCATAATCGATTACCTAACATTTTTTGTTTCTCTTCTTTAACATTATCATTCAATTCATGCATTTTTTTTGTCTTTCTTGTTAGGGATTTCGTGTATCGATCATATTATCAAGTTTTTCGTCTTACTGATTCTCTTTGGATTAGGTATATCGATTCACGATTTTTTTTTTTTGTTTTTGGATTAGTATTTGTTTGATTTTGATATTTTGGTATTTTTTTTGTGGCAGTGACTGTTTGTTTTGCGGAAAATGATTTTGGAGAATGTTAAAAAGTTGTTAAGAGCTGGACGAGTTCTTCGCTTGATAGAGAGATTAGACAGAAAGATAAAGATAAGCATACGCTTAAGGATTTGTTGTTTTTCTTGCACGTTCCGAGAACGGGAGGGCGCATTTATTTTCACTGGTGAATTTCAGTTTGAGTTTTTTTTTTTAGCATTTTCTGTTGAAGGAATTCATAGACCTGTTTTGATTTATTATGTTTGTGTTTTTTTTTTATTTGATGCAGCTTTTTGAGAAAATTGTATCCTGGCTATTTGGAATGTCCTCGGTCGTATGATAAGTTACGCTTTGATCCAAGGTGATGCCCGAGTTTTCGCTCATTATGCACGTATTTATTCTATTTTTGCTATATATTTTTTGTTAAGAATATCTAGAATGATTATTTTGGTTGTTCATTGAATAAAGTTGGTGTCGATTCCTGTGAGTAGCCCTAAAATAGTGACAGATCACCGGATTGTAAAGCAAAACAACTTGCGTTAGGTTAAACGTACTCATAGTTCATTTTTGAAAATACATTTCTGCATGTTAAAATTTACTAAGTTTCCAAAGAGAAATTGATTTCATATCCTTACTTCATTCCTTTTGGATTTTGAATGAAGCATTAGGTCTGCATTCATGCTGTTTTTGACAGTAATTTCTGGTAGGAGGCTTTCAAGCTGCAAGGTACCTATTTGAAGATGAGCAAGATGTATCATCTGCAATTCGCTGTTTCGAAACTTTTCTACATTGCTTTTTTGCTGATCAAGTCACGGGGCCTATGGATCCCTTGCTACAATATACAAACATGTAAGGTGCCTACTTCATTAAAGTTTATTTGATTGTTGTACATAAACTGGTAAAATTATCATGAGGCCCTCTTAAAATTAGATGTAGATTCAGGGGACTGTCTACCCATTTCTTATAGGTTACCCAAACTTCCTAAAATGCCCTTCCCATTAAATAATTTAACAATGCAAAAAGGGCTTTTCAGTAATGCCCTAAGTCATCAAAATTCTTCACTTCTTTTCCCTAATGAAGCCACGTGTTCAGTGTTTCTCCATTTGATTCTTCCCTCTTTTTCTCTTTCTCTCTCTCTTTCACGCTTTTCTTTCTCTCTTTCTCCTCTCCTTCTCTGCCATTTTCTCTCACCCACTCTCTCATTTTCTCACTCTCCATTTCCTCAACAAACCCTAAATCTACCGCTGCTTCCAACATCCGCCGCCGCCCCGTTTCTCCGTCATATATACCACCACCCTGCCGTTTTCTCTCTTTCTCTTTCATTCAACTCCCTCATTCTCGTCTCTCTTCCTATTCACCTCACGACCTTCCTAATGAACCAAAAAAAGGGTTTTTGCGTTTATCTCGAGATTCAATACAGGTAGGTCCATAATCGATTACCTAACATTTTTTGTTTCTCTTCTTTAACATTATCATTCAATTCATGCATTTTTTTTGTCTTTCTTGTTAGGGATTTCGTGTATCGATCATATTATCAAGTTTTTCGTCTTACTGATTCTCTTTGGATTAGGTATATCGATTCACGATTTTTTTTTTTTGTTTTTGGATTAGTATTTGTTTGATTTTGATATTTTGGTATTTTTTTTGTGGCAGTGACTGTTTGTTTTGCGGAAAATGATTTTGGAGAATTGTTAAAAAGTTGTTAAGAGCTGGACGAGTTCTTCGCTTGATAGAGAGATTAGACAGAAAGATAAAGATAAGCATACGCTTAAGGATTTGTTGTTTTTCTTGCACGTTCCGAGAATGGGAGGGCGCATTTATTTTCACTGGTGAATTTCAGTTTGAGTTTTTTTTTTAGCATTTTCTGTTGAAGGAATTCATAGACCTGTTTTGATTTATTATGTTTGTGTTTTTTTTTATTTGATGCAGCTTTTTGAGAAAATTGTATCCTGGCTATTTGGAATGTCCTCGGTCGTATGATAAGTTACGCTTTGATCCAAGGTGATGCCCGGGTTTTCGCTCATTATGCACGTATTTATTCTATTTTTGCTATATATTTTTTGTTAAGAATATCTAGAATGATTATTTTGGTTGTTCATTGAATAAAGTTGGTGTCGATTCCTGTGAGTAGCCCTAAAATAGTGACAGATCACCGGATTGTAAAGCAAAACAACTTGCGTTAGGTTAAACGTACTCATAGTTCATTTTTGAAAATACATTTCTGCATGTTAAAATTTACTAAGTTGCCAAAGAGTAATTGATTTCATATCCTTACTTCATTCCTTTTGGATTTTGAATGAAGCATTAGGTCTGCATTCATGCTGTTTTTGACAGTAATTTCTGGTAGGAGACTTTCAAGCTGCAAGGTACCTATTTGAAGATGAGCAAGATGTATCATCTGCAATTCGCTGTTTCGAAACTTTTCTACATTGCTTTTTTGCTGATCAAGTCACGGGGCCTATGGATCCCTTGCTACAATATACAAACATGTAAGGTGCCTACTTCATTAAAGTTTATTTGATTGTTGTACACAAACTGGTAAAATTATCATGAGGCCCTCTTAAAATTAGATGTAGATTCAGGGGACTGTCTACCCATTACTTATAGGTTACCCAAACTTCCTAAAATGCCCTTCCCATTAAACAATTTAACACTGCAAAAAGGGCTTTTCAGTAATGCCCTAAGTCATCAAAATTCTTCACTTCTTTTCCCTAATGAAGCCACGTGTTCAGTGTTTCTCCATTTGATTCTTCCCTCTTTTTCTCTTTCTCTCTCTCTTTCACGCTTTTCTTTCTCTCTTTCTCCTCTCCTTCTCTGCCATTTTCTCTCACCCACTCTCTCATTTTCTCACTCTCCATTTCCTCAACAAACCCTAAATCTACCGCTGCTTCCAACATCCGCCGCCGCCCCGTTTCTCCGTCATATATACCACCACCCTGCCGTTTTCTCTCTTTCTCTTTCATTCAACTCCCTCATTCTCGTCTCTCTTCCTATTCACCTCACGACCTTCCTAATGAACCAAAAAAAGGGTTTTTGCGTTTATCTCGAGATTCAATACAGGTAGGTCCATAATCGATTACCTAACATTTTTTGTTTCTCTTCTTTAACATTATCATTCAATTCATGCATTTTTTTTGTCTTTCTTGTTAGGGATTTCGTGTATCGATCATATTATCAAGTTTTTCGTCTTACTGATTCTCTTTGGATTAGGTATATCGATTCACGATTTTTTTTTTTTTGTTTTTGGATTAGTATTTGTTTGATTTTGATATTTTGGTATTTTTTTTGTGGCAGTGACTGTTTGTTTTGCGGAAAATGATTTTGGAGAATGTTAAAAAGTTGTTAAGAGCTGGACGAGTTCTTCGCTTGATAGAGAGATTAGACAGAAAGATAAAGATAAGCATACGCTTAAGGATTTGTTGTTTTTCTTGCACGTTCCGAGAACGGGAGGGCGCATTTTTTTTCACTGGTGAATTTCAGTTTGAGTTTTTTTTTTAGCATTTTCTGTTGAAGGAATTCATAGACCTGTTTTGATTTATTATGTTTGTGTTTTTTTTTATTTGATGCAGCTTTTTGAGAAAATTGTATCCTGGCTATTTGGAATGTCCTCGCTCGTATGATAAGTTATGCTTTGATCCAAGGTGATGCCCGGGTTTTCGCTCATTATGCACGTATTTATTCTATTTTTGCTATATTTATTTTGTTAAGAATATCTAGAATGATTATTTTGGTTGTTCATTGAATAAAGTTGGTGTCGATTCCTGTGAGTAGCCCTAAAATAATGACAGATCACCGGATTGTAAAGCAAAACAACTTACGTTAGGTTAAACGTACTCATAGTTCATTTTTGAAAATACATTTCTGCATGTTAAAATTTACTAAGTTTCCAAAGAGAAATTGATTTCATATCCTTACTTCATTCCTTTTGGATTTTGAATGAAGCATTAGGTCTGCATTCATGCTGTTTTTGACAGTAATTTCTGGTAGGAGGCTTTCAAGCTGCAAGGTACCTATTTGAAGATGAGCAAGATGTATCATCTGCAATTCGCTGTTTCGAAACTTTTCTACATTGCTTTTTTGCTGATCAAGTCACGGGGCCTATGGATCCCTTGCTACAATATACAAACATGTAAGGTGCCTACTTCATTAAAGTTTATTTGATTGTTGTACATAAACTGGTAAAATTATCATGAGGCCCTCTTAAAATTAGATGTAGATTCAGGGGACTATCTACCCATTTCTTATAGGTTACCCAAACTTCCTAAAATGCCCTTCCCATTAAATAATTTAACACTGCAAAAAGGGCTTTTCAGTAATGCCCTAAGTCATCAAAATTCTTCACTTCTTTTCCCTAATGAAGCCACGTGTTCAGTGTTTCTCCATTTGATTCTTCCCTCTTTTTCTCTTTCTCTCTCTCTTTCACGCTTTTCTTTCTCTCTTTCTCCTCTCCTTCTCTGCCATTTTCTCTCACCCACTCTCTCATTTTCTCACTCTCCATTTCCTCAACAAACCCTAAATCTACCGCTGCTTCCAACATCCGCCGCCGCCCCGTTTCTCCGTCATATATACCACCACCCTGCCGTTTTCTCTCTTTCTCTTTCATTCAACTCCCTCATTCTCGTCTCTCTTCCTATTCACCTCACGACCTTCCTAATGAACCAAAAAAAGGGTTTTTGCGTTTATCTCGAGATTCAATACAGGTAGGTCCATAATCGATTACCTAACATTTTTTGTTTCTCTTCTTTAACATTATCATTCAATTCATGCATTTTTTTTGTCTTTCTTGTTAGGGATTTCGTGTATCGATCATATTATCAAGTTTTTCGTCTTACTGATTCTCTTTGGATTAGGTATATCGATTCACGATTTTTTTTTTGTTTTTGGATTAGTATTTGTTTGATTTTGATATTTTGGTATTTTTTTTGTGGCAGTGACTGTTTGTTTTGCGGAAAATGATTTTGGAGAATGTTAAAAAGTTGTTAAGAGCTGGACGAGTTCTTCGCTTGATAGAGAGATTAGACAGAAAGATAAAGATAAGCATACGCTTAAGGATTTGTTGTTTTTCTTGCACGTTCCGAGAACGGGAGGGCGCATTTTTTTTCACTGGTGAATTTCAGTTTGAGTTTTTTTTTTAGCATTTTCTGTTGAAGGAATTCATAGACCTGTTTTGATTTATTATGTTTGTGTTTTTTTTATTTGATGCAGCTTTTTGAGAAAATTGTATCCTGGCTATTTGGAATGTCCTCGCTCGTATGATAAGTTATGCTTTGATCCAAGGTGATGCCCGGGTTTTCGCTCATTATGCACGTATTTATTCTATTTTTGCTATATTTATTTTGTTAAGAATATCTAGAATGATTATTTTGGTTGTTCATTGAATAAAGTTGGTGTCGATTCCTGTGAGTAGCCCTAAAATAATGACAGATCACCGGATTGTAAAGCAAAACAACTTACGTTAGGTTAAACGTACTCATAGTTCATTTTTGAAAATACATTTCTGCATGTTAAAATTTACTAAGTTTCCAAAGAGAAATTGATTTCATATCCTTACTTCATTCCTTTTGGATTTTGAATGAAGCATTAGGTCTGCATTCATGCTGTTTTTGACAGTAATTTCTGGTAGGAGGCTTTCAAGCTGCAAGGTACCTATTTGAAGATGAGCAAGATGTATCATCTGCAATTCGCTGTTTCGAAACTTTTCTACATTGCTTTTTTGCTGATCAAGTCACGGGGCCTATGGATCCCTTGCTACAATATACAAACATGTAAGGTGCCTACTTCATTAAAGTTTATTTGATTGTTGTACACAAACTGGTAAAATTATCATGAGGCCCTCTTAAAATTAGATGTAGATTCAGGGGACTATCTACCCATTTCTTATAGGTTACCCAAACTTCCTAAAATGCCCTTCCCATTAAATAATTTAACACTGCAAAAAGGGCTTTTCAGTAATGCCCTAAGTCATCAAAATTCTTCACTTCTTTTCCCTAATGAAGCCACGTGTTCAGTGTTTCTCCATTTGATTCTTCCCTCTTTTTCTCTTTCTCTCTCTCTTTCACGCTTTTCTTTCTCTCTTTCTCCTCTCCTTCTCTGCCATTTTCTCTCACCCACTCTCTCATTTTCTCACTCTCCATTTCCTCAACAAACCCTAAATCTACCGCTGCTTCCAACATCCGCCGCCGCCCCGTTTCTCCGTCATATATACCACCACCCTGCCGTTTTCTCTCTTTCTCTTTCATTCAACTCCCTCATTCTCGTCTCTCTTCCTATTCACCTCACGACCTTCCTAATGAACCAAAAAAAGGGTTTTTGCGTTTATCTCGAGATTCAATACAGGTAGGTCCATAATCGATTACCTAACATTTTTTGTTTCTCTTCTTTAACATTATCATTCAATTCATGCATTTTTTTTGTCTTTCTTGTTAGGGATTTCGTGTATCGATCATATTATCAAGTTTTTCGTCTTACTGATTCTCTTTGGATTAGGTATATCGATTCACGATTTTTTTTTTTTGTTTTTGGATTAGTATTTGTTTGATTTTGATATTTTGGTATTTTTTTTGTGGCAGTGACTGTTTGTTTTGCGGAAAATGATTTTGGAGAATGTTAAAAAGTTGTTAAGAGCTGGACGAGTTCTTCGCTTGATAGAGAGATTAGACAGAAAGATAAAGATAAGCATACGCTTAAGGATTTGTTGTTTTTCTTGCACGTTCCGAGAACGGGAGGGCGCATTTTTTTTCACTGGTGAATTTCAGTTTGAGTTTTTTTTTTAGCATTTTCTGTTGAAGGAATTCATAGACCTGTTTTGATTTATTATGTTTGTGTTTTTTTTTATTTGATGCAGCTTTTTGAGAAAATTGTATCCTGGCTATTTGGAATGTCCTCGCTCGTATGATAAGTTATGCTTTGATCCAAGGTGATGCCCGGGTTTTCGCTCATTATGCACGTATTTATTCTATTTTTGCTATATTTATTTTGTTAAGAATATCTAGAATGATTATTTTGGTTGTTCATTGAATAAAGTTGGTGTCGATTCCTGTGAGTAGCCCTAAAATAGTGACAGATCACCGGATTGTAAAGCAAAACAACTTGCGTTAGGTTAAACGTACTCATAGTTCATTTTTGAAAATACATTTCTGCATGTTAAAATTTACTAAGTTGCCAAAGAGTAATTGATTTCATATCCTTACTTCATTCCTTTTGGATTTTGAATGAAGCATTAGGTCTGCATTCATGCTGTTTTTGACAGTAATTTCTGGTAGGAGACTTTCAAGCTGCAAGGTACCTATTTGAAGATGAGCAAGATGTATCATCTGCAATTCGCTGTTTCGAAACTTTTCTACATTGCTTTTTTGCTGATCAAGTCACGGGGCCTATGGATCCCTTGCTACAATATACAAACATGTAAGGTGCCTACTTCATTAAAGTTTATTTGATTGTTGTACACAAACTGGTAAAATGAGGCCCTCTTAAAATTAGATGTAGATTCAGGGGACTATCTACCCATTTCTTATAGGTTACCCAAACTTCCTAAAATGCCCTTCCCATTAAATAATTTAACACTGCAAAAAGGGCTTTTCAGTAATGCCCTAAGTCATCAAAATTCTTCACTTCTTTTCCCTAATGAAGCCACGTGTTCAGTGTTTCTCCATTTGATTCTTCCCTCTTTTTCTCTTTCTCTCTCTCTTTCACGCTTTTCTTTCTCTCTTTCTCCTCTCCTTCTCTGCCATTTTCTCTCACCCACTCTCTCATTTTCTCACTCTCCATTTCCTCAACAAACCCTAAATCTACCGCTGCTTCCAACATCCGCCGCCGCCCCGTTTCTCCGTCATATATACCACCACCCTGCCGTTTTCTCTCTTTCTCTTTCATTCAACTCCCTCATTCTCGTCTCTCTTCCTATTCACCTCACGACCTTCCTAATGAACCAAAAAAAGGGTTTTTGCGTTTATCTCGAGATTCAATACAGGTAGGTCCATAATCGATTACCTAACATTTTTTGTTTCTCTTCTTTAACATTATCATTCAATTCATGCATTTTTTTTTGTCTTTCTTGTTAGGGATTTCGTGTATCGATCATATTATCAAGTTTTTCGTCTTACTGATTCTCTTTGGATTAGGTATATCGATTCACGATTTTCTTTTTGTTTTTGGATTAGTATTTGTTTGATTTTAATATTTTGATTTATTTTGTGGCAGTGACTGTTTGTTTTGCGGAAAATGATTTTGGAGAATGTTAAAAAGTTGTTAAGAGCTGGACGAGCTCTTCGCTTGATAGAGAGATTAGACAGAAAGATAAAGATAAGCATACGCTTAAGGATTTGTTGTTTTTCTTGCACGTTCCAAGAACGGGAGGGCGCATTTTTTTTCACTGGTGAATTTCAGTTTGAGTTTTTTTTTTAGCATTTTCTGTTGAAGGAATTCATAGACCTGTTTTGATTTATTATGTTTGTGTTTTTTTTTATTTGATGCAGCTTTTTGAGAAAATTGTATCCTGGCTATTTGGAATGTCCTCGCTCGTATGATAAGTTATGCTTTGATCCAAGGTGATGCCCGGGTTTTCGCTCATTATGCACGTATTTATTCTATTTTTGCTATATTTATTTTGTTAAGAATATCTAGAATGATTATTTTGGTTGTTCATTGAATAAAGTTGGTGTCGATTCCTGTGAGTAGCCCTAAAATAATGACAGATCACCGGATTGTAAAGCAAAACAACTTACGTTAGGTTAAACGTACTCATAGTTCATTTTTGAAAATACATTTCTGCATGTTAAAATTTACTAAGTTGCCAAAGAGAAATTGATTTCATATCCTTACTTCATTCCTTTTGGATTTTGAATGAAGCATTAGGTCTGCATTCATGCTGTTTTTGACAGTAATTTCTGGTAGGAGACTTTCAAGCTGCAAGGTACCTATTTGAAGATGAGCAAGATGTATCATCTGCAATTCGCTGTTTCGAAACTTTTCTACATTGCTTTTTTGCTGATCAAGTCACGGGGCCTATGGATCCCTTGCTACAATATACAAACATGTAAGGTGCCTACTTCATTAAAGTTTATTTGATTGTTGTACATAAACTGGTAAAATTATCATGAGGCCCTCTTAAAATTAGATGTAGATTCAGGGGACTGTCTACCCATTACTTATAGGTTACCCAAACTTCCTAAAATGCCCTTCCCATTAAATAATTTAACACTGCAAAAAGGGCTTTTCAGTAATGCCCTAAGTCATCAAAATTCTTCACTTCTTTTCCCTAATGAAGCCACGTGTTCAGTGTTTCTCCATTTGATTCTTCCCTCTTTTTCTCTTTCTCTCTCTCTTTCACGCTTTTCTTTCTCTCTTTCTCCTCTCCTTCTCTGCCATTTTCTCTCACCCACTCTCTCATTTTCTCACTCTCCATTTCCTCAACAAACCCTAAATCTACCGCTGCTTCCAACATCCGCCGCCGCCCCGTTTCTCCGTCATATATACCACCACCCTGCCGTTTTCTCTCTTTCTCTTTCATTCAACTCCCTCATTCTCGTCTCTCTTCCTATTCACCTCACGACCTTCCTAATGAACCAAAAAAAGGGTTTTTGCGTTTATCTCGAGATTCAATACACGTAGGTCCATAATCGATTACCTAACATTTTTTGTTTCTCTTCTTTAACATTATCATTCAATTCATGCATTTTTTTTGTCTTTCTTGTTAGGGATTTCGTGTATCGATCATATTATCAAGTTTTTCGTCTTACTGATTCTCTTTGGATTAGGTATATCGATTCACGATTTTTTGTTTGTTTTTGGATTAGTATTTGTTTGATTTTGATATTTTGGTATTTTTTTTGTGGCAGTGACTGTTTGTTTTGCGGAAAATGATTTTGGAGAATGTTAAAAAGTTGTTAAGAGCTGGACGAGTTCTTCGCTTGATAGAGAGATTAGACAGAAAGATAAAGATAAGCATACGCTTAAGGATTTGTTGTTTTTCTTGCACGTTCCGAGAATGGGAGGGCGCATTTATTTTCACTGGTGAATTTCAGTTTGAGTTTTTTTTTTAGCATTTTCTGTTGAAGGAATTCATAGACCTGTTTTGATTTATTATGTTTGTGTTTTTTTTTATTTGATGCAGCTTTTTGAGAAAATTGTATCCTGGCTATTTGGAATGTCCTCGGTCGTATGATAAGTTACGCTTTGATCCAAGGTGATGCCCGGGTTTTCGCTCATTATGCACGTATTTATTCTATTTTTGCTATATATATTTTGTTAAGAATATCTAGAATGATTATTTTGGTTGTTCATTGAATAAAGTTGGTGTCGATTCCTGTGAGTAGCCCTAAAATAGTGACAGATCACCGGATTGTAAAGCAAAACAACTTGCGTTAGGTTAAACGTACTCATAGTTCATTTTTGAAAATACATTTCTGCATGTTAAAATTTACTAAGTTGCCAAAGAGTAATTGATTTCATATCCTTACTTCATTCCTTTTGGATTTTGAATGAAGCATTAGGTCTGTATTCATGCTGTTTTTGACAGTAATTTCTGGTAGGAGGCTTTCAAGCTGCAAGGTACCTATTTGAAGATGAGCAAGATGTATCATCTGCAATTCGCTGTTTCGAAACTTTTCTACATTGCTTTTTTGCTGATCAAGTCACGGGGCCTATGGATCCCTTGCTACAATATACAAACATGTAAGGTGCCTACTTCATTAAAGTTTATTTGATTGTTGTACACAAACTGGTAAAATTATCATGAGGCCCTCTTAAAATTAGATGTAGATTCAGGGGACTGTCTACCCATTACTTATAGGTTACCCAAACTTCCTAAAATGCCCTTCCCATTAAACAATTTAACACTGCAAAAAGGGCTTTTCAGTAATGCCCTAAGTCATCAAAATTCTTCACTTCTTTTCCCTAATGAAGCCACGTGTTCAGTGTTTCTCCATTTGATTCTTCCCTCTTTTTCTCTTTCTCTCTCTCTTTCACGCTTTTCTTTCTCTCTTTCTCCTCTCCTTCTCTGCCATTTTCTCTCACCCACTCTCTCATTTTCTCACTCTCCATTTCCTCAACAAACCCTAAATCTACCGCTGCTTCCAACATCCGCCGCCGCCCCCGTTTCTCCGTCATATATACCACCACCCTGCCGTTTTCTCTCTTTCTCTTTCATTCAACTCCCTCATTCTCGTCTCTCTTCCTATTCACCTCACGACCTTCCTAATGAACCAAAAAAAGGGTTTTTGCGTTTATCTCGAGATTCAATACAGGTAGGTCCATAATCGATTACCTAACATTTTTTGTTTCTCTTCTTTAACATTATCATTCAATTCATGCATTTTTTTTGTCTTTCTTGTTAGGGATTTCGTGTATCGATCATATTATCAAGTTTTTCGTCTTACTGATTCTCTTTGGATTAGGTATATCGATTCACGATTTTTTTTTTTTGTTTTTGGATTAGTATTTGTTTGATTTTGATATTTTGGTATTTTTTTTGTGGCAGTGACTGTTTGTTTTGCGGAAAATGATTTTGGAGAATGTTAAAAAGTTGTTAAGAGCTGGACGAGTTCTTCGCTTGATAGAGAGATTAGACAGAAAGATAAAGATAAGCATACGCTTAAGGATTTGTTGTTTTTCTTGCACGTTCCGAGAATGGGAGGGCGCATTTATTTTCACTGGTGAATTTCAGTTTGAGTTTTTTTTTTAGCATTTTCTGTTGAAGGAATTCATAGACCTGTTTTGATTTATTATGTTTGTGTTTTTTTTTATTTGATGCAGCTTTTTGAGAAAATTGTATCCTGGCTATTTGGAATGTCCTCGGTCGTATGATAAGTTACGCTTTGATCCAAGGTGATGCCCGGGTTTTCGCTCATTATGCACGTATTTATTCTATTTTTGCTATATATTTTTTGTTAAGAATATCTAGAATGATTATTTTGGTTGTTCATTGAATAAAGTTGGTGTCGATTCCTGTGAGTAGCCCTAAAATAGTGACAGATCACCGGATTGTAAAGCAAAACAACTTGCGTTAGGTTAAACGTACTCATAGTTCATTTTTGAAAATACATTTCTGCATGTTAAAATTTACTAAGTTGCCAAAGAGAAATTGATTTCATATCCTTACTTCATTCCTTTTGGATTTTGAATGAAGCATTAGGTCTGCATTCATGCTGTTTTTGACAGTAATTTCTGGTATGAGACTTTCAAGCTGCAAGGTACCTATTTGAAGATGAGCAAGATGTATCATCTGCAATTCGCTGTTTCGAAACTTTTCTACATTGCTTTTTTGCTGATCAAGTCACGGGGCCTATGGATCCCTTGCTACAATATACAAACATGTAAGGTGCCTACTTCATTAAAGTTTATTTGATTGTTGTACACAAACTGGTAAAATTATCATGAGGCCCTCTTAAAATTAGATGTAGATTCAGGGGACTGTCTACCCATTACTTATAGGTTACCCAAACTTCCCAAAATGCCCTTCCCATTAAACAATTTAACACTGCAAAAAGGGCTTTTCAGTAATGCCCTAAGTCATCAAAATTCTTCACTTCTTTTCCCTAATGAAGCCACGTGTTCAGTGTTTCTCCATTTGATTCTTCCCTTTTTTTCTCTTTCTCTCTCTCTTTCACGCTTTTCTTTCTCCCTTTCTCCTCTCCTTCTCTGCCATTTTCTCTCACCCACTCTCTCGTTTTCTCACTCTCCATTTCCTCAACAAACCCTAAATCTACCGCTGCTTCCAACATCCGCCGCCGCCCCCGTTTCTCCGTCATATATACCACCACCCTGCCGTTTTCTCTCTTTCTCTTTCATTCAACTCCCTCATTCTCGTCTCTCTTCCTATTCACCTCACGACCTTCCTAATGAACCAAAAAAAGGGTTTTTGCGTTTATCTCGAGATTCAATACAGGTAGGTCCATAATCGATTACCTAACATTTTTTGTTTCTCTTCTTTAACATTATCATTCAATTCATGCATTTTTTTTGTCTTTCTTGTTAGGGATTTCGTGTATCGATCATATTATCAAGTTTTTCGTCTTACTGATTCTCTTTGGATTAGGTATATCGATTCACGATTTTTTTTTTTTGTTTTTGGATTAGTATTTGTTTGATTTTGATATTTTGGTATTTTTTTTGTGGCAGTGACTGTTTGTTTTGCGGAAAATGATTTTGGAGAATGTTAAAAAGTTGTTAAGAGCTGGACGAGTTCTTCGCTTGATAGAGAGATTAGACAGAAAGATAAAGATAAGCATACGCTTAAGGATTTGTTGTTTTTCTTGCACGTTCCGAGAATGGGAGGGCGCATTTATTTTCACTGGTGAATTTCAGTTTGAGTTTTTTTTTTAGCATTTTCTGTTGAAGGAATTCATAGACCTGTTTTGATTTATTATGTTTGTGTTTTTTTTTATTTGATGCAGCTTTTTGAGAAAATTGTATCCTGGCTATTTGGAATGTCCTCGGTCGTATGATAAGTTACGCTTTGATCCAAGGTGATGCCCGGGTTTTCGCTCATTATGCACGTATTTATTCTATTTTTGCTATATATTTTTTGTTAAGAATATCTAGAATGATTATTTTGGTTGTTCATTGAATAAAGTTGGTGTCGATTCCTGTGAGTAGCCCTAAAATAGTGACAGATCACCGGATTGTAAAGCAAAACAACTTGCGTTAGGTTAAACGTACTCATAGTTCATTTTTGAAAATACATTTCTGCATGTTAAAATTTACTAAGTTGCCAAAGAGTAATTGATTTCATATCCTTACTTCATTCCTTTTGGATTTTGAATGAAGCATTAGGTCTGCATTCATGCTGTTTTTGACAGTAATTTCTGGTATGAGACTTTCAAGCTGCAAGGTACCTATTTGAAGATGAGCAAGATGTATCATCTGCAATTCGCTGTTTCGAAACTTTTCTACATTGCTTTTTTGCTGATCAAGTCACGGGGCCTATGGATCCCTTGCTACAATATACAAACATGTAAGGTGCCTACTTCATTAAAGTTTATTTGATTGTTGTACACAAACTGGTAAAATTATCATGAGGCCCTCTTAAAATTAGATGTAGATTCAGGGGACTGTCTACCCATTACTTATAGGTTACCCAAACTTCCCAAAATGCCCTTCCCATTAAACAATTTAACACTGCAAAAAGGGCTTTTCAGTAATGCCCTAAGTCATCAAAATTCTTCACTTCTTTTCCCTAATGAAGCCACGTGTTCAGTGTTTCTCCATTTGATTCTTCCCTCTTTTTCTCTTTCTCTCTCTCTTTCACGCTTTTCTTTCTCTCTTTCTCCTCTCCTTCTCTGCCATTTTCTCTCACCCACTCTCTCATTTTCTCACTCTCCATTTCCTCAACAAACCCTAAATCTACCGCTGCTTCCAAAATCCGTCGCCGCCCCCGTTTCTCCGTCATATATACCACCACCCTGCCGTTTTCTCTCTTTCTCTTTCATTCAACTCCCTCATTCTCGTCTCTCTTCCTATTCACCTCACGACCTTCCTAATGAACCAAAAAAAGGGTTTTTGCGTTTATCTCGAGATTCAATACAGGTAGGTCCATAATCGATTACCTAACATTTTTTGTTTCTCTTCTTTAACATTATCATTCAATTCATGCATTTTTTTTGTCTTTCTTGTTAGGGATTTCGTGTATCGATCATATTATCAAGTTTTTCGTCTTACTGATTCTCTTTGGATTAGGTATATCGATTCACGATTTTTTTTTTTTGTTTTTGGATTAGTATTTGTTTGATTTTGATATTTTGGTATTTTTTTTGTGGCAGTGACTGTTTGTTTTGCGGAAAATGATTTTGGAGAATGTTAAAAAGTTGTTAAGAGCTGGACGAGTTCTTCGCTTGATAGAGAGATTAGACAGAAAGATAAAGATAAGCATACGCTTAAGGATTTGTTGTTTTTCTTGCACGTTCCGAGAATGGGAGGGCGCATTTATTTTCACTGGTGAATTTCAGTTTGAGTTTTTTTTTTAGCATTTTCTGTTGAAGGAATTCATAGACCTGTTTTGATTTATTATGTTTGTGTTTTTTTTTATTTGATGCAGCTTTTTGAGAAAATTGTATCCTGGCTATTTGGAATGTCCTCGGTCGTATGATAAGTTACGCTTTGATCCAAGGTGATGCCCGGGTTTTCGCTCATTATGCACGTATTTATTCTATTTTTGCTATATATTTTTTGTTAAGAATATCTAGAATGATTATTTTGGTTGTTCATTGAATAAAGTTGGTGTCGATTCCTGTGAGTAGCCCTAAAATAGTGACAGATCACCGGATTGTAAAGCAAAACAACTTGCGTTAGGTTAAACGTACTCATAGTTCATTTTTGAAAATACATTTCTGCATGTTAAAATTTACTAAGTTGCCAAAGAGTAATTGATTTCATATCCTTACTTCATTCCTTTTGGATTTTGAATGAAGCATTAGGTCTGCATTCATGCTGTTTTTGACAGTAATTTCTGGTAGGAGACTTTCAAGCTGCAAGGTACCTATTTGAAGATGAGCAAGATGTATCATCTGCAATTCGCTGTTTCGAAACTTTTCTACATTGCTTTTTTGCTGATCAAGTCACGGGGCCTATGGATCCCTTGCTACAATATACAAACATGTAAGGTGCCTACTTCATTAAAGTTTATTTGATTGTTGTACACAAACTGGTAAAATTATCATGAGGCCCTCTTAAAATTAGATGTAGATTCAGGGGACTGTCTACCCATTACTTATAGGTTACCCAAACTTCCCAAAATGCCCTTCCCATTAAACAATTTAACACTGCAAAAAGGGCTTTTCAGTAATGCCCTAAGTCATCAAAATTCTTCACTTCTTTTCCCTAATGAAGCCACGTGTTCAGTGTTTCTCCATTTGATTCTTCCCTCTTTTTCTCTTTCTCTCTCTCTTTCACGCTTTTCTTTCTCTCTTTCTCCTCTCCTTCTCTGCCATTTTCTCTCACCCACTCTCTCATTTTCTCACTCTCCATTTCCTCAACAAACCCTAAATCTACCGCTGCTTCCAAAATCCGCCGCCGCCCCCGTTTCTCCGTCATATATACCACCACCCTGCCGTTTTCTCTCTTTCTCTTTCATTCAACTCCCTCATTCTCGTCTCTCTTCCTATTCACCTCACGACCTTCCTAATGAACCAAAAAAAGGGTTTTTGCGTTTATCTCGAGATTCAATACAGGTAGGTCCATAATCGATTACCTAACATTTTTTGTTTCTCTTCTTTAACATTATCATTCAATTCATGCATTTTTTTTGTCTTTCTTGTTAGGGATTTCGTGTATCGATCATATTATCAAGTTTTTCGTCTTACTGATTCTCTTTGGATTAGGTATATCGATTCACGATTTTTTTTTTTTGTTTTTGGATTAGTATTTGTTTGATTTTGATATTTTGGTATTTTTTTTGTGGCAGTGACTGTTTGTTTTGCGGAAAATGATTTTGGAGAATGTTAAAAAGTTGTTAAGAGCTGGACGAGTTCTTCGCTTGATAGAGAGATTAGACAGAAAGATAAAGATAAGCATACGCTTAAGGATTTGTTGTTTTTCTAGCACGTTCCGAGAATGGGAGGGCGCATTTATTTTCACTGGTGAATTTCAGTTTGAGTTTTTTTTTTAGCATTTTCTGTTGAAGGAATTCATAGACCTGTTTTGATTTATTATGTTTGTGTTTTTTTTTATTTGATGCAGCTTTTTGAGAAAATTGTATCCTGGCTATTTGGAATGTCCTCGGTCGTATGATAAGTTACGCTTTGATCCAAGGTGATGCCCGGGTTTTCGCTCATTATGCACGTATTTATTCTATTTTTGCTATATATTTTTTGTTAAGAATATCTAGAATGATTATTTTGGTTGTTCATTGAATAAAGTTGGTGTCGATTCCTGTGAGTAGCCCTAAAATAGTGACAGATCACCGGATTGTAAAGCAAAACAACTTGCGTTAGGTTAAACGTACTCATAGTTCATTTTTGAAAATACATTTCTGCATGTTAAAATTTACTAAGTTGCCAAAGAGTAATTGATTTCATATCCTTACTTCATTCCTTTTGGATTTTGAATGAAGCATTAGGTCTGCATTCATGCTGTTTTTGACAGTAATTTCTGGTAGGAGACTTTCAAGCTGCAAGGTACCTATTTGAAGATGAGCAAGATGTATCATCTGCAATTCGCTGTTTCGAAACTTTTCTACATTGCTTTTTTGCTGATCAAGTCACGGGGCCTATGGATCCCTTGCTACAATATACAAACATGTAAGGTGCCTACTTCATTAAAGTTTATTTGATTGTTGTACACAAACTGGTAAAATTATCATGAGGCCCTCTTAAAATTAGATGTAGATTCAGGGGACTGTCTACCCATTACTTATAGGTTACCCAAACTTCCTAAAATGCCCTTCCCATTAAACAATTTAACACTGCAAAAAGGGCTTTTCAGTAATGCCCTAAGTCATCAAAATTCTTCACTTCTTTTCCCTAATGAAGCCACGTGTTCAGTGTTTCTCCATTTGATTCTTCCCTTTTTTTCTCTTTCTCTCTCTCTTTCACGCATTTATTTCTCCCTTTCTCCTCTCCTTCTCTGCCATTTTCTCTCACCCACTCTCTCGTTTTCTCACTCTCCATTTCCTCAACAAACCCTAAATCTACCGCTGCTTCCAACATCCGCCGCCGCCCCGTTTCTCCGTCATATATACCACCACCCTGCCGTTTTCTCTCTTTCTCTTTCATTCAACTCCCTCATTCTCGTCTCTCTTCCTATTCACCTCACGACCTTCCTAATGAACCAAAAAAAGGGTTTTTGCGTTTATCTCGAGATTCAATACAGGTAGGTCCATAATCGATTACCTAACATTTTTTGTTTCTCTTCTTTAACATTATCATTCAATTCATGCATTTTTTTTGTCTTTCTTGTTAGGGATTTCGTGTATCGATCATATTATCAAGTTTTTCGTCTTACTGATTCTCTTTGGATTAGGTATATCGATTCACGATTTTTTGTTTTTGTTTTTGGATTAGTATTTGTTTGATTTTGATATTTTGGTATTTTTTTTGTGGCAGTGACTGTTTGTTTTGCGGAAAATGATTTTGGAGAATGTTAAAAAGTTGTTAAGAGCTGGACGAGTTCTTCGCTTGATAGAGAGATTAGACAGAAAGATAAAGATAAGCATACGCTTAAGGATTTGTTGTTTTTCTTGCACGTTCCGAGAATGGGAGGGCGCATTTTTTTTCACTGGTGAATTTCAGTTTGAGTTTTTTTTTTAGCATTTTCTGTTGAAGGAATTCATAGACCTGTTTTGATTTATTATGTTTGTGTTTTTTTTTATTTGATGCAGCTTTTTGAGAAAATTGTATCCTGGCTATTTGGAATGTCCTCGCTCGTATGATAAGTTACGCTTTGATCCAAGGTGATGCCCGGGTTTTCGCTCATTATGCACGTATTTATTCTATTTTTGCTATATATTTTTTGTTAAGAATATCTAGAATGATTATTTTGGTTGTTCATTGAATAAAGTTGGTGTCGATTCCTGTGAGTAGCCCTAAAATAGTGACAGATCACCGGATTGTAAAGCAAAACAACTTGCGTTAGGTTAAACGTACTCATAGTTCATTTTTGAAAATACATTTCTGCATGTTAAAATTTACTAAGTTGCCAAAGAGTAATTGATTTCATATCCTTACTTCATTCCTTTTGGATTTTGAATGAAGCATTAGGTCTGCATTCATGCTGTTTTTGACAGTAATTTCTGGTAGGAGACTTTCAAGCTGCAAGGTACCTATTTGAAGATGAGCAAGATGTATCATCTGCAATTCGCTGTTTCGAAACTTTTCTACATTGCTTTTTTGCTGATCAAGTCACGGGGCCTATGGATCCCTTGCTACAATATACAAACATGTAAGGTGCCTACTTCATTAAAGTTTATTTGATTGTTGTACACAAACTGGTAAAATTATCATGAGGCCCTCTTAAAATTAGATGTAGATTCAGGGGACTGTCTACCCATTACTTATAGGTTACCCAAACTTCCTAAAATGCCCTTCCCATTAAACAATTTAACACTGCAAAAAGGGCTTTTCAGTAATGCCCTAAGTCATCAAAATTCTTCACTTCTTTTCCCTAATGAAGCCACGTGTTCAGTGTTTCTCCATTTGATTCTTCCCTTTTTTTCTCTTTCTCTCTCTCTTTCACGCATTTATTTCTCCCTTTCTCCTCTCCTTCTCTGCCATTTTCTCTCACCCACTCTCTCGTTTTCTCACTCTCCATTTCCTCAACAAACCCTAAATCTACCGCTGCTTCCAACATCCGCCGCCGCCCCCGTTTCTCCGTCATATATACCACCACCCTGCCGTTTTCTCTCTTTCTCTTTCATTCAACTCCCTCATTCTCGTCTCTCTTCCTATTCACCTCACGACCTTCCTAATGAACCAAAAAAAGGGTTTTTGCGTTTATCTCGAGATTCAATACAGGTAGGTCCATAATCGATTACCTAACATTTTTTGTTTCTCTTCTTTAACATTATCATTCAATTCATGCATTTTTTTTGTCTTTCTTGTTAGGGATTTCGTGTATCGATCATATTATCAAGTTTTTCGTCTTACTGATTCTCTTTGGATTAGGTATATCGATTCACGATTTTTTGTTTTTGTTTTTGGATTAGTATTTGTTTGATTTTGATATTTTGGTATTTTTTTTGTGGCAGTGACTGTTTGTTTTGCGGAAAATGATTTTGGAGAATGTTAAAAAGTTGTTAAGAGCTGGACGAGTTCTTCGCTTGATAGAGAGATTAGACAGAAAGATAAAGATAAGCATACGCTTAAGGATTTGTTGTTTTTCTTGCACGTTCCGAGAATGGGAGGGCGCATTTTTTTTCACTGGTGAATTTCAGTTTGAGTTTTTTTTTTAGCATTTTCTGTTGAAGGAATTCATAGACCTGTTTTGATTTATTATGTTTGTGTTTTTTTTTATTTGATGCAGCTTTTTGAGAAAATTGTATCCTGGCTATTTGGAATGTCCTCGCTCGTATGATAAGTTATGCTTTGATCCAAGGTGATGCCCGGGTTTTCGCTCATTATGCACGTATTTATTCTATTTTTGCTATATATTTTTTGTTAAGAATATCTAGAATGATTATTTTGGTTGTTCATTGAATAAAGTTGGTGTCGATTCCTGTGAGTAGCCCTAAAATAGTGACAGATCACCGGATTGTAAAGCAAAACAACTTGCGTTAGGTTAAACGTACTCATAGTTCATTTTTGAAAATACATTTCTGCATGTTAAAATTTACTAAGTTGCCAAAGAGAAATTGATTTCATATCCTTACTTCATTCCTTTTGGATTTTGAATGAAGCATTAGGTCTGCATTCATGCTGTTTTTGACAGTAATTTCTGGTAGGAGGCTTTCAAGCTGCAAGGTACCTATTTGAAGATGAGCAAGATGTATCATCTGCAATTCGCTGTTTCGAAACTTTTCTACATTGCTTTTTTGCTGATCAAGTCACGGGGCCTATGGATCCCTTGCTACAATATACAAACATGTAAGGTGCCTACTTCATTAAAGTTTATTTGATTGTTGTACACAAACTGGTAAAATTATCATGAGGCCCTCTTAAAATTAGATGTAGATTCAGGGGACTGTCTACCCATTACTTATAGGTTACCCAAACTTCCTAAAATGCCCTTCCCATTAAACAATTTAACACTGCAAAAAGGGCTTTTCAGTAATGCCCTAAGTCATCAAAATTCTTCACTTCTTTTCCCTAATGAAGCCACGTGTTCAGTGTTTCTCCATTTGATTCTTCCCTCTTTTTCTCTTTCTCTCTCTCTTTCACGCTTTTCTTTCTCTCTTTCTCCTCTCCTTCTCTGCCATTTTCTCTCACCCACTCTCTCATTTTCTCACTCTCCATTTCCTCAACAAACCCTAAATCTACCGCTGCTTCCAAAATCCGCCGCCGCCCCGTTTCTCCGTCATATATACCACCACCCTGCCGTTTTCTCTCTTACTCTTTCATTCAACTCCCTCATTCTCGTCTCTCTTCCTATTCACCTCACGACCTTCCTAATGAACCAAAAAAAGGGTTTTTGCGTTTATCTCGAGATTCAATACAGGTAGGTCCATAATCGATTACCTAACATTTTTTGTTTCTCTTCTTTAACATTATCATTCAATTCATGCATTTTTTTTGTCTTTCTTGTTAGGGATTTCGTGTATCGATCATATTATCCAGTTTTTCGTCTTACTGATTCTCTTTGGATTAGGTATATCGATTCACGATTTTTTTTTTTTGTTTTTGGATTAGTATTTGTTTGATTTTGATATTTTGGTATTTTTTTTGTGGCAGTGACTGTTTGTTTTGCGGAAAATGATTTTGGAGAATGTTAAAAAGTTGTTAAGAGCTGGACGAGTTCTTCGCTTGATAGAGAGATTAGACAGAAAGATAAAGATAAGCATACGCTTAAGGATTTGTTGTTTTTCTTGCACGTTCCGAGAATGGGAGGGCGCATTTATTTTCACTGGTGAATTTCAGTTTGAGTTTTTTTTTTAGCATTTTCTGTTGAAGGAATTCATAGACCTGTTTTGATTTATTATGTTTGTGTTTTTTTTTATTTGATGCAGCTTTTTGAGAAAATTGTATCCTGGCTATTTGGAATGTCCTCGGTCGTATGATAAGTTACGCTTTGATCCAAGGTGATGCCCGGGTTTTCGCTCATTATGCACGTATTTATTCTATTTTTGCTATATATTTTTTGTTAAGAATATCTAGAATGATTATTTTGGTTGTTCATTGAATAAAGTTGGTGTCGATTCCTGTGAGTAGCCCTAAAATAGTGACAGATCACCGGATTGTAAAGCAAAACAACTTGCGTTAGGTTAAACGTACTCATAGTTCATTTTTGAAAATACATTTCTGCATGTTAAAATTTACTAAGTTGCCAAAGAGAAATTGATTTCATATCCTTACTTCATTCCTTTTGGATTTTGAATGAAGCATTAGGTCTGCATTCATGCTGTTTTTGACAGTAATTTCTGGTAGGAGACTTTCAAGCTGCAAGGTACCTATTTGAAGATGAGCAAGATGTATCATCTGCAATTCGCTGTTTCGAAACTTTTCTACATTGCTTTTTTGCTGATCAAGTCACGGGGCCTATGGATCCCTTGCTACAATATACAAACATGTAAGGTGCCTACTTCATTAAAGTTTATTTGATTGTTGTACACAAACTGGTAAAATTATCATGAGGCCCTCTTAAAATTAGATGTAGATTCAGGGGACTGTCTACCCATTACTTATAGGTTACCCAAACTTCCTAAAATGCCCTTCCCATTAAACAATTTAACACTGCAAAAAGGGCTTTTCAGTAATGCCCTAAGTCATCAAAATTCTTCACTTCTTTTCCCTAATGAAGCCACGTGTTCAGTGTTTCTCCATTTGATTCTTCCCTCTTTTTCTCTTTCTCTCTCTCTTTCACGCTTTTCTTTCTCTCTTTCTCCTCTCCTTCTCTGCCATTTTCTCTCACCCACTCTCTCATTTTCTCACTCTCCATTTCCTCAACAAACCCTAAATCTACCGCTGCTTCCAAAATCCGCCGCCGCCCCCGTTTCTCCGTCATATATACCACCACCCTGCCGTTTTCTCTCTTTCTCTTTCATTCAACTCCCTCATTCTCGTCTCTCTTCCTATTCACCTCACGACCTTCCTAATGAACCAAAAAAAGGGTTTTTGCGTTTATCTCGAGATTCAATACAGGTAGGTCCATAATCGATTACCTAACATTTTTTGTTTCTCTTCTTTAACATTATCATTCAATTCATGCATTTTTTTTGTCTTTCTTGTTAGGGATTTCGTGTATCGATCATATTATCAAGTTTTTCGTCTTACTGATTCTCTTTGGATTAGGTATATCGATTCACGATTTTTTTTTTTTGTTTTTGGATTAGTATTTGTTTGATTTTGATATTTTGGTATTTTTTTTGTGGCAGTGACTGTTTGTTTTGCGGAAAATGATTTTGGAGAATGTTAAAAAGTTGTTAAGAGCTGGACGAGTTCTTCGCTTGATAGAGAGATTAGACAGAAAGATAAAGATAAGCATACGCTTAAGGATTTGTTGTTTTTCTTGCACGTTCCGAGAACGGGAGGGCGCATTTTTTTTCACTGGTGAATTTCAGTTTGAGTTTTTTTTTTAGCATTTTCTGTTGAAGGAATTCATAGACCTGTTTTGATTTATTATGTTTGTGTTTTTTTTTATTTGATGCAGCTTTTTGAGAAAATTGTATCCTGGCTATTTGGAATGTCCTCGCTCGTATGATAAGTTATGCTTTGATCCAAGGTGATGCCCGGGTTTTCGCTCATTATGCACGTATTTATTCTATTTTTGCTATATTTATTTTGTTAAGAATATCTAGAATGATTATTTTGGTTGTTCATTGAATAAAGTTGGTGTCGATTCCTGTGAGTAGCCCTAAAATAATGACAGATCACCGGATTGTAAAGCAAAACAACTTACGTTAGGTTAAACGTACTCATAGTTCATTTTTGAAAATACATTTCTGCATGTTAAAATTTACTAAGTTTCCAAAGAGAAATTGATTTCATATCCTTACTTCATTCCTTTTGGATTTTGAATGAAGCATTAGGTCTGCATTCATGCTGTTTTTGACAGTAATTTCTGGTAGGAGGCTTTCAAGCTGCAAGGTACCTATTTGAAGATGAGCAAGATGTATCATCTGCAATTCGCTGTTTCGAAACTTTTCTACATTGCTTTTTTGCTGATCAAGTCACGGGGCCTATGGATCCCTTGCTACAATATACAAACATGTAAGGTGCCTACTTCATTAAAGTTTATTTGATTGTTGTACATAAACTGGTAAAATTATCATGAGGCCCTCTTAAAATTAGATGTAGATTCAGGGGACTATCTACCCATTTCTTATAGGTTACCCAAACTTCCTAAAATGCCCTTCCCATTAAATAATTTAACACTGCAAAAAGGGCTTTTCAGTAATGCCCTAAGTCATCAAAATTCTTCACTTCTTTTCCCTAATGAAGCCACGTGTTCAGTGTTTCTCCATTTGATTCTTCCCTCTTTTTCTCTTTCTCTCTCTCTTTCACGCTTTTCTTTCTCTCTTTCTCCTCTCCTTCTCTGCCATTTTCTCTCACCCACTCTCTCATTTTCTCACTCTCCATTTCCTCAACAAACCCTAAATCTACCGCTGCTTCCAAAATCCGCCGCCGCCCCGTTTCTCCGTCATATATACCACCACCCTGCCGTTTTCTCTCTTTCTCTTTCATTCAACTCCCTCATTCTCGTCTCTCTTCCTATTCACCTCACGACCTTCCTAATGAACCAAAAAAAGGGTTTTTGCGTTTATCTCGAGATTCAATACAGGTAGGTCCATAATCGATTACCTAACATTTTTTGTTTCTCTTCTTTAACATTATCATTCAATTCATGCATTTTTTTTGTCTTTCTTGTTAGGGATTTCGTGTATCGATCATATTATCAAGTTTTTCGTCTTACTGATGCTCTTTGGATTAGGTATATCGATTCACGATTTTTTTTTTTGTTTTTGGATTAGTATTTGTTTGATTTTGATATTTTGGTGTTTTTTTGTGGCAGTGACTGTTTGTTTTGCGGAAAATGATTTTGGAGAATGTTAAAAAGTTGTTAAGAGCTGGACGAGTTCTTCGCTTGATAGAGAGATTAGACAGAAAGATAAAGATAAGCATACGCTTAAGGATTTGTTGTTTTTCTTGCACGTTCCGAGAATGGGAGGGCGCATTTATTTTCACTGGTGAATTTCAGTTTGAGTTTTTTTTTTAGCATTTTCTGTTGAAGGAATTCATAGACCTGTTTTGATTTATTATGTTTGTGTTTTTTTTTATTTGATGTAGCTTTTTGAGAAAATTGTATCCTGGCTATTTGGAATGTCCTCGGTCGTATGATAAGTTACGCTTTGATCCAAGGTGATGCCCGGGTTTTCGCTCATTATGCACGTATTTATTCTATTTTTGCTATATATTTTTTGTTAAGAATATCTAGAATGATTATTTTGGTTGTTCATTGAATAAAGTTGGTGTCGATTCCTGTGAGTAGCCCTAAAATAGTGACAGATCACCGGATTGTAAAGCAAAACAACTTGCGTTAGGTTAAACGTACTCATAGTTCATTTTTGAAAATACATTTCTGCATGTTAAAATTTACTAAGTTGCCAAAGAGTAATTGATTTCATATCCTTACTTCATTCCTTTTGGATTTTGAATGAAGCATTAGGTCTGCATTCATGCTGTTTTTGACAGTAATTTCTGGTAGGAGACTTTCAAGCTGCAAGGTACCTATTTGAAGATGAGCAAGATGTATCATCTGCAATTCGCTGTTTCGAAACTTTTCTACATTGCTTTTTTACTGATCAAGTCACGGGGCCTATGGATCCCTTGCTACAATATACAAACATGTAAGGTGCCTACTTCATTAAAGTTTATTTGATTGTTGTACACAAACTGGTAAAATTATCATGAGGCCCTCTTAAAATTAGATGTAGATTCAGGGGACTGTCTACCCATTACTTATAGGTTACCCAAACTTCCTAAAATGCCCTTCCCATTAAACAATTTAACACTGCAAAAAGGGCTTTTCAGTAATGCCCTAAGTCATCAAAATTCTTCACTTCTTTTCCCTAATGAAGCCACGTGTTCAGTGTTTCTCCATTTGATTCTTCCCTCTTTTTCTCTTTCTCTCTCTCTTTCACGCTTTTCTTTCTCTCTTTCTCCTCTCCTTCTCTGCCATTTTCTCTCACCCACTCTCTCATTTTCTCACTCTCCATTTCCTCAACAAACCCTAAATCTACCGCTGCTTCCAACATCCGCCGCCGCCCCGTTTCTCCGTCATATATACCACCACCCTGCCGTTTTCTCTCTTTCTCTTTCATTCAACTCCCTCATTCTCGTCTCTCTTCCTATTCACCTCACGACCTTCCTAATGAACCAAAAAAAGGGTTTTTGCGTTTATCTCGAGATTCAATACAGGTAGGTCCATAATCGATTACCTAACATTTTTTGTTTCTCTTCTTTAACATTATCATTCAATTCATGCATTTTTTTTGTCTTTCTTGTTAGGGATTTCGTGTATCGATCATATTATCAAGTTTTTCGTCTTACTGATTCTCTTTGGATTAGGTATATCGATTCACGATTTTTTTTTTTTGTTTTTGGATTAGTATTTGTTTGATTTTGATATTTTGGTATTTTTTTTGTGGCAGTGACTGTTTGTTTTGCGGAAAATGATTTTGGAGAATGTTAAAAAGTTGTTAAGAGCTGGACGAGTTCTTCGCTTGATAGAGAGATTAGACAGAAAGATAAAGATAAGCATACGCTTAAGGATTTGTTGTTTTTCTTGCACGTTCCGAGAACGGGAGGGCGCATTTTTTTTCACTGGTGAATTTCAGTTTGAGTTTTTTTTTTAGCATTTTCTGTTGAAGGAATTCATAGACCTGTTTTGATTTATTATGTTTGTGTTTTTTTTATTTGATGCAGCTTTTTGAGAAAATTGTATCCTGGCTATTTGGAATGTCCTCGCTCGTATGATAAGTTATGCTTTGATACAAGGTGATGCCCGGGTTTTCGCTCATTATGCACGTATTTATTCTATTTTTGCTATATTTATTTTGTTAAGAATATCTAGAATGATTATTTTGGTTGTTCATTGAATAAAGTTGGTGTCGATTCCTGTGAGTAGCCCTAAAATAATGACAGATCACCGGATTGTAAAGCAAAACAACTTACGTTAGGTTAAACGTACTCATAGTTCATTTTTGAAAATACATTTCTGCATGTTAAAATTTACTAAGTTTCCAAAGAGAAATTGATTTCATATCCTTACTTCATTCCTTTTGGATTTTGAATGAAGCATTAGGTCTGCATTCATGCTGTTTTTGACAGTAATTTCTGGTAGGAGGCTTTCAAGCTGCAAGGTACCTATTTGAAGATGAGCAAGATGTATCATCTGCAATTCGCTGTTTCGAAACTTTTCTACATTGCTTTTTTGCTGATCAAGTCACGGGGCCTATGGATCCCTTGCTACAATATACAAACATGTAAGGTGCCTACTTCATTAAAGTTTATTTGATTGTTGTACATAAACTGGTAAAATTATCATGAGGCCCTCTTAAAATTAGATGTAGATTCAGGGGACTATCTACCCATTTCTTATAGGTTACCCAAACTTCCTAAAATGCCCTTCCCATTAAATAATTTAACACTGCAAAAAGGGCTTTTCAGTAATGCCCTAAGTCATCAAAATTCTTCACTTCTTTTCCCTAATGAAGCCACGTGTTCAGTGTTTCTCCATTTGATTCTTCCCTCTTTTTCTCTTTCTCTCTCTCTTTCACGCTTTTCTTTCTCTCTTTCTCCTCTCCTTCTCTGCCATTTTCTCTCACCCACTCTCTCATTTTCTCACTCTCCATTTCCTCAACAAACCCTAAATCTACCGCTGCTTCCAACACCCGCCGCCGCCCCGTTTCTCCGTCATATATACCACCACCCTGCCGTTTTCTCTCTTTCTCTTTCATTCAACTCCCTCATTCTCGTCTCTCTTCCTATTCACCTCACGACCTTCCTAATGAACCAAAAAAAGGGTTTTTGCGTTTATCTCGAGATTCAATACAGGTAGGTCCATAATCGATTACCTAACATTTTTTGTTTCTCTTCTTTAACATTATCATTCAATTCATGCATTTTTTTTGTCTTTCTTGTTAGGGATTTCGTGTATCGATCATATTATCAAGTTTTTCGTCTTACTGATTCTCTTTGGATTAGGTATATCGATTCACGATTTTTTTTTTTTGTTTTTGGATTAGTATTTGTTTGATTTTGATATTTTGGTATTTTTTTTGTGGCAGTGACTGTTTGTTTTGCGGAAAATGATTTTGGAGAATGTTAAAAAGTTGTTAAGAGCTGGACGAGTTCTTCGCTTGATAGAGAGATTAGACAGAAAGATAAAGATAAGCATACGCTAAAGGATTTGTTGTTTTTCTTGCACGTTCCGAGAATGGGAGGGCGCATTTTTTTCACTGGTGAATTTCAGTTTGAGTTTTTTTTTTAGCATTTTCTGTTGAAGGAATTCATAGACCTGTTTTGATTTATTATGTTTGTGTTTTTTTTTATTTGATGCAGCTTTTTGAGAAAATTGTATCCTGGCTATTTGGAATGTCCTCGGTCGTATGATAAGTTACGCTTTGATCCAAGGTGATGCCCGGGTTTTCGCTCATTATGCACGTATTTATTCTATTTTTGCTATATATTTTTTGTTAAGAATATCTAGAATGATTATTTTGGTTGTTCATTGAATAAAGTTGGTGTCGATTCCTGTGAGTAGCCCTAAAATAGTGACAGATCACCGGATTGTAAAGCAAAACAACTTGCGTTAGGTTAAACGTACTCATAGTTCATTTTTGAAAATACATTTCTGCATGTTAAAATTTACTAAGTTGCCAAAGAGTAATTGATTTCATATCCTTACTTCATTCCTTTTGGATTTTGAATGAAGCATTAGGTCTGCATTCATGCTGTTTTTGACAGTAATTTCTGGTAGGAGACTTTCAAGCTGCAAGGTACCTATTTGAAGATGAGCAAGATGTATCATCTGCAATTCGCTGTTTCGAAACTTTTCTACATTGCTTTTTTGCTGATCAAGTCACGGGGCCTATGGATCCCTTGCTACAATATACAAACATGTAAGGTGCCTACTTCATTAAAGTTTATTTGATTGTTGTACACAAACTGGTAAAATTATCATGAGGCCCTCTTAAAATTAGATGTAGATTCAGGGGACTGTCTACCCATTACTTATAGGTTACCCAAACTTCCTAAAATGCCCTTCCCATTAAACAATTTAACACTGCAAAAAGGGCTTTTCAGTAATGCCCTAAGTCATCAAAATTCTTCACTTCTTTTCCCTAATGAAGCCACGTGTTCAGTGTTTCTCCATTTGATTCTTCCCTTTTTTTCTCTTTCTCTCTCTCTTTCACGCATTTATTTCTCCCTTTCTCCTCTCCTTCTCTGCCATTTTCTCTCACCCACTCTCTCGTTTTCTCACTCTCCATTTCCTCAACAAACCCTAAATCTACCGCTGCTTCCAACATCCGCCGCCGCCCCGTTTCTCCGTCATATATACCACCACCCTGCCGTTTTCTCTCTTTCTCTTTCATTCAACTCCCTCATTCTCGTCTCTCTTCCTATTCACCTCACGACCTTCCAAATGAACCAAAAAAAGGGTTTTTGCATTTATCTCGAGATTCAATACAGGTAGGTCCATAATCGATTACCTAACATTTTTTGTTTCTCTTCTTTAACATTATCATTCAATTCATGCATTTTTTTGTCTTTCTTGTTAGGGATTTCGTGTATCGATCATATTATCAAGTTTTTCGTCTTACTGATTCTCTTTGGATTAGGTATATCGATTCACGATTTTTTTTTTGTTTTTGGATTAGTATTTGTTTGATTTTGATATTTTGGTATTTTTTTGAGGCAGTGACTGTTTGTTTTGCGGAAAATGATTTTGGAGAATGTTAAAAAGTTGTTAAGAGCTGGACGAGTTCTTCGCTTGATAGAGAGATTAGACAGAAAGATAAAGATAAGCATACGCTTAAGGATTTGTTGTTTTTCTTGCACGTTCCGAGAATGGGAGGGCGCATTTATTTTCACTGGTGAATTTCAGTTTGAGTTTTTTTTTTAGCATTTTCTGTTGAAGGAATTCATAGACCTGTTTTGATTTATTATGTTTGTGTTTTTTTTTATTTGATGCAGCTTTTTGAGAAAATTGTATCCTGGCTATTTGGAATGTCCTCGGTCGTATGATAAGTTACGCTTTGATCCAAGGTGATGCCCGGGTTTTCGCTCATTATGCACGTATTTATTCTATTTTTGCTATATATTTTTTGTTAAGAATATCTAGAATGATTATTTTGGTTGTTCATTGAATAAAGTTGGTGTCGATTCCTGTGAGTAGCCCTAAAATAGTGACAGATCACCGGATTGTAAAGCAAAACAACTTGCGTTAGGTTAAACGTACTCATAGTTCATTTTTGAAAATACATTTCTGCATGTTAAAATTTACTAAGTTGCCAAAGAGTAATTGATTTCATATCCTTACTTCATTCCTTTTGGATTTTGAATGAAGCATTAGGTCTGCATTCATGCTGTTTTTGACAGTAATTTCTGGTAGGAGACTTTCAAGCTGCAAGGTACCTATTTGAAGATGAGCAAGATGTATCATCTGCAATTCGCTGTTTCGAAACTTTTCTACATTGCTTTTTTGCTGATCAAGTCACGGGGCCTATGGATCCCTTGCTACAATATACAAACATGTAAGGTGCCTACTTCATTAAAGTTTATTTGATTGTTGTACACAAACTGGTAAAATTATCATGAGGCCCTCTTAAAATTAGATGTAGATTCAGGGGACTGTCTACCCATTACTTATAGGTTACCCAAACTTCCTAAAATGCCCTTCCCATTAAACAATTTAACACTGCAAAAAGGGCTTTTCAGTAATGCCCTAAGTCATCAAAATTCTTCACTTCTTTTCCCTAATGAAGCCACGTGTTCAGTGTTTCTCCATTTGATTCTTCCCTCTTTTTCTCTTTCTCTCTCTCTTTCACGCTTTTCTTTCTCTCTTTCTCCTCTCCTTCTCTGCCATTTTCTCTCACCCACTCTCTCATTTTCTCACTCTCCATTTCCTCAACAAACCCTAAATCTACCGCTGCTTCCAAAATCCGCCGCCGCCCCCGTTTCTCCGTCATATATACCACCACCCTGCCGTTTTCTCTCTTTCTCTTTCATTCAACTCCCTCATTCTCGTCTCTCTTCCTATTCACCTC
Source organism: Lathyrus tuberosus (assembly GCA_022829125.1). NCBI lineage: Eukaryota > Viridiplantae > Streptophyta > Magnoliopsida > Fabales > Fabaceae > Lathyrus > Lathyrus tuberosus. Next base: position 1,057,063 of record JALAZF010000808.1, on the reverse strand, counting down.
ACGACCTTCCTAATGAACCAAAAAAAGGGTTTTTGCGTTTATCTCGAGATTCAATACAGGTAGGTCCATAATCGATTACCTAACATTTTTTGTTTCTCTTCTTTAACATTATCATTCAATTCATGCATTTTTTTTGTCTTTCTTGTTAGGGATTTCGTGTATCGATCATATTATCAAGTTTTTCGTCTTACTGATTCTCTTTGGATTAGGTATATCGATTCACGATTTTTTTGTTTTGTTTTTGGATTAGTATTTGTTTGATTTTGATATTTTGGTATTTTTTTTGTGGCAGTGACTGTTTGTTTTGCGGAAAATGATTTTGGAGAATGTTAAAAAGTTGTTAAGAGCTGGACGAGTTCTTCGCTTGATAGAGAGATTAGACAGAAAGATAAAGATAAGCATACGCTTAAGGATTTGTTGTTTTTCTTGCACGTTCCGAGAATGGGAGGGCGCATTTATTTTCACTGGTGAATTTCAGTTTGAGTTTTTTTTTTAGCATTTTCTGTTGAAGGAATTCATAGACCTGTTTTGATTTATTATGTTTGTGTTTTTTTTTATTTGATGCAGCTTTTTGAGAAAATTGTATCCTGGCTATTTGGAATGTCCTCGGTCGTATGATAAGTTACGCTTTGATCCAAGGTGATGCCCGGGTTTTCGCTCATTATGCACGTATTTATTCTATTTTTGCTATATATTTTTTGTTAAGAATATCTAGAATGATTATTTTGGTTGTTCATTGAATAAAGTTGGTGTCGATTCCTGTGAGTAGCCCTAAAATAGTGACAGATCACCGGATTGTAAAGCAAAACAACTTGCGTTAGGTTAAACGTACTCATAGTTCATTTTTGAAAATACATTTCTGCATGTTAAAATTTACTAAGTTGCCAAAGAGTAATTGATTTCATATCCTTACTTCATTCCTTTTGGATTTTGAATGAAGCATTAGGTCTGCATTCATGCTGTTTTTGACAGTAATTTCTGGTAGGAGACTTTCAAGCTGCAAGGTACCTATTTGAAGATGAGCAAGATGTATCATCTGCAATTCGCTGTTTCGAAACTTTTCTACATTGCTTTTTTGCTGATCAAGTCACGGGGCCTATGGATCCCTTGCTACAATATACAAACATGTAAGGTGCCTACTTCATTAAAGTTTATTTGATTGTTGTACACAAACTGGTAAAATTATCATGAGGCCCTCTTAAAATTAGATGTAGATTCAGGGGACTGTCTACCCATTACTTATAGGTTACCCAAACTTCCTAAAATGCCCTTCCCATTAAACAATTTAACACTGCAAAAAGGGCTTTTCAGTAATGCCCTAAGTCATCAAAATTCTTCACTTCTTTTCCCTAATGAAGCCACGTGTTCAGTGTTTCTCCATTTGATTTTTCCCTCTTTTTCTCTTTCTCTCTCTCTTTCACGCTTTTCTTTCTCTCTTTCTCCTCTCCTTCTCTGCCATTTTCTCTCACCCACTCTCTCATTTTCTCACTCTCCATTTCCTCAACAAACCCTAAATCTACCGCTGCTTCCAAAATCCGCCGCCGCCCCGTTTCTCCGTCATATATACCACCACCCTGCCGTTTTCTCTCTTTCTCTTTCATTCAACTCCCTCATTCTCGTCTCTCTTCCTATTCACCTCACGACCTTCCTAATGAACCAAAAAAAGGGTTTTTGCGTTTATCTCGAGATTCAATACAGGTAGGTCCATAATCGATTACCTAACATTTTTTGTTTCTCTTCTTTAACATTATCATTCAATTCATGCATTTTTTTTGTCTTTCTTGTTAGGGATTTCGTGTATCGATCATATTATCAAGTTTTTCGTCTTACTGATTCTCTTTGGATTAGGTATATCGATTCACGATTTTTTTTTTTTGTTTTTGGATTAGTATTTGTTTGATTTTGATATTTTGGTATTTTTTTTGTGGCAGTGACTGTTTGTTTTGCGGAAAATGATTTTGGAGAATGTTAAAAAGTTGTTAAGAGCTGGACGAGTTCTTCGCTTGATAGAGAGATTAGACAGAAAGATAAAGATAAGCATACGCTTAAGGATTTGTTGTTTTTCTAGCACGTTCCGAGAATGGGAGGGCGCATTTATTTTCACTGGTGAATTTCAGTTTGAGTTTTTTTTTTAGCATTTTCTGTTGAAGGAATTCATAGACCTGTTTTGATTTATTATGTTTGTGTTTTTTTTTATTTGATGCAGCTTTTTGAGAAAATTGTATCCTGGCTATTTGGAATGTCCTCGGTCGTATGATAAGTTACGCTTTGATCCAAGGTGATGCCCGGGTTTTCGCTCATTATGCACGTATTTATTCTATTTTTGCTATATATTTTTTGTTAAGAATATCTAGAATGATTATTTTGGTTGTTCATTGAATAAAGTTGGTGTCGATTCCTGTGAGTAGCCCTAAAATAGTGACAGATCACCGGATTGTAAAGCAAAACAACTTGCGTTAGGTTAAACGTACTCATAGTTCATTTTTGAAAATACATTTCTGCATGTTAAAATTTACTAAGTTGCCAAAGAGTAATTGATTTCATATCCTTACTTCATTCCTTTTGGATTTTGAATGAAGCATTAGGTCTGCATTCATGCTGTTTTTGACAGTAATTTCTGGTAGGAGACTTTCAAGCTGCAAGGTACCTATTTGAAGATGAGCAAGATGTATCATCTGCAATTCGCTGTTTCGAAACTTTTCTACATTGCTTTTTTGCTGATCAAGTCACGGGGCCTATGGATCCCTTGCTACAATATACAAACATGTAAGGTGCCTACTTCATTAAAGTTTATTTGATTGTTGTACACAAACTGGTAAAATTATCATGAGGCCCTCTTAAAATTAGATGTAGATTCAGGGGACTGTCTACCCATTACTTATAGGTTACCCAAACTTCCTAAAATGCCCTTCCCATTAAACAATTTAACACTGCAAAAAGGGCTTTTCAGTAATGCCCTAAGTCATCAAAATTCTTCACTTCTTTTCCCTAATGAAGCCACGTGTTCAGTGTTTCTCCATTTGATTCTTCCCTCTTTTTCTCTTTCTCTCTCTCTTTCACGCTTTTCTTTCTCTCTTTCTCCTCTCCTTCTCTGCCATTTTCTCTCACCCACTCTCTCATTTTCTCACTCTCCATTTCCTCAACAAACCCTAAATCTACCGCTGCTTCCAACATCCGCCGCCGCCCCGTTTCTCCGTCATATATACCACCACCCTGCCGTTTTCTCTCTTTCTCTTTCATTCAACTCCCTCATTCTCGTCTCTCTTCCTATTCACCTCACGACCTTCCTAATGAACCAAAAAAAGGGTTTTTGCGTTTATCTCGAGATTCAATACAGGTAGGTCCATAATCGATTACCTAACATTTTTTGTTTCTCTTCTTTAACATTATCATTCAATTCATGCATTTTTTTTGTCTTTCTTGTTAGGGATTTCGTGTATCGATCATATTATCAAGTTTTTCGTCTTACTGATGCTCTTTGGATTAGGTATATCGATTCACGATTTTTTTTTTGTTTTTGGATTAGTATTTGTTTGATTTTGATGTTTTGGTATTTTTTTTGTGGCAGTGACTGTTTGTTTTGCGGAAAATGATTTTGGAGAATGTTAAAAAGTTGTTAAGAGCTGGACGAGTTCTTCGCTTGATAGAGAGATTAGACAGAAAGATAAAGATAAGCATACGCTTAAGGATTTGTTGTTTTTCTTGCACGTTCCGAGAATGGGAGGGCGCATTTATTTTCACTGGTGAATTTCAGTTTGAGTTTTTTTTTTAGCATTTTCTGTTGAAGGAATTCATAGACCTGTTTTGATTTATTATGTTTGTGTTTTTTTTTATTTGATGCAGCTTTTTGAGAAAATTGTATCCTGGCTATTTGGAATGTCCTCGGTCGTATGATAAGTTACGCTTTGATCCAAGGTGATGCCCGGGTTTTCGCTCATTATGCACGTATTTATTCTATTTTTGCTATATATTTTTTGTTAAGAATATCTAGAATGATTATTTTGGTTGTTCATTGAATAAAGTTGGTGTCGATTCCTGTGAGTAGCCCTAAAATAGTGACAGATCACCGGATTGTAAAGCAAAACAACTTGCGTTAGGTTAAACGTACTCATAGTTCATTTTTGAAAATACATTTCTGCATGTTAAAATTTACTAAGTTGCCAAAGAGTAATTGATTTCATATCCTTACTTCATTCCTTTTGGATTTTGAATGAAGCATTAGGTCTGCATTCATGCTGTTTTTGACAGTAATTTCTGGTAGGAGACTTTCAAGCTGCAAGGTACCTATTTGAAGATGAGCAAGATGTATCATCTGCAATTCGCTGTTTCGAAACTTTTCTACATTGCTTTTTTGCTGATCAAGTCACGGGGCCTATGGATCCCTTGCTACAATATACAAACATGTAAGGTGCCTACTTCATTAAAGTTTATTTGATTGTTGTACACAAACTGGTAAAATTATCATGAGGCCCTCTTAAAATTAGATGTAGATTCAGGGGACTGTCTACCCATTACTTATAGGTTACCCAAACTTCCTAAAATGCCCTTCCCATTAAACAATTTAACACTGCAAAAAGGGCTTTTCAGTAATGCCCTAAGTCATCAAAATTCTTCACTTCTTTTCCCTAATGAAGCCACGTGTTCAGTGTTTCTCCATTTGATTTTTCCCTCTTTTTCTCTTTCTCTCTCTCTTTCACGCTTTTCTTTCTCTCTTTCTCCTCTCCTTCTCTGCCATTTTCTCTCACCCACTCTCTCATTTTCTCACTCTCCATTTCCTCAACAAACCCTAAATCTACCGCTGCTTCCAAAATCCGCCGCCGCCCCGTTTCTCCATCATATATACCACCACCCTGCCGTTTTCTCTCTTTCTCTTTCATTCAACTCCCTCATTCTCGTCTCTCTTCCTATTCACCTCACGACCTTCCTAATGAACCAAAAAAAGGGTTTTTGCGTTTATCTCGAGATTCAATACAGGTAGGTCCATAATCGATTACCTAACATTTTTTGTTTCTCTTCTTTAACATTATCATTCAATTCATGCATTTTTTTTGTCTTTCTTGTTAGGGATTTCGTGTATCGATCATATTATCAAGTTTTTCGTCTTACTGATTCTCTTTGGATTAGGTATATCGATTCACGATTTTTTTTTTTTGTTTTTGGATTAGTATTTGTTTGATTTTGATATTTTGGTATTTTTTTTGTGGCAGTGACTGTTTGTTTTGCGGAAAATGATTTTGGAGAATGTTAAAAAGTTGTTAAGAGCTGGACGAGTTCTTCGCTTGATAGAGAGATTAGACAGAAAGATAAAGATAAGCATACGCTTAAGGATTTGTTGTTTTTCTAGCACGTTCCGAGAATGGGAGGGCGCATTTATTTTCACTGGTGAATTTCAGTTTGAGTTTTTTTTTTAGCATTTTCTGTTGAAGGAATTCATAGACCTGTTTTGATTTATTATGTTTGTGTTTTTTTTTATTTGATGCAGCTTTTTGAGAAAATTGTATCCTGGCTATTTGGAATGTCCTCGGTCGTATGATAAGTTACGCTTTGATCCAAGGTGATGCCCGGGTTTTCGCTCATTATGCACGTATTTATTCTATTTTTGCTATATATTTTTTGTTAAGAATATCTAGAATGATTATTTTGGTTGTTCATTGAATAAAGTTGGTGTCGATTCCTGTGAGTAGCCCTAAAATAGTGACAGATCACCGGATTGTAAAGCAAAACAACTTGCGTTAGGTTAAACGTACTCATAGTTCATTTTTGAAAACACATTTCTGCATGTTAAAATTTACTAAGTTGCCAAAGAGTAATTGATTTCATATCCTTACTTCATTCCTTTTGGATTTTGAATGAAGCATTAGGTCTGCATTCATGCTGTTTTTGACAGTAATTTCTGGTAGGAGACTTTCAAGCTGCAAGGTACCTATTTGAAGATGAGCAAGATGTATCATCTGCAATTCGCTGTTTCGAAACTTTTCTACATTGCTTTTTTGCTGATCAAGTCACGGGGCCTATGGATCCCTTGCTACAATATACAAACATGTAAGGTGCCTACTTCATTAAAGTTTATTTGATTGTTGTACACAAACTGGTAAAATTATCATGAGGCCCTCTTAAAATTAGATGTAGATTCAGGGGACTGTCTACCCATTACTTATAGGTTACCCAAACTTCCTAAAATGCCCTTCCCATTAAACAATTTAACACTGCAAAAAGGGCTTTTCAGTAATGCCCTAAGTCATCAAAATTCTTCACTTCTTTTCCCTAATGAAGCCACGTGTTCAGTGTTTCTCCATTTGATTCTTCCCTCTTTTTCTCTTTCTCTCTCTCTTTCACGCTTTTCTTTCTCTCTTTCTCCTCTCCTTCTCTGCCATTTTCTCTCACCCACTCTCTCATTTTCTCACTCTCCATTTCCTCAACAAACCCTAAATCTACCGCTGCTTCCAACATCCGCCGCCGCCCCGTTTCTCCGTCATATATACCACCACCCTGCCGTTTTCTCTCTTTCTCTTTCATTCAACTCCCTCATTCTCGTCTCTCTTCCTATTCACCTCACGACCTTCCTAATGAACCAAAAAAAGGGTTTTTGCGTTTATCTCGAGATTCAATACAGGTAGGTCCATAATCGATTACCTAACATTTTTTGTTTCTCTTCTTTAACATTATCATTCAATTCATGCATTTTTTTTGTCTTTCTTGTTAGGGATTTCGTGTATCGATCATATTATCAAGTTTTTCGTCTTACTGATGCTCTTTGGATTAGGTATATCGATTCACGATTTTTTTTTTTGTTTTTGGATTAGTATTTGTTTGATTTTGATATTTTGGTATTTTTTTTGTGGCAGTGACTGTTTGTTTTGCGGAAAATGATTTTGGAGAATGTTAAAAAGTTGTTAAGAGCTGGACGAGTTCTTCGCTTGATAGAGAGATTAGACAGAAAGATAAAGATAAGCATACGCTTAAGGATTTGTTGTTTTTCTTGCACGTTCCGAGAATGGGAGGGCGCATTTATTTTCACTGGTGAATTTCAGTTTGAGTTTTTTTTTTAGCATTTTCTGTTGAAGGAATTCATAGACCTGTTTTGATTTATTATGTTTGTGTTTTTTTTTATTTGATGCAGCTTTTTGAGAAAATTGTATCCTGGCTATTTGGAATGTCCTCGGTCGTATGATAAGTTACGCTTTGATCCAAGGTGATGCCCGGGTTTTCGCTCATTATGCACGTATTTATTCTATTTTTGCTATATATTTTTTGTTAAGAATATCTAGAATGATTATTTTGGTTGTTCATTGAATAAAGTTGGTGTCGATTCCTGTGAGTAGCCCTAAAATAGTGACAGATCACCGGATTGTAAAGCAAAACAACTTGCGTTAGGTTAAACATACTCATAGTTCATTTTTGAAAATACATTTCTGCATGTTAAAATTTACTAAGTTGCCAAAGAGTAATTGATTTCATATCCTTACTTCATTCCTTTTGGATTTTGAATGAAGCATTAGGTCTGCATTCATGCTGTTTTTGACAGTAATTTCTGGTAGGAGACTTTCAAGCTGCAAGGTACCTATTTGAAGATGAGCAAGATGTATCATCTGCAATTCGCTGTTTCGAAACTTTTCTACATTGCTTTTTTGCTGATCAAGTCACGGGGCCTATGGATCCCTTGCTACAATATACAAACATGTAAGGTGCCTACTTCATTAAAGTTTATTTGATTGTTGTACACAAACTGGTAAAATTATCATGAGGCCCTCTTAAAATTAGATGTAGATTCAGGGGACTGTCTACCCATTACTTATAGGTTACCCAAACTTCCTAAAATGCCCTTCCCATTAAACAATTTAACACTGCAAAAAGGGCTTTTCAGTAATGCCCTAAGTCATCAAAATTCTTCACTTCTTTTCCCTAATGAAGCCACGTGTTCAGTGTTTCTCCATTTGATTTTTCCCTCTTTTTCTCTTTCTCTCTCTCTTTCACGCTTTTCTTTCTCTCTTTCTCCTCTCCTTCTCTGCCATTTTCTCTCACCCACTCTCTCATTTTCTCACTCTCCATTTCCTCAACAAACCCTAAATCTACCGCTGCTTCCAAAATCCGCCGCCGCCCCGTTTCTCCGTCATATATACCACCACCCTGCCGTTTTCTCTCTTTCTCTTTCATTCAACTCCCTCATTCTCGTCTCTCTTCCTATTCACCTCACGACCTTCCTAATGAACCAAAAAAAGGGTTTTTGCGTTTATCTCGAGATTCAATACAGGTAGGTCCATAATCGATTACCTAACATTTTTTGTTTCTCTTCTTTAACATTATCATTCAATTCATGCATTTTTTTTGTCTTTCTTGTTAGGGATTTCGTGTATCGATCATATTATCAAGTTTTTCGTCTTACTGATTCTCTTTGGATTAGGTATATCGATTCACGATTTTTTTTTTTTTGTTTTTGGATTAGTATTTGTTTGATTTTGATATTTTGGTATTTTTTTTGTGGCAGTGACTGTTTGTTTTGCGGAAAATGATTTTGGAGAATGTTAAAAAGTTGTTAAGAGCTGGACGAGTTCTTCGCTTGATAGAGAGATTAGACAGAAAGATAAAGATAAGCATACGCTTAAGGATTTGTTGTTTTTCTAGCACGTTCCGAGAATGGGAGGGCGCATTTATTTTCACTGGTGAATTTCAGTTTGAGTTTTTTTTTTAGCATTTTCTGTTGAAGGAATTCATAGACCTGTTTTGATTTATTATGTTTGTGTTTTTTTTTATTTGATGCAGCTTTTTGAGAAAATTGTATCCTGGCTATTTGGAATGTCCTCGGTCGTATGATAAGTTACGCTTTGATCCAAGGTGATGCCCGGGTTTTCGCTCATTATGCACGTATTTATTCTATTTTTGCTATATATTTTTTGTTAAGAATATCTAGAATGATTATTTTGGTTGTTCATTGAATAAAGTTGGTGTCGATTCCTGTGAGTAGCCCTAAAATAGTGACAGATCACCGGATTGTAAAGCAAAACAACTTGCGTTAGGTTAAACGTACTCATAGTTCATTTTTGAAAATACATTTCTGCATGTTAAAATTTACTAAGTTGCCAAAGAGTAATTGATTTCATATCCTTACTTCATTCCTTTTGGATTTTGAATGAAGCATTAGGTCTGCATTCATGCTGTTTTTGACAGTAATTTCTGGTAGGAGACTTTCAAGCTGCAAGGTACCTATTTGAAGATGAGCAAGATGTATCATCTGCAATTCGCTGTTTCGAAACTTTTCTACATTGCTTTTTTGCTGATCAAGTCACGGGGCCTATGGATCCCTTGCTACAATATACAAACATGTAAGGTGCCTACTTCATTAAAGTTTATTTGATTGTTGTACACAAACTGGTAAAATTATCATGAGGCCCTCTTAAAATTAGATGTAGATTCAGGGGACTGTCTACCCATTACTTATAGGTTACCCAAACTTCCTAAAATGCCCTTCCCATTAAACAATTTAACACTGCAAAAAGGGCTTTTCAGTAATGCCCTAAGTCATCAAAATTCTTCACTTCTTTTCCCTAATGAAGCCACGTGTTCAGTGTTTCTCCATTTGATTCTTCCCTCTTTTTCTCTTTCTCTCTCTCTTTCACGCTTTTCTTTCTCTCTTTCTCCTCTCCTTCTCTGCCATTTTCTCTCACCCACTCTCTCATTTTCTCACTCTCCATTTCCTCAACAAACCCTAAATCTACCGCTGCTTCCAACATCCGCCGCCGCCCCGTTTCTCCGTCATATATACCACCACCCTGCCGTTTTCTCTCTTTCTCTTTCATTCAACTCCCTCATTCTCGTCTCTCTTCCTATTCACCTCACGACCTTCCTAATGAACCAAAAAAAGGGTTTTTGCGTTTATCTCGAGATTCAATACAGGTAGGTCCATAATCGATTACCTAACATTTTTTGTTTCTCTTCTTTAACATTATCATTGAATTCATGCATTTTTTTTGTCTTTCTTGTTAGGGATTTCGTGTATCGATCATATTATCAAGTTTTTCGTCTTACTGATGCTCTTTGGATTAGGTATATCGATTCACGATTTTTTTTTTTGTTTTTGGATTAGTATTTGTTTGATTTTGATATTTTGGTATTTTTTTTGTGGCAGTGACTGTTTGTTTTGCGGAAAATGATTTTGGAGAATGTTAAAAAGTTGTTAAGAGCTGGACGAGTTCTTCGCTTGATAGAGAGATTAGACAGAAAGATAAAGATAAGCATACGCTTAAGGATTTGTTGTTTTTCTTGCACGTTCCGAGAATGGGAGGGCGCATTTATTTTCACTGGTGAATTTCAGTTTGAGTTTTTTTTTTAGCATTTTCTGTTGAAGGAATTCATAGACCTGTTTTGATTTATTATGTTTGTGTTTTTTTTTATTTGATGCAGCTTTTTGAGAAAATTGTATCCTGGCTATTTGGAATGTCCTCGGTCGTATGATAAGTTACGCTTTGATCCAAGGTGATGCCCGGGTTTTCGCTCATTATGCACGTATTTATTCTATTTTTGCTATATATTTTTTGTTAAGAATATCTAGAATGATTATTTTGGTTGTTCATTGAATAAAGTTGGTGTCGATTCCTGTGAGTAGCCCTAAAATAGTGACAGATCACCGGATTGTAAAGCAAAACAACTTGCGTTAGGTTAAACGTACTCATAGTTCATTTTTGAAAATACATTTCTGCATGTTAAAATTTACTAAGTTGCCAAAGAGTAATTGATTTCATATCCTTACTTCATTCCTTTTGGATTTTGAATGAAGCATTAGGTCTGCATTCATGCTGTTTTTGACAGTAATTTCTGGTAGGAGACTTTCAAGCTGCAAGGTACCTATTTGAAGATGAGCAAGATGTATCATCTGCAATTCGCTGTTTCGAAACTTTTCTACATTGCTTTTTTACTGATCAAGTCACGGGGCCTATGGATCCCTTGCTACAATATACAAACATGTAAGGTGCCTACTTCATTAAAGTTTATTTGATTGTTGTACACAAACTGGTAAAATTATCATGAGGCCCTCTTAAAATTAGATGTAGATTCAGGGGACTGTCTACCCATTACTTATAGGTTACCCAAACTTCCTAAAATGCCCTTCCCATTAAACAATTTAACACTGCAAAAAGGGCTTTTCAGTAATGCCCTAAGTCATCAAAATTCTTCACTTCTTTTCCCTAATGAAGCCACGTGTTCAGTGTTTCTCCATTTGATTCTTCCCTCTTTTTCTCTTTCTCTCTCTCTTTCACGCTTTTCTTTCTCTCTTTCTCCTCTCCTTCTCTGCCATTTTCTCTCACCCACTCTCTCATTTTCTCACTCTCCATTTCCTCAACAAACCCTAAATCTACCGCTGCTTCCAACATCCGCCGCCGCCCCGTTTCTCCGTCATATATACCACCACCCTGCCGTTTTCTCTCTTTCTCTTTCATTCAACTCCCTCATTCTCGTCTCTCTTCCTATTCACCTCACGACCTTCCTAATGAACCAAAAAAAGGGTTTTTGCGTTTATCTCGAGATTCAATACAGGTAGGTCCATAATCGATTACCTAACATTTTTTGTTTCTCTTCTTTAACATTATCATTCAATTCATGCATTTTTTTTGTCTTTCTTGTTAGGGATTTCGTGTATCGATCATATTATCAAGTTTTTCGTCTTACTGATTCTCTTTGGATTAGGTATATCGATTCACGATTTTTTTTTTTTGTTTTTGGATTAGTATTTGTTTGATTTTGATATTTTGGTATTTTTTTTGTGGCAGTGACTGTTTGTTTTGCGGAAAATGATTTTGGAGAATGTTAAAAAGTTGTTAAGAGCTGGACGAGTTCTTCGCTTGATAGAGAGATTAGACAGAAAGATAAAGATAAGCATACGCTTAAGGATTTGTTGTTTTTCTTGCACGTTCCGAGAACGGGAGGGCGCATTTTTTTTCACTGGTGAATTTCAGTTTGAGTTTTTTTTTTAGCATTTTCTGTTGAAGGAATTCATAGACCTGTTTTGATTTATTATGTTTGTGTTTTTTTTATTTGATGCAGCTTTTTGAGAAAATTGTATCCTGGCTATTTGGAATGTCCTCGCTCGTATGATAAGTTATGCTTTGATACAAGGTGATGCCCGGGTTTTCGCTCATTATGCACGTATTTATTCTATTTTTGCTATATTTATTTTGTTAAGAATATCTAGAATGATTATTTTGGTTGTTCATTGAATAAAGTTGGTGTCGATTCCTGTGAGTAGCCCTAAAATAATGACAGATCACCGGATTGTAAAGCAAAACAACTTACGTTAGGTTAAACGTACTCATAGTTCATTTTTGAAAATACATTTCTGCATGTTAAAATTTACTAAGTTTCCAAAGAGAAATTGATTTCATATCCTTACTTCATTCCTTTTGGATTTTGAATGAAGCATTAGGTCTGCATTCATGCTGTTTTTGACAGTAATTTCTGGTAGGAGGCTTTCAAGCTGCAAGGTACCTATTTGAAGATGAGCAAGATGTATCATCTGCAATTCGCTGTTTCGAAACTTTTCTACATTGCTTTTTTGCTGATCAAGTCACGGGGCCTATGGATCCCTTGCTACAATATACAAACATGTAAGGTGCCTACTTCATTAAAGTTTATTTGATTGTTGTACATAAACTGGTAAAATTATCATGAGGCCCTCTTAAAATTAGATGTAGATTCAGGGGACTATCTACCCATTTCTTATAGGTTACCCAAACTTCCTAAAATGCCGTTCCCATTAAATAATTTAACACTGCAAAAAGGGCTTTTCAGTAATGCCCTAAGTCATCAAAATTCTTCACTTCTTTTCCCTAATGAAGCCACGTGTTCAGTGTTTCTCCATTTGATTCTTCCCTCTTTTTCTCTTTCTCTCTCTCTTTCACGCTTTTCTTTCTCTCTTTCTCCTCTCCTTCTCTGCCATTTTCTCTCACCCACTCTCTCATTTTCTCACTCTCCATTTCCTCAACAAACCCTAAATCTACCGCTGCTTCCAACATCCGCCGCCGCCCCGTTTCTCCGTCATATATACCACCACCCTGCCGTTTTCTCTCTTTCTCTTTCATTCAACTCCCTCATTCTCGTCTCTCTTCCTATTCACCTCACGACCTTCCTAATGAACCAAAAAAAGGGTTTTTGCGTTTATCTCGAGATTCAATACAGGTAGGTCCATAATCGATTACCTAACATTTTTTGTTTCTCTTCTTTAACATTATCATTCAATTCATGCATTTTTTTTGTCTTTCTTGTTAGGGATTTCGTGTATCGATCATATTATCAAGTTTTTCGTCTTACTGATTCTCTTTGGATTAGGTATATCGATTCACGATTTTTTTTTTTTGTTTTTGGATTAGTATTTGTTTGATTTTGATATTTTGGTATTTTTTTTGTGGCAGTGACTGTTTGTTTTGCGGAAAATGATTTTGGAGAATGTTAAAAAGTTGTTAAGAGCTGGACGAGTTCTTCGCTTGATAGAGAGATTAGACAGAAAGATAAAGATAAGCATACGCTAAAGGATTTGTTGTTTTTCTTGCACGTTCCGAGAATGGGAGGGCGCATTTTTTTCACTGGTGAATTTCAGTTTGAGTTTTTTTTTTAGCATTTTCTGTTGAAGGAATTCATAGACCTGTTTTGATTTATTATGTTTGTGTTTTTTTTTATTTGATGCAGCTTTTTGAGAAAATTGTATCCTGGCTATTTGGAATGTCCTCGGTCGTATGATAAGTTACGCTTTGATCCAAGGTGATGCCCGGGTTTTCGCTCATTATGCACGTATTTATTCTATTTTTGCTATATATTTTTTGTTAAGAATATCTAGAATGATTATTTTGGTTGTTCATTGAATAAAGTTGGTGTCGATTCCTGTGAGTAGCCCTAAAATAGTGACAGATCACCGGATTGTAAAGCAAAACAACTTGCGTTAGGTTAAACGTACTCATAGTTCATTTTTGAAAATACATTTCTGCATGTTAAAATTTACTAAGTTGCCAAAGAGTAATTGATTTCATATCCTTACTTCATTCCTTTTGGATTTTGAATGAAGCATTAGGTCTGCATTCATGCTGTTTTTGACAGTAATTTCTGGTAGGAGACTTTCAAGCTGCAAGGTACCTATTTGAAGATGAGCAAGATGTATCATCTGCAATTCGCTGTTTCGAAACTTTTCTACATTGCTTTTTTGCTGATCAAGTCACGGGGCCTATGGATCCCTTGCTACAATATACAAACATGTAAGGTGCCTACTTCATTAAAGTTTATTTGATTGTTGTACACAAACTGGTAAAATTATCATGAGGCCCTCTTAAAATTAGATGTAGATTCAGGGGACTGTCTACCCATTACTTATAGGTTACCCAAACTTCCTAAAATGCCCTTCCCATTAAACAATTTAACACTGCAAAAAGGGCTTTTCAGTAATGCCCTAAGTCATCAAAATTCTTCACTTCTTTTCCCTAATGAAGCCACGTGTTCAGTGTTTCTCCATTTGATTCTTCCCTTTTTTTCTCTTTCTCTCTCTCTTTCACGCATTTATTTCTCCCTTTCTCCTCTCCTTCTCTGCCATTTTCTCTCACCCACTCTCTCGTTTTCTCACTCTCCATTTCCTCAACAAACCCTAAATCTACCGCTGCTTCCAACATCCGCCGCCGCCCCGTTTCTCCGTCATATATACCACCACCCTGCCGTTTTCTCTCTTTCTCTTTCATTCCACTCCCTCATTCTCGTCTCTCTTCCTATTCACCTCACGACCTTCCTAATGAACCAAAAAAAGGGTTTTTGCGTTTATCTCGAGATTCAATACAGGTAGGTCCATAATCGATTACCTAACATTTTTTGTTTCTCTTCTTTAACATTATCATTCAATTCATGCATTTTTTTGTCTTTCTTGTTAGGGATTTCGTGTATCGATCATATTATCAAGTTTTTCGTCTTACTGATTCTCTTTGGATTAGGTATATCGATTCACGATTTTTTTTTTGTTTTTGGATTAGTATTTGTTTGATTTTGATATTTTGGTATTTTTTTGAGGCAGTGACTGTTTGTTTTGCGGAAAATGATTTTGGAGAATGTTAAAAAGTTGTTAAGAGCTGGACGAGTTCTTCGCTTGATAGAGAGATTAGACAGAAAGATAAAGATAAGCATACGCTTAAGGATTTGTTGTTTTTCTTGCACGTTCCGAGAATGGGAGGGCGCATTTATTTTCACTGGTGAATTTCAGTTTGAGTTTTTTTTTTAGCATTTTCTGTTGAAGGAATTCATAGACCTGTTTTGATTTATTATGTTTGTGTTTTTTTTTATTTGATGCAGCTTTTTGAGAAAATTGTATCCTGGCTATTTGGAATGTCCTCGGTCGTATGATAAGTTACGCTTTGATCCAAGGTGATGCCCGGGTTTTCGCTCATTATGCACGTATTTATTCTATTTTTGCTATATATTTTTTGTTAAGAATATCTAGAATGATTATTTTGGTTGTTCATTGAATAAAGTTGGTGTCGATTCCTGTGAGTAGCCCTAAAATAGTGACAGATCACCGGATTGTAAAGCAAAACAACTTGCGTTAGGTTAAACGTACTCATAGTTCATTTTTGAAAATACATTTCTGCATGTTAAAATTTACTAAGTTGCCAAAGAGTAATTGATTTCATATCCTTACTTCATTCCTTTTGGATTTTGAATGAAGCATTAGGTCTGCATTCATGCTGTTTTTGACAGTAATTTCTGGTAGGAGACTTTCAAGCTGCAAGGTACCTATTTGAAGATGAGCAAGATGTATCATCTGCAATTCGCTGTTTCGAAACTTTTCTACATTGCTTTTTTGCTGATCAAGTCACGGGGCCTATGGATCCCTTGCTACAATATACAAACATGTAAGGTGCCTACTTCATTAAAGTTTATTTGATTGTTGTACACAAACTGGTAAAATTATCATGAGGCCCTCTTAAAATTAGATGTAGATTCAGGGGACTGTCTACCCATTACTTATAGGTTACCCAAACTTCCTAAAATGCCCTTCCCATTAAACAATTTAACACTGCAAAAAGGGCTTTTCAGTAATGCCCTAAGTCATCAAAATTCTTCACTTCTTTTCCCTAATGAAGCCACGTGTTCAGTGTTTCTCCATTTGATTCTTCCCTCTTTTTCTCTTTCTCTCTCTCTTTCACGCTTTTCTTTCTCTCTTTCTCCTCTCCTTCTCTGCCATTTTCTCTCACCCACTCTCTCATTTTCTCACTCTCCATTTCCTCAACAAACCCTAAATCTACCGCTGCTTCCAAAATCCGCCGCCGCCCCGTTTCTCCGTCATATATACCACCACCCTGCCGTTTTCTCTCTTTCTCTTTCATTCAACTCCCTCATTCTCGTCTCTCTTCCTATTCACCTCACGACCTTCCTAATGAACCAAAAAAAGGGTTTTTGCGTTTATCTCGAGATTCAATACAGGTAGGTCCATAATCGATTACCTAACATTTTTTGTTTCTCTTCTTTAACATTATCATTCAATTCATGCATTTTTTTTGTCTTTCTTGTTAGGGATTTCGTGTATCGATCATATTATCAAGTTTTTCGTCTTACTGATTCTCTTTGGATTAGGTATATCGATTCACGATTTTTTTTTTTTGTTTTTGGATTAGTATTTGTTTGATTTTGATATTTTGGTATTTTTTTTGTGGCAGTGACTGTTTGTTTTGCGGAAAATGATTTTGGAGAATGTTAAAAAGTTGTTAAGAGCTGGACGAGTTCTTCGCTTGATAGAGAGATTAGACAGAAAGATAAAGATAAGCATACGCTTAAGGATTTGTTGTTTTTCTTGCACGTTCCGAGAACGGGAGGGCGCATTTTTTTTCACTGGTGAATTTCAGTTTGAGTTTTTTTTTTAGCATTTTCTGTTGAAGGAATTCATAGACCTGTTTTGATTTATTATGTTTGTGTTTTTTTTATTTGATGCAGCTTTTTGAGAAAATTGTATCCTGGCTATTTGGAATGTCCTCGCTCGTATGATAAGTTATGCTTTGATACAAGGTGATGCCCGGGTTTTCGCTCATTATGCACGTATTTATTCTATTTTTGCTATATTTATTTTGTTAAGAATATCTAGAATGATTATTTTGGTTGTTCATTGAATAAAGTTGGTGTCGATTCCTGTGAGTAGCCCTAAAATAATGACAGATCACCGGATTGTAAAGCAAAACAACTTACGTTAGGTTAAACGTACTCATAGTTCATTTTTGAAAATACATTTCTGCATGTTAAAATTTACTAAGTTTCCAAAGAGAAATTGATTTCATATCCTTACTTCATTCCTTTTGGATTTTGAATGAAGCATTAGGTCTGCATTCATGCTGTTTTTGACAGTAATTTCTGGTAGGAGGCTTTCAAGCTGCAAGGTACCTATTTGAAGATGAGCAAGATGTATCATCTGCAATTCGCTGTTTCGAAACTTTTCTACATTGCTTTTTTGCTGATCAAGTCACGGGGCCTATGGATCCCTTGCTACAATATACAAACATGTAAGGTGCCTACTTCATTAAAGTTTATTTGATTGTTGTACATAAACTGGTAAAATTATCATGAGGCCCTCTTAAAATTAGATGTAGATTCAGGGGACTATCTACCCATTTCTTATAGGTTACCCAAACTTCCTAAAATGCCCTTCCCATTAAATAATTTAACACTGCAAAAAGGGCTTTTCAGTAATGCCCTAAGTCATCAAAATTCTTCACTTCTTTTCCCTAATGAAGCCACGTGTTCAGTGTTTCTCCATTTGATTCTTCCCTCTTTTTCTCTTTCTCTCTCTCTTTCACGCTTTTCTTTCTCTCTTTCTCCTCTCCTTCTCTGCCATTTTCTCTCACCCACTCTCTCATTTTCTCACTCTCCATTTCCTCAACAAACCCTAAATCTACCGCTGCTTCCAACATCCGCCGCCGCCCCGTTTCTCCGTCATATATACCACCACCCTGCCGTTTTCTCTCTTTCTCTTTCATTCAACTCCCTCATTCTCGTCTCTCTTCCTATTCACCTCACGACCTTCCTAATGAACCAAAAAAAGGGTTTTTGCGTTTATCTCGAGATTCAATACAGGTAGGTCCATAATCGATTACCTAACATTTTTTGTTTCTCTTCTTTAACATTATCATTCAATTCATGCATTTTTTTTGTCTTTCTTGTTAGGGATTTCGTGTATCGATCATATTATCAAGTTTTTCGTCTTACTGATTCTCTTTGGATTAGGTATATCGATTCACGATTTTTTTTTTTTGTTTTTGGATTAGTATTTGTTTGATTTTGATATTTTGGTATTTTTTTTGTGGCAGTGACTGTTTGTTTTGCGGAAAATGATTTTGGAGAATGTTAAAAAGTTGTTAAGAGCTGGACGAGTTCTTCGCTTGATAGAGAGATTAGACAGAAAGATAAAGATAAGCATACGCTAAAGGATTTGTTGTTTTTCTTGCACGTTCCGAGAATGGGAGGGCGCATTTTTTTCACTGGTGAATTTCAGTTTGAGTTTTTTTTTTAGCATTTTCTGTTGAAGGAATTCATAGACCTGTTTTGATTTATTATGTTTGTGTTTTTTTTTATTTGATGCAGCTTTTTGAGAAAATTGTATCCTGGCTATTTGGAATGTCCTCGGTCGTATGATAAGTTACGCTTTGATCCAAGGTGATGCCCGGGTTTTCGCTCATTATGCACGTATTTATTCTATTTTTGCTATATATTTTTTGTTAAGAATATCTAGAATGATTATTTTGGTTGTTCATTGAATAAAGTTGGTGTCGATTCCTGTGAGTAGCCCTAAAATAGTGACAGATCACCGGATTGTAAAGCAAAACAACTTGCGTTAGGTTAAACGTACTCATAGTTCATTTTTGAAAATACATTTCTGCATGTTAAAATTTACTAAGTTGCCAAAGAGTAATTGATTTCATATCCTTACTTCATTCCTTTTGGATTTTGAATGAAGCATTAGGTCTGCATTCATGCTGTTTTTGACAGTAATTTCTGGTAGGAGACTTTCAAGCTGCAAGGTACCTATTTGAAGATGAGCAAGATGTATCATCTGCAATTCGCTGTTTCGAAACTTTTCTACATTGCTTTTTTGCTGATCAAGTCACGGGGCCTATGGATCCCTTGCTACAATATACAAACATGTAAGGTGCCTACTTCATTAAAGTTTATTTGATTGTTGTACACAAACTGGTAAAATTATCATGAGGCCCTCTTAAAATTAGATGTAGATTCAGGGGACTGTCTACCCATTACTTATAGGTTACCCAAACTTCCTAAAATGCCCTTCCCATTAAACAATTTAACACTGCAAAAAGGGCTTTTCAGTAATGCCCTAAGTCATCAAAATTCTTCACTTCTTTTCCCTAATGAAGCCACGTGTTCAGTGTTTCTCCATTTGATTCTTCCCTTTTTTTCTCTTTCTCTCTCTCTTTCACGCATTTATTTCTCCCTTTCTCCTCTCCTTCTCTGCCATTTTCTCTCACCCACTCTCTCGTTTTCTCACTCTCCATTTCCTCAACAAACCCTAAATCTACCGCTGCTTCCAACATCCGCCGCCGCCCCGTTTCTCCGTCATATATACCACCACCCTGCCGTTTTCTCTCTTTCTCTTTCATTCAACTCCCTCATTCTCGTCTCTCTTCCTATTCACCTCACGACCTTCCTAATGAACCAAAAAAAGGGTTTTTGCGTTTATCTCGAGATTCAATACAGGTAGGTCCATAATCGATTACCTAACATTTTTTATTTCTCTTCTTTAACATTATCATTCAATTCATGCATTTTTTTGTCTTTCTTGTTAGGGATTTCGTGTATCGATCATATTATCAAGTTTTTCGTCTTACTGATTCTCTTTGGATTAGGTATATCGATTCACGATTTTTTTTTTGTTTTTGGATTAGTATTTGTTTGATTTTGATATTTTGGTATTTTTTTGAGGCAGTGACTGTTTGTTTTGCGGAAAATGATTTTGGAGAATGTTAAAAAGTTGTTAAGAGCTGGACGAGTTCTTCGCTTGATAGAGAGATTAGACAGAAAGATAAAGATAAGCATACGCTTAAGGATTTGTTGTTTTTCTTGCACGTTCCGAGAATGGGAGGGCGCATTTATTTTCACTGGTGAATTTCAGTTTGAGTTTTTTTTTTAGCATTTTCTGTTGAAGGAATTCATAGACCTGTTTTGATTTATTATGTTTGTGTTTTTTTTTATTTGATGCAGCTTTTTGAGAAAATTGTATCCTGGCTATTTGGAATGTCCTCGGTCGTATGATAAGTTACGCTTTGATCCAAGGTGATGCCCGGGTTTTCGCTCATTATGCACGTATTTATTCTATTTTTGCTATATATTTTTTGTTAAGAATATCTAGAATGATTATTTTGGTTGTTCATTGAATAAAGTTGGTGTCGATTCCTGTGAGTAGCCCTAAAATAGTGACAGATCACCGGATTGTAAAGCAAAACAACTTGCGTTAGGTTAAACGTACTCATAGTTCATTTTTGAAAATACATTTCTGCATGTTAAAATTTACTAAGTTGCCAAAGAGTAATTGATTTCATATCCTTACTTCATTCCTTTTGGATTTTGAATGAAGCATTAGGTCTGCATTCATGCTGTTTTTGACAGTAATTTCTGGTAGGAGACTTTCAAGCTGCAAGGTACCTATTTGAAGATGAGCAAGATGTATCATCTGCAATTCGCTGTTTCGAAACTTTTCTACATTGCTTTTTTGCTGATCAAGTCACGGGGCCTATGGATCCCTTGCTACAATATACAAACATGTAAGGTGCCTACTTCATTAAAGTTTATTTGATTGTTGTACACAAACTGGTAAAATTATCATGAGGCCCTCTTAAAATTAGATGTAGATTCAGGGGACTGTCTACCCATTACTTATAGGTTACCCAAACTTCCTAAAATGCCCTTCCCATTAAACAATTTAACACTGCAAAAAGGGCTTTTCAGTAATGCCCTAAGTCATCAAAATTCTTCACTTCTTTTCCCTAATGAAGCCACGTGTTCAGTGTTTCTCCATTTGATTCTTCCCTCTTTTTCTCTTTCTCTCTCTCTTTCACGCTTTTCTTTCTCTCTTTCTCCTCTCCTTCTCTGCCATTTTCTCTCACCCACTCTCTCATTTTCTCACTCTCCATTTCCTCAACAAACCCTAAATCTACCGCTGCTTCCAAAATCCGCCGCCGCCCCGTTTCTCCGTCATATATACCACCACCCTGCCGTTTTCTCTCTTTCTCTTTCATTCAACTCCCTCATTCTCGTCTCTCTTCCTATTCACCTCACGACCTTCCTAATGAACCAAAAAAAGGGTTTTTGCGTTTATCTCGAGATTCAATACAGGTAGGTCCATAATCGATTACCTAACATTTTTTGTTTCTCTTCTTTAACATTATCATTCAATTCATGCATTTTTTTTGTCTTTCTTGTTAGGGATTTCGTGTATCGATCATATTATCAAGTTTTTCGTCTTACTGATTCTCTTTGGATTAGGTATATCGATTCACGATTTTTTTTTTTTGTTTTTGGATTAGTATTTGTTTGATTTTGATATTTTGGTATTTTTTTTGTGGCAGTGACTGTTTGTTTTGCGGAAAATGATTTTGGAGAATGTTAAAAAGTTGTTAAGAGCTGGACGAGTTCTTCGCTTGATAGAGAGATTAGACAGAAAGATAAAGATAAGCATACGCTTAAGGATTTGTTGTTTTTCTTGCACGTTCCGAGAATGGGAGGGCGCATTTATTTTCACTGGTGAATTTCAGTTTGAGTTTTTTTTTTAGCATTTTCTGTTGAAGGAATTCATAGACCTGTTTTGATTTATTATGTTTGTGTTTTTTTTTATTTGATGCAGCTTTTTGAGAAAATTGTATCCTGGCTATTTGGAATGTCCTCGGTCGTATGATAAGTTACGCTTTGATCCAAGGTGATGCCCGGGTTTTCGCTCATTATGCACGTATTTATTCTATTTTTGCTATATATTTTTTGTTAAGAATATCTAGAATGATTATTTTGGTTGTTCATTGAATAAAGTTGGTGTCGATTCCTGTGAGTAGCCCTAAAATAGTGACAGATCACCGGATTGTAAAGCAAAACAACTTGCGTTAGGTTAAACGTACTCATAGTTCATTTTTGAAAATACATTTCTGCATGTTAAAATTTACTAAGTTGCCAAAGAGTAATTGATTTCATATCCTTACTTCATTCCTTTTGGATTTTGAATGAAGCATTAGGTCTGCATTCATGCTGTTTTTGACAGTAATTTCTGGTAGGAGACTTTCAAGCTGCAAGGTACCTATTTGAAGATGAGCAAGATGTATCATCTGCAATTCGCTGTTTCGAAACTTTTCTACATTGCTTTTTTGCTGATCAAGTCACGGGGCCTATGGATCCCTTGCTACAATATACAAACATGTAAGGTGCCTACTTCATTAAAGTTTATTTGATTGTTGTACACAAACTGGTAAAATTATCATGAGGCCCTCTTAAAATTAGATGTAGATTCAGGGGACTGTCTACCCATTACTTATAGGTTACCCAAACTTCCTAAAATGCCCTTCCCATTAAACAATTTAACACTGCAAAAAGGGCTTTTCAGTAATGCCCTAAGTCATCAAAATTCTTCACTTCTTTTCCCTAATGAAGCCACGTGTTCAGTGTTTCTCCATTTGATTTTTCCCTCTTTTTCTCGTTCTCTCTCTCTTTCACGCTTTTCTTTCTCTCTTTCTCCTCTCCTTCTCTGCCATTTTCTCTCACCCACTCTCTCATTTTCTCACTCTCCATTTCCTCAACAAACCCTAAATCTACCGCTGCTTCCAAAATCCGCCGCCGCCCCGTTTCTCCGTCATATATACCACCACCCTGCCGTTTTCTCTCTTTCTCTTTCATTCAACTCCCTCATTCTCGTCTCTCTTCCTATTCACCTCACGACCTTCCTAATGAACCAAAAAAAGGGTTTTTGCGTTTATCTCGAGATTCAATACAGGTAGGTCCATAATCGATTACCTAACATTTTTTGTTTCTCTTCTTTAACATTATCATTCAATTCATGCATTTTTTTTGTCTTTCTTGTTAGGGATTTCGTGTATCGATCATATTATCAAGTTTTTCGTCTTACTGATTCTCTTTGGATTAGGTATATCGATTCACGATTTTTTTTTTTTGTTTTTGGATTAGTATTTGTTTGATTTTGATATTTTGGTATTTTTTTTGTGGCAGTGACTGTTTGTTTTGCGGAAAATGATTTTGGAGAATGTTAAAAAGTTGTTAAGAGCTGGACGAGTTCTTCGCTTGATAGAGAGATTAGACAGAAAGATAAAGATAAGCATACGCTTAAGGATTTGTTGTTTTTCTAGCACGTTCCGAGAATGGGAGGGCGCATTTATTTTCACTGGTGAATTTCAGTTTGAGTTTTTTTTTTAGCATTTTCTGTTGAAGGAATTCATAGACCTGTTTTGATTTATTATGTTTGTGTTTTTTTTTATTTGATGCAGCTTTTTGAGAAAATTGTATCCTGGCTATTTGGAATGTCCTCGGTCGTATGATAAGTTACGCTTTGATCCAAGGTGATGCCCGGGTTTTCGCTCATTATGCACGTATTTATTCTATTTTTGCTATATATTTTTTGTTAAGAATATCTAGAATGATTATTTTGGTTGTTCATTGAATAAAGTTGGTGTCGATTCCTGTGAGTAGCCCTAAAATAGTGACAGATCACCGGATTGTAAAGCAAAACAACTTGCGTTAGGTTAAACGTACTCATAGTTCATTTTTGAAAATACATTTCTGCATGTTAAAATTTACTAAGTTGCCAAAGAGTAATTGATTTCATATCCTTACTTCATTCCTTTTGGATTTTGAATGAAGCATTAGGTCTGCATTCATGCTGTTTTTGACAGTAATTTCTGGTAGGAGACTTTCAAGCTGCAAGGTACCTATTTGAAGATGAGCAAGATGTATCATCTGCAATTCGCTGTTTCGAAACTTTTCTACATTGCTTTTTTGCTGATCAAGTCACGGGGCCTATGGATCCCTTGCTACAATATACAAACATGTAAGGTGCCTACTTCATTAAAGTTTATTTGATTGTTGTACACAAACTGGTAAAATTATCATGAGGCCCTCTTAAAATTAGATGTAGATTCAGGGGACTGTCTACCCATTACTTATAGGTTACCCAAACTTCCTAAAATGCCCTTCCCATTAAACAATTTAACACTGCAAAAAGGGCTTTTCAGTAATGCCCTAAGTCATCAAAATTCTTCACTTCTTTTCCCTAATGAAGCCACGTGTTCAGTGTTTCTCCATTTGATTCTTCCCTCTTTTTCTCTTTCTCTCTCTCTTTCATGCTTTTCTTTCTCTCTTTCTCCTCTCCTTCTCTGCCATTTTCTCTCACCCACTCTCTCATTTTCTCACTCTCCATTTCCTCAACAAACCCTAAATCTACCGCTGCTTCCAACATCCGCCGCCGCCCCGTTTCTCCGTCATATATACCACCACCCTGCCGTTTTCTCTCTTTCTCTTTCATTCAACTCCCTCATTCTCGTCTCTCTTCCTATTCACCTCACGACCTTCCTAATGAACCAAAAAAAGGGTTTTTGCGTTTATCTCGAGATTCAATACAGGTAGGTACATAATCGATTACCTAACATTTTTTGTTTCTCTTCTTTAACATTATCATTCAATTCATGCATTTTTTTTGTCTTTCTTGTTAGGGATTTCGTGTATCGATCATATTATCAAGTTTTTCGTCTTACTGATGCTCTTTGGATTAGGTATATCGATTCACGATTTTTTTTTTTGTTTTTGGATTAGTATTTGTTTGATTTTGATATTTTGGTATTTTTTTTGTGGCAGTGACTGTTTGTTTTGCGGAAAATGATTTTGGAGAATGTTAAAAAGTTGTTAAGAGCTGGACGAGTTCTTCGCTTGATAGAGAGATTAGACAGAAAGATAAAGATAAGCATACGCTTAAGGATTTGTTGTTTTTCTTGCACGTTCCGAGAATGGGAGGGCGCATTTATTTTCACTGGTGAATTTCAGTTTGAGTTTTTTTTTTAGCATTTTCTGTTGAAGGAATTCATAGACCTGTTTTGATTTATTATGTTTGTGTTTTTTTTTATTTGATGCAGCTTTTTGAGAAAATTGTATCCTGGCTATTTGGAATGTCCTCGGTCGTATGATAAGTTACGCTTTGATCCAAGGTGATGCCCGGGTTTTCGCTCATTATGCACGTATTTATTCTATTTTTGCTATATATTTTTTGTTAAGAATATCTAGAATGATTATTTTGGTTGTTCATTGAATAAAGTTGGTGTCGATTCCTGTGAGTAGCCCTAAAATAGTGACAGATCACCGGATTGTAAAGCAAAACAACTTGCGTTAGGTTAAACGTACTCATAGTTCATTTTTGAAAATACATTTCTGCATGTTAAAATTTACTAAGTTGCCAAAGAGTAATTGATTTCATATCCTTACTTCATTCCTTTTGGATTTTGAATGAAGCATTAGGTCTGCATTCATGCTGTTTTTGACAGTAATTTCTGGTAGGAGACTTTCAAGCTGCAAGGTACCTATTTGAAGATGAGCAAGATGTATCATCTGCAATTCGCTGTTTCGAAACTTTTCTACATTGCTTTTTTACTGATCAAGTCACGGGGCCTATGGATCCCTTGCTACAATATACAAACATGTAAGGTGCCTACTTCATTAAAGTTTATTTGATTGTTGTACACAAACTGGTAAAATTATCATGAGGCCCTCTTAAAATTAGATGTAGATTCAGGGGACTGTCTACCCATTACTTATAGGTTACCCAAACTTCCTAAAATGCCCTTCCCATTAAACAATTTAACACTGCAAAAAGGGCTTTTCAGTAATGCCCTAAGTCATCAAAATTCTTCACTTCTTTTCCCTAATGAAGCCACGTGTTCAGTGTTTCTCCATTTGATTCTTCCCTCTTTTTCTCTTTCTCTCTCTCTTTCACGCTTTTCTTTCTCTCTTTCTCCTCTCCTTCTCTGCCATTTTCTCTCACCCACTCTCTCATTTTCTCACTCTCCATTTCCTCAACAAACCCTAAATCTACCGCTGCTTCCAACATCCGCCGCCGCCCCGTTTCTCCGTCATATATACCACCACCCTGCCGTTTTCTCTCTTTCTCTTTCATTCAACTCCCTCATTCTCGTCTCTCTTCCTATTCACCTCACGACCTTCCTAATGAACCAAAAAAAGGGTTTTTGCGTTTATCTCGAGATTCAATACAGGTAGGTCCATAATCGATTACCTAACATTTTTTGTTTCTCTTCTTTAACATTATCATTCAATTCATGCATTTTTTTTGTCTTTCTTGTTAGGGATTTCGTGTATCGATCATATTATCAAGTTTTTCGTCTTACTGATTCTCTTTGGATTAGGTATATCGATTCACGATTTTTTTTTTTTGTTTTTGGATTAGTATTTGTTTGATTTTGATATTTTGGTATTTTTTTTGTGGCAGTGACTGTTTGTTTTGCGGAAAATGATTTTGGAGAATGTTAAAAAGTTGTTAAGAGCTGGACGAGTTCTTCGCTTGATAGAGAGATTAGACAGAAAGATAAAGATAAGCATACGCTTAAGGATTTGTTGTTTTTCTTGCACGTTCCGAGAACGGGAGGGCGCATTTTTTTTCACTGGTGAATTTCAGTTTGAGTTTTTTTTTTAGCATTTTCTGTTGAAGGAATTCATAGACCTGTTTTGATTTATTATGTTTGTGTTTTTTTTATTTGATGCAGCTTTTTGAGAAAATTGTATCCTGGCTATTTGGAATGTCCTCGCTCGTATGATAAGTTATGCTTTGATACAAGGTGATGCCCGGGTTTTCGCTCATTATGCACGTATTTATTCTATTTTTGCTATATTTATTTTGTTAAGAATATCTAGAATGATTATTTTGGTTGTTCATTGAATAAAGTTGGTGTCGATTCCTGTGAGTAGCCCTAAAATAATGACAGATCACCGGATTGTAAAGCAAAACAACTTACGTTAGGTTAAACGTACTCATAGTTCATTTTTGAAAATACATTTCTGCATGTTAAAATTTACTAAGTTTCCAAAGAGAAATTGATTTCATATCCTTACTTCATTCCTTTTGGATTTTGAATGAAGCATTAGGTCTGCATTCATGCTGTTTTTGACAGTAATTTCTGGTAGGAGGCTTTCAAGCTGCAAGGTACCTATTTGAAGATGAGCAAGATGTATCATCTGCAATTCGCTGTTTCGAAACTTTTCTACATTGCTTTTTTGCTGATCAAGTCACGGGGCCTATGGATCCATTGCTACAATATACAAACATGTAAGGTGCCTACTTCATTAAAGTTTATTTGATTGTTGTACATAAACTGGTAAAATTATCATGAGGCCCTCTTAAATAAATTGTAGATTCAGGGGACTATCTACCCATTTCTTATAGGTTACCCAAACTTCCTAAAATGCCCTTCCCATTAAATAATTTAACACTGCAAAAAGGGCTTTTCAGTAATGCCCTAAGTCATCAAAATTCTTCACTTCTTTTCCCTAATGAAGCCACGTGTTCAGTGTTTCTCCATTTGATTCTTCCCTCTTTTTCTCTTTCTCTCTCTCTTTCACGCTTTTCTTTCTCTCTTTCTCCTCTCCCTCTCTGCCATTTTCTCTCACCCACTCTCTCATTTTCTCACTCTCCATTTCCTCAACAAACCCTAAATCTACCGCTGCTTCCAACATCCGCCGCCGCCCCGTTTCTCCGTCATATATACCACCACCCTGCCGTTTTCTCTCTTTCTCTTTCATTCAACTCCCTCATTCTCGTCTCTCTTCCTATTCACCTCACGACCTTCCAAATGAACCAAAAAAAGGGTTTTTGCGTTTATCTCGAGATTCAATACAGGTAGGTCCATAATCGATTACCTAACATTTTTTGTTTCTCTTCTTTAACATTATCATTCAATTCATGCATTTTTTTTGTCTTTCTTGTTAGGGATTTCGTGTATCGATCATATTATCAAGTTTTTCGTCTTACTGATTCTCTTTGGATTAGGTATATCGATTCACGATTTTTTTTTTTTGTTTTTGGATTAGTATTTGTTTGATTTTGATATTTTGGTATTTTTTTTGTGGCAGTGACTGTTTGTTTTGCGGAAAATGATTTTGGAGAATGTTAAAAAGTTGTTAAGAGCTGGACGAGTTCTTCGCTTGATAGAGAGATTAGACAGAAAGATAAAGATAAGCATACGCTAAAGGATTTGTTGTTTTTCTTGCACGTTCCGAGAATGGGAGGGCGCATTTTTTTCACTGGTGAATTTCAGTTTGAGTTTTTTTTTTAGCATTTTCTGTTGAAGGAATTCATAGACCTGTTTTGATTTATTATGTTTGTGTTTTTTTTTATTTGATGCAGCTTTTTGAGAAAATTGTATCCTGGCTATTTGGAATGTCCTCGGTCGTATGATAAGTTACGCTTTGATCCAAGGTGATGCCCGGGTTTTCGCTCATTATGCACGTATTTATTCTATTTTTGCTATATATTTTTTGTTAAGAATATCTAGAATGATTATTTTGGTTGTTCATTGAATAAAGTTGGTGTCGATTCCTGTGAATAGCCCTAAAATAGTGACAGATCACCGGATTGTAAAGCAAAACAACTTGCGTTAGGTTAAACGTACTCATAGTTCATTTTTGAAAATACATTTCTGCATGTTAAAATTTACTAAGTTGCCAAAGAGTAATTGATTTCATATCCTTACTTCATTCCTTTTGGATTTTGAATGAAGCATTAGGTCTGCATTCATGCTGTTTTTGACAGTAATTTCTGGTAGGAGACTTTCAAGCTGCAAGGTACCTATTTGAAGATGAGCAAGATGTATCATCTGCAATTCGCTGTTTCGAAACTTTTCTACATTGCTTTTTTGCTGATCAAGTCACGGGGCCTATGGATCCCTTGCTACAATATACAAACATGTAAGGTGCCTACTTCATTAAAGTTTATTTGATTGTTGTACACAAACTGGTAAAATTATCATGAGGCCCTCTTAAAATTAGATGTAGATTCAGGGGACTGTCTACCCATTACTTATAGGTTACCCAAACTTCCTAAAATGCCCTTCCCATTAAACAATTTAACACTGCAAAAAGGGCTTTTCAGTAATGCCCTAAGTCATCAAAATTCTTCACTTCTTTTCCCTAATGAAGCCACGTGTTCAGTGTTTCTCCATTTGATTCTTCCCTTTTTTTCTCTTTCTCTCTCTCTTTCACGCATTTATTTCTCCCTTTCTCCTCTCCTTCTCTGCCATTTTCTCTCACCCACTCTCTCGTTTTCTCACTCTCCATTTCCTCAACAAACCCTAAATCTACCGCTGCTTCCAACATCCGCCGCCGCCCCGTTTCTCCGTCATATATACCACCACCCTGCCGTTTTCTCTCTTTCTCTTTCATTCCACTCCCTCATTCTCGTCTCTCTTCCTATTCACCTCACGACCTTCCTAATGAACCAAAAAAAGGGTTTTTGCGTTTATCTCGAGATTCAATACAGGTAGGTCCATAATCGATTACCTAACATTTTGTGTTTCTCTTCTTTAACATTATCATTCAATTCATGCATTTTTTTGTCTTTCTTGTTAGGGATTTCGTGTATCGATCATATTATCAAGTTTTTCGTCTTACTGATTCTCTTTGGATTAGGTATATCGATTCACGATTTTTTTTTTGTTTTTGGATTAGTATTTGTTTGATTTTGATATTTTGGTATTTTTTTGAGGCAGTGACTGTTTGTTTTGCGGAAAATGATTTTGGAGAATGTTAAAAAGTTGTTAAGAGCTGGACGAGTTCTTCGCTTGATAGAGAGATTAGACAGAAAGATAAAGATAAGCATACGCTTAAGGATTTGTTGTTTTTCTTGCACGTTCCGAGAATGGGAGGGCGCATTTATTTTCACTGGTGAATTTCAGTTTGAGTTTTTTTTTTAGCATTTTCTGTTGAAGGAATTCATAGACCTGTTTTGATTTATTATGTTTGTGTTTTTTTTTATTTGATGCAGCTTTTTGAGAAAATTGTATCCTGGCTATTTGGAATGTCCTCGGTCGTATGATAAGTTACGCTTTGATCCAAGGTGATGCCCGGGTTTTCGCTCATTATGCACGTATTTATTCTATTTTTGCTATATATTTTTTGTTAAGAATATCTAGAATGATTATTTTGGTTGTTCATTGAATAAAGTTGGTGTCGATTCCTGTGAGTAGCCCTAAAATAGTGACAGATCACCGGATTGTAAAGCAAAACAACTTGCGTTAGGTTAAACGTACTCATAGTTCATTTTTGAAAATACATTTCTGCATGTTAAAATTTACTAAGTTGCCAAAGAGTAATTGATTTCATATCCTTACTTCATTCCTTTTGGATTTTGAATGAAGCATTAGGTCTGCATTCATGCTGTTTTTGACAGTAATTTCTGGTAGGAGACTTTCAAGCTGCAAGGTACCTATTTGAAGATGAGCAAGATGTATCATCTGCAATTCGCTGTTTCGAAACTTTTCTACATTGCTTTTTTGCTGATCAAGTCACGGGGCCTATGGATCCCTTGCTACAATATACAAACATGTAAGGTGCCTACTTCATTAAAGTTTATTTGATTGTTGTACACAAACTGGTAAAATTATCATGAGGCCCTCTTAAAATTAGATGTAGATTCAGGGGACTGTCTACCCATTACTTATAGGTTACCCAAACTTCCTAAAATGCCCTTCCCATTAAACAATTTAACACTGCAAAAAGGGCTTTTCAGTAATGCCCTAAGTCATCAAAATTCTTCACTTCTTTTCCCTAATGAAGCCACGTGTTCAGTGTTTCTCCATTTGATTCTTCCCTCTTTTTCTCTTTCTCTCTCTCTTTCACGCTTTTCTTTCTCTCTTTCTCCTCTCCTTCTCTGCCATTTTCTCTCACCCACTCTCTCATTTTCTCACTCTCCATTTCCTCAACAAACCCTAAATCTACCGCTGCTTCCAAAATCCGCCGCCGCCCCGTTTCTCCGTCATATATACCACCACCCTGCCGTTTTCTCTCTTTCTCTTTCATTCAACTCCCTCATTCTCGTCTCTCTTCCTATTCACCTCACGACCTTCCTAATGAACCAAAAAAAGGGTTTTTGCGTTTATCTCGAGATTCAATACAGGTAGGTCCATAATCGATTACCTAACATTTTTTGTTTCTCTTCTTTAACATTATCATTCAATTCATGCATTTTTTTTGTCTTTCTTGTTAGGGATTTCGTGTATCGATCATATTATCAAGTTTTTCGTCTTACTGATTCTCTTTGGATTAGGTATATCGATTCACGATTTTTTTTTTTTGTTTTTGGATTAGTATTTGTTTGATTTTGATATTTTGGTATTTTTTTTGTGGCAGTGACTGTTTGTTTTGCGGAAAATGATTTTGGAGAATGTTAAAAAGTTGTTAAGAGCTGGACGAGTTCTTCGCTTGATAGAGAGATTAGACAGAAAGATAAAGATAAGCATACGCTTAAGGATTTGTTGTTTTTCTTGCACGTTCCGAGAATGGGAGGGCGCATTTATTTTCACTGGTGAATTTCAGTTTGAGTTTTTTTTTTAGCATTTTCTGTTGAAGGAATTCATAGACCTGTTTTGATTTATTATGTTTGTGTTTTTTTTTATTTGATGCAGCTTTTTGAGAAAATTGTATCCTGGCTATTTGGAATGTCCTCGGTCGTATGATAAGTTACGCTTTGATCCAAGGTGATGCCCGGGTTTTCGCTCATTATGCACGTATTTATTCTATTTTTGCTATATATTTTTTGTTAAGAATATCTAGAATGATTATTTTGGTTGTTCATTGAATAAAGTTGGTGTCGATTCCTGTGAGTAGCCCTAAAATAGTGACAGATCACCGGATTGTAAAGCAAAACAACTTGCGTTAGGTTAAACGTACTCATAGTTCATTTTTGAAAATACATTTCTGCATGTTAAAATTTACTAAGTTGCCAAAGAGTAATTGATTTCATATCCTTACTTCATTCCTTTTGGATTTTGAATGAAGCATTAGGTCTGCATTCATGCTGTTTTTGACAGTAATTTCTGGTAGGAGACTTTCAAGCTGCAAGGTACCTATTTGAAGATGAGCAAGATGTATCATCTGCAATTCGCTGTTTCGAAACTTTTCTACATTGCTTTTTTGCTGATCAAGTCACGGGGCCTATGGATCCCTTGCTACAATATACAAACATGTAAGGTGCCTACTTCATTAAAGTTTATTTGATTGTTGTACACAAACTGGTAAAATTATCATGAGGCCCTCTTAAAATTAGATGTAGATTCAGGGGACTGTCTACCCATTACTTATAGGTTACCCAAACTTCCTAAAATGCCCTTCCCATTAAACAATTTAACACTGCAAAAAGGGCTTTTCAGTAATGCCCTAAGTCATCAAAATTCTTCACTTCTTTTCCCTAATGAAGCCACGTGTTCAGTGTTTCTCCATTTGATTCTTCCCTCTTTTTCTCTTTCTCTCTCTCTTTCACGCTTTTCTTTCTCTCTTTCTCCTCTCCTTCTCTGCCATTTTCTCTCACCCACTCTCTCATTTTCTCACTCTCCATTTCCTCAACAAACCCTAAATCTACCGCTGCTTCCAAAATCCGCCGCCGCCCCGTTTCTCCGTCATATATACCACCACCCTGCCGTTTTCTCTCTTTCTCTTTCATTCAACTCCCTCATTCTCGTCTCTCTTCCTATTCACCTCACGACCTTCCTAATGAACCAAAAAAAGGGTTTTTGCGTTTATCTCGAGATTCAATACAGGTAGGTCCATAATCGATTACCTAACATTTTTTGTTTCTCTTCTTTAACATTATCATTCAATTCATGCATTTTTTTTGTCTTTCTTGTTAGGGATTTCGTGTATCGATCATATTATCAAGTTTTTCGTCTTACTGATTCTCTTTGGATTAGGTATATCGATTCACGATTTTTTTTTTTTGTTTTTGGATTAGTATTTGTTTGATTTTGATATTTTGGTATTTTTTTTGTGGCAGTGACTGTTTGTTTTGCGGAAAATGATTTTGGAGAATGTTAAAAAGTTGTTAAGAGCTGGACGAGTTCTTCGCTTGATAGAGAGATTAGACAGAAAGATAAAGATAAGCATACGCTTAAGGATTTGTTGTTTTTCTAGCACGTTCCGAGAATGGGAGGGCGCATTTATTTTCACTGGTGAATTTCAGTTTGAGTTTTTTTTTTTAGCATTTTCTGTTGAAGGAATTCATAGACCTGTTTTGATTTATTATGTTTGTGTTTTTTTTTATTTGATGCAGCTTTTTGAGAAAATTGTATCCTGGCTATTTGGAATGTCCTCGGTCGTATGATAAGTTACGCTTTGATCCAAGGTGATGCCCGGGTTTTCGCTCATTATGCACGTATTTATTCTATTTTTGCTATATATTTTTTGTTAAGAATATCTAGAATGATTATTTTGGTTGTTCATTGAATAAAGTTGGTGTCGATTCCTGTGAGTAGCCCTAAAATAGTGACAGATCACCGGATTGTAAAGCAAAACAACTTGCGTTAGGTTAAACGTACTCATAGTTCATTTTTGAAAATACATTTCTGCATGTTAAAATTTACTAAGTTGCCAAAGAGTAATTGATTTCATATCCTTACTTCATTCCTTTTGGATTTTGAATGAAGCATTAGGTCTGCATTCATGCTGTTTTTGACAGTAATTTCTGGTAGGAGACTTTCAAGCTGCAAGGTACCTATTTGAAGATGAGCAAGATGTATCATCTGCAATTCGCTGTTTCGAAACTTTTCTACATTGCTTTTTTGCTGATCAAGTCACGGGGCCTATGGATCCCTTGCTACAATATACAAACATGTAAGGTGCCTACTTCATTAAAGTTTATTTGATTGTTGTACACAAACTGGTAAAATTATCATGAGGCCCTCTTAAAATTAGATGTAGATTCAGGGGACTGTCTACCCATTACTTATAGGTTACCCAAACTTCCTAAAATGCCCTTCCCATTAAACAATTTAACACTGCAAAAAGGGCTTTTCAGTAATGCCCTAAGTCATCAAAATTCTTCACTTCTTTTCCCTAATGAAGCCACGTGTTCAGTGTTTCTCCATTTGATTCTTCCCTCTTTTTCTCTTTCTCTCTCTCTTTCACGCTTTTCTTTCTCTCTTTCTCCTCTCCTTCTCTGCCATTTTCTCTCACCCACTCTCTCATTTTCTCACTCTCCATTTCCTCAACAAACCCTAAATCTACCGCTGCTTCCAAAATCCGCCGCCGCCCCGTTTCTCCGTCATATATACCACCACCCTGCCGTTTTCTCTCTTTCTCTTTCATTCAACTCCCTCATTCTCGTCTCTCTTCCTATTCACCTCACGACCTTCCTAATGAACCAAAAAAAGGGTTTTTGCGTTTATCTCGAGATTCAATACAGGTAGGTCCATAATCGATTACCTAACATTTTTTGTTTCTCTTCTTTAACATTATCATTCAATTCATGCATTTTTTTTGTCTTTCTTGTTAGGGATTTCGTGTATCGATCATATTATCAAGTTTTTCGTCTTACTGATTCTCTTTGGATTAGGTATATCGATTCACGATTTTTTTTTTTGTTTTTGGATTAGTATTTGTTTGATTTTGATATTTTGGTATTTTTTTTGTGGCAGTGACTGTTTGTTTTGCGGAAAATGATTTTGGAGAATGTTAAAAAGTTGTTAAGAGCTGGACGAGTTCTTCGCTTGATAGAGAGATTAGACAGAAAGATAAAGATAAGCATACGCTTAAGGATTTGTTGTTTTTCTAGCACGTTCCGAGAATGGGAGGGCGCATTTATTTTCACTGGTGAATTTCAGTTTGAGTTTTTTTTTTAGCATTTTCTGTTGAAGGAATTCATAGACCTGTTTTGATTTATTATGTTTGTGTTTTTTTTTATTTGATGCAGCTTTTTGAGAAAATTGTATCCTGGCTATTTGGAATGTCCTCGGTCGTATGATAAGTTACGCTTTGATCCAAGGTGATGCCCGGGTTTTCGCTCATTATGCACGTATTTATTCTATTTTTGCTATATATTTTTTGTTAAGAATATCTAGAATGATTATTTTGGTTGTTCATTGAATAAAGTTGGTGTCGATTCCTGTGAGTAGCCCTAAAATAGTGACAGATCACCGGATTGTAAAGCAAAACAACTTGCGTTAGGTTAAACGTACTCATAGTTCATTTTTGAAAATACATTTCTGCATGTTAAAATTTACTAAGTTGCCAAAGAGTAATTGATTTCATATCCTTACTTCATTCCTTTTGGATTTTGAATGAAGCATTAGGTCTGCATTCATGCTGTTTTTGACAGTAATTTCTGGTAGGAGACTTTCAAGCTGCAAGGTACCTATTTGAAGATGAGCAAGATGTATCATCTGCAATTCGCTGTTTCGAAACTTTTCTACATTGCTTTTTTGCTGATCAAGTCACGGGGCCTATGGATCCCTTGCTACAATATACAAACATGTAAGGTGCCTACTTCATTAAAGTTTATTTGATTGTTGTACACAAACTGGTAAAATTATCATGAGGCCCTCTTAAAATTAGATGTAGATTCAGGGGACTGTCTACCCATTACTTATAGGTTACCCAAACTTCCTAAAATGCCCTTCCCATTAAACAATTTAACACTGCAAAAAGGGCTTTTCAGTAATGCCCTAAGTCATCAAAATTCTTCACTTCTTTTCCCTAATGAAGCCACGTGTTCAGTGTTTCTCCATTTGATTCTTCCCTCTTTTTCTCTTTCTCTCTCTCTTTCACGCTTTTCTTTCTCTCTTTCTCCTCTCCTTCTCTGCCATTTTCTCTCACCCACTCTCTCATTTTCTCACTCTCCATTTCCTCAACAAACCCTAAATCTACCGCTGCTTCCAACATCCGCCGCCGCCCCGTTTCTCCGTCATATATACCACCACCCTGCCGTTTTCTCTCTTTCTCTTTCATTCAACTCCCTCATTCTCGTCTCTCTTCCTATTCACCTCACGACCTTCCTAATGAACCAAAAAAAGGGTTTTTGCGTTTATCTCGAGATTCAATACAGGTAGGTCCATAATCGATTACCTAACATTTTTTGTTTCTCTTCTTTAACATTATCATTCAATTCATGCATTTTTTTTGTCTTTCTTGTTAGGGATTTCGTGTATCGATCATATTATCAAGTTTTTCGTCTTACTGATTCTCTTTGGATTAGGTATATCGATTCACGATTTTTTTTTTTTGTTTTTGGATTAGTATTTGTTTGATTTTGATATTTTGGTATTTTTTTTGTGGCAGTGACTGTTTGTTTTGCGGAAAATGATTTTGGAGAATGTTAAAAAGTTGTTAAGAGCTGGACGAGTTCTTCGCTTGATAGAGAGATTAGACAGAAAGATAAAGATAAGCATACGCTTAAGGATTTGTTGTTTTTCTTGCACGTTCCGAGAACGGGAGGGCGCATTTTTTTTCACTGGTGAATTTCAGTTTGAGTTTTTTTTTTAGCATTTTCTGTTGAAGGAATTCATAGACCTGTTTTGATTTATTATGTTTGTGTTTTTTTTTATTTGATGCAGCTTTTTGAGAAAATTGTATCCTGGCTATTTGGAATGTCCTCGCTCGTATGATAAGTTATGCTTTGATCCAAGGTGATGCCCGGGTGTTCGCTCATTATGCACGTATTTATTCTATTTTTGCTATATTTATTTTGTTAAGAATATCTAGAATGATTATTTTGGTTGTTCATTGAATAAAGTTGGTGTCGATTCCTGTGAGTAGCCCTAAAATAATGACAGATCACCGGATTGTAAAGCAAAACAACTTACGTTAGGTTAAACGTACTCATAGTTCATTTTTGAAAATACATTTCTGCATATTAAAATTTACTAAGTTTCCAAAGAGAAATTGATTTCATATCCTTACTTCATTCCTTTTGGATTTTGAATGAAGCATTAGGTCTGCATTCATGCTGTTTTTGACAGTAATTTCTGGTAGGAGGCTTTCAAGCTGCAAGGTACCTATTTGAAGATGAGCAAGATGTATCATCTGCAATTCGCTGTTTCGAAACTTTTCTACATTGCTTTTTTGCTGATCAAGTCACGGGGCCTATGGATCCCTTGCTACAATATACAAACATGTAAGGTGCCTACTTCATTAAAGTTTATTTGATTGTTGTACACAAACTGGTAAAATTATCATGAGGCCCTCTTAAAATTAGATGTAGATTCAGGGGACTGTCTACCCATTACTTATAGGTTACCCAAACTTCCTAAAATGCCCTTCCCATTAAACAATTTAACACTGCAAAAAGGGCTTTTCAGTAATGCCCTAAGTCATCAAAATTCTTCACTTCTTTTCCCTAATGAAGCCACGTGTTCAGTGTTTCTCCATTTGATTCTTCCCTTTTTTTCTCTTTCTCTCTCTCTTTCACGCATTTATTTCTCCCTTTCTCCTCTCCTTCTCTGCCATTTTCTCTCACCCACTCTCTCGTTTTCTCACTCTCCATTTCCTCAACAAACCCTAAATCTACCGCTGCTTCCAACATCCGCCGCCGCCCCGTTTCTCCGTCAATATATACCACCACCCTGCCGTTTTCTCTCTTTCTCTTTCATTCAACTCCCTCATTCTCGTCTCTCTTCCTATTCACCTCACGACCTTCCTAATGAACCAAAAAAAGGGTTTTTGCGTTTATCTCGAGATTCAATACAGGTAGGTCCATAATCGATTACCTAACATTTTTTGTTTCTCTTCTTTAACATTATCATTCAATTCATGCATTTTTTTTGTCTTTCTTGTTAGGGATTTCGTGTATCGATCATATTATCAAGTTTTTCGTCTTACTGATTCTCTTTGGATTAGGTATATCGATTCACGATTTTTTTTTTTTTTTTTTGGATTAGTATTTGTTTGATTTTGATATTTTGGTATTTTTTTGAGGCAGTGACTGTTTGTTTTGCGGAAAATGATTTTGGAGAATGTTAAAAAGTTGTTAAGAGCTGGAAGAGTTCTTCGCTTGATAGAGAGATTAGACAGAAAGATAAAGATAAGCATACGCTTAAGGATTTGTTGTTTTTCTTGCACGTTCCGAGAATGGGAGGGCGCATTTATTTTCACTGGTGAATTTCAGTTTGAGTTTTTTTTTTAGCATTTTCTGTTGAAGGAATTCATAGACCTGTTTTGATTTATTATGTTTGTGTTTTTTTTTATTTGATGCAGCTTTTTGAGAAAATTGTATCCTGGCTATTTGGAATGTCCTCGGTCGTATGATAAGTTACGCTTTGATCCAAGGTGATGCCCGGGTTTTCGCTCATTATGCACGTATTTATTCTATTTTTGCTATATATTTTTTGTTAAGAATATCTAGAATGATTATTTTGGTTGTTCATTGAATAAAGTTGGTGTCGATTCCTGTGAGTAGCCCTAAAATAGTGACAGATCACCGGATTGTAAAGCAAAACAACTTGCGTTAGGTTAAACGTACTCATAGTTCATTTTTGAAAATACATTTCTGCATGTTAAAATTTACTAAGTTGCCAAAGAGTAATTGATTTCATATCCTTACTTCATTCCTTTTGGATTTTGAATGAAGCATTAGGTCTGCATTCATGCTGTTTTTGACAGTAATTTCTGGTAGGAGACTTTCAAGCTGCAAGGTACCTATTTGAAGATGAGCAAGATGTATCATCTGCAATTCGCTGTTTCGAAACTTTTCTACATTGCTTTTTTGCTGATCAAGTCACGGGGCCTATGGATCCCTTGCTACAATATACAAACATGTAAGGTGCCTACTTCATTAAAGTTTATTTGATTGTTGTACACAAACTGGTAAAATTATCATGAGGCCCTCTTAAAATTAGATGTAGATTCAGGGGACTGTCTACCCATTACTTATAGGTTACCCAAACTTCCTAAAATGCCCTTCCCATTAAACAATTTAACACTGCAAAAAGGGCTTTTCAGTAATGCCCTAAGTCATCAAAATTCTTCACTTCTTTTCCCTAATGAAGCCACGTGTTCAGTGTTTCTCCATTTGATTCTTCCCTCTTTTTCTCTTTCTCTCTCTCTTTCACGCTTTTCTTTCTCTCTTTCTCCTCTCCTTCTCTGCCATTTTCTCTCACCCACTCTCTCATTTTCTCACTCTCCATTTCCTCAACAAACCCTAAATCTACCGCTGCTTCCAACATCCGCCGCCGCCCCGTTTCTCCGTCATATATACCACCACCCTGCCGTTTTCTCTCTTTCTCTTTCATTCAACTCCCTCATTCTCGTCTCTCTTCCTATTCACCTCACGACCTTCCTAATGAACCAAAAAAAGGGTTTTTGCGTTTATCTCGAGATTCAATACAGGTAGGTCCATAATCGATTACCTAACATTTTTTGTTTCTCTTCTTTAACATTATCATTCAATTCATGCATTTTTTTTGTCTTTCTTGTTAGGGATTTCGTGTATCGATCATATTATCAAGTTTTTCGTCTTACTGATTCTCTTTGGATTAGGTATATCGATTCACGATTTTTTTTTTTTGTTTTTGGATTAGTATTTGTTTGATTTTGATATTTTGGTATTTTTTTTGTGGCAGTGACTGTTTGTTTTGCGGAAAATGATTTTGGAGAATGTTAAAAAGTTGTTAAGAGCTGGACGAGTTCTTCGCTTGATAGAGAGATTAGACAGAAAGATAAAGATAAGCATACGCTTAAGGATTTGTTGTTTTTCTTGCACGTTCCGAGAACGGGAGGGCGCATTTTTTTTCACTGGTGAATTTCAGTTTGAGTTTTTTTTTTAGCATTTTCTGTTGAAGGAATTCATAGACCTGTTTTGATTTATTATGTTTGTGTTTTTTTTTATTTGATGCAGCTTTTTGAGAAAATTGTATCCTGGCTATTTGGAATGTCCTCGCTCGTATGATAAGTTACGCTTTGATCCAAGGTGATGCCCGGGTTTTCGCTCATTATGCACGTATTTATTCTATTTTTGCTATATTTATTTTGTTAAGAATATCTAGAATGATTATTTTGGTTGTTCATTGAATAAAGTTGGTGTCGATTCCTGTGAGTAGCCCTAAAATAATGACAGATCACCGGATTGTAAAGCAAAACAACTTACGTTAGGTTAAACGTACTCATAGTTCATTTTTGAAAATACATTTCTGCATGTTAAAATTTACTAAGTTTCCAAAGAGAAATTGATTTCATATCCTTACTTCATTCCTTTTGGATTTTGAATGAAGCATTAGGTCTGCATTCATGCTGTTTTTGACAGTAATTTCTGGTAGGAGGCTTTCAAGCTGCAAGGTACCTATTTGAAGATGAGCAAGATGTATCATCTGCAATTCGCTGTTTCGAAACTTTTCTACATTGCTTTTTTGCTGATCAAGTCACGGGGCCTATGGATCCCTTGCTACAATATACAAACATGTAAGGTGCCTACTTCATTAAAGTTTATTTGATTGTTGTACACAAACTGGTAAAATTATCATGAGGCCCTCTTAAAATTAGATGTAGATTCAGGGGACTGTCTACCCATTACTTATAGGTTACCCAAACTTCCTAAAATGCCCTTCCCATTAAACAATTTAACACTGCAAAAAGGGCTTTTCAGTAATGCCCTAAGTCATCAAAATTCTTCACTTCTTTTCCCTAATGAAGCCACGTGTTCAGTGTTTCTCCATTTGATTCTTCCCTTTTTTTCTCTTTCTCTCTCTCTTTCACGCATTTATTTCTCCCTTTCTCCTCTCCTTCTCTGCCATTTTCTCTCACCCACTCTCTCGTTTTCTCACTCTCCATTTCCTCAACAAACCCTAAATCTACCGCTGCTTCCAACATCCGCCGCCGCCCCGTTTCTCCGTCATATATACCACCACCCTGCCGTTTTCTCTCTTTCTCTTTCATTCAACTCCCTCATTCTCGTCTCTCTTCCTATTCACCTCACGACCTTCCTAATGAACCAAAAAAAGGGTTTTTGCGTTTATCTCGAGATTCAATACAGGTAGGTCCATAATCGATTACCTAACATTTTTTGTTTCTCTTCTTTAACATTATCATTCAATTCATGCATTTTTTTTGTCTTTCTTGTTAGGGATTTCGTGTATCGATCATATTATCAAGTTTTTCGTCTTACTGATTCTCTTTGGATTAGGTATATCGATTCACGATTTTTTTTTTTTGTTTTTGGATTAGTATTTGTTTGATTTTGATATTTTGGTATTTTTTTGAGGCAGTGACTGTTTGTTTTGCGGAAAATGATTTTGGAGAATGTTAAAAAGTTGTTAAGAGCTGGACGAGTTCTTCGCTTGATAGAGAGATTAGACAGAAAGATAAAGATAAGCATACGCTTAAGGATTTGTTGTTTTTCTTGCACGTTCCGAGAATGGGAGGGCGCATTTATTTTCACTGGTGAATTTCAGTTTGAGTTTTTTTTTTAGCATTTTCTGTTGAAGGAATTCATAGACCTGTTTTGATTTATTATGTTTGTGTTTTTTTTTATTTGATGCAGCTTTTTGAGAAAATTGTATCCTGGCTATTTGGAATGTCCTCGGTCGTATGATAAGTTACGCTTTGATCCAAGGTGATGCCCGGGTTTTCGCTCATTATGCACGTATTTATTCTATTTTTGCTATATATTTTTTGTTAAGAATATCTAGAATGATTATTTTGGTTGTTCATTGAATAAAGTTGGTGTCGATTCCTGTGAGTAGCCCTAAAATAGTGACAGATCACCGGATTGTAAAGCAAAACAACTTGCGTTAGGTTAAACGTACTCATAGTTCATTTTTGAAAATACATTTCTGCATGTTAAAATTTACTAAGTTGCCAAAGAGTAATTGATTTCATATCCTTACTTCATTCCTTTTGGATTTTGAATGAAGCATTAGGTCTGCATTCATGCTGTTTTTGACAGTAATTTCTGGTAGGAGACTTTCAAGCTGCAAGGTACCTATTTGAAGATGAGCAAGATGTATCATCTGCAATTCGCTGTTTCGAAACTTTTCTACATTGCTTTTTTGCTGATCAAGTCACGGGGCCTATGGATCCCTTGCTACAATATACAAACATGTAAGGTGCCTACTTCATTAAAGTTTATTTGATTGTTGTACACAAACTGGTAAAATTATCATGAGGCCCTCTTAAAATTAGATGTAGATTCAGGGGACTGTCTACCCATTACTTATAGGTTACCCAAACTTCCTAAAATGCCCTTCCCATTAAACAATTTAACACTGCAAAAAGGGCTTTTCAGTAATGCCCTAAGTCATCAAAATTCTTCACTTCTTTTCCCTAATGAAGCCACGTGTTCAGTGTTTCTCCATTTGATTCTTCCCTCTTTTTCTCTTTCTCTCTCTCTTTCACGCTTTTCTTTCTCTCTTTCTCCTCTCCTTCTCTGCCATTTTCTCTCACCCACTCTCTCATTTTCTCACTCTCCATTTCCTCAACAAACCCTAAATCTACCGCTGCTTCCAAAATCCGCCGCCGCCCCGTTTCTCCGTCATATATACCACCACCCTGCCGTTTTCTCTCTTTCTCTTTCATTCAACTCCCTCATTCTCGTCTCTCTTCCTATTCACCTCACGACCTTCCTAATGAACCAAAAAAAGGGTTTTTGCGTTTATCTCGAGATTCAATACAGGTAGGTCCATAATCGATTACCTAACATTTTTTGTTTCTCTTCTTTAACATTATCATTCAATTCATGCATTTTTTTTGTCTTTCTTGTTAGGGATTTCGTGTATCGATCATATTATCAAGTTTTTCGTCTTACTGATTCTCTTTGGATTAGGTATATCGATTCACGATTTTTTTTTTTTGTTTTTGGATTAGTATTTGTTTGATTTTGATATTTTGGTATTTTTTTTGTGGCAGTGACTGTTTGTTTTGCGGAAAATGATTTTGGAGAATGTTAAAAAGTTGTTAAGAGCTGGACGAGTTCTTCGCTTGATAGAGAGATTAGACAGAAAGATAAAGATAAGCATACGCTTAAGGATTTGTTGTTTTTCTTGCACGTTCCGAGAATGGGAGGGCGCATTTATTTTCACTGGTGAATTTCAGTTTGAGTTTTTTTTTTAGCATTTTCTGTTGAAGGAATTCATAGACCTGTTTTGATTTATTATGTTTGTGTTTTTTTTTATTTGATGCAGCTTTTTGAGAAAATTGTATCCTGGCTATTTGGAATGTCCTCGGTCGTATGATAAGTTACGCTTTGATCCAAGGTGATGCCCGGGTTTTCGCTCATTATGCACGTATTTATTCTATTTTTGCTATATATTTTTTGTTAAGAATATCTAGAATGATTATTTTGGTTGTTCATTGAATAAAGTTGGTGTCGATTCCTGTGAGTAGCCCTAAAATAGTGACAGATCACCGGATTGTAAAGCAAAACAACTTGCGTTAGGTTAAACGTACTCATAGTTCATTTTTGAAAATACATTTCTGCATGTTAAAATTTACTAAGTTGCCAAAGAGTAATTGATTTCATATCCTTACTTCATTCCTTTTGGATTTTGAATGAAGCATTAGGTCTGCATTCATGCTGTTTTTGACAGTAATTTCTGGTAGGAGACTTTCAAGCTGCAAGGTACCTATTTGAAGATGAGCAAGATGTATCATCTGCAATTCGCTGTTTCGAAACTTTTCTACATTGCTTTTTTGCTGATCAAGTCACGGGGCCTATGGATCCCTTGCTACAATATACAAACATGTAAGGTGCCTACTTCATTAAAGTTTATTTGATTGTTGTACACAAACTGGTAAAATTATCATGAGGCTCTCTTAAAATTAGATGTAGATTCAGGGGACTGTCTACCCATTACTTATAGGTTACCCAAACTTCCTAAAATGCCCTTCCCATTAAACAATTTAACACTGCAAAAAGGGCTTTTCAGTAATGCCCTAAGTCATCAAAATTCTTCACTTCTTTTCCCTAATGAAGCCACGTGTTCAGTGTTTCTCCATTTGATTCTTCCCTCTTTTTCTCTTTCTCTCTCTCTTTCACGCTTTTCTTTCTCTCTTTCTCCTCTCCTTCTCTGCCATTTTCTCTCACCCACTCTCTCATTTTCTCACTCTCCATTTCCTCAACAAACCCTAAATCTACCGCTGCTTCCAACATCCGCCG
This sequence comes from Lathyrus tuberosus, assembly GCA_022829125.1. NCBI lineage: Eukaryota > Viridiplantae > Streptophyta > Magnoliopsida > Fabales > Fabaceae > Lathyrus > Lathyrus tuberosus. Next base: position 1,012,932 of record JALAZF010000808.1, on the reverse strand, counting down.
CCGCCCCGTTTCTCCGTCATATATACCACCACCCTGCCGTTTTCTCTCTTTCTCTTTCATTCAACTCCCTCATTCTCGTCTCTCTTCCTATTCACCTCACGACCTTCCTAATGAACCAAAAAAAGGGTTTTTGCGTTTATCTCGAGATTCAATACAGGTAGGTCCATAATCGATTACCTAACATTTTTTGTTTCTCTTCTTTAACATTATCATTCAATTCATGCATTTTTTTTGTCTTTCTTGTTAGGGATTTCGTGTATCGATCATATTATCAAGTTTTTCGTCTTACTGATTCTCTTTGGATTAGGTATATCGATTCATGATTTTTTTTTTTGTTTTTGGATTAGTATTTGTTTGATTTTGATATTTTGGTATTTTTTTTGTGGCAGTGACTGTTTGTTTTGCGGAAAATGATTTTGGAGAATGTTAAAAAGTTGTTAAGAGCTGGACGAGTTCTTCGCTTGATAGAGAGATTAGACAGAAAGATAAAGATAAGCATACGCTTAAGGATTTGTTGTTTTTCTAGCACGTTCCGAGAATGGGAGGGCGCATTTATTTTCACTGGTGAATTTCAGTTTGAGTTTTTTTTTTAGCATTTTCTGTTGAAGGAATTCATAGACCTGTTTTGATTTATTATGTTTGTGTTTTTTTTTATTTGATGCAGCTTTTTGAGAAAATTGTATCCTGGCTATTTGGAATGTCCTCGGTCGTATGATAAGTTACGCTTTGATCCAAGGTGATGCCCGGGTTTTCGCTCATTATGCACGTATTTATTCTATTTTTGCTATATATTTTTTGTTAAGAATATCTAGAATGATTATTTTGGTTGTTCATTGAATAAAGTTGGTGTCGATTCCTGTGAGTAGCCCTAAAATAATGACAGATCACCGGATTGTAAAGCAAAACAACTTGCGTTAGGTTAAACGTACTCATAGTTCATTTTTGAAAATACATTTCTGCATGTTAAAATTTACTAAGTTGCCAAAGAGTAATTGATTTCATATCCTTACTTCATTCCTTTTGGATTTTGAATGAAGCATTAGGTCTGCATTCATGCTGTTTTTGACAGTAATTTCTGGTAGGAGACTTTCAAGCTGCAAGGTACCTATTTGAAGATGAGCAAGATGTATCATCTGCAATTCGCTGTTTCGAAACTTTTCTACATTGCTTTTTTGCTGATCAAGTCACGGGGCCTATGGATCCCTTGCTACAATATACAAACATGTAAGGTGCCTACTTCATTAAAGTTTATTTGATTGTTGTACACAAACTGGTAAAATTATCATGAGGCCCTCTTAAAATTAGATGTAGATTCAGGGGACTGTCTACCCATTACTTATAGGTTACCCAAACTTCCTAAAATGCCCTTCCCATTAAACAATTTAACACTGCAAAAAGGGCTTTTCAGTAATGCCCTAAGTCATCAAAATTCTTCACTTCTTTTCCCTAATGAAGCCACGTGTTCAGTGTTTCTCCATTTGATTCTTCCCTCTTTTTCTCTTTCTCTCTCTCTTTCACGCTTTTCTTTCTCTCTTTCTCCTCTCCTTCTCTGCCATTTTCTCTCACCCACTCTCTCATTTTCTCACTCTCCATTTCCTCAACAAACCCTAAATCTACCGCTGCTTCCAAAATCCGCCGCCGCCCCGTTTCTCCGTCATATATACCACCACCCTGCCGTTTTCTCTCTTTCTCTTTCATTCAACTCCCTCATTCTCGTCTCTCTTCCTATTCACCTCACGACCTTCCTAATGAACCAAAAAAAGGGTTTTTGCGTTTATCTCGAGATTCAATACAGGTAGGTCCATAATCGATTACCTAACATTTTTTGTTTCTCTTCTTTAACATTATCATTCAATTCATGCATTTTTTTTGTCTTTCTTGTTAGGGATTTCGTGTATCGATCATATTATCAAGTTTTTCGTCTTACTGATTCTCTTTGGATTAGGTATATCGATTCACGATTTTTTTTTTTTGTTTTTGGATTAGTATTTGTTTGATTTTGATATTTTGGTATTTTTTTTGTGGCAGTGACTGTTTGTTTTGCGGAAAATGATTTTGGAGAATGTTAAAAAGTTGTTAAGAGCTGGACGAGTTCTTCGCTTGATAGAGAGATTAGACAGAAAGATAAAGATAAGCATACGCTTAAGGATTTGTTGTTTTTCTTGCACGTTCCGAGAACGGGAGGGCGCATTTTTTTTCACTGGTGAATTTCAGTTTGAGTTTTTTTTTTAGCATTTTCTGTTGAAGGAATTCATAGACCTGTTTTGATTTATTATGTTTGTGTTTTTTTTTATTTGATGCAGCTTTTTGAGAAAATTGTATCCTGGCTATTTGGAATGTCCTCGCTCGTATGATAAGTTATGCTTTGATCCAAGGTGATGCCCGGGTTTTCGCTCATTATGCACGTATTTATTCTATTTTTGCTATATTTATTTTGTTAAGAATATCTAGAATGATTATTTTGGTTGTTCATTGAATAAAGTTGGTGTCGATTCCTGTGAGTAGCCCTAAAATAGTGACAGATCACCGGATTGTAAAGCAAAACAACTTGCGTTAGGTTAAACGTACTCATAGTTCATTTTTGAAAATACATTTCTGCATGTTAAAATTTACTAAGTTGCCAAAGAGTAATTGATTTCATATCCTTACTTCATTCCTTTTGGATTTTGAATGAAGCATTAGGTCTGCATTCATGCTGTTTTTGACAGTAATTTCTGGTAGGAGACTTTCAAGCTGCAAGGTACCTATTTGAAGATGAGCAAGATGTATCATCTGCAATTCGCTGTTTCGAAACTTTTCTACATTGCTTTTTTGCTGATCAAGTCACGGGGCCTATGGATCCCTTGCTACAATATACAAACATGTAAGGTGCCTACTTCATTAAAGTTTATTTGATTGTTGTACACAAACTGGTAAAATTATCATGAGGCCCTCTTAAAATTAGATGTAGATTCAGGGGACTGTCTACCCATTACTTATAGGTTACCCAAACTTCCTAAAATGCCCTTCCCATTAAACAATTTAACACTGCAAAAAGGGCTTTTCAGTAATGCCCTAAGTCATCAAAATTCTTCACTTCTTTTCCCTAATGAAGCCACGTGTTCAGTGTTTCTCCATTTGATTCTTCCCTCTTTTTCTCTTTCTCTCTCTCTTTCACGCTTTTCTTTCTCTCTTTCTCCTCTCCTTCTCTGCCATTTTCTCTCACCCACTCTCTCATTTTCTCACTCTCCATTTCCTCAACAAACCCTAAATCTACCGCTGCTTCCAACATCCGCCGCCGCCCCGTTTCTCCGTCATATATACCACCACCCTGCCGTTTTCTCTCTTTCTCTTTCATTCAACTCCCTCATTCTCGTCTCTCTTCCTATTCACCTCACGACCTTCCTAATGAACCAAAAAAAGGGTTTTTGCGTTTATCTCGAGATTCAATACAGGTAGGTCCATAATCGATTACCTAACATTTTTTGTTTCTCTTCTTTAACATTATCATTCAATTCATGCATTTTTTTTGTCTTTCTTGTTAGGGATTTCGTGTATCGATCATATTATCAAGTTTTTCGTCTTACTGATTCTCTTTGGATTAGGTATATCGATTCACGATTTTTTTTTTTTGTTTTTGGATTAGTATTTGTTTGATTTTGATATTTTGGTATTTTTTTTGTGGCAGTGACTGTTTGTTTTGCGGAAAATGATTTTGGAGAATGTTAAAAAGTTGTTAAGAGCTGGACGAGTTCTTCGCTTGATAGAGAGATTAGACAGAAAGATAAAGATAAGCATACGCTTAAGGATTTGTTGTTTTTCTAGCACGTTCCGAGAATGGGAGGGCGCATTTATTTTCACTGGTGAATTTCAGTTTGAGTTTTTTTTTTAGCATTTTCTGTTGAAGGAATTCATAGACCTGTTTTGATTTATTATGTTTGTGTTTTTTTTTATTTGATGCAGCTTTTTGAGAAAATTGTATCCTGGCTATTTGGAATGTCCTCGGTCGTATGATAAGTTACGCTTTGATCCAAGGTGATGCCCGGGTTTTCGCTCATTATGCACGTATTTATTCTATTTTTGCTATATATTTTTTGTTAAGAATATCTAGAATGATTATTTTGGTTGTTCATTGAATAAAGTTGGTGTCGATTCCTGTGAGTAGCCCTAAAATAATGACAGATCACCGGATTGTAAAGCAAAACAACTTGCGTTAGGTTAAACGTACTCATAGTTCATTTTTGAAAATACATTTCTGCATGTTAAAATTTACTAAGTTGCCAAAGAGTAATTGATTTCATATCCTTACTTCATTCCTTTTGGATTTTGAATGAAGCATTAGGTCTGCATTCATGCTGTTTTTGACAGTAATTTCTGGTAGGAGACTTTCAAGCTGCAAGGTACCTATTTGAAGATGAGCAAGATGTATCATCTGCAATTCGTTGTTTCGAAACTTTTCTACATTGCTTTTTTGCTGATCAAGTCACGGGGCCTATGGATCCCTTGCTACAATATACAAACATGTAAGGTGCCTACTTCATTAAAGTTTATTTGATTGTTGTACACAAACTGGTAAAATTATCATGAGGCCCTCTTAAAATTAGATGTAGATTCAGGGGACTGTCTACCCATTACTTATAGGTTACCCAAACTTCCTAAAATGCCCTTCCCATTAAACAATTTAACACTGCAAAAAGGGCTTTTCAGTAATGCCCTAAGTCATCAAAATTCTTCACTTCTTTTCCCTAATGAAGCCACGTGTTCAGTGTTTCTCCATTTGATTCTTCCCTCTTTTTCTCTTTCTCTCTCTCTTTCACGCTTTTCTTTCTCTCTTTCTCCTCTCCTTCTCTGCCATTTTCTCTCACCCACTCTCTCATTTTCTCACTCTCCATTTCCTCAACAAACCCTAAATCTACCGCTGCTTCCAAAATCCGCCGCCGCCCCGTTTCTCCGTCATATATACCACCACCCTGCCGTTTTCTCTCTTTCTCTTTCATTCAACTCCCTCATTCTCGTCTCTCTTCCTATTCACCTCACGACCTTCCTAATGAACCAAAAAAAGGGTTTTTGCGTTTATCTCGAGATTCAATACAGGTAGGTCCATAATCGATTACCTAACATTTTTTGTTTCTCTTCTTTAACATTATCATTCAATTCATGCATTTTTTTTGTCTTTCTTGTTAGGGATTTCGTGTATCGATCATATTATCAAGTTTTTCGTCTTACTGATTCTCTTTGGATTAGGTATATCGATTCACGATTTTTTTTTTTTGTTTTTGGATTAGTATTTGTTTGATTTTGATATTTTGGTATTTTTTTTGTGGCAGTGACTGTTTGTTTTGCGGAAAATGATTTTGGAGAATGTTAAAAAGTTGTTAAGAGCTGGACGAGTTCTTCGCTTGATAGAGAGATTAGACAGAAAGATAAAGATAAGCATACGCTTAAGGATTTGTTGTTTTTCTTGCACGTTCCGAGAACGGGAGGGCGCATTTTTTTTCACTGGTGAATTTCAGTTTGAGTTTTTTTTTTAGCATTTTCTGTTGAAGGAATTCATAGACCTGTTTTGATTTATTATGTTTGTGTTTTTTTTTATTTGATGCAGCTTTTTGAGAAAATTGTATCCTGGCTATTTGGAATGTCCTCGCTCGTATGATAAGTTATGCTTTGATCCAAGGTGATGCCCGGGTTTTCGCTCATTATGCACGTATTTATTCTATTTTTGCTATATTTATTTTGTTAAGAATATCTAGAATGATTATTTTGGTTGTTCATTGAATAAAGTTGGTGTCGATTCCTGTGAGTAGCCCTAAAATAATGACAGATCACCGGATTGTAAAGCAAAACAACTTACGTTAGGTTAAACGTACTCATAGTTCATTTTTGAAAATACATTTCTGCATGTTAAAATTTACTAAGTTTCCAAAGAGAAATTGATTTCATATCCTTACTTCATTCCTTTTGGATTTTGAATGAAGCATTAGGTCTGCATTCATGCTGTTTTTGACAGTAATTTCTGGTAGGAGGCTTTCAAGCTGCAAGGTACCTATTTGAAGATGAGCAAGATGTATCATCTGCAATTCGCTGTTTCGAAACTTTTCTACATTGCTTTTTTGCTGATCAAGTCACGGGGCCTATGGATCCCTTGCTACAATATACAAACATGTAAGGTGCCTACTTCATTAAAGTTTATTTGATTGTTGTACATAAACTGGTAAAATTATCATGAGGCCCTCTTAAAATTAGATGTAGATTCAGGGGACTATCTACCCATTTCTTATAGGTTACCCAAACTTCCTAAAATGCCCTTCCCATTAAATAATTTAACACTGCAAAAAGGGCTTTTCAGTAATGCCCTAAGTCATCAAAATTCTTCACTTCTTTTCCCTAATGAAGCCACGTGTTCAGTGTTTCTCCATTTGATTCTTCCCTCTTTTTCTCTTTCTCTCTCTCTTTCACGCTTTTCTTTCTCTCTTTCTCCTCTCCTTCTCTGCCATTTTCTCTCACCCACTCTCTCATTTTCTCACTCTCCATTTCCTCAACAAACCCTAAATCTACCGCTGCTTCCAACATCCGCCGCCGCCCCGTTTCTCCGTCATATATACCACCACCCTGCCGTTTTCTCTCTTTCTCTTTCATTCAACTCCCTCATTCTCGTCTCTCTTCCTATTCACCTCACGACCTTCCTAATGAACCAAAAAAAGGGTTTTTGCGTTTATCTCGAGATTCAATACAGGTAGGTCCATAATCGATTACCTAACATTTTTTGTTTCTCTTCTTTAACATTATCATTCAATTCATGCATTTTTTTTGTCTTTCTTGTTAGGGATTTCGTGTATCGATCATATTATCAAGTTTTTCGTCTTACTGATTCTCTTTGGATTAGGTATATCGATTCACGATTTTTTTTTTTGTTTTTGGATTAGTATTTGTTTGATTTTGATATTTTGGTATTTTTTTTGTGGCAGTGACTGTTTGTTTTGCGGAAAATGATTTTGGAGAATGTTAAAAAGTTGTTAAGAGCTGGACGAGTTCTTCGCTTGATAGAGAGATTAGACAGAAAGATAAAGATAAGCATACGCTTAAGGATTTGTTGTTTTTCTTGCACGTTCCGAGAATGGGAGGGCGCATTTATTTTCACTGGTGAATTTCAGTTTGAGTTTTTTTTTTAGCATTTTCTGTTGAAGGAATTCATAGACCTGTTTTGATTTATTATGTTTGTGTTTTTTTTTATTTGATGCAGCTTTTTGAGAAAATTGTATCCTGGCTATTTGGAATGTCCTCGGTCGTATGATAAGTTACGCTTTGATCCAAGGTGATGCCCGGGTTTTCGCTCATTATGCACGTATTTATTCTATTTTTGCTATATATTTTTTGTTAAGAATATCTAGAATGATTATTTTGGTTGTTCATTGAATAAAGTTGGTGTCGATTCCTGTGAGTAGCCCTAAAATAGTGACAGATCACCGGATTGTAAAGCAAAACAACTTGCGTTAGGTTAAACGTACTCATAGTTCATTTTTGAAAATACATTTCTGCATGTTAAAATTTACTAAGTTGCCAAAGAGTAATTGATTTCATATCCTTACTTCATTCCTTTTGGATTTTGAATGAAGCATTAGGTCTGCATTCATGCTGTTTTTGACAGTAATTTCTGGTAGGAGACTTTCAAGCTGCAAGGTACCTATTTGAAGATGAGCAAGATGTATCATCTGCAATTCGCTGTTTCGAAACTTTTCTACATTGCTTTTTTGCTGATCAAGTCACGGGGCCTATGGATCCCTTGCTACAATATACAAACATGTAAGGTGCCTACTTCATTAAAGTTTATTTGATTGTTGTACACAAACTGGTAAAATTATCATGAGGCCCTCTTAAAATTAGATGTAGATTCAGGGGACTGTCTACCCATTACTTATAGGTTACCCAAACTTCCTAAAATGCCCTTCCCATTAAACAATTTAACACTGCAAAAAGGGCTTTTCAGTAATGCCCTAAGTCATCAAAATTCTTCACTTCTTTTCCCTAATGAAGCCACGTGTTCAGTGTTTCTCCATTTGATTCTTCCCTCTTTTTCTCTTTCTCTCTCTCTTTCACGCTTTTCTTTCTCTCTTTCTCCTCTCCTTCTCTGCCATTTTCTCTCACCCACTCTCTCATTTTCTCACTCTCCATTTCCTCAACAAACCCTAAATCTACCGCTGCTTCCAAAATCCGCCGCCGCCCCCGTTTCTCCGTCATATATACCACCACCCTGCCGTTTTCTCTCTTTCTCTTTCATTCAACTCCCTCATTCTCGTCTCTCTTCCTATTCACCTCACGACCTTCCTAATGAACCAAAAAAAGGGTTTTTGCGTTTATCTCGAGATTCAATACAGGTAGGTCCATAATCGATTACCTAACATTTTTTGTTTCTCTTCTTTAACATTATCATTCAATTCATGCATTTTTTTTGTCTTTCTTGTTAGGGATTTCGTGTATCGATCATATTATCAAGTTTTTCGTCTTACTGATTCTCTTTGGATTAGGTATATCGATTCACGATTTTTTTTTTTTGTTTTTGGATTAGTATTTGTTTGATTTTGATATTTTGGTATTTTTTTTGTGGCAGTGACTGTTTGTTTTGCGGAAAATGATTTTGGAGAATGTTAAAAAGTTGTTAAGAGCTGGACGAGTTCTTCGCTTGATAGAGAGATTAGACAGAAAGATAAAGATAAGCATACGCTTAAGGATTTGTTGTTTTTCTTGCACGTTCCGAGAACGGGAGGGCGCATTTTTTTTCACTGGTGAATTTCAGTTTGAGTTTTTTTTTTAGCATTTTCTGTTGAAGGAATTCATAGACCTGTTTTGATTTATTATGTTTGTGTTTTTTTTTATTTGATGCAGCTTTTTGAGAAAATTGTATCCTGGCTATTTGGAATGTCCTCGGTCGTATGATAAGTTACGCTTTGATCCAAGGTGATGCCCGGGTTTTCGCTCATTATGCACGTATTTATTCTATTTTTGCTATATATTTTTTGTTAAGAATATCTAGAATGATTATTTTGGTTGTTCATTGAATAAAGTTGGTGTCGATTCCTGTGAGTAGCCCTAAAATAGTGACAGATCACCGGATTGTAAAGCAAAACAACTTGCGTTAGGTTAAACGTACTCATAGTTCATTTTTGAAAATACATTTCTGCATGTTAAAATTTACTAAGTTGCCAAAGAGTAATTGATTTCATATCCTTACTTCATTCCTTTTGGATTTTGAATGAAGCATTAGGTCTGCATTCATGCTGTTTTTGACAGTAATTTCTGGTAGGAGACTTTCAAGCTGCAAGGTACCTATTTGAAGATGAGCAAGATGTATCATCTGCAATTCGCTGTTTCGAAACTTTTCTACATTGCTTTTTTGCTGATCAAGTCACGGGGCCTATGGATCCCTTGCTACAATATACAAACATGTAAGGTGCCTACTTCATTAAAGTTTATTTGATTGTTGTACACAAACTGGTAAAATTATCATGAGGCCCTCTTAAAATTAGATGTAGATTCAGGGGACTGTCTACCCATTACTTATAGGTTACCCAAACTTCCTAAAATGCCCTTCCCATTAAACAATTTAACACTGCAAAAAGGGCTTTTCAGTAATGCCCTAAGTCATCAAAATTCTTCACTTCTTTTCCCTAATGAAGCCACGTGTTCAGTGTTTCTCCATTTGATTCTTCCCTCTTTTTCTCTTTCTCTCTCTCTTTCACGCTTTTCTTTCTCTCTTTCTCCTCTCCTTCTCTGCCATTTTCTCTCACCCACTCTCTCATTTTCTCACTCTCCATTTCCTCAACAAACCCTAAATCTACCGCTGCTTCCAAAATCCGCCGCCGCCCCGTTTCTCCGTCATATATACCACCACCCTGCCGTTTTCTCTCTTTCTCTTTCATTCAACTCCCTCATTCTCGTCTCTCTTCCTATTCACCTCACGACCTTCCTAATGAACCAAAAAAAGGGTTTTTGCGTTTATCTCGAGATTCAATACAGGTAGGTCCATAATCGATTACCTAACATTTTTTGTTTCTCTTCTTTAACATTATCATTCAATTCATGCATTTTTTTTGTCTTTCTTGTTAGGGATTTCGTGTATCGATCATATTATCAAGTTTTTCGTCTTACTGATTCTCTTTGGATTAGGTATATCGATTCACGATTTTTTTTTTTTGTTTTTGGATTAGTATTTGTTTGATTTTGATATTTTGGTATTTTTTTTGTGGCAGTGACTGTTTGTTTTGCGGAAAATGATTTTGGAGAATGTTAAAAAGTTGTTAAGAGCTGGACGAGTTCTTCGCTTGATAGAGAGATTAGACAGAAAGATAAAGATAAGCATACGCTTAAGGATTTGTTGTTTTTCTTGCACGTTCCGAGAACGGGAGGGCGCATTTTTTTTTCACTGGTGAATTTCAGTTTGAGTTTTTTTTTTAGCATTTTCTGTTGAAGGAATTCATAGACCTGTTTTGATTTATTATGTTTGTGTTTTTTTTATTTGATGCAGCTTTTTGAGAAAATTGTATCCTGGCTATTTGGAATGTCCTCGCTCGTATGATAAGTTATGCTTTGATCCAAGGTGATGCCCGGGTTTTCGCTCATTATGCACGTATTTATTCTATTTTTGCTATATTTATTTTGTTAAGAATATCTAGAATGATTATTTTGGTTGTTCATTGAATAAAGTTGGTGTCGATTCCTGTGAGTAGCCCTAAAATAATGACAGATCACCGGATTGTAAAGCAAAACAACTTACGTTAGGTTAAACGTACTCATAGTTCATTTTTGAAAATACATTTCTGCATGTTAAAATTTACTAAGTTTCCAAAGAGAAATTGATTTCATATCCTTACTTCATTCCTTTTGGATTTTGAATGAAGCATTAGGTCTGCATTCATGCTGTTTTTGACAGTAATTTCTGGTAGGAGGTTTTCAAGCTGCAAGGTACCTATTTGAAGATGAGCAAGATGTATCATCTGCAATTCGCTGTTTCGAAACTTTTCTACATTGCTTTTTTGCTGATCAAGTCACGGGGCCTATGGATCCCTTGCTACAATATACAAACATGTAAGGTGCCTACTTCATTAAAGTTTATTTGATTGTTGTACATAAACTGGTAAAATTATCATGAGGCCCTCTTAAAATTAGATGTAGATTCAGGGGACTATCTACCCATTTCTTATAGGTTACCCAAACTTCCTAAAATGCCCTTCCCATTAAATAATTTAACACTGCAAAAAGGGCTTTTCAGTAATGCCCTAAGTCATCAAAATTCTTCACTTCTTTTCCCTAATGAAGCCACGTGTTCAGTGTTTCTCCATTTGATTCTTCCCTCTTTTTCTCTTTCTCTCTCTCTTTCACGCTTTTCTTTCTCTCTTTCTCCTCTCCTTCTCTGCCATTTTCTCTCACCCACTCTCTCATTTTCTCACTCTCCATTTCCTCAACAAACCCTAAATCTACCGCTGCTTCCAACATCCGCCGCCGCCCCGTTTCTCCGTCATATATACCACCACCCTGCCGTTTTCTCTCTTTCTCTTTCATTCAACTCCCTCATTCTCGTCTCTCTTCCTATTCACCTCACGACCTTCCTAATGAACCAAAAAAAGGGTTTTTGCGTTTATCTCGAGATTCAATACAGGTAGGTCCATAATCGATTACCTAACATTTTTTGTTTCTCTTCTTTAACATTATCATTCAATTCATGCATTTTTTTTGTCTTTCTTGTTAGGGATTTCGTGTATCGATCATATTATCAAGTTTTTCGTCTTACTGATGCTCTTTGGATTAGGTATATCGATTCACGATTTTTTTTTTTGTTTTTGGATTAGTATTTGTTTGATTTTGATATTTTGGTATTTTTTTTGTGGCAGTGACTGTTTGTTTTGCGGAAAATGATTTTGGAGAATGTTAAAAAGTTGTTAAGAGCTGGACGAGTTCTTCGCTTGATAGAGAGATTAGACAGAAAGATAAAGATAAGCATACGCTTAAGGATTTGTTGTTTTTCTTGCACGTTCCGAGAATGGGAGGGCGCATTTATTTTCACTGGTGAATTTCAGTTTGAGTTTTTTTTTTAGCATTTTCTGTTGAAGGCATTCATAGACCTGTTTTGATTTATTATGTTTGTGTTTTTTTTTATTTGATGCAGCTTTTTGAGAAAATTGTATCCTGGCTATTTGGAATGTCCTCGGTCGTATGATAAGTTACGCTTTGATCCAAGGTGATGCCCGGGTTTTCGCTCATTATGCACGTATTTATTCTATTTTTGCTATATATTTTTTGTTAAGAATATCTAGAATGATTATTTTGGTTGTTCATTGAATAAAGTTGGTGTCGATTCCTGTGAGTAGCCCTAAAATAGTGACAGATCACCGGATTGTAAAGCAAAACAACTTGCGTTAGGTTAAACGTACTCATAGTTCATTTTTGAAAATACATTTCTGCATGTTAAAATTTACTAAGTTGCCAAAGAGTAATTGATTTCATATCCTTACTTCATTCCTTTTGGATTTTGAATGAAGCATTAGGTCTGCATTCATGCTGTTTTTGACAGTAATTTCTGGTAGGAGACTTTCAAGCTGCAAGGTACCTATTTGAAGATGAGCAAGATGTATCATCTGCAATTCGCTGTTTCGAAACTTTTCTACATTGCTTTTTTACTGATCAAGTCACGGGGCCTATGGATCCCTTGCTACAATATACAAACATGTAAGGTGCCTACTTCATTAAAGTTTATTTGATTGTTGTACACAAACTGGTAAAATTATCATGAGGCCCTCTTAAAATTAGATGTAGATTCAGGGGACTGTCTACCCATTACTTATAGGTTACCCAAACTTCCTAAAATGCCCTTCCCATTAAACAATTTAACACTGCAAAAAGGGCTTTTCAGTAATGCCCTAAGTCATCAAAATTCTTCACTTCTTTTCCCTAATGAAGCCACGTGTTCAGTGTTTCTCCATTTGATTCTTCCCTCTTTTTCTCTTTCTCTCTCTCTTTCACGCTTTTCTTTCTCTCTTTCTCCTCTCCTTCTCTGCCATTTTCTCTCACCCACTCTCTCATTTTCTCACTCTCCATTTCCTCAACAAACCCTAAATCTACCGCTGCTTCCAACATCCGCCGCCGCCCCGTTTCTCCGTCATATATACCACCACCCTGCCGTTTTCTCTCTTTCTCTTTCATTCAACTCCCTCATTCTCGTCTCTCTTCCTATTCACCTCACGACCTTCCTAATGAACCAAAAAAAGGGTTTTTGCGTTTATCTCGAGATTCAATACAGGTAGGTCCATAATCGATTACCTAACATTTTTTGTTTCTCTTCTTTAACATTATCATTCAATTCATGCATTTTTTTTGTCTTTCTTGTTAGGGATTTCGTGTATCGATCATATTATCAAGTTTTTCGTCTTACTGATTCTCTTTGGATTAGGTATATCGATTCACGATTTTTTTTTTTTTGTTTTTGGATTAGTATTTGTTTGATTTTGATATTTTGGTATTTTTTTTGTGGCAGTGACTGTTTGTTTTGCGGAAAATGATTTTGGAGAATGTTAAAAAGTTGTTAAGAGCTGGACGAGTTCTTCGCTTGATAGAGAGATTAGACAGAAAGATAAAGATAAGCATACGCTTAAGGATTTGTTGTTTTTCTTGCACGTTCCGAGAACGGGAGGGCGCATTTTTTTTCACTGGTGAATTTCAGTTTGAGTTTTTTTTTTAGCATTTTCTGTTGAAGGAATTCATAGACCTGTTTTGATTTATTATGTTTGTGTTTTTTTTATTTGATGCAGCTTTTTGAGAAAATTGTATCCTGGCTATTTGGAATGTCCTCGCTCGTATGATAAGTTATGCTTTGATCCAAGGTGATGCCCGGGTTTTCGCTCATTATGCACGTATTTATTCTATTTTTGCTATATTTATTTTGTTAAGAATATCTAGAATGATTATTTTGGTTGTTCATTGAATAAAGTTGGTGTCGATTCCTGTGAGTAGCCCTAAAATAATGACAGATCACCGGATTGTAAAGCAAAACAACTTACGTTAGGTTAAACGTACTCATAGTTCATTTTTGAAAATACATTTCTGCATGTTAAAATTTACTAAGTTTCCAAAGAGAAATTGATTTCATATCCTTACTTCATTCCTTTTGGATTTTGAATGAAGCATTAGGTCTGCATTCATGCTGTTTTTGACAGTAATTTCTGGTAGGAGGCTTTCAAGCTGCAAGGTACCTATTTGAAGATGAGCAAGATGTATCATCTGCAATTCGCTGTTTCGAAACTTTTCTACATTGCTTTTTTGCTGATCAAGTCACGGGGCCTATGGATCCCTTGCTACAATATACAAACATGTAAGGTGCCTACTTCATTAAAGTTTATTTGATTGTTGTACATAAACTGGTAAAATTATCATGAGGCCCTCTTAAAATTAGATGTAGATTCAGGGGACTATCTACCCATTTCTTATAGGTTACCCAAACTTCCTAAAATGCCCTTCCCATTAAATAATTTAACACTGCAAAAAGGGCTTTTCAGTAATGCCCTAAGTCATCAAAATTCTTCACTTCTTTTCCCTAATGAAGCCACGTGTTCAGTGTTTCTCCATTTGATTCTTCCCTCTTTTTCTCTTTCTCTCTCTCTTTCACGCTTTTCTTTCTCTCTTTCTCCTCTCCTTCTCTGCCATTTTCTCTCACCCACTCTCTCATTTTCTCACTCTCCATTTCCTCAACAAACCCTAAATCTACCGCTGCTTCCAACATCCGCCGCCGCCCCCGTTTCTCCGTCATATATACCACCACCCTGCCGTTTTCTCTCTTTCTCTTTCATTCAACTCCCTCATTCTCGTCTCTCTTCCTATTCACCTCACGACCTTCCTAATGAACCAAAAAAAGGGTTTTTGCGTTTATCTCGAGATTCAATACAGGTAGGTCCATAATCGATTACCTAACATTTTTTGTTTCTCTTCTTTAACATTATCATTCAATTCATGCATTTTTTTTGTCTTTCTTGTTAGGGATTTCGTGTATCGATCATATTATCAAGTTTTTCGTCTTACTGATTCTCTTTGGATTAGGTATATCGATTCACGATTTTTTTTTTTTGTTTTTGGATTAGTATTTGTTTGATTTTGATATTTTGGTATTTTTTTTGTGGCAGTGACTGTTTGTTTTGCGGAAAATGATTTTGGAGAATGTTAAAAAGTTGTTAAGAGCTGGACGAGTTCTTCGCTTGATAGAGAGATTAGACAGAAAGATAAAGATAAGCATACGCTAAAGGATTTGTTGTTTTTCTTGCACGTTCCGAGAATGGGAGGGCGCATTTTTTTCACTGGTGAATTTCAGTTTGAGTTTTTTTTTTAGCATTTTCTGTTGAAGGAATTCATAGACCTGTTTTGATTTATTATGTTTGTGTTTTTTTTTATTTGATGCAGCTTTTTGAGAAAATTGTATCCTGGCTATTTGGAATGTCCTCGGTCGTATGATAAGTTACGCTTTGATCCAAGGTGATGCCCGGGTTTTCGCTCATTATGCACGTATTTATTCTATTTTTGCTATATATTTTTTGTTAAGAATATCTAGAATGATTATTTTGGTTGTTCATTGAATAAAGTTGGTGTCGATTCCTGTGAGTAGCCCTAAAATAGTGACAGATCACCGGATTGTAAAGCAAAACAACTTGCGTTAGGTTAAACGTACTCATAGTTCATTTTTGAAAATACATTTCTGCATGTTAAAATTTACTAAGTTGCCAAAGAGTAATTGATTTCATATCCTTACTTCATTCCTTTTGGATTTTGAATGAAGCATTAGGTCTGCATTCATGCTGTTTTTGACAGTAATTTCTGGTAGGAGACTTTCAAGCTGCAAGGTACCTATTTGAAGATGAGCAAGATGTATCATCTGCAATTCGCTGTTTCGAAACTTTTCTACATTGCTTTTTTGCTGATCAAGTCACGGGGCCTATGGATCCCTTGCTACAATATACAAACATGTAAGGTGCCTACTTCATTAAAGTTTATTTGATTGTTGTACACAAACTGGTAAAATTATCATGAGGCCCTCTTAAAATTAGATGTAGATTCAGGGGACTGTCTACCCATTACTTATAGGTTACCCAAACTTCCTAAAATGCCCTTCCCATTAAACAATTTAACACTGCAAAAAGGGCTTTTCAGTAATGCCCTAAGTCATCAAAATTCTTCACTTCTTTTCCCTAATGAAGCCACGTGTTCAGTGTTTCTCCATTTGATTCTTCCCTTTTTTTCTCTTTCTCTCTCTCTTTCACGCATTTATTTCTCCCTTTCTCCTCTCCTTCTCTGCCATTTTCTCTCACCCACTCTCTCGTTTTCTCACTCTCCATTTCCTCAACAAACCCTAAATCTACCGCTGCTTCCAACATCCGCCGCCGCCCCGTTTCTCCGTCATATATACCACCACCCTGCCGTTTTCTCTCTTTCTCTTTCATTCAACTCCCTCATTCTCGTCTCTCTTCCTATTCACCTCACGACCTTCCTAATGAACCAAAAAAAGGGTTTTTGCGTTTATCTCGAGATTCAATACAGGTAGGTCCATAATCGATTACCTAACATTTTTTGTTTCTCTTCTTTAACATTATCATTCAATTCATGCATTTTTTTTGTCTTTCTTGTTAGGGATTTCGTGTATCGATCATATTATCAAGTTTTTCGTCTTACTGATTCTCTTTGGATTAGGTATATCGATTCACAATTTTTTTTTTTTGTTTTTGGATTAGTATTTGTTTGATTTTGATATTTTGGTATTTTTTTGAGGCAGTGACTGTTTGTTTTGCGGAAAATGATTTTGGAGAATGTTAAAAAGTTGTTAAGAGCTGGACGAGTTCTTCGCTTGATAGAGAGATTAGACAGAAAGATAAAGATAAGCATACGCTTAAGGATTTGTTGTTTTTCTTGCACGTTCCGAGAATGGGAGGGCGCATTTATTTTCACTGGTGAATTTCAGTTTGAGTTTTTTTTTTAGCATTTTCTGTTGAAGGAATTCATAGACCTGTTTTGATTTATTATGTTTGTGTTTTTTTTTATTTGATGCAGCTTTTTGAGAAAATTGTATCCTGGCTATTTGGAATGTCCTCGGTCGTATGATAAGTTACGCTTTGATCCAAGGTGATGCCCGGGTTTTCGCTCATTATGCACGTATTTATTCTATTTTTGCTATATATTTTTTGTTAAGAATATCTAGAATGATTATTTTGGTTGTTCATTGAATAAAGTTGGTGTCGATTCCTGTGAGTAGCCCTAAAATAGTGACAGATCACCGGATTGTAAAGCAAAACAACTTGCGTTAGGTTAAACGTACTCATAGTTCATTTTTGAAAATACATTTCTGCATGTTAAAATTTACTAAGTTGCCAAAGAGTAATTGATTTCATATCCTTACTTCATTCCTTTTGGATTTTGAATGAAGCATTAGGTCTGCATTCATGCTGTTTTTGACAGTAATTTCTGGTAGGAGACTTTCAAGCTGCAAGGTACCTATTTGAAGATGAGCAAGATGTATCATCTGCAATTCGCTGTTTCGAAACTTTTCTACATTGCTTTTTTGCTGATCAAGTCACGGGGCCTATGGATCCCTTGCTACAATATACAAACATGTAAGGTGCCTACTTCATTAAAGTTTATTTGATTGTTGTACACAAACTGGAAAAATTATCATGAGGCCCTCTTAAAATTAGATGTAGATTCAGGGGACTGTCTACCCATTACTTATAGGTTACCCAAACTTCCTAAAATGCCCTTCCCATTAAACAATTTAACACTGCAAAAAGGGCTTTTCAGTAATGCCCTAAGTCATCAAAATTCTTCACTTCTTTTCCCTAATGAAGCCACGTGTTCAGTGTTTCTCCATTTGATTCTTCCCTCTTTTTCTCTTTCTCTCTCTCTTTCACGCTTTTCTTTCTCTCTTTCTCCTCTCCTTCTCTGCCATTTTCTCTCACCCACTCTCTCATTTTCTCACTCTCCATTTCCTCAACAAACCCTAAATCTACCGCTGCTTCCAAAATCCGCCGCCGCCCCGTTTCTCCGTCATATATACCACCACCCTGCCGTTTTCTCTCTTTCTCTTTCATTCAACTCCCTCATTCTCGTCTCTCTTCCTATTCACCTCACGACCTTCCTAATGAACCAAAAAAAGGGTTTTTGCGTTTATCTCGAGATTCAATACAGGTAGGTCCATAATCGATTACCTAACATTTTTTGTTTCTCTTCTTTAACATTATCATTCAATTCATGCATTTTTTTTGTCTTTCTTGTTAGGGATTTCGTGTATCGATCATATTATCAAGTTTTTCGTCTTACTGATTCTCTTTGGATTAGGTATATCGATTCACGATTTTTTTTTTTTGTTTTTGGATTAGTATTTGTTTGATTTTGATATTTTGGTATTTTTTTTGTGGCAGTGACTGTTTGTTTTGCGGAAAATGATTTTGGAGAATGTTAAAAAGTTGTTAAGAGCTGGACGAGTTCTTCGCTTGATAGAGAGATTAGACAGAAAGATAAAGATAAGCATACGCTTAAGGATTTGTTGTTTTTCTTGCACGTTCCGAGAATGGGAGGGCGCATTTATTTTCACTGGTGAATTTCAGTTTGAGTTTTTTTTTTAGCATTTTCTGTTGAAGGAATTCATAGACCTGTTTTGATTTATTATGTTTGTGTTTTTTTTTATTTGATGCAGCTTTTTGAGAAAATTGTATCCTGGCTATTTGGAATGTCCTCGGTCGTATGATAAGTTACGCTTTGATCCAAGGTGATGCCCGGGTTTTCGCTCATTATGCACGTATTTATTCTATTTTTGCTATATATTTTTTGTTAAGAATATCTAGAATGATTATTTTGGTTGTTCATTGAATAAAGTTGGTGTCGATTCCTGTGAGTAGCCCTAAAATAGTGACAGATCACCGGATTGTAAAGCAAAACAACTTGCGTTAGGTTAAACGTACTCATAGTTCATTTTTGAAAATACATTTCTGCATGTTAAAATTTACTAAGTTGCCAAAGAGTAATTGATTTCATATCCTTACTTCATTCCTTTTGGATTTTGAATGAAGCATTAGGTCTGCATTCATGCTGTTTTTGACAGTAATTTCTGGTAGGAGACTTTCAAGCTGCAAGGTACCTATTTGAAGATGAGCAAGATGTATCATCTGCAATTCGTTGTTTCGAAACTTTTCTACATTGCTTTTTTGCTGATCAAGTCACGGGGCCTATGGATACCCTGCTACAATATACAAACATGTAAGGTGCCTACTTCATTAAAGTTTATTTGATTGTTGTACACAAACTGGTAAAATTATCATGAGGCCCTCTTAAAATTAGATGTAGATTCAGGGGACTGTCTACCCATTACTTATAGGTTACCCAAACTTCCTAAAATGCCCTTCCCATTAAACAATTTAACACTGCAAAAAGGGCTTTTCAGTAATGCCCTAAGTCATCAAAATTCTTCACTTCTTTTCCCTAATGAAGCCACGTGTTCAGTGTTTCTCCATTTGATTCTTCCCTCTTTTTCTCTTTCTCTCTCTCTTTCACGCTTTTCTTTCTCTCTTTCTCCTCTCCTTCTCTGCCATTTTCTCTCACCCACTCTCTCATTTTCTCACTCTCCATTTCCTCAACAAACCCTAAATCTACCGCTGCTTCCAACATCCGCCGCCGCCCCGTTTCTCCGTCATATATACCACCACCCTGCCGTTTTCTCTCTTTCTCTTTCATTCAACTCCCTCATTCTCGTCTCTCTTCCTATTCACCTCACGACCTTCCTAATGAACCAAAAAAAGGGTTTTTGCGTTTATCTCGAGATTCAATACAGGTAGGTCCATAATCGATTACCTAACATTTTTTGTTTCTCTTCTTTAACATTATCATTCAATTCATGCATTTTTTTTGTCTTTCTTGTTAGGGATTTCGTGTATCGATCATATTATCAAGTTTTTCGTCTTACTGATTCTCTTTGGATTAGGTATATCGATTCACGATTTTTTTTTTTTGTTTTTGGATTAGTATTTGTTTGATTTTGATATTTTGGTATTTTTTTTGTGGCAGTGACTGTTTGTTTTGCGGAAAATGATTTTGGAGAATGTTAAAAAGTTGTTAAGAGCTGGACGAGTTCTTCGCTTGATAGAGAGATTAGACAGAAAGATAAAGATAAGCATACGCTTAAGGATTTGTTGTTTTTCTTGCACGTTCCGAGAACGGGAGGGCGCATTTTTTTTCACTGGTGAATTTCAGTTTGAGTTTTTTTTTTAGCATTTTCTGTTGAAGGAATTCATAGACCTGTTTTGATTTATTATGTTTGTGTTTTTTTTTATTTGATGCAGCTTTTTGAGAAAATTGTATCCTGGCTATTTGGAATGTCCTCGCTCGTATGATAAGTTATGCTTTGATCCAAGGTGATGCCCGGGTTTTCGCTCATTATGCACGTATTTATTCTATTTTTGCTATATTTATTTTGTTAAGAATATCTAGAATGATTATTTTGGTTGTTCATTGAATAAAGTTGGTGTCGATTCCTGTGAGTAGCCCTAAAATAATGACAGATCACCGGATTGTAAAGCAAAACAACTTACGTTAGGTTAAACGTACTCATAGTTCATTTTTGAAAATACATTTCTGCATGTTAAAATTTACTAAGTTTCCAAAGAGAAATTGATTTCATATCCTTACTTCATTCCTTTTGGATTTTGAATGAAGCATTAGGTCTGCATTCATGCTGTTTTTGACAGTAATTTCTGGTAGGAGGCTTTCAAGCTGCAAGGTACCTATTTGAAGATGAGCAAGATGTATCATCTGCAATTCGCTGTTTCGAAACTTTTCTACATTGCTTTTTTGCTGATCAAGTCACGGGGCCTATGGATCCCTTGCTACAATATACAAACATGTAAGGTGCCTACTTCATTAAAGTTTATTTGATTGTTGTACACAAACTGGTAAAATTATCATGAGGCCCTCTTAAAATTAGATGTAGATTCAGGGGACTGTCTACCCATTACTTATAGGTTACCCAAACTTCCTAAAATGCCCTTCCCATTAAACAATTTAACACTGCAAAAAGGGCTTTTCAGTAATGCCCTAAGTCATCAAAATTCTTCACTTCTTTTCCCTAATGAAGCCACGTGTTCAGTGTTTCTCCATTTGATTCTTCCCTTTTTTTCTCTTTCTCTCTCTCTTTCACGCATTTATTTCTCCCTTTCTCCTCTCCTTCTCTGCCATTTTCTCTCACCCACTCTCTCGTTTTCTCACTCTCCATTTCCTCAACAAACCCTAAATCTACCGCTGCTTCCAACATCCGCCGCCGCCCCCGTTTCTCCGTCATATATACCACCACCCTGCCGTTTTCTCTCTTTCTCTTTCATTCAACTCCCTCATTCTCGTCTCTCTTCCTATTCACCTCACGACCTTCCTAATGAACCAAAAAAAGGGTTTTTGCGTTTATCTCGAGATTCAATACAGGTAGGTCCATAATCGATTACCTAACATTTTTTGTTTCTCTTCTTTAACATTATCATTCAATTCATGCATTTTTTTTGTCTTTCTTGTTAGGGATTTCGTGTATCGATCATATTATCAAGTTTTTCGTCTTACTGATTCTCTTTGGATTAGGTATATCGATTCACGATTTTTTTTTTTTGTTTTTGGATTAGTATTTGTTTGATTTTGATATTTTGGTATTTTTTTGAGGCAGTGACTGTTTGTTTTGCGGAAAATGATTTTGGAGAATGTTAAAAAGTTGTTAAGAGCTGGACGAGTTCTTCGCTTGATAGAGAGATTAGACAGAAAGATAAAGATAAGCATACGCTTAAGGATTTGTTGTTTTTCTTGCACGTTCCGAGAATGGGAGGGCGCATTTATTTTCACTGGTGAATTTCAGTTTGAGTTTTTTTTTTAGCATTTTCTGTTGAAGGAATTCATAGACCTGTTTTGATTTATTATGTTTGTGTTTTTTTTTATTTGATGCAGCTTTTTGAGAAAATTGTATCCTGGCTATTTGGAATGTCCTCGGTCGTATGATAAGTTACGCTTTGATCCAAGGTGATGCCCGGGTTTTCGCTCATTATGCACGTATTTATTCTATTTTTGCTATATATTTTTTGTTAAGAATATCTAGAATGATTATTTTGGTTGTTCATTGAATAAAGTTGGTGTCGATTCCTGTGAGTAGCCCTAAAATAGTGACAGATCACCGGATTGTAAAGCAAAACAACTTGCGTTAGGTTAAACGTACTCATAGTTCATTTTTGAAAATACATTTCTGCATGTTAAAATTTACTAAGTTGCCAAAGAGTAATTGATTTCATATCCTTACTTCATTCCTTTTGGATTTTGAATGAAGCATTAGGTCTGCATTCATGCTGTTTTTGACAGTAATTTCTGGTAGGAGACTTTCAAGCTGCAAGGTACCTATTTGAAGATGAGCAAGATGTATCATCTGCAATTCGCTGTTTCGAAACTTTTCTACATTGCTTTTTTGCTGATCAAGTCACGGGGCCTATGGATCCCTTGCTACAATATACAAACATGTAAGGTGCCTACTTCATTAAAGTTTATTTGATTGTTGTACACAAACTGGTAAAATTATCATGAGGCCCTCTTAAAATTAGATGTAGATTCAGGGGACTGTCTACCCATTACTTATAGGTTACCCAAACTTCCTAAAATGCCCTTCCCATTAAACAATTTAACACTGCAAAAAGGGCTTTTCAGTAATGCCCTAAGTCATCAAAATTCTTCACTTCTTTTCCCTAATGAAGCCACGTGTTCAGTGTTTCTCCATTTGATTCTTCCCTCTTTTTCTCTTTCTCTCTCTCTTTCACGCTTTTCTTTCTCTCTTTCTCCTCTCCTTCTCTGCCATTTTCTCTCACCCACTCTCTCATTTTCTCACTCTCCATTTCCTCAACAAACCCTAAATCTACCGCTGCTTCCAAAATCCGCCGCCGCCCCGTTTCTCCGTCATATATACCACCACCCTGCCGTTTTCTCTCTTTCTCTTTCATTCAACTCCCTCATTCTCGTCTCTCTTCCTATTCACCTCACGACCTTCCTAATGAACCAAAAAAAGGGTTTTTGCGTTTATCTCGAGATTCAATACAGGTAGGTCCATAATCGATTACCTAACATTTTTTGTTTCTCTTCTTTAACATTATCATTCAATTCATGCATTTTTTTTGTCTTTCTTGTTAGGGATTTCGTGTATCGATCATATTATCAAGTTTTTCGTCTTACTGATTCTCTTTGGATTAGGTATATCGATTCACGATTTTTTTTTTTTGTTTTTGGATTAGTATTTGTTTGATTTTGATATTTTGGTATTTTTTTTGTGGCAGTGACTGTTTGTTTTGCGGAAAATGATTTTGGAGAATGTTAAAAAGTTGTTAAGAGCTGGACGAGTTCTTCGCTTGATAGAGAGATTAGACAGAAAGATAAAGATAAGCATACGCTTAAGGATTTGTTGTTTTTCTTGCACGTTCCGAGAATGGGAGGGCGCATTTATTTTCACTGGTGAATTTCAGTTTGAGTTTTTTTTTTAGCATTTTCTGTTGAAGGAATTCATAGACCTGTTTTGATTTATTATGTTTGTGTTTTTTTTTATTTGATGCAGCTTTTTGAGAAAATTGTATCCTGGCTATTTGGAATGTCCTCGGTCGTATGATAAGTTACGCTTTGATCCAAGGTGATGCCCGGGTTTTCGCTCATTATGCACGTATTTATTCTATTTTTGCTATATATTTTTTGTTAAGAATATCTAGAATGATTATTTTGGTTGTTCATTGAATAAAGTTGGTGTCGATTCCTGTGAGTAGCCCTAAAATAGTGACAGATCACCGGATTGTAAAGCAAAACAACTTGCGTTAGGTTAAACGTACTCATAGTTCATTTTTGAAAATACATTTCTGCATGTTAAAATTTACTAAGTTGCCAAAGAGTAATTGATTTCATATCCTTACTTCATTCCTTTTGGATTTTGAATGAAGCATTAGGTCTGCATTCATGCTGTTTTTGACAGTAATTTCTGGTAGGAGACTTTCAAGCTGCAAGGTACCTATTTGAAGATGAGCAAGATGTATCATCTGCAATTCGCTGTTTCGAAACTTTTCTACATTGCTTTTTTGCTGATCAAGTCACGGGGCCTATGGATCCCTTGCTACAATATACAAACATGTAAGGTGCCTACTTCATTAAAGTTTATTTGATTGTTGTACACAAACTGGTAAAATTATCATGAGGCCCTCTTAAAATTAGATGTAGATTCAGGGGACTGTCTACCCATTACTTATAGGTTACCCAAACTTCCTAAAATGCCCTTCCCATTAAACAATTTAACACTGCAAAAAGGGCTTTTCAGTAATGCCCTAAGTCATCAAAATTCTTCACTTCTTTTCCCTAATGAAGCCACGTGTTCAGTGTTTCTCCATTTGATTCTTCCCTCTTTTTCTCTTTCTCTCTCTCTTTCACGCTTTTCTTTCTCTCTTTCTCCTCTCCTTCTCTGCCATTTTCTCTCACCCACTCTCTCATTTTCTCACTCTCCATTTCCTCAACAAACCCTAAATCTACCGCTGCTTCCAAAATCCGCCGCCGCCCCGTTTCTCCGTCATATATACCACCACCCTGCCGTTTTCTCTCTTTCTCTTTCATTCAACTCCCTCATTCTCGTCTCTCTTCCTATTCACCTCACGACCTTCCTAATGAACCAAAAAAAGGGTTTTTGCGTTTATCTCGAGATTCAATACAGGTAGGTCCATAATCGATTACCTAACATTTTTTGTTTCTCTTCTTTAACATTATCATTCAATTCATGCATTTTTTTTGTCTTTCTTGTTAGGGATTTCGTGTATCGATCATATTATCAAGTTTTTCGTCTTACTGATTCTCTTTGGATTAGGTATATCGATTCACGGTTTTTTTTTTGGTTTTTGGATTAGTATTTGTTTGATTTTGATATTTTGGTATTTTTTTTGTGGCAGTGACTGTTTGTTTTGCGGAAAATGATTTTGGAGAATGTTAAAAAGTTGTTAAGAGCTGGACGAGTTCTTCGCTTGATAGAGAGATTAGACAGAAAGATAAAGATAAGCATACGCTTAAGGATTTGTTGTTTTTCTAGCACGTTCCGAGAATGGGAGGGCGCATTTATTTTCACTGGTGAATTTCAGTTTGAGTTTTTTTTTTAGCATTTTCTGTTGAAGGAATTCATAGACCTGTTTTGATTTATTATGTTTGTGTTTTTTTTTATTTGATGCAGCTTTTTGAGAAAATTGTATCCTGGCTATTTGGAATGTCCTCGGTCGTATGATAAGTTACCCTTTGATCCAAGGTGATGCCCGGGTTTTCGCTCATTATGCACGTATTTATTCTATTTTTGCTATATATTTTTTGTTAAGAATATCTAGAATGATTATTTTGGTTGTTCATTGAATAAAGTTGGTGTCGATTCCTGTGAGTAGCCCTAAAATAGTGACAGATCACCGGATTGTAAAGCAAAACAACTTGCGTTAGGTTAAACGTACTCATAGTTCATTTTTGAAAATACATTTCTGCATGTTAAAATTTACTAAGTTGCCAAAGAGTAATTGATTTCATATCCTTACTTCATTCCTTTTGGATTTTGAATGAAGCATTAGGTCTGCATTCATGCTGTTTTTGACAGTAATTTCTGGTAGGAGACTTTCAAGCTGCAAGGTACCTATTTGAAGATGAGCAAGATGTATCATCTGCAATTCGCTGTTTCGAAACTTTTCTACATTGCTTTTTTGCTGATCAAGTCACGGGGCCTATGGATCCCTTGCTACAATATACAAACATGTAAGGTGCCTACTTCATTAAAGTTTATTTGATTGTTGTACACAAACTGGTAAAATTATCATGAGGCCCTCTTAAAATTAGATGTAGATTCAGGGGACTGTCTACCCATTACTTATAGGTTACCCAAACTTCCTAAAATGCCCTTCCCATTAAACAATTTAACACTGCAAAAAGGGCTTTTCAGTAATGCCCTAAGTCATCAAAATTCTTCACTTCTTTTCCCTAATGAAGCCACGTGTTCAGTGTTTCTCCATTTGATTCTTCCCTCTTTTTCTCTTTCTCTCTCTCTTTCACGCTTTTCTTTCTCTCTTTCTCCTCTCCTTCTCTGCCATTTTCTCTCACCCACTCTCTCATTTTCTCACTCTCCATTTCCTCAACAAACCCTAAATCTACCGCTGCTTCCAAAATCCGCCGCCGCCCCGTTTCTCCGTCATATATACCACCACTCTGCCGTTTTCTCTCTTTCTCTTTCATTCAACTCCCTCATTCTCGTCTCTCTTCCTATTCACCTCACGACCTTCCTAATGAACCAAAAAAAGGGTTTTTGCGTTTATCTCGAGATTCAATACAGGTAGGTCCATAATCGATTACCTAACATTTTTTGTTTCTCTTCTTTAACATTATCATTCAATTCATGCATTTTTTTTGTCTTTCTTGTTAGGGATTTCGTGTATCGATCATATTATCAAGTTTTTCGTCTTACTGATTCTCTTTGGATTAGGTATATCGATTCACGATTTTTTTTTTTTGTTTTTGGATTAGTATTTGTTTGATTTTGATATTTTGGTATTTTTTTTGTGGCAGTGACTGTTTGTTTTGCGGAAAATGATTTTGGAGAATGTTAAAAAGTTGTTAAGAGCTGGACGAGTTCTTCGCTTGATAGAGAGATTAGACAGAAAGATAAAGATAAGCATACGCTTAAGGATTTGTTGTTTTTCTTGCACGTTCCGAGAACGGGAGGGCGCATTTTTTTTCACTGGTGAATTTCAGTTTGAGTTTTTTTTTTAGCATTTTCTGTTGAAGGAATTCATAGACCTGTTTTGATTTATTATGTTTGTGTTTTTTTTTATTTGATGCAGCTTTTTGAGAAAATTGTATCCTGGCTATTTGGAATGTCCTCGCTCGTATGATAAGTTATGCTTTGATCCAAGGTGATGCCCGGGTTTTCGCTCATTATGCACGTATTTATTCTATTTTTGCTATATTTATTTTGTTAAGAATATCTAGAATGATTATTTTGGTTGTTCATTGAATAAAGTTGGTGTCGATTCCTGTGAGTAGCCCTAAAATAATGACAGATCACCGGATTGTAAAGCAAAACAACTTACGTTAGGTTAAACGTACTCATAGTTCATTTTTGAAAATACATTTCTGCATGTTAAAATTTACTAAGTTTCCAAAGAGAAATTGATTTCATATCCTTACTTCATTCCTTTTGGATTTTGAATGAAGCATTAGGTCTGCATTCATGCTGTTTTTGACAGTAATTTCTGGTAGGAGACTTTCAAGCTGCAAGGTACCTATTTGAAGATGAGCAAGATGTATCATCTGCAATTCGCTGTTTCGAAACTTTTCTACATTGCTTTTTTGCTGATCAAGTCACGGGGCCTATGGATCCCTTGCTACAATATACAAACATGTAAGGTGCCTACTTCATTAAAGTTTATTTGATTGTTGTACACAAACTGGTAAAATTATCATGAGGCCCTCTTAAAATTAGATGTAGATTCAGGGGACTGTCTACCCATTACTTATAGGTTACCCAAACTTCCTAAAATGCCCTTCCCATTAAACAATTTAACACTGCAAAAAGGGCTTTTCAGTAATGCCCTAAGTCATCAAAATTCTTCACTTCTTTTCCCTAATGAAGCCACGTGTTCAGTGTTTCTCCATTTGATTCTTCCCTCTTTTTCTCTTTCTCTCTCTCTTTCACGCTTTTCTTTCTCTCTTTCTCCTCTCCTTCTCTGCCATTTTCTCTCACCCACTCTCTCATTTTCTCACTCTCCATTTCCTCAACAAACCCTAAATCTACCGCTGCTTCCAAAATCCGCCGCCGCCCCGTTTCTCCGTCATATATACCACCACCCTGCCGTTTTCTCTCTTTCTCTTTCATTCAACTCCCTCATTCTCGTCTCTCTTCCTATTCACCTCACGACCTTCCTAATGAACCAAAAAAAGGGTTTTTGCGTTTATCTCGAGATTCAATACAGGTAGGTCCATAATCGATTACCTAACATTTTTTGTTTCTCTTCTTTAACATTATCATTCAATTCATGCATTTTTTTTGTCTTTCTTGTTAGGGATTTCGTGTATCGATCATATTATCAAGTTTTTCGTCTTACTGATTCTCTTTGGATTAGGTATATCGATTCACGATTTTTTTTTTTTGTTTTTGGATTAGTATTTGTTTGATTTTGATATTTTGGTATTTTTTTTGTGGCAGTGACTGTTTGTTTTGCGGAAAATGATTTTGGAGAATGTTAAAAAGTTGTTAAGAGCTGGACGAGTTCTTCGCTTGATAGAGAGATTAGACAGAAAGATAAAGATAAGCATACGCTTAAGGATTTGTTGTTTTTCTTGCACGTTCCGAGAACGGGAGGGCGCATTTTTTTTCACTGGTGAATTTCAGTTTGAGTTTTTTTTTTAGCATTTTCTGTTGAAGGAATTCATAGACCTGTTTTGATTTATTATGTTTGTGTTTTTTTTTATTTGATGCAGCTTTTTGAGAAAATTGTATCCTGGCTATTTGGAATGTCCTCGCTCGTATGATAAGTTATGCTTTGATCCAAGGTGATGCCCGGGTTTTCGCTCATTATGCACGTATTTATTCTATTTTTGCTATATTTATTTTGTTAAGAATATCTAGAATGATTATTTTGGTTGTTCATTGAATAAAGTTGGTGTCGATTCCTGTGAGTAGCCCTAAAATAATGACAGATCACCGGATTGTAAAGCAAAACAACTTACGTTAGGTTAAACGTACTCATAGTTCATTTTTGAAAATACATTTCTGCATGTTAAAATTTACTAAGTTTCCAAAGAGAAATTGATTTCATATCCTTACTTCATTCCTTTTGGATTTTGAATGAAGCATTAGGTCTGCATTCATGCTGTTTTTGACAGTAATTTCTGGTAGGAGGCTTTCAAGCTGCAAGGTACCTATTTGAAGATGAGCAAGATGTATCATCTGCAATTCGCTGTTTCGAAACTTTTCTACATTGCTTTTTTGCTGATCAAGTCACGGGGCCTATGGATCCCTTGCTACAATATACAAACATGTAAGGTGCCTACTTCATTAAAGTTTATTTGATTGTTGTACATAAACTGGTAAAATTATCATGAGGCCCTCTTAAAATTAGATGTAGATTCAGGGGACTATCTACCCATTTCTTATAGGTTACCCAAACTTCCTAAAATGCCCTTCCCATTAAATAATTTAACACTGCAAAAAGGGCTTTTCAGTAATGCCCTAAGTCATCAAAATTCTTCACTTCTTTTCCCTAATGAAGCCACGTGTTCAGTGTTTCTCCATTTGATTCTTCCCTCTTTTTCTCTTTCTCTCTCTCTTTCACGCTTTTCTTTCTCTCTTTCTCCTCTCCTTCTCTGCCATTTTCTCTCACCCACTCTCTCATTTTCTCACTCTCCATTTCCTCAACAAACCCTAAATCTACCGCTGCTTCCAACATCCGCCGCCGCCCCGTTTCTCCGTCATATATACCACCACCCTGCCGTTTTCTCTCTTTCTCTTTCATTCAACTCCCTCATTCTCGTCTCTCTTCCTATTCACCTCACGACCTTCCTAATGAACCAAAAAAAGGGTTTTTGCGTTTATCTCGAGATTCAATACAGGTAGGTCCATAATCGATTACCTAACATTTTTTGTTTCTCTTCTTTAACATTATCATTCAATTCATGCATTTTTTTTGTCTTTCTTGTTAGGGATTTCGTGTATCGATCATATTATCAAGTTTTTCGTCTTACTGATTCTCTTTGGATTAGGTATATCGATTCACGATTTTTTTTTTTGTTTTTGGATTAGTATTTGTTTGATTTTGATATTTTGGTATTTTTTTTGTGGCAGTGACTGTTTGTTTTGCGGAAAATGATTTTGGAGAATGTTAAAAAGTTGTTAAGAGCTGGACGAGTTCTTCGCTTGATAGAGAGATTAGACAGAAAGATAAAGATAAGCATACGCTTCAGGATTTGTTGTTTTTCTTGCACGTTCCGAGAATGGGAGGGCGCATTTATTTTCACTGGTGAATTTCAGTTTGAGTTTTTTTTTTAGC
The DNA here is from genome assembly GCA_022829125.1 of Lathyrus tuberosus. Lineage (NCBI taxonomy): Eukaryota > Viridiplantae > Streptophyta > Magnoliopsida > Fabales > Fabaceae > Lathyrus > Lathyrus tuberosus. The sequence continues at coordinate 982,840 of JALAZF010000808.1, read as the reverse complement.
ATTTTCTGTTGAAGGAATTCATAGACCTGTTTTGATTTATTATGTTTGTGTTTTTTTTTATTTGATGCAGCTTTTTGAGAAAATTGTATCCTGGCTATTTGGAATGTCCTCGGTCGTATGATAAGTTACGCTTTGATCCAAGGTGATGCCCGGGTTTTCGCTCATTATGCACGTATTTATTCTATTTTTGCTATATATTTTTTGTTAAGAATATCTAGAATGATTATTTTGGTTGTTCATTGAATAAAGTTGGTGTCGATTCCTGTGAGTAGCCCTAAAATAGTGACAGATCACCGGATTGTAAAGCAAAACAACTTGCGTTAGGTTAAACGTACTCATAGTTCATTTTTGAAAATACATTTCTGCATGTTAAAATTTACTAAGTTGCCAAAGAGTAATTGATTTCATATCCTTACTTCATTCCTTTTGGATTTTGAATGAAGCATTAGGTCTGCATTCATGCTGTTTTTGACAGTAATTTCTGGTAGGAGACTTTCAAGCTGCAAGGTACCTATTTGAAGATGAGCAAGATGTATCATCTGCAATTCGCTGTTTCGAAACTTTTCTACATTGCTTTTTTGCTGATCAAGTCACGGGGCCTATGGATCCCTTGCTACAATATACAAACATGTAAGGTGCCTACTTCATTAAAGTTTATTTGATTGTTGTACACAAACTGGTAAAATTATCATGAGGCCCTCTTAAAATTAGATGTAGATTCAGGGGACTGTCTACCCATTACTTATAGGTTACCCAAACTTCCTAAAATGCCCTTCCCATTAAACAATTTAACACTGCAAAAAGGGCTTTTCAGTAATGCCCTAAGTCATCAAAATTCTTCACTTCTTTTCCCTAATGAAGCCACGTGTTCAGTGTTTCTCCATTTGATTCTTCCCTCTTTTTCTCTTTCTCTCTCTCTTTCACGCTTTTCTTTCTCTCTTTCTCCTCTCCTTCTCTGCCATTTTCTCTTACCCACTCTCTCATTTTCTCACTCTCCATTTCCTCAACAAACCCTAAATCTACCGCTGCTTCCAACATCCGCCGCCGCCCCGTTTCTCCGTCATATATACCACCACCCTGCCGTTTTCTCTCTTTCTCTTTCATTCAACTCCCTCATTCTCGTCTCTCTTCCTATTCACCTCACGACCTTCCTAATGAACCAAAAAAAGGGTTTTTGCGTTTATCTCGAGATTCAATACAGGTAGGTCCATAATCGATTACCTAACATTTTTTGTTTCTCTTCTTTAACATTATCATTCAATTCATGCATTTTTTTTGTCTTTCTTGTTAGGGATTTCGTGTATCGATCATATTATCAAGTTTTTCGTCTTACTGATTCTCTTTGGATTAGGTATATCGATTCACGATTTTTTTTTTTTGTTTTTGGATTAGTATTTGTTTGATTTTGATATTTTGGTATTTTTTTTGTGGCAGTGACTGTTTGTTTTGCGGAAAATGATTTTGGAGAATGTTAAAAAGTTGTTAAGAGCTGGACGAGTTCTTCGCTTGATAGAGAGATTAGACAGAAAGATAAAGATAAGCATACGCTTAAGGATTTGTTGTTTTTCTTGCACGTTCCGAGAACGGGAGGGCGCATTTTTTTTCACTGGTGAATTTCAGTTTGAGTTTTTTTTTTAGCATTTTCTGTTGAAGGAATTCATAGACCTGTTTTGATTTATTATGTTTGTGTTTTTTTTATTTGATGCAGCTTTTTGAGAAAATTGTATCCTGGCTATTTGGAATGTCCTCGCTCGTATGATAAGTTATGCTTTGATCCAAGGTGATGCCCGGGTTTTCGCTCATTATGCACGTATTTATTCTATTTTTGCTATATTTATTTTGTTAAGAATATCTAGAATGATTATTTTGGTTGTTCATTGAATAAAGTTGGTGTCGATTCCTGTGAGTAGCCCTAAAATAATGACAGATCACCGGATTGTAAAGCAAAACAACTTACGTTAGGTTAAACGTACTCATAGTTCATTTTTGAAAATACATTTCTGCATGTTAAAATTTACTAAGTTTCCAAAGAGAAATTGATTTCATATCCTTACTTCATTCCTTTTGGATTTTGAATGAAGCATTAGGTCTGCATTCATGCTGTTTTTGACAGTAATTTCTGGTAGGAGGCTTTCAAGCTGCAAGGTACCTATTTGAAGATGAGCAAGATGTATCATCTGCAATTCGTTGTTTCGAAACTTTTCTACATTGCTTTTTTGCTGATCAAGTCACGGGGCCTATGGATCCCTTGCTACAATATACAAACATGTAAGGTGCCTACTTCATTAAAGTTTATTTGATTGTTGTACATAAACTGGTAAAATTATCATGAGGCCCTCTTAAAATTAGATGTAGATTCAGGGGACTATCTACCCATTTCTTATAGGTTACCCAAACTTCCTAAAATGCCCTTCCCATTAAATAATTTAACACTGCAAAAAGGGCTTTTCAGTAATGCCCTAAGTCATCAAAATTCTTCACTTCTTTTCCCTAATGAAGCCACGTGTTCAGTGTTTCTCCATTTGATTCTTCCCTCTTTTTCTCTTTCTCTCTCTCTTTCACGCTTTTCTTTCTCTCTTTCTCCTCTCCTTCTCTGCCATTTTCTCTCACCCACTCTCTCATTTTCTCACTCTCCATTTCCTCAACAAACCCTAAATCTACCGCTGCTTCCAACATCCGCCGCCGCCCCGTTTCTCCGTCATATATACCACCACCCTGCCGTTTTCTCTCTTTCTCTTTCATTCAACTCCCTCATTCTCGTCTCTCTTCCTATTCACCTCACGACCTTCCTAATGAACCAAAAAAAGGGTTTTTGCGTTTATCTCGAGATTCAATACAGGTAGGTCCATAATCGATTACCTAACATTTTTTGTTTCTCTTCTTTAACATTATCATTCAATTCATGCATTTTTTTTGTCTTTCTTGTTAGGGATTTCGTGTATCGATCATATTATCAAGTTTTTCGTCTTACTGATTCTCTTTGGATTAGGTATATCGATTCACGATTTTTTTTTTTTGTTTTTGGATTAGTATTTCTTTGATTTTGATATTTTGGTATTTTTTTTGTGGCAGTGACTGTTTGTTTTGCGGAAAATGATTTTGGAGAATGTTAAAAAGTTGTTAAGAGCTGGACGAGTTCTTCGCTTGATAGAGAGATTAGACAGAAAGATAAAGATAAGCATACGCTTAAGGATTTGTTGTTTTTCTTGCACGTTCCGAGAATGGGAGGGCGCATTTTTTTCACTGGTGAATTTCAGTTTGAGTTTTTTTTTTAGCATTTTCTGTTGAAGGAATTCATAGACCTGTTTTGATTTATTATGTTTGTGTTTTTTTTTATTTGATGCAGCTTTTTGAGAAAATTGTATCCTGGCTATTTGGAATGTCCTCGGTCGTATGATAAGTTACGCTTTGATCCAAGGTGATGCCCGGGTTTTCGCTCATTATGCACGTATTTATTCTATTTTTGCTATATATTTTTTGTTAAGAATATCTAGAATGATTATTTTGGTTGTTCATTGAATAAAGTTGGTGTCGATTCCTGTGAGTAGCCCTAAAATAGTGACAGATCACCGGATTGTAAAGCAAAACAAGTTGCGTTAGGTTAAACGTACTCATAGTTCATTTTTGAAAATACATTTCTGCATGTTAAAATTTACTAAGTTGCCAAAGAGTAATTGATTTCATATCCTTACTTCATTCCTTTTGGATTTTGAATGAAGCATTAGGTCTGCATTCATGCTGTTTTTGACAGTAATTTCTGGTAGGAGACTTTCAAGCTGCAAGGTACCTATTTGAAGATGAGCAAGATGTATCATCTGCAATTCGCTGTTTCGAAACTTTTCTACATTGCTTTTTTGCTGATCAAGTCACGGGGCCTATGGATCCCTTGCTACAATATACAAACATGTAAGGTGCCTACTTCATTAAAGTTTATTTGATTGTTGTACACAAACTGGTAAAATTATCATGAGGCCCTCTTAAAATTAGATGTAGATTCAGGGGACTGTCTACCCATTACTTATAGGTTACCCAAACTTCCTAAAATGCCCTTCCCATTAAACAATTTAACACTGCAAAAAGGGCTTTTCAGTAATGCCCTAAGTCATCAAAATTCTTCACTTCTTTTCCCTAATGAAGCCACGTGTTCAGTGTTTCTCCATTTGATTCTTCCCTTTTTTTCTCTTTCTCTCTCTCTTTCACGCATTTATTTCTCCCTTTCTCCTCTCCTTCTCTGCCATTTTCTCTCACCCACTCTCTCGTTTTCTCACTCTCCATTTCCTCAACAAACCCTAAATCTACCGCTGCTTCCAACATCCGCCGCCGCCCCGTTTCTCCGTCATATATACCACCACCCTGCCGTTTTCTCTCTTTCTCTTTCATTCAACTCCCTCATTCTCGTCTCTCTTCCTATTCACCTCACGACCTTCCTAATGAACCAAAAAAAGGGTTTTTGCGTTTATCTCGAGATTCAATACAGGTAGGTCCATAATCGATTACCTAACATTTTTTGTTTCTCTTCTTTAACATTATCATTCAATTCATGCATTTTTTTTGTCTTTCTTGTTAGGGATTTCGTGTATCGATCATATTATCAAGTTTTTCGTCTTACTGATTCTCTTTGGATTAGGTATATCGATTCACGATTTTTTTTTTTTGTTTTTGGATTAGTATTTCTTTGATTTTGATATTTTGGTATTTTTTTTGTGGCAGTGACTGTTTGTTTTGCGGAAAATGATTTTGGAGAATGTTAAAAAGTTGTTAAGAGCTGGACGAGTTCTTCGCTTGATAGAGAGATTAGACAGAAAGATAAAGATAAGCATACGCTTAAGGATTTGTTGTTTTTCTTGCACGTTCCGAGAATGGGAGGGCGCATTTTTTTCACTGGTGAATTTCAGTTTGAGTTTTTTTTTTAGCATTTTCTGTTGAAGGAATTCATAGACCTGTTTTGATTTATTATGTTTGTGTTTTTTTTTATTTGATGCAGCTTTTTGAGAAAATTGTATCCTGGCTATTTGGAATGTCCTCGGTCGTATGATAAGTTACGCTTTGATCCAAGGTGATGCCCGGGTTTTCGCTCATTATGCACGTATTTATTCTATTTTTGCTATATATTTTTTGTTAAGAATATCTAGAATGATTATTTTGGTTGTTCATTGAATAAAGTTGGTGTCGATTCCTGTGAGTAGCCCTAAAATAGTGACAGATCACCGGATTGTAAAGCAAAACAACTTGCGTTAGGTTAAACGTACTCATAGTTCATTTTTGAAAATACATTTCTGCATGTTAAAATTTACTAAGTTGCCAAAGAGTAATTGATTTCATATCCTTACTTCATTCCTTTTGGATTTTGAATGAAGCATTAGGTCTGCATTCATGCTGTTTTTGACAGTAATTTCTGGTAGGAGACTTTCAAGCTGCAAGGTACCTATTTGAAGATGAGCAAGATGTATCATCTGCAATTCGCTGTTTCGAAACTTTTCTACATTGCTTTTTTGCTGATCAAGTCACGGGGCCTATGGATCCCTTGCTACAATATACAAACATGTAAGGTGCCTACTTCATTAAAGTTTATTTGATTGTTGTACACAAACTGGTAAAATTATCATGAGGCCCTCTTAAAATTAGATGTAGATTCAGGGGACTGTCTACCCATTACTTATAGGTTACCCAAACTTCCTAAAATGCCCTTCCCATTAAACAATTTAACACTGCAAAAAGGGCTTTTCAGTAATGCCCTAAGTCATCAAAATTCTTCACTTCTTTTCCCTAATGAAGCCACGTGTTCAGTGTTTCTCCATTTGATTCTTCCCTTTTTTTCTCTTTCTCTCTCTCTTTCACGCATTTATTTCTCCCTTTCTCCTCTCCTTCTCTGCCATTTTCTCTCACCCACTCTCTCGTTTTCTCACTCTCCATTTCCTCAACAAACCCTAAATCTACCGCTGCTTCCAACATCCGCCGCCGCCCCGTTTCTCCGTCATATATACCACCACCCTGCCGTTTTCTCTCTTTCTCTTTCATTCAACTCCCTCATTCTTGTCTCTCTTCCTATTCACCTCACGACCTTCCTAATGAACCAAAAAAAGGGTTTTTGCGTTTATCTCGAGATTCAATACAGGTAGGTCCATAATCGATTACCTAACATTTTTTGTTTCTCTTCTTTAACATTATCATTCAATTCATGCATTTTTTTTGTCTTTCTTGTTAGGGATTTCGTGTATCGATCATATTATCAAGTTTTTCGTCTTACTGATTCTCTTTGGATTAGGTATATCGATTCACGATTTTTTTTTTTGTTTTTGGATTAGTATTTGTTTGATTTTGATATTTTGGTATTTTTTTGAGGCAGTGACTGTTTGTTTTGCGGAAAATGATTTTGGAGAATGTTAAAAAGTTGTTAAGAGCTGGACGAGTTCTTCGCTTGATAGAGAGATTAGACAGAAAGATAAAGATAAGCATACGCTTAAGGATTTGTTGTTTTTCTTGCACGTTCCGAGAACGGGAGGGCGCATTTTTTTTCACTGGTGAATTTCAGTTTGAGTTTTTTTTTTAGCATTTTCTGTTGAAGGAATTCATAGACCTGTTTTGATTTATTATGTTTGTGTTTTTTTTATTTGATGCAGCTTTTTGAGAAAATTGTATCCTGGCTATTTGGAATGTCCTCGCTCGTATGATAAGTTATGCTTTGATCCAAGGTGATGCCCGGGTTTTCGCTCATTATGCACGTATTTATTCTATTTTTGCTATATTTATTTTGTTAAGAATATCTAGAATGATTATTTTGGTTGTTCATTGAATAAAGTTGGTGTCGATTCCTGTGAGTAGCCCTAAAATAATGACAGATCACCGGATTGTAAAGCAAAACAACTTACGTTAGGTTAAACGTACTCATAGTTCATTTTTGAAAATACATTTCTACATGTTAAAATTTACTAAGTTTCCAAAGAGAAATTGATTTCATATCCTTACTTCATTCCTTTTGGATTTTGAATGAAGCATTAGGTCTGCATTCATGCTGTTTTTGACAGTAATTTCTGGTAGGAGGCTTTCAAGCTGCAAGGTACCTATTTGAAGATGAGCAAGATGTATCATCTGCAATTCGTTGTTTCGAAACTTTTCTACATTGCTTTTTTGCTGATCAAGTCACGGGGCCTATGGATCCCTTGCTACAATATACAAACATGTAAGGTGCCTACTTCATTAAAGTTTATTTGATTGTTGTACATAAACTGGTAAAATTATCATGAGGCCCTCTTAAAATTAGATGTAGATTCAGGGGACTGTCTACCCATTTCTTATAGGTTACCCAAACTTCCTAAAATGCCCTTCCCATTAAATAATTTAACACTGCAAAAAGGGCTTTTCAGTAATGCCCTAAGTCATCAAAATTCTTCACTTCTTTTCCCTAATGAAGCCACGTGTTCAGTGTTTCTCCATTTGATTCTTCCCTCTTTTTCTCTTTCTCTCTCTCTTTCACGCTTTTCTTTCTCTCTTTCTCCTCTCCTTCTCTGCCATTTTCTCTCACCCACTCTCTCATTTTCTCACTCTCCATTTCCTCAACAAACCCTAAATCTACCGCTGCTTCCAACATCCGCCGCCGCCCCGTTTCTCCGTCATATATACCACCACCCTGCCGTTTTCTCTCTTTCTCTTTCATTCAACTCCCTCATTCTCGTCTCTCTTCCTATTCACCTCACGACCTTCCTAATGAACCAAAAAAAGGGTTTTTGCGTTTATCTCGAGATTCAATACAGGTAGGTCCATAATCGATTACCTAACATTTTTTGTTTCTCTTCTTTAACATTATCATTCAATTCATGCATTTTTTTTGTCTTTCTTGTTAGGGATTTCGTGTATCGATCATATTATCAAGTTTTTCGTCTTACTGATTCTCTTTGGATTAGGTATATCGATTCACGATTTTTTTTTTTTGTTTTTGGATTAGTATTTCTTTGATTTTGATATTTTGGTATTTTTTTTGTGGCAGTGACTGTTTGTTTTGCGGAAAATGATTTTGGAGAATGTTAAAAAGTTGTTAAGAGCTGGACGAGTTCTTCGCTTGATAGAGAGATTAGACAGAAAGATAAAGATAAGCATACGCTTAAGGATTTGTTGTTTTTCTTGCACGTTCCGAGAATGGGAGGGCGCATTTTTTTCACTGGTGAATTTCAGTTTGAGTTTTTTTTTTAGCATTTTCTGTTGAAGGAATTCATAGACCTGTTTTGATTTATTATGTTTGTGTTTTTTTTTATTTGATGCAGCTTTTTGAGAAAATTGTATCCTGGCTATTTGGAATGTCCTCGGTCGTATGATAAGTTACGCTTTGATCCAAGGTGATGCCCGGGTTTTCGCTCATTATGCACGTATTTATTCTATTTTTGCTATATATTTTTTGTTAAGAATATCTAGAATGATTATTTTGGTTGTTCATTGAATAAAGTTGGGGTCGATTCCTGTGAGTAGCCCTAAAATAGTGACAGATCACCGGATTGTAAAGCAAAACAACTTGCGTTAGGTTAAACGTACTCATAGTTCATTTTTGAAAATACATTTCTGCATGTTAAAATTTACTAAGTTGCCAAAGAGTAATTGATTTCATATCCTTACTTCATTCCTTTTGGATTTTGAATGAAGCATTAGGTCTGCATTCATGCTGTTTTTGACAGTAATTTCTGGTAGGAGACTTTCAAGCTGCAAGGTACCTATTTGAAGATGAGCAAGATGTATCATCTGCAATTCGCTGTTTCGAAACTTTTCTACATTGCTTTTTTGCTGATCAAGTCACGGGGCCTATGGATCCCTTGCTACAATATACAAACATGTAAGGTGCCTACTTCATTAAAGTTTATTTGATTGTTGTACACAAACTGGTAAAATTATCATGAGGCCCTCTTAAAATTAGATGTAGATTCAGGGGACTGTCTACCCATTACTTATAGGTTACCCAAACTTCCTAAAATGCCCTTCCCATTAAACAATTTAACACTGCAAAAAGGGCTTTTCAGTAATGCCCTAAGTCATCAAAATTCTTCACTTCTTTTCCCTAATGAAGCCATGTGTTCAGTGTTTCTCCATTTGATTCTTCCCTTTTTTTCTCTTTCTCTCTCTCTTTCACGCATTTATTTCTCCCTTTCTCCTCTCCTTCTCTGCCATTTTCTCTCACCCACTCTCTCGTTTTCTCACTCTCCATTTCCTCAACAAACCCTAAATCTACCGCTGCTTCCAACATCCGCCGCCGCCCCGTTTCTCCGTCATATATACCACCACCCTGCCGTTTTCTCTCTTTCTCTTTCATTCAACTCCCTCATTCTTGTCTCTCTTCCTATTCACCTCACGACCTTCCTAATGAACCAAAAAAAGGGTTTTTGCGTTTATCTCGAGATTCAATACAGGTAGGTCCATAATCGATTACCTAACATTTTTTGTTTCTCTTCTTTAACATTATCATTCAATTCATGCATTTTTTTTGTCTTTCTTGTTAGGGATTTCGTGTATCGATCATATTATCAAGTTTTTCGTCTTACTGATTCTCTTTGGATTAGGTATATCGATTCACGATTTTTTTTTTTTGTTTTTGGATTAGTATTTGTTTGATTTTGATATTTTGGTATTTTTTTGAGGCAGTGACTGTTTGTTTTGCGGAAAATGATTTTGGAGAATGTTAAAAAGTTGTTAAGAGCTGGACGAGTTCTTCGCTTGATAGAGAGATTAGACAGAAAGATAAAGATAAGCATACGCTTAAGGATTTGTTGTTTTTCTTGCACGTTCCGAGAATGGGAGGGCGCATTTATTTTCACTGGTGAATTTCAGTTTGAGTTTTTTTTTTAGCATTTTCTGTTGAAGGAATTCATAGACCTGTTTTGATTTATTATGTTTGTGTTTTTTTTTATTTGATGCAGCTTTTTGAGAAAATTGTATCCTGGCTATTTGGAATGTCCTCGGTCGTATGATAAGTTACGCTTTGATCCAAGGTGATGCCCGGGTTTTCGCTCATTATGCACGTATTTATTCTATTTTTGCTATATATTTTTTGTTAAGAATATCTAGAATGATTATTTTGGTTGTTCATTGAATAAAGTTGGTGTCGATTCCTGTGAGTAGCCCTAAAATAGTGACAGATCACCGGATTGTAAAGCAAAACAACTTGCGTTAGGTTAAACGTACTCATAGTTCATTTTTGAAAATACATTTCTGCATGTTAAAATTTACTAAGTTGCCAAAGAGTAATTGATTTCATATCCTTACTTCATTCCTTTTGGATTTTGAATGAAGCATTAGGTCTGCATTCATGCTGTTTTTGACAGTAATTTCTGGTAGGAGACTTTCAAGCTGCAAGGTACCTATTTGAAGATGAGCAAGATGTATCATCTGCAATTCGCTGTTTCGAAACTTTTCTACATTGCTTTTTTGCTGATCAAGTCACGGGGCCTATGGATCCCTTGCTACAATATACAAACATGTAAGGTGCCTACTTCATTAAAGTTTATTTGATTGTTGTACACAAACTGGTAAAATTATCATGAGGCCCTCTTAAAATTAGATGTAGATTCAGGGGACTGTCTACCCATTACTTATAGGTTACCCAAACTTCCTAAAATGCCCTTCCCATTAAACAATTTAACACTGCAAAAAGGGCTTTTCAGTAATGCCCTAAGTCATCAAAATTCTTCACTTCTTTTCCCTAATGAAGCCACGTGTTCAGTGTTTCTCCATTTGATTCTTCCCTCTTTTTCTCTTTCTCTCTCTCTTTCACGCTTTTCTTTCTCTCTTTCTCCTCTCCTTCTCTGCCATTTTCTCTCACCCACTCTCTCATTTTCTCACTCTCCATTTCCTCAACAAACCCTAAATCTACCGCTGCTTCCAACATCCGCCGCCGCCCCGTTTCTCCGTCATATATACCACCACCCTGCCGTTTTCTCTCTTTCTCTTTCATTCAACTCCCTCATTCTCGTCTCTCTTCCTATTCACCTCACGACCTTCCTAATGAACCAAAAAAAGGGTTTTTGCGTTTATCTCGAGATTCAATACAGGTAGGTCCATAATCGATTACCTAACATTTTTTGTTTCTCTTCTTTAACATTATCATTCAATTCATGCATTTTTTTTGTCTTTCTTGTTAGGGATTTCGTGTATCGATCATATTATCAAGTTTTTCGTCTTACTGATTCTCTTTGGATTAGGTATATCGATTCACGATTTTTTTTTTTTGTTTTTGGATTAGTATTTCTTTGATTTTGATATTTTGGTATTTTTTTTGTGGCAGTGACTGTTTGTTTTGCGGAAAATGATTTTGGAGAATGTTAAAAAGTTGTTAAGAGCTGGACGAGTTCTTCGCTTGATAGAGAGATTAGACAGAAAGATAAAGATAAGCATACGCTTAAGGATTTGTTGTTTTTCTTGCACGTTCCGAGAATGGGAGGGCGCATTTATTTTCACTGGTGAATTTCAGTTTGAGTTTTTTTTTTAGCATTTTCTGTTGAAGGAATTCATAGACCTGTTTTGATTTATTATGTTTGTGTTTTTTTTTATTTGATGCAGCTTTTTGAGAAAATTGTATCCTGGCTATTTGGAATGTCCTCGGTCGTATGATAAGTTACGCTTTGATCCAAGGTGATGCCCGGGTTTTCGCTCATTATGCACGTATTTATTCTATTTTTGCTATATATTTTTTGTTAAGAATATCTAGAATGATTATTTTGGTTGTTCATTGAATAAAGTTGGTGTCGATTCCTGTGAGTAGCCCTAAAATAGTGACAGATCACCGGATTGTAAAGCAAAACAACTTGCGTTAGGTTAAACGTACTCATAGTTCATTTTTGAAAATACATTTCTGCATGTTAAAATTTACTAAGTTGCCAAAGAGTAATTGATTTCATATCCTTACTTCATTCCTTTTGGATTTTGAATGAAGCATTAGGTCTGCATTCATGCTGTTTTTGACAGTAATTTCTGGTAGGAGACTTTCAAGCTGCAAGGTACCTATTTGAAGATGAGCAAGATGTATCATCTGCAATTCGCTGTTTCGAAACTTTTCTACATTGCTTTTTTGCTGATCAAGTCACGGGGCCTATGGATCCCTTGCTACAATATACAAACATGTAAGGTGCCTACTTCATTAAAGTTTATTTGATTGTTGTACACAAACTGGTAAAATTATCATGAGGCCCTCTTAAAATTAGATGTAGATTCAGGGGACTGTCTACCCATTACTTATAGGTTACCCAAACTTCCTAAAATGCCCTTCCCATTAAACAATTTAACACTGCAAAAAGGGCTTTTCAGTAATGCCCTAAGTCATCAAAATTCTTCACTTCTTTTCCCTAATGAAGCCACGTGTTCAGTGTTTCTCCATTTGATTCTTCCCTCTTTTTCTCTTTCTCTCTCTCTTTCACGCTTTTCTTTCTCTCTTTCTCCTCTCCTTCTCTGCCATTTTCTCTCACCCACTCTCTCATTTTCTCACTCTCCATTTCCTCAACAAACCCTAAATCTACCGCTGCTTCCAACATCCGCCGCCGCCCCGTTTCTCCGTCATATATACCACCACCCTGCCGTTTTCTCTCTTTCTCTTTCATTCAACTCCCTCATTCTCGTCTCTCTTCCTATTCACCTCACGACCTTCCTAATGAACCAAAAAAAGGGTTTTTGCGTTTATCTCGAGATTCAATACAGGTAGGTCCATAATCGATTACCTAACATTTTTTGTTTCTCTTCTTTAACATTATCATTCAATTCATGCATTTTTTTTGTCTTTCTTGTTAGGGATTTCGTGTATCGATCATATTATCAAGTTTTTCGTCTTACTGATTCTCTTTGGATTAGGTATATCGATTCACGATTTTTTTTTTTTGTTTTTGGATTAGTATTTCTTTGATTTTGATATTTTGGTATTTTTTTTGTGGCAGTGACTGTTTGTTTTGCGGAAAATGATTTTGGAGAATGTTAAAAAGTTGTTAAGAGCTGGACGAGTTCTTCGCTTGATAGAGAGATTAGACAGAAAGATAAAGATAAGCATACGCTTAAGGATTTGTTGTTTTTCTTGCACGTTCCGAGAATGGGAGGGCGCATTTTTTTCACTGGTGAATTTCAGTTTGAGTTTTTTTTTTAGCATTTTCTGTTGAAGGAATTCATAGACCTGTTTTGATTTATTATGTTTGTGTTTTTTTTTATTTGATGCAGCTTTTTGAGAAAATTGTATCCTGGCTATTTGGAATGTCCTCGGTCGTATGATAAGTTACGCTTTGATCCAAGGTGATGCCCGGGTTTTCGCTCATTATGCACGTATTTATTCTATTTTTGCTATATATTTTTTGTTAAGAATATCTAGAATGATTATTTTGGTTGTTCATTGAATAAAGTTGGTGTCGATTCCTGTGAGTAGCCCTAAAATAGTGACAGATCACCGGATTGTAAAGCAAAACAACTTGCGTTAGGTTAAACGTACTCATAGTTCATTTTTGAAAATACATTTCTGCATGTTAAAATTTACTAAGTTGCCAAAGAGTAATTGATTTCATATCCTTACTTCATTCCTTTTGGATTTTGAATGAAGCATTAGGTCTGCATTCATGCTGTTTTTGACAGTAATTTCTGGTAGGAGACTTTCAAGCTGCAAGGTACCTATTTGAAGATGAGCAAGATGTATCATCTGCAATTCGCTGTTTCGAAACTTTTCTACATTGCTTTTTTGCTGATCAAGTCACGGGGCCTATGGATCCCTTGCTACAATATACAAACATGTAAGGTGCCTACTTCATTAAAGTTTATTTGATTGTTGTACACAAACTGGTAAAATTATCATGAGGCCCTCTTAAAATTAGATGTAGATTCAGGGGACTGTCTACCCATTACTTATAGGTTACCCAAACTTCCTAAAATGCCCTTCCCATTAAACAATTTAACACTGCAAAAAGGGCTTTTCAGTAATGCCCTAAGTCATCAAAATTCTTCACTTCTTTTCCCTAATGAAGCCACGTGTTCAGTGTTTCTCCATTTGATTCTTCCCTTTTTTTCTCTTTCTCTCTCTCTTTCACGCATTTATTTCTCCCTTTCTCCTCTCCTTCTCTGCCATTTTCTCTCACCCACTCTCTCGTTTTCTCACTCTCCATTTCCTCAACAAACCCTAAATCTACCGCTGCTTCCAACATCCGCCGCCGCCCCGTTTCTCCGTCATATATACCACCACCCTGCCGTTTTCTCTCTTTCTCTTTCATTCAACTCCCTCATTCTTGTCTCTCTTCCTATTCACCTCACGACCTTCCTAATGAACCAAAAAAAGGGTTTTTGCGTTTATCTCGAGATTCAATACAGGTAGGTCCATAATCGATTACCTAACATTTTTTGTTTCTCTTCTTTAACATTATCATTCAATTCATGCATTTTTTTTGTCTTTCTTGTTAGGGATTTCGTGTATCGATCATATTATCAAGTTTTTCGTCTTACTGATTCTCTTTGGATTAGGTATATCGATTCACGATTTTTTTTTTTGTTTTTGGATTAGTATTTGTTTGATTTTGATATTTTGGTATTTTTTTTGTGGCAGTGACTGTTTGTTTTGCGGAAAATGATTTTGGAGAATGTTAAAAAGTTGTTAAGAGCTGGACGAGTTCTTCGCTTGATAGAGAGATTAGACAGAAAGATAAAGATAAGCATACGCTTAAGGATTTGTTGTTTTTCTTGCACGTTCCGAGAATGGGAGGGCGCATTTATTTTCACTGGTGAATTTCAGTTTGAGTTTTTTTTTTAGCATTTTCTGTTGAAGGAATTCATAGACCTGTTTTGATTTATTATGTTTGTGTTTTTTTTTATTTGATGCAGCTTTTTGAGAAAATTGTATCCTGGCTATTTGGAATGTCCTCGGTCGTATGATAAGTTACGCTTTGATCCAAGGTGATGCCCGGGTTTTCGCTCATTATGCACGTATTTATTCTATTTTTGCTATATATTTTTTGTTAAGAATATCTAGAATGATTATTTTGGTTGTTCATTGAATAAAGTTGGTGTCGATTCCTGTGAGTAGCCCTAAAATAGTGACAGATCACCGGATTGTAAAGCAAAACAACTTGCGTTAGGTTAAACGTACTCATAGTTCATTTTTGAAAATACATTTCTGCATGTTAAAATTTACTAAGTTGCCAAAGAGTAATTGATTTCATATCCTTACTTCATTCCTTTTGGATTTTGAATGAAGCATTAGGTCTGCATTCATGCTGTTTTTGACAGTAATTTCTGGTAGGAGACTTTCAAGCTGCAAGGTACCTATTTGAAGATGAGCAATATGTATCATCTGCAATTCGCTGTTTCGAAACTTTTCTACATTGCTTTTTTGCTGATCAAGTCACGGGGCCTATGGATCCCTTGCTACAATATACAAACATGTAAGGTGCCTACTTCATTAAAGTTTATTTGATTGTTGTACACAAACTGGTAAAATTATCATGAGGCCCTCTTAAAATTAGATGTAGATTCAGGGGACTGTCTACCCATTACTTATAGGTTACCCAAACTTCCTAAAATGCCCTTCCCATTAAACAATTTAACACTGCAAAAAGGGCTTTTCAGTAATGCCCTAAGTCATCAAAATTCTTCACTTCTTTTCCCTAATGAAGCCACGTGTTCAGTGTTTCTCCATTTGATTCTTCCCTCTTTTTCTCTTTCTCTCTCTCTTTCACGCTTTTCTTTCTCTCTTTCTCCTCTCCTTCTCTGCCATTTTCTCTCACCCACTCTCTCATTTTCTCACTCTCCATTTCCTCAACAAACCCTAAATCTACCGCTGCTTCCAAAATCCGCCGCCGCCCCGTTTCTCCGTCATATATACCACCACCCTGCCGTTTTCTCTCTTTCTCTTTCATTCAACTCCCTCATTCTCGTCTCTCTTCCTATTCACCTCACGACCTTCCTAATGAACCAAAAAAAGGGTTTTTGCGTTTATCTCGAGATTCAATACAGGTAGGTCCATAATCGATTACCTAACATTTTTTGTTTCTCTTCTTTAACATTATCATTCAATTCATGCATTTTTTTTGTCTTTCTTGTTAGGGATTTCGTGTATCGATCATATTATCAAGTTTTTCGTCATACTGATTCTCTTTGGATTAGGTATATCGATTCACGATTTTTTTTTTTTGTTTTTGGATTAGTATTTGTTTGATTTTGATATTTTGGTATTTTTTTTGTTGCAGTGACTGTTTGTTTTGCGGAAAATGATTTTGGAGAATGTTAAAAAGTTGTTAAGAGCTGGACGAGTTCTTCGCTTGATAGAGAGATTAGACAGAAAGATAAAGATAAGCATACGCTTAAGGATTTGTTGTTTTTCTAGCACGTTCCGAGAATGGGAGGGCGCATTTATTTTCACTGGTGAATTTCAGTTTGAGTTTTTTTTTTAGCATTTTCTGTTGAAGGAATTCATAGACCTGTTTTGATTTATTATGTTTGTGTTTTTTTTTATTTGATGCAGCTTTTTGAGAAAATTGTATCCTGGCTATTTGGAATGTCCTCGGTCGTATGATAAGTTACGCTTTGATCCAAGGTGATGCCCGGGTTTTCGCTCATTATGCACGTATTTATTCTATTTTTGCTATATATTTTTTGTTAAGAATATCTAGAATGATTATTTTGGTTGTTCATTGAATAAAGTTGGTGTCGATTCCTGTGAGTAGCCCTAAAATAGTGACAGATCACCGGATTGTAAAGCAAAACAACTTGCGTTAGGTTAAACGTACTCATAGTTCATTTTTGAAAATACATTTCTGCATGTTAAAATTTACTAAGTTGCCAAAGAGTAATTGATTTCATATCCTTACTTCATTCCTTTTGGATTTTGAATGAAGCATTAGGTCTGCATTCATGCTGTTTTTGACAGTAATTTCTGGTAGGAGACTTTCAAGCTGCAAGGTACCTATTTGAAGATGAGCAAGATGTATCATCTGCAATTCGCTGTTTCGAAACTTTTCTACATTGCTTTTTTGCTGATCAAGTCACGGGGCCTATGGATCCCTTGCTACAATATACAAACATGTAAGGTGCCTACTTCATTAAAGTTTATTTGATTGTTGTACACAAACTGGTAAAATTATCATGAGGCCCTCTTAAAATTAGATGTAGATTCAGGGGACTGTCTACCCATTACTTATAGGTTACCCAAACTTCCTAAAATGCCCTTCCCATTAAACAATTTAACACTGCAAAAAGGGCTTTTCAGTAATGCCCTAAGTCATCAAAATTCTTCACTTCTTTTCCCTAATGAAGCCACGTGTTCAGTGTTTCTCCATTTGATTCTTCCCTCTTTTTCTCTTTCTCTCTCTCTTTCACGCTTTTCTTTCTCTCTTTCTCCTCTCCTTCTCTGCCATTTTCTCTCACCCACTCTCTCATTTTCTCACTCTCCATTTCCTCAACAAACCCTAAATCTACCGCTGCTTCCAAAATCCGCCGCCGCCCCGTTTCTCCGTCATATATACCACCACCCTGCCGTTTTCTCTCTTTCTCTTTCATTCAACTCCCTCATTCTCGTCTCTCTTCCTATTCACCTCACGACCTTCCTAATGAACCAAAAAAAGGGTTTTTGCGTTTATCTCGAGATTCAATACAGGTAGGTCCATAATCGATTACCTAACATTTTTTGTTTCTCTTCTTTAACATTATCATTCAATTCATGCATTTTTTTTGTCTTTCTTGTTAGGGATTTCGTGTATCGATCATATTATCAAGTTTTTCGTCTTACTGATTCTCTTTGGATTAGGTATATCGATTCACGATTTTTTTTTTTGTTTTTGGATTAGTATTTGTTTGATTTTGATATTTTGGTATTTTTTTTGTGGCAGTGACTGTTTGTTTTGCGGAAAATGATTTTGGAGAATGTTAAAAAGTTGTTAAGAGCTGGACGAGTTCTTCGCTTGATAGAGAGATTAGACAGAAAGATAAAGATAAGCATACGCTTAAGGATTTGTTGTTTTTCTTGCACGTTCCGAGAATGGGAGGGCGCATTTATTTTCACTGGTGAATTTCAGTTTGAGTTTTTTTTTTAGCATTTTCTGTTGAAGGAATTCATAGACCTGTTTTGATTTATTATGTTTGTGTTTTTTTTTATTTGATGCAGCTTTTTGAGAAAATTGTATCCTGGCTATTTGGAATGTCCTCGGTCGTATGATAAGTTACGCTTTGATCCAAGGTGATGCCCGGGTTTTCGCTCATTATGCACGTATTTATTCTATTTTTGCTATATATTTTTTGGTAAGAATATCTAGAATGATTATTTTGGTTGTTCATTGAATAAAGTTGGTGTCGATTCCTGTGAGTAGCCCTAAAATAGTGACAGATAACCGGATTGTAAAGCAAAACAACTTGCGTTAGGTTAAACGTACTCATAGTTCATTTTTGAAAATACATTTCTGCATGTTAAAATTTACTAAGTTGCCAAAGAGTAATTGATTTCATATCCTTACTTCATTCCTTTTGGATTTTGAATGAAGCATTAGGTCTGCATTCATGCTGTTTTTGACAGTAATTTCTGGTAGGAGGCTTTCAAGCTGCAAGGTACCTATTTGAAGATGAGCAAGATGTATCATCTGCAATTCGCTGTTTCGAAACTTTTCTACATTGCTTTTTTGCTGATCAAGTCACGGGGCCTATGGATCCCTTGCTACAATATACAAACATGTAAGGTGCCTACTTCATTAAAGTTTATTTGATTGTTGTACACAAACTGGTAAAATTATCATGAGGCCCTCTTAAAATTAGATGTAGATTCAGGGGACTGTCTACCCATTACTTATAGGTTACCCAAACTTCCTAAAATGCCCTTCCCATTAAACAATTTAACACTGCAAAAAGGGCTTTTCAGTAATGCCCTAAGTCATCAAAATTCTTCACTTCTTTTCCCTAATGAAGCCACGTGTTCAGTGTTTCTCCATTTGATTCTTCCCTTTTTTTCTCTTTCTCTCTCTCTTTCACGCATTTCTTTCTCCCTTTCTCCTCTCCTTCTCTACCATTTTCTCTCACCCACTCTCTCGTTTTCTCACTCTCCATTTCCTCAACAAACCCTAAATCTACCGCTGCTTCCAACATCCGCCGCCGCCCCGTTTCTCCGTCATATATACCACCACCCTGCCGTTTTCTCTCTTTCTCTTTCATTCAACTCCCTCATTCTCGTCTCTCTTCCTATTCACCTCACGACCTTCCTAATGAACCAAAAAAAGGGTTTTTGCGTTTATCTCGAGATTCAATACAGGTAGGTCCATAATCGATTACCTAACATTTTTTGTTTCTCTTCTTTAACATTATCATTCGATTCATGCATTTTTTTGTGTGTTTCTGGTTAGGGATTTCGTGTATCGATCATATTATCAAGTTTTTCGTCTTACTGATTCTCTTTGGATTAGGTATATCAATTCACGATTTTTTTTTTGTTTTTGGATTAGTATTTGTTTGATTTTGATATTTTGATATTTTTTTTGTGGCAGTGACTGTTTGTTTTGCGGAAAATGATTTTGGAGAATGTTAAAAAGTTGTTAAGAGCTGGACGAGTTCTTCGCTTGATAGAGAGATTAGACAGAAAGATAAAGATAAGCATACGCTTAAGGATTTGTTGTTTTTCTTGCACGTTCCGAGAATGGGAGGGCGCATTTATTTTCACTGGTGAATTTCAGTTTGAGTTTTTTTTTTAGCATTTTCTGTTGAAGGAATTCATAGACCTGTTTTGATTTATTATGTTTGTGTTTTTTTTTATTTGATGCAGCTTTTTGAGAAAATTGTATCCTGGCTATTTGGAATGTCCTCGGTCGTATGATAAGTTACGCTTTGATCCAAGGTGATGCCCGGGTTTTCGCTCATTATGCACGTATTTATTCTATTTTTGCTATATATTTTTTGTTAAGAATATCTAGAATGATTATTTTGGTTGTTCATTGAATAAAGTTGGTGTCGATTCCTGTGAGTAGCCCTAAAATAGTGACAGATCACCGGATTGTAAAGCAAAACAACTTGCGTTAGGTTAAACGTACTCATAGTTCATTTTTGAAAATACATTTCTGCATGTTAAAATTTACTAAGTTGCCAAAGAGTAATTGATTTCATATCCTTACTTCATTCCTTTTGGATTTTGAATGAAGCATTAGGTCTGCATTCATGCTGTTTTTGACAGTAATTTCTGGTAGGAGACTTTCAAGCTGCAAGGTACCTATTTGAAGATGAGCAAGATGTATCATCTGCAATTCGCTGTTTCGAAACTTTTCTACATTGCTTTTTTGCTGATCAAGTCACGGGGCCTATGGATCCCTTGCTACAATATACAAACATGTAAGGTGCCTACTTCATTAAAGTTTATTTGATTGTTCTACACAAACTGGTAAAATTATCATGAGGCCCTCTTAAAATTAGATGTAGATTCAGGGGACTGTCTACCCATTACTTATAGGTTACCCAAACTTCCTAAAATGCCCTTCCCATTAAACAATTTAACACTGCAAAAAGGGCTTTTCAGTAATGCCCTAAGTCATCAAAATTCTTCACTTCTTTTTCCTAATGAAGCCACGTGTTCAGTGTTTCTCCATTTGATTCTTCCCTCTTTTTCTCTTTCTCTCTCTCTTTCACGCTTTTCTTTCTCTCTTTCTCCTCTCCTTCTCTGCCATTTTCTCTCACCCACTCTCTCATTTTCTCACTCTCCATTTCCTCAACAAACCCTAAATCTACCGCTGCTTCCAAAATCCGCCGCCGCCCCGTTTCTCCGTCATATATACCACCACCCTGCCGTTTTCTCTCTTTCTCTTTCATTCAACTCCCTCATTCTCGTCTCTCTTCCTATTCACCTCACGACCTTCCTAATGAACCAAAAAAAGGGTTTTTGCGTTTATCTCGAGATTCAATACAGGTAGGTCCATAATCGATTACCTAACATTTTTTGTTTCTCTTCTTTAACATTATCATTCAATTCATGCATTTTTTTTGTCTTTCTTGTTAGGGATTTCGTGTATCGATCATATTATCAAGTTTTTCGTCTTACTGATTCTCTTTGGATTAGGTATATCGATTCACGATTTTTTTTTTTTGTTTTTGGATTAGTATTTGTTTGATTTTGATATTTTGGTATTTTTTTTGTGGCAGTGACTGTTTGTTTTCCGGAAAATGATTTTGGAGAATGTTAAAAAGTTGTTAAGAGCTGGACGAGTTCTTCGCTTGATAGAGAGATTAGACAGAAAGATAAAGATAAGCATACGCTTAAGGATTTGTTGTTTTTCTTACACGTTCCGAGAATGGGAGGGCGCATTTATTTTCACTGGTGAATTTCAGTTTGAGTTTTTTTTTTAGCATTTTCTGTTGAAGGAATTCATAGACCTGTTTTGATTTATTATGTTTGTGTTTTTTTTTATTTGATGCAGCTTTTTGAGAAAATTGTATCCTGGCTATTTGGAATGTCCTCGGTCGTATGATAAGTTACGCTTTGATCCAAGGTGATGCCCGGGTTTTCGCTCATTATGCACGTATTTATTATATTTTTGCTATATATTTTTTGTTAAGAATATCTAGAATGATTATTTTGGTTGTTCATTGAATAAAGTTGGTGTCGATTCCTGTGAGTAGCCCTAAAATAGTGACAGATCACCGGATTGTAAAGCAAAACAACTTGCGTTAGGTTAAACGTACTCATAGTTCATTTTTGAAAATACATTTCTGCATGTTAAAATTTACTAAGTTGCCAAAGAGTAATTGATTTCATATCCTTACTTCATTCCTTTTGGATTTTGAATGAAGCATTAGGTCTGCATTCATGCTGTTTTTGACAGTAATTTCTGGTAGGAGACTTTCAAGCTGCAAGGTACCTATTTGAAGATGAGCAAGATGTATCATCTGCAATTCGCTGTTTCGAAACTTTTCTACATTGCTTTTTTGCTGATCAAGTCACGGGGCCTATGGATCCCTTGCTACAATATACAAACATGTAAGGTGCCTACTTCATTAAAGTTTATTTGATTGTTGTACACAAACTGGTAAAATTATCATGAGGCCCTCTTAAAATTAGATGTAGATTCAGGGGACTGTCTACCCATTACTTATAGGTTACCCAAACTTCCTAAAATGCCCTTCCCATTAAACAATTTAACACTGCAAAAAGGGCTTTTCAGTAATGCCCTAAGTCATCAAAATTCTTCACTTCTTTTCCCTAATGAAGCCACGTGTTCAGTGTTTCTCCATTTGATTCTTCCCTTTTTTTCTCTTTCTCTCTCTCTTTCACGCATTTCTTTCTCTCTTTCTCCTCTCCTTCTCTGCCATTTTCTCTCACCCACTCTCTCGTTTTCTCACTCTCCATTTCCTCAACAAACCCTAAATCTACCGCTGCTTCCAACATCCGCCGCCGCCCCGTTTCTCCGTCATATATACCACCACCCTGCCGTTTTCTCTCTTTCTCTTTCATTCAACTCCCTCATTCTCGTCTCTCTTCCTATTCACCTCACGACCTTCCTAATGAACCAAAAAAAGGGTTTTTGCGTTTATCTCGAGATTCAATACAGGTAGGTCCATAATCGATTACCTAACATTTTTTGTTTCTCTTCTTTAACATTATCATTCGATTCATGCATTTTTTTGTGTGTTTCTGGTTAGGGATTTCGTGTATCGATCATATTATCAAGTTTTTCGTCTTACTGATTCTCTTTGGATTAGGTATATCAATTCACGATTTTTTTTTTGTTTTTGGATTAGTATTTGTTTGATTTTGATATTTTGATATTTTTTTTGTGGCAGGGACTGTTTGTTTTGCGGAAAATGATTTTGGAGAATGTTAAAAAGTTGTTAAGAGCTGGACGAGTTCTTCGCTTGATAGAGAGATTAGACAGAAAGATAAAGATAAGCATACGCTTAAGGATTTGTTGTTTTTCTTGCACGTTCCGAGAACGGGAGGGCGCATTTATTTTCACTGGTGAATTTCAGTTTGAGTTTTTTTTTTTAGCATTTTCTGTTGAAGGAATTCATAGACCTGTTTTGATTTATTATGTTTATGTTTTTTTTTATTTGATGCAGCTTTTTGAGAAAATTGTATCCTGGCTATTTGGAATGTCCTCGCTCGTATGATAAGTTATGCTTTGATCCAAGGTGATGCCCGAGTTTTCGCTCATTATGCACGTATTTATTCTATTTTTGCTATATTTATTTTGTTAAGAATATCTAGAATGATTATTTTGGTTGTTCATTGAATAAAGTTGGTGTCGATTCCTGTGAGTAGCCCTAAAATAATGACAGATCACCGGATTGTAAAGCAAAACAACTTGCGTTAGGTTAAACGTACTCATAGTTCATTTTTGAAAATACATTTCTACATGTTAAAATTTACTAAGTTGCCAAAGAGAAATTGATTTCATATCCTTACTTCATTCCTTTTGGATTTTGAATGAAGCATTAGGTCTGCATTCATGCTGTTTTTGACAGTAATTTCTGGTATGAGGCTTTCAAGCTGCAAGGTACCTATTTAAAGATGAGCAAGATGTATCATCTGCAATTCGCTGTTTCGAAACTTTTCTACATTGCTTTTTTGCTGATCAAGTCACGGGGCCTATGGATCCCTTGCTACAATATACAAACATGTAAGGTGCCTACTTCATTAAAGTTTATTTGATTGTTGTACACAAACTGGTAAAATTATCATGAGGCCCTCTTAAAATTAGATGTAGATTCAGGGGACTATCTACCCATTACTTATAGGTTACCCAAACTTCCTAAAATGCCCTTCCCATTAAATAATTTAACACTGCAAAAAGGGCTTTTCAGTAAAGCCCTAAGTCATCAAAATTCTTCACTTCTTTTTCCTAATGAAGCCACGTGTTCAGTGTTTCTCCATTTGATTCTTCCCTCTTTTTCTCTTTCTCTCTCTCTTTCACGCTTTTCTTTCTCTCTTTCTCCTCTCCTTCTCTGCCATTTTCTCTCACCCACTCTCTCGTTTACTCACTCTCCATTTCCTCAACAAACCCTAAATCTACCGCTGCTTCCAACATCCGCCGCCGCCCCGTTTCTCCGTCATATATACCACCACCCTGCCGTTTTCTCTCTTTCTCTTTCATTCAACTCCCTCATTCTCGTCTCTCTTCCTATTCACCTCACGACCTTCCTAATGAACCAAAAAAAGGGTTTTTGCGTTTATCTCGAGATTCAATACAGGTAGGTCCATAATCGATTACCTAACATTTTTTGTTTCTCTTCTTTAACATTATCATTCAATTCATGCATTTTTTTTGTGTTTCTGGTTAGGGATTTCGTGTATCGATCATATTATCAAGTTTTTCGTCTTACTGATTCTCTTTGGATTAGGTATATCGATTCGCGATTTTCTTTTTGTTTTTGGATTAGTATTTGTTTGGTTTTAATATTTTGATTTATTTTGTGGCAGTGACTGTTTGTTTTGCGGAAAATGATTTTGGAGAATGTTAAAAAGTTGTTAAGAGCTGGACGAGTTCTTCGCTTGATAGAGAGATTAGACAGAAAGATAAAGATAAGCATACGCTTAAGGATTTGTTGTTTTTCTTGCACGTTCCGAGAACGGGAGGGCGCATTTTTTTTCACTGGTGAATTTCAGTTTGAGTTTTTTTTTTAGCATTTTCTGTTGAAGGAATTCATAGACCTGTTTTGATTTATTATGTTTGTGTTTTTTTTTATTTGATGCAGCTTTTTGAGAAAATTGTATCCTGGCTATTTGGAATGTCCTCGCTCGTATGATAAGTTATGCTTTGATCCAAGGTGATGCCCGGGTTTTCGCTCATTATGCACGTATTTATTCTATTTTTGCTATATTTATTTTGTTAAGAATATCTAGAATGATTATTTTGGTTGTTCATTGAATAAAGTTGGTGTCGATTCCTGTGAGTAGCCCTAAAATAATGACAGATCACCGGATTGTAAAGCAAAACAACTTGCGTTAGGTTAAACGTACTCATAGTTCATTTTTGAAAATCCATTTCTGCATGTTAAAATTTACTAAGTTTCCAAAGAGAAATTGATTTCATATCCTTACTTCATTACTTTTGGATTTTGAATGAAGCATAGGTCTGCATTCATGCTGTTTTTGACAGTAATTTCTGGTAGGAGGCTTTCAAGCTGCAAGGTACCTATTTGAAGATGAGCAAGATGTATCATCTACAATTCGCTGTTTCGAAACTTTTCTACATTGCTTTTTTGCTGATCAAGTCACGGGGCCTATGGATCCCTTGCTACAATATACAAACATGTAAGGTGCCTACTTCATTAAAGTTTATTTGATTGTTGTACATAAACTGGTAAAATTATCATGAGGCCCTCTTAAAATTAGATGTAGATTCAGGGGACTATCTACCCATTTCTTATAGGTTACCCAAACTTCCTAAAATGCCCTTCCCATTAAATAATTTAACACTGCAAAAAGGGCTTTTCAGTAATGCCCTAAGTCATCAAAATTCTTCACTTCTTTTCCCTAATGAAGCCACGTGTTCAGTGTTTCTCCATTTGATTCTTCCCTTTTTTTCTCTTTCTCTCTCTCTTTCACGCATTTATTTCTCCCTTTCTCCTCTCCTTCTCTGCCATTTTCTCTCACCCACTCTCTCGTTTTCTCACTCTCCATTTCCTCAACAAACCCTAAATCTACCGCTGCTTCCAACATCCGCCGCCGCCCCGTTTCTCCGTCATATATACCACCACCCTGCCGTTTTCTCTCTTTCTCTTTCATTCAACTCCCCCATTCTCGTCTCTCTTCCTATTCACCTCACGACCTTCCTAATGAACCAAAAAAAGGGTTTTTGCGTTTATCTCGAGATTCAATACAGGTAGGTCCATAATCGATTACCTAACATTTTTTGTTTCTCTTCTTTAACATTATCATTCAATTCATGCATTTTTTTTGTCTTTCTTGTTAGGGATTTCGTGTATCGATCATATTATCAAGTTTTTCGTCTTACTGATTCTCTTTGGATTAGGTATATCGATTCACGATTTTTTTTTTTTGTTTTTGGATTAGTATTTGTTTGATTTTGATATTTTGGTATTTTTTTGAGGCAGTGACTGTTTGTTTTGCGGAAAATGATTTTGGAGAATGTTAAAAAGTTGTTAAGAGCTGGACGAGTTCTTCGCTTGATAGAGAGATTAGACAGAAAGATAAAGATAAGCATACGCTTAAGGATTTGTTGTTTTTCTTGCACGTTCCGAGAATGGGAGGGCGCATTTATTTTCACTGGTGAATTTCAGTTTGAGTTTTTTTTTTAGCATTTTCTGTTGAAGGAATTCATAGACCTGTTTTGATTTATTATGTTTGTGTTTTTTTTTATTTGATGCAGCTTTTTGAGAAAATTGTATCCTGGCTATTTGGAATGTCCTCGGTCGTATGATAAGTTACGCTTTGATCCAAGGTGATGCCCGGGTTTTCGCTCATTATGCACGTATTTATTCTATTTTTGCTATATATTTTTTGTTAAGAATATCTAGAATGATTATTTTGGTTGTTCATTGAATAAAGTTGGTGTCGATTCCTGTGAGTAGCCCTAAAATAGTGACAGATCACCGGATTGTAAAGCAAAACAACTTGCGTTAGGTTAAACGTACTCATAGTTCATTTTTGAAAATACATTTCTGCATGTTAAAATTTACTAAGTTGCCAAAGAGTAATTGATTTCATATCCTTACTTCATTCCTTTTGGATTTTGAATGAAGCATTAGGTCTGCATTCATGCTGTTTTTGACAGTAATTTCTGGTAGGAGACTTTCAAGCTGCAAGGTACCTATTTGAAGATGAGCAAGATGTATCATCTGCAATTCGCTGTTTCGAAACTTTTCTACATTGCTTTTTTGCTGATCAAGTCACGGGGCCTATGGATCCCTTGCTACAATATACAAACATGTAAGGTGCCTACTTCATTAAAGTTTATTTGATTGTTGTACACAAACTGGTAAAATTATCATGAGGCCCTCTTAAAATTAGATGTATATTCAGGGGACTGTCTACCCATTACTTATAGGTTACCCAAACTTCCTAAAATGCCCTTCCCATTAAACAATTTAACACTGCAAAAAGGGCTTTTCAGTAATGCCCTAAGTCATCAAAATTCTTCACTTCTTTTCCCTAATGAAGCCACGTGTTCAGTGTTTCTCCATTTGATTCTTCCCTCTTTTTCTCTTTCTCTCTCTCTTTCACGCTTTTCTTTCTCTCTTTCTCCTCTCCTTCTCTGCCATTTTCTCTCACCCACTCTCTCATTTTCTCACTCTCCATTTCCTCAACAAACCCTAAATCTACCGCTGCTTCCAAAATCCGCCGCCGCCCCGTTTCTCCGTCATATATACCACCACCCTGCCGTTTTCTCTCTTTCTCTTTCATTCAACTCCCTCATTCTCGTCTCTCTTCCTATTCACCTCACGACCTTCCTAATGAACCAAAAAAAGGGTTTTTGCGTTTATCTCGAGATTCAATACAGGTAGGTCCATAATCGATTACCTAACATTTTTTGTTTCTCTTCTTTAACATTATCATTCAATTCATGCATTTTTTTGTCTTTCTTGTTAGGGATTTCGTGTATCGATCATATTATCAAGTTTTTCGTCTTACTGATTCTCTTTGGATTAGGTATATCGATTCACGATTTTTTTTTTTTGTTTTTGGATTAGTATTTGTTTGATTTTGATATTTTGGTATTTTTTTTGTGGCAGTGACTGTTTGTTTTGCGGAAAATGATTTTGGAGAATGTTAAAAAGTTGTTAAGAGCTGGACGAGTTCTTCGCTTGATAGAGAGATTAGACAGAAAGATAAAGATAAGCATACGCTTAAGGATTTGTTGTTTTTCTTGCACGTTCCGAGAATGGGAGGGCGCATTTATTTTCACTGGTGAATTTCAGTTTGAGTTTTTTTTTTAGCATTTTCTGTTGAAGGAATTCATAGACCTGTTTTGATTTATTATGTTTGTGTTTTTTTTTATTTGATGCAGCTTTTTGAGAAAATTGTATCCTGGCTATTTGGAATGTCCTCGGTCGTATGATAAGTTACGCTTTGATCCAAGGTGATGCCCGGGTTTTCGCTCATTATGCACGTATTTATTCTATTTTTGCTATATATTTTTTGTTAAGAATATCTAGAATGATTATTTTGGTTGTTCATTGAATAAAGTTGGTGTCGATTCCTGTGAGTAGCCCTAAAATAGTGACAGATCACCGGATTGTAAAGCAAAACAACTTGCGTTAGGTTAAACGTACTCATAGTTCATTTTTGAAAATACATTTCTGCATGTTAAAATTTACTAAGTTGCCAAAGAGTAATTGATTTCATATCCTTACTTCATTCCTTTTGGATTTTGAATGAAGCATTAGGTCTGCATTCATGCTGTTTTTGACAGTAATTTCTGGTAGGAGACTTTCAAGCTGCAAGGTACCTATTTGAAGATGAGCAAGATGTATCATCTGCAATTCGCTGTTTCGAAACTTTTCTACATTGCTTTTTTGCTGATCAAGTCACGGGGCCTATGGATCCCTTGCTACAATATACAAACATGTAAGGTGCCTACTTCATTAAAGTTTATTTGATTGTTGTACACAAACTGGTAAAATTATCATGAGGCCCTCTTAAAATTAGATGTAGATTCAGGGGACTGTCTACCCATTACTTATAGGTTACCCAAACTTCCTAAAATGCCCTTCCCATTAAACAATTTAACACTGCAAAAAGGGCTTTTCAGTAATGCCCTAAGTCATCAAAATTCTTCACTTCTTTTCCCTAATGAAGCCACGTGTTCAGTGTTTCTCCATTTGATTCTTCCCTCTTTTTCTCTTTCTCTCTCTCTTTCACGCTTTTCTTTCTCTCTTTCTCCTCTCCTTCTCTGCCATTTTCTCTCACCCACTCTCTCATTTTCTCACTCTCCATTTCCTCAACAAACCCTAAATCTACCGCTGCTTCCAAAATCCGCCGCCGCCCCGTTTCTCCGTCATATATACCACCACCCTGCCGTTTTCTCTCTTTCTCTTTCATTCAACTCCCTCATTCTCGTCTCTCTTCCTATTCACCTCACGACCTTCCTAATGAACCAAAAAAAGGGTTTTTGCGTTTATCTCGAGATTCAATACAGGTAGGTCCATAATCGATTACCTAACATTTTTTGTTTCTCTTCTTTAACATTATCATTCAATTCATGCATTTTTTTTGTCTTTCTTGTTAGGGATTTCGTGTATCGATCATATTATCAAGTTTTTCGTCTTACTGATTCTCTTTGGATTAGGTATATCGATTCACGGTTTTTTTTTTTGGTTTTTGGATTAGTATTTGTTTGATTTTGATATTTTGGTATTTTTTTTGTGGCAGTGACTGTTTGTTTTGCGGAAAATGATTTTGGAGAATGTTAAAAAGTTGTTAAGAGCTGGACGAGTTCTTCGCTTGATAGAGAGATTAGACAGAAAGATAAAGATAAGCATACGCTTAAGGATTTGTTGTTTTTCTAGCACGTTCCGAGAATGGGAGGGCGCATTTATTTTCACTGGTGAATTTCAGTTTGAGTTTTTTTTTTAGCATTTTCTGTTGAAGGAATTCATAGACCTGTTTTGATTTATTATGTTTGTGTTTTTTTTTATTTGATGCAGCTTTTTGAGAAAATTGTATCCTGGCTATTTGGAATGTCCTCGGTCGTATGATAAGTTACCCTTTGATCCAAGGTGATGCCCGGGTTTTCGCTCATTATGCACGTATTTATTCTATTTTTGCTATATATTTTTTGTTAAGAATATCTAGAATGATTATTTTGGTTGTTCATTGAATAAAGTTGGTGTCGATTCCTGTGAGTAGCCCTAAAATAGTGACAGATCACCGGATTGTAAAGCAAAACAACTTGCGTTAGGTTAAACGTACTCATAGTTCATTTTTGAAAATACATTTCTGCATGTTAAAATTTACTAAGTTGCCAAAGAGTAATTGATTTCATATCCTTACTTCATTCCTTTTGGATTTTGAATGAAGCATTAGGTCTGCATTCATGCTGTTTTTGACAGTAATTTCTGGTAGGAGACTTTCAAGCTGCAAGGTACCTATTTGAAGATGAGCAAGATGTATCATCTGCAATTCGCTGTTTCGAAACTTTTCTACATTGCTTTTTTGCTGATCAAGTCACGGGGCCTATGGATCCCTTGCTACAATATACAAACATGTAAGGTGCCTACTTCATTAAAGTTTATTTGATTGTTGTACACAAACTGGTAAAATTATCATGAGGCCCTCTTAAAATTAGATGTAGATTCAGGGGACTGTCTACCCATTACTTATAGGTTACCCAAACTTCCTAAAATGCCCTTCCCATTAAACAATTTAACACTGCAAAAAGGGCTTTTCAGTAATGCCCTAAGTCATCAAAATTCTTCACTTCTTTTCCCTAATGAAGCCACGTGTTCAGTGTTTCTCCATTTGATTCTTCCCTCTTTTTCTCTTTCTCTCTCTCTTTCACGCTTTTCTTTCTCTCTTTCTCCTCTCCTTCTCTGCCATTTTCTCTCACCCACTCTCTCATTTTCTCACTCTCCATTTCCTCAACAAACCCTAAATCTACCGCTGCTTCCAAAATCCGCCGCCGCCCCGTTTCTCCGTCATATATACCACCACTCTGCCATTTTCTCTCTTTCTCTTTCATTCAACTCCCTCATTCTCGTCTCTCTTCCTATTCACCTCACGACCTTCCTAATGAACCAAAAAAAGGGTTTTTGCGTTTATCTCGAGATTCAATACAGGTAGGTCCATAATCGATTACCTAACATTTTTTGTTTCTCTTCTTTAACATTATCATTCAATTCATGCATTTTTTTTGTCTTTCTTGTTAGGGATTTCGTGTATCGATCATATTATCAAGTTTTTCGTCTTACTGATTCTCTTTGGATTAGGTATATCGATTCACGATTTTTTTTTTTTGTTTTTGGATTAGTATTTGTTTGATTTTGATATTTTGGTATTTTTTTTGTGGCAGTGACTGTTTGTTTTGCGGAAAATGATTTTGGAGAATGTTAAAAAGTTGTTAAGAGCTGGACGAGTTCTTCGCTTGATAGAGAGATTAGACAGAAAGATAAAGATAAGCATACGCTTAAGGATTTGTTGTTTTTCTTGCACGTTCCGAGAACGGGAGGGCGCATTTTTTTTCACTGGTGAATTTCAGTTTGAGTTTTTTTTTTAGCATTTTCTGTTGAAGGAATTCATAGACCTGTTTTGATTTATTATGTTTGTGTTTTTTTTTATTTGATGCAGCTTTTTGAGAAAATTGTATCCTGGCTATTTGGAATGTCCTCGCTCGTATGATAAGTTATGCTTTGATCCAAGGTGATGCCCGGGTTTTCGCTCATTATGCACGTATTTATTCTATTTTTGCTATATTTATTTTGTTAAGAATATCTAGAATGATTATTTTGGTTGTTCATTGAATAAAGTTGGTGTCGATTCCTGTGAGTAGCCCTAAAATAATGACAGATCACCGGATTGTAAAGCAAAACAACTTACGTTAGGTTAAACGTACTCATAGTTCATTTTTGAAAATACATTTCTGCATGTTAAAATTTACTAAGTTTCCAAAGAGAAATTGATTTCATATCCTTACTTCATTCCTTTTGGATTTTGAATGAAGCATTAGGTCTGCATTCATGCTGTTTTTGACAGTAATTTCTGGTAGGAGGCTTTCAAGCTGCAAGGTACCTATTTGAAGATGAGCAAGATGTATCATCTGCAATTCGCTGTTTCGAAACTTTTCTACATTGCTTTTTTGCTGATCAAGTCACGGGGCCTATGGATCCCTTGCTACAATATACAAACATGTAAGGTGCCTACTTCATTAAAGTTTATTTGATTGTTGTACATAAACTGGTAAAATTATCATGAGGCCCTCTTAAAATTAGATGTAGATTCAGGGGACTATCTACCCATTTCTTATAGGTTACCCAAACTTCCTAAAATGCCCTTCCCATTAAATAATTTAACACTGCAAAAAGGGCTTTTCAGTAATGCCCTAAGTCATCAAAATTCTTCACTTCTTTTCCCTAATGAAGCCACGTGTTCAGTGTTTCTCCATTTGATTCTTCCCTCTTTTTCTCTTTCTCTCTCTCTTTCACGCTTTTCTTTCTCTCTTTCTCCTCTCCTTCTCTGCCATTTTCTCTCACCCACTCTCTCATTTTCTCACTCTCCATTTCCTCAACAAACCCTAAATCTACCGCTGCTTCCAACATCCGCCGCCGCCCCGTTTCTCCGTCATATATACCACCACCCTGCCGTTTTCTCTCTTTCTCTTTCATTCAACTCCCTCATTCTCGTCTCTCTTCCTATTCACCTCACGACCTTCCTAATGAACCAAAAAAAGGGTTTTTGCGTTTATCTCGAGATTCAATACAGGTAGGTCCATAATCGATTACCTAACATTTTTTGTTTCTCTTCTTTAACATTATCATTCAATTCATGCATTTTTTTTGTCTTTCTTGTTAGGGATTTCGTGTATCAATCATATTATCAAGTTTTTCGTCTTACTGATTCTCTTTGGATTAGGTATATCGATTCACGATTTTTTTTTTTGTTTTTGGATTAGTATTTGTTTGATTTTGATATTTTGGTATTTTTTTTGTGGCAGTGACTGTTTGTTTTGCGGAAAATGATTTTGGAGAATGTTAAAAAGTTGTTAAGAGCTGGACGAGTTCTTCGCTTGATAGAGAGATTAGACAGAAAGATAAAGATAAGCATACGCTTAAGGATTTGTTGTTTTTCTTGCACGTTCCGAGAATGGGAGGGCGCATTTATTTTCACTGGTGAATTTCAGTTTGAGTTTTTTTTTTAGCATTTTCTGTTGAAGGAATTCATAGACCTGTTTTGATTTATTATGTTTGTGTTTTTTTTTATTTGATGCAGCTTTTTGAGAAAATTGTATCCTGGCTATTTGGAATGTCCTCGGTCGTATGATAAGTTACGCTTTGATCCAAGGTGATGCCCGGGTTTTCGCTCATTATGCACGTATTTATTCTATTTTTGCTATATATTTTTTGTTAAGAATATCTAGAATGATTATTTTGGTTGTTCATTGAATAAAGTTGGTGTCGATTCCTGTGAGTAGCCCTAAAATAGTGACAGATCACCGGATTGTAAAGCAAAACAACTTGCGTTAGGTTAAACGTACTCATAGTTCATTTTTGAAAATACATTTCTGCATGTTAAAATTTACTAAGTTGCCAAAGAGTAATTGATTTCATATCCTTACTTCATTCCTTTTGGATTTTGAATGAAGCATTAGGTCTGCATTCATGCTGTTTTTGACAGTAATTTCTGGTAGGAGACTTTCAAGCTGCAAGGTACCTATTTGAAGATGAGCAAGATGTATCATCTGCAATTCGCTGTTTCGAAACTTTTCTACATTGCTTTTTTGCTGATCAAGTCACGGGGCCTATGGATCCCTTGCTACAATATACAAACATGTAAGGTGCCTACTTCATTAAAGTTTATTTGATTGTTGTACACAAACTGGTAAAATTATCATGAGGCCCTCTTAAAATTAGATGTAGATTCAGGGGACTGTCTACCCATTACTTATAGGTTACCCAAACTTCCTAAAATGCCCTTCCCATTAAACAATTTAACACTGCAAAAAGGGCTTTTCAGTAATGCCCTAAGTCATCAAAATTCTTCACTTCTTTTCCCTAATGAAGCCACGTGTTCAGTGTTTCTCCATTTGATTCTTCCCTCTTTTTCTCTTTCTCTCTCTCTTTCACGCTTTTCTTTCTCTCTTTCTCCTCTCCTTCTCTGCCATTTTCTCTTACCCACTCTCTCATTTTCTCACTCTCCATTTCCTCAACAAACCCTAAATCTACCGCTGCTTCCAACATCCGCCGCCGCCCCGTTTCTCCGTCATATATACCACCACCCTGCCGTTTTCTCTCTTTCTCTTTCATTCAACTCCCTCATTCTCGTCTCTCTTCCTATTCACCTCACGACCTTCCTAATGAACCAAAAAAAGGGTTTTTGCGTTTATCTCGAGATTCAATACAGGTAGGTCCATAATCGATTACCTAACATTTTTTGTTTCTCTTCTTTAACATTATCATTCAATTCATGCATTTTTTTTGTCTTTCTTGTTAGGGATTTCGTGTATCGATCATATTATCAAGTTTTTCGTCTTACTGATTCTCTTTGGATTAGGTATATCGATTCACGATTTTTTTTTTTTTGTTTTTGGATTAGTATTTGTTTGATTTTGATATTTTGGTATTTTTTTTGTGGCAGTGACTGTTTGTTTTGCGGAAAATGATTTTGGAGAATGTTAAAAAGTTGTTAAGAGCTGGACGAGTTCTTCGCTTGATAGAGAGATTAGACAGAAAGATAAAGATAAGCATACGCTTAAGGATTTGTTGTTTTTCTTGCACGTTCCGAGAACGGGAGGGCGCATTTTTTTTCACTGGTGAATTTCAGTTTGAGTTTTTTTTTTAGCATTTTCTGTTGAAGGAATTCATAGACCTGTTTTGATTTATTATGTTTGTGTTTTTTTTATTTGATGCAGCTTTTTGAGAAAATTGTATCCTGGCTATTTGGAATGTCCTCGCTCGTATGATAAGTTATGCTTTGATCCAAGGTGATGCCCGGGTTTTCGCTCATTATGCACGTATTTATTCTATTTTTGCTATATTTATTTTGTTAAGAATATCTAGAATGATTATTTTGGTTGTTCATTGAATAAAGTTGGTGTCGATTCCTGTGAGTAGCCCTAAAATAATGACAGATCACCGGATTGTAAAGCAAAACAACTTACGTTAGGTTAAACGTACTCATAGTTCATTTTTGAAAATACATTTCTGCATGTTAAAATTTACTAAGTTTCCAAAGAGAAATTGATTTCATATCCTTACTTCATTCCTTTTGGATTTTGAATGAAGCATTAGGTCTGCATTCATGCTGTTTTTGACAGTAATTTCTGGTAGGAGGCTTTCAAGCTGCAAGGTACCTATTTGAAGATGAGCAAGATGTATCATCTGCAATTCGTTGTTTCGAAACTTTTCTACATTGCTTTTTTGCTGATCAAGTCACGGGGCCTATGGATCCCTTGCTACAATATACAAACATGTAAGGTGCCTACTTCATTAAAGTTTATTTGATTGTTGTACATAAACTGGTAAAATTATCATGAGGCCCTCTTAAAATTAGATGTAGATTCAGGGGACTATCTACCCATTTCTTATAGGTTACCCAAACTTCCTAAAATGCCCTTCCCATTAAATAATTTAACACTGCAAAAAGGGCTTTTCAGTAATGCCCTAAGTCATCAAAATTCTTCACTTCTTTTCCCTAATGAAGCCACGTGTTCAGTGTTTCTCCATTTGATTCTTCCCTCTTTTTCTCTTTCTCTCTCTCTTTCACGCTTTTCTTTCTCTCTTTCTCCTCTCCTTCTCTGCCATTTTCTCTCACCCACTCTCCCGTTTTCTCACTCTCCATTTCCTCAACAAACCCTAAATTTACCGCTGCTTCCAACATCTGCCGCCGCCCCGTTTCTCCTTCATATATACCACCACCCCGCCGTTTTCTCTCTTTCTCTTTCATTCAACTCCCTCATTCTCGTCTCTCTTCCTATTCACCTCACGACCTTCCTAATGAACCAAAAAAAGGGTTTTTGCGTTTATCTCGAGATTCAATACAGGTAGGTCCATAATCGATTACCTAACATTTTTTGTTTCTCTTCTTTAACATTATCATTCAATTCATGCATTTTTTTTGTCTTTCTTGTTAGGGATTTCGTGTATCGATCATATTATCAAGTTTTTCGTCTTACTGATTCTCTTTGGATTAGGTATATCGATTCACGATTTTTTTTTTTTGTTTTTGGATTAGTATTTCTTTGATTTTGATATTTTGGTATTTTTTTTGTGGCAGTGACTGTTTGTTTTGCGGAAAATGATTTTGGAGAATGTTAAAAAGTTGTTAAGAGCTGGACGAGTTCTTCGCTTGATAGAGAGATTAGACAGAAAGATAAAGATAAGCATACGCTTAAGGATTTGTTGTTTTTCTTGCACGTTCCGAGAATGGGAGGGCGCATTTTTTTCACTGGTGAATTTCAGTTTGAGTTTTTTTTTTAGCATTTTCTGTTGAAGGAATTCATAGACCTGTTTTGATTTATTATGTTTGTGTTTTTTTTTATTTGATGCAGCTTTTTGAGAAAATTGTATCCTGGCTATTTGGAATGTCCTCGGTCGTATGATAAGTTACGCTTTGATCCAAGGTGATGCCCGGGTTTTCGCTCATTATGCACGTATTTATTCTATTTTTGCTATATATTTTTTGTTAAGAATATCTAGAATGATTATTTTGGTTGTTCATTGAATAAAGTTGGTGTCGATTCCTGTGAGTAGCCCTAAAATAGTGACAGATCACCGGATTGTAAAGCAAAACAACTTGCGTTAGGTTAAACGTACTCATAGTTCATTTTTGAAAATACATTTCTGCATGTTAAAATTTACTAAGTTGCCAAAGAGTAATTGATTTCATATCCTTACTTCATTCCTTTTGGATTTTGAATGAAGCATTAGGTCTGCATTCATGCTGTTTTTGACAGTAATTTCTGGTAGGAGACTTTCAAGCTGCAAGGTACCTATTTGAAGATGAGCAAGATGTATCATCTGCAATTCGCTGTTTCGAAACTTTTCTACATTGCTTTTTTGCTGATCAAGTCACGGGGCCTATGGATCCCTTGCTACAATATACAAACATGTAAGGTGCCTACTTCATTAAAGTTTATTTGATTGTTGTACACAAACTGGTAAAATTATCATGAGGCCCTCTTAAAATTAGATGTAGATTCAGGGGACTGTCTACCCATTACTTATAGGTTACCCAAACTTCCTAAAATGCCCTTCCCATTAAACAATTTAACACTGCAAAAAGGGCTTTTCAGTAATGCCCTAAGTCATCAAAATTCTTCACTTCTTTTCCCTAATGAAGCCACGTGTTCAGTGTTTCTCCATTTGATTCTTCCCTTTTTTTCTCTTTCTCTCTCTCTTTCATGCATTTATTTCTCCCTTTCTCCTCTCCTTCTCTGCCATTTTCTCTCACCCACTCTCTCGTTTTCTCACTCTCCATTTCCTCAACAAACCCTAAATCTACCGCTGCTTCCAACATCCGCCGCCGCCCCGTTTCTCCGTCATATATACCACCACCCTGCCGTTTTCTCTCTTTCTCTTTCATTCAACTCCCTCATTCTTGTCTCTCTTCCTATTCACCTCACGACCTTCCTAATGAACCAAAAAAAGGGTTTTTGCGTTTATCTCGAGATTCAATACAGGTAGGTCCATAATCGATTACCTAACATTTTTTGTTTCTCTTCTTTAACATTATCATTCAATTCATGCATTTTTTTTGTCTTTCTTGTTAGGGATTTCGTGTATCGATCATATTATCAAGTTTTTCGTCTTACTGATTCTCTTTGGATTAGGTATATCGATTCACGATTTTTTTTTTTGTTTTTGGATTAGTATTTGTTTGATTTTGATATTTTGTTATTTTTTTGAGGCAGTGACTGTTTGTTTTGCGGAAAATGATTTTGGAGAATGTTAAAAAGTTGTTAAGAGCTGGACGAGTTCTTCGCTTGATAGAGAGATTAGACAGAAAGATAAAGATAAGCATACGCTTAAGGATTTGTTGTTTTTCTTGCACGTTCCGAGAACGGGAGGGCGCATTTTTTTTCACTGGTGAATTTCAGTTTGAGTTTTTTTTTTAGCATTTTCTGTTGAAGGAATTCATAGACCTGTTTTGATTTATTATGTTTGTGTTTTTTTTATTTGATGCAGCTTTTTGAGAAAATTGTATCCTGGCTATTTGGAATGTCCTCGCTCGTATGATAAGTTATGCTTTGATCCAAGGTGATGCCCGGGTTTTCGCTCATTATGCACGTATTTATTCTATTTTTGCTATATTTATTTTGTTAAGAATATCTAGAATGATTATTTTGGTTGTTCATTGAATAAAGTTGGTGTCGATTCCTGTGAGTAGCCCTAAAATAATGACAGATCACCGGATTGTAAAGCAAAACAACTTACGTTAGGTTAAACGTACTCATAGTTCATTTTTGAAAATACATTTCTGCATGTTAAAATTTACTAAGTTTCCAAAGAGAAATTGATTTCATATCCTTACTTCATTCCTTTTGGATTTTGAATGAAGCATTAGGTCTGCATTCATGCTGTTTTTGACAGTAATTTCTGGTAGGAGGCTTTCAAGCTGCAAGGTACCTATTTGAAGATGAGCAAGATGTATCATCTGCAATTCGTTGTTTCGAAACTTTTCTACATTGCTTTTTTGCTGATCAAGTCACGGGGCCTATGGATCCCTTGCTACAATATACAAACATGTAAGGTGCCTACTTCATTAAAGTTTATTTGATTGTTGTACATAAACTGGTAAAATTATCATGAGGCCCTCTTAAAATTAGATGTAGATTCAGGGGACTATCTACCCATTTCTTATAGGTTACCCAAACTTCCTAAAATGCCCTTCCCATTAAATAATTTAACACTGCAAAAAGGGCTTTTCAGTAATGCC
Organism: Lathyrus tuberosus; assembly: GCA_022829125.1. NCBI lineage: Eukaryota > Viridiplantae > Streptophyta > Magnoliopsida > Fabales > Fabaceae > Lathyrus > Lathyrus tuberosus. The sequence continues at coordinate 944,346 of JALAZF010000808.1, read as the reverse complement.
CTAAGTCATCAAAATTCTTCACTTCTTTTCCCTAATGAAGCCACGTGTTCAGTGTTTCTCCATTTGATTCTTCCCTCTTTTTCTCTTTCTCTCTCTCTTTCACGCTTTTCTTTCTCTCTTTCTCCTCTCCTTCTCTGCCATTTTCTCTCACCCACTCTCCCGTTTTCTCACTCTCCATTTCCTCAACAAACCCTAAATTTACCGCTGCTTCCAACATCTGCCGCCGCCCCGTTTCTCCTTCATATATACCACCACCCCGCCGTTTTCTCTCTTTCTCTTTCATTCAACTCCCTCATTCTCGTCTCTCTTCCTATTCACCTCACGACCTTCCTAATGAACCAAAAAAAGGGTTTTTGCGTTTATCTCGAGATTCAATACAGGTAGGTCCATAATCGATTACCTAACATTTTTTGTTTCTCTTCTTTAACATTATCATTCAATTCATGCATTTTTTTTGTCTTTCTTGTTAGGGATTTCGTGTATCGATCATATTATCAAGTTTTTCGTCTTACTGATTCTCTTTGGATTAGGTATATCGATTCACGATTTTTTTTTTTTGTTTTTGGATTAGTATTTCTTTGATTTTGATATTTTGGTATTTTTTTTGTGGCAGTGACTGTTTGTTTTGCGGAAAATGATTTTGGAGAATGTTAAAAAGTTGTTAAGAGCTGGACGAGTTCTTCGCTTGATAGAGAGATTAGACAGAAAGATAAAGATAAGCATACGCTTAAGGATTTGTTGTTTTTCTTGCACGTTCCGAGAATGGGAGGGCGCATTTTTTTCACTGGTGAATTTCAGTTTGAGTTTTTTTTTTAGCATTTTCTGTTGAAGGAATTCATAGACCTGTTTTGATTTATTATGTTTGTGTTTTTTTTTATTTGATGCAGCTTTTTGAGAAAATTGTATCCTGGCTATTTGGAATGTCCTCGGTCGTATGATAAGTTACGCTTTGATCCAAGGTGATGCCCGGGTTTTCGCTCATTATGCACGTATTTATTCTATTTTTGCTATATATTTTTTGTTAAGAATATCTAGAATGATTATTTTGGTTGTTCATTGAATAAAGTTGGTGTCGATTCCTGTGAGTAGCCCTAAAATAGTGACAGATCACCGGATTGTAAAGCAAAACAACTTGCGTTAGGTTAAACGTACTCATAGTTCATTTTTGAAAATACATTTCTGCATGTTAAAATTTACTAAGTTGCCAAAGAGTAATTGATTTCATATCCTTACTTCATTCCTTTTGGATTTTGAATGAAGCATTAGGTCTGCATTCATGCTGTTTTTGACAGTAATTTCTGGTAGGAGACTTTCAAGCTGCAAGGTACCTATTTGAAGATGAGCAAGATGTATCATCTGCAATTCGCTGTTTCGAAACTTTTCTACATTGCTTTTTTGCTGATCAAGTCACGGGGCCTATGGATCCCTTGCTACAATATACAAACATGTAAGGTGCCTACTTCATTAAAGTTTATTTGATTGTTGTACACAAACTGGTAAAATTATCATGAGGCCCTCTTAAAATTAGATGTAGATTCAGGGGACTGTCTACCCATTACTTATAGGTTACCCAAACTTCCTAAAATGCCCTTCCCATTAAACAATTTAACACTGCAAAAAGGGCTTTTCAGTAATGCCCTAAGTCATCAAAATTCTTCACTTCTTTTCCCTAATGAAGCCACGTGTTCAGTGTTTCTCCATTTGATTCTTCCCTTTTTTTCTCTTTCTCTCTCTCTTTCATGCATTTATTTCTCCCTTTCTCCTCTCCTTCTCTGCCATTTTCTCTCACCCACTCTCTCGTTTTCTCACTCTCCATTTCCTCAACAAACCCTAAATCTACCGCTGCTTCCAACATCCGCCGCCGCCCCGTTTCTCCGTCATATATACCACCACCCTGCCGTTTTCTCTCTTTCTCTTTCATTCAACTCCCTCATTCTTGTCTCTCTTCCTATTCACCTCACGACCTTCCTAATGAACCAAAAAAAGGGTTTTTGCGTTTATCTCGAGATTCAATACAGGTAGGTCCATAATCGATTACCTAACATTTTTTGTTTCTCTTCTTTAACATTATCATTCAATTCATGCATTTTTTTTGTCTTTCTTGTTAGGGATTTCGTGTATCGATCATATTATCAAGTTTTTCGTCTTACTGATTCTCTTTGGATTAGGTATATCGATTCACGATTTTTTTTTTTTGTTTTTGGATTAGTATTTGTTTGATTTTGATATTTTGGTATTTTTTTGAGGCAGTGACTGTTTGTTTTGCGGAAAATGATTTTGGAGAATGTTAAAAAGTTGTTAAGAGCTGGACGAGTTCTTCGCTTGATAGAGAGATTAGACAGAAAGATAAAGATAAGCATACGCTTAAGGATTTGTTGTTTTTCTTGCACGTTCCGAGAACGGGAGGGCGCATTTTTTTTCACTGGTGAATTTCAGTTTGAGTTTTTTTTTTAGCATTTTCTGTTGAAGGAATTCATAGACCTGTTTTGATTTATTATGTTTGTGTTTTTTTTATTTGATGCAGCTTTTTGAGAAAATTGTATCCTGGCTATTTGGAATGTCCTCGCTCGTATGATAAGTTATGCTTTGATCCAAGGTGATGCCCGGGTTTTCGCTCATTATGCACGTATTTATTCTATTTTTGCTATATTTATTTTGTTAAGAATATCTAGAATGATTATTTTGGTTGTTCATTGAATAAAGTTGGTGTCGATTCCTGTGAGTAGCCCTAAAATAATGACAGATCACCGGATTGTAAAGCAAAACAACTTACGTTAGGTTAAACGTACTCATAGTTCATTTTTGAAAATACATTTCTGCATGTTAAAATTTACTAAGTTTCCAAAGAGAAATTGATTTCATATCCTTACTTCATTCCTTTTGGATTTTGAATGAAGCATTAGGTCTGCATTCATGCTGTTTTTGACAGTAATTTCTGGTAGGAGGCTTTCAAGCTGCAAGGTACCTATTTGAAGATGAGCAAGATGTATCATCTGCAATTCGTTGTTTCGAAACTTTTCTACATTGCTTTTTTGCTGATCAAGTCACGGGGCCTATGGATCCCTTGCTACAATATACAAACATGTAAGGTGCCTACTTCATTAAAGTTTATTTGATTGTTGTACATAAACTGGTAAAATTATCATGAGGCCCTCTTAAAATTAGATGTAGATTCAGGGGACTGTCTACCCATTTCTTATAGGTTACCCAAACTTCCTAAAATGCCCTTCCCATTAAATAATTTAACACTGCAAAAAGGGCTTTTCAGTAATGCCCTAAGTCATCAAAATTCTTCACTTCTTTTCCCTAATGAAGCCACGTGTTCAGTGTTTCTCCATTTGATTCTTCCCTCTTTTTCTCTTTCTCTCTCTCTTTCACGCTTTTCTTTCTCTCTTTCTCCTCTCCTTCTCTGCCATTTTCTCTCACCCACTCTCTCATTTTCTCACTCTCCATTTCCTCAACAAACCCTAAATCTACCGCTGCTTCCAACATCCGCCGCCGCCCCGTTTCTCCGTCATATATACCACCACCCTGCCGTTTTCTCTCTTTCTCTTTCATTCAACTCCCTCATTCTCGTCTCTCTTCCTATTCACCTCACGACCTTCCTAATGAACCAAAAAAAGGGTTTTTGCGTTTATCTCGAGATTCAATACAGGTAGGTCCATAATCGATTACCTAACATTTTTTGTTTCTCTTCTTTAACATTATCATTCAATTCATGCATTTTTTTTGTCTTTCTTGTTAGGGATTTCGTGTATCGATCATATTATCAAGTTTTTCGTCTTACTGATTCTCTTTGGATTAGGTATATCGATTCACGATTTTTTTTTTTTTGTTTTTGGATTAGTATTTCTTTGATTTTGATATTTTGGTATTTTTTTTGTGGCAGTGACTGTTTGTTTTGCGGAAAATGATTTTGGAGAATGTTAAAAAGTTGTTAAGAGCTGGACGAGTTCTTCGCTTGATAGAGAGATTAGACAGAAAGATAAAGATAAGCATACGCTTAAGGATTTGTTGTTTTTCTTGCACGTTCCGAGAATGGGAGGGCGCATTTTTTTCACTGGTGAATTTCAGTTTGAGTTTTTTTTTTAGCATTTTCTGTTGAAGGAATTCATAGACCTGTTTTGATTTATTATGTTTGTGTTTTTTTTTATTTGATGCAGCTTTTTGAGAAAATTGTATCCTGGCTATTTGGAATGTCCTCGGTCGTATGATAAGTTACGCTTTGATCCAAGGTGATGCCCGGGTTTTCGCTCATTATGCACGTATTTATTCTATTTTTGCTATATATTTTTTGTTAAGAATATCTAGAATGATTATTTTGGTTGTTCATTGAATAAAGTTGGTGTCGATTCCTGTGAGTAGCCCTAAAATAGTGACAGATCACCGGATTGTAAAGCAAAACAACTTGCGTTAGGTTAAACGTACTCATAGTTCATTTTTGAAAATACATTTCTGCATGTTAAAATTTACTAAGTTGCCAAAGAGTAATTGATTTCATATCCTTACTTCATTCCTTTTGGATTTTGAATGAAGCATTAGGTCTGCATTCATGCTGTTTTTGACAGTAATTTCTGGTAGGAGACTTTCAAGCTGCAAGGTACCTATTTGAAGATGAGCAAGATGTATCATCTGCAATTCGCTGTTTCGAAACTTTTCTACATTGCTTTTTTGCTGATCAAGTCACGGGGCCTATGGATCCCTTGCTACAATATACAAACATGTAAGGTGCCTACTTCATTAAAGTTTATTTGATTGTTGTACACAAACTGGTAAAATTATCATGAGGCCCTCTTAAAATTAGATGTAGATTCAGGGGACTGTCTACCCATTACTTATAGGTTACCCAAACTTCCTAAAATGCCCTTCCCATTAAACAATTTAACACTGCAAAAAGGGCTTTTCAGTAATGCCCTAAGTCATCAAAATTCTTCACTTCTTTTCCCTAATGAAGCCACGTGTTCAGTGTTTCTCCATTTGATTCTTCCCTTTTTTTCTCTTTCTCTCTCTCTTTCATGCATTTATTTCTCCCTTTCTCCTCTCCTTCTCTGCCATTTTCTCTCACCCACTATCTCGTTTTCTCACTCTCCATTTCCTCAACAAACCCTAAATCTACCGCTGCTTCCAACATCCGCCGCCGCCCCGTTTCTCCGTCATATATACCACCACCCTGCCGTTTTCTCTCTTTCTCTTTCATTCAACTCCCTCATTCTTGTCTCTCTTCCTATTCACCTCACGACCTACCTAATGAACCAAAAAAAGGGTTTTTGCGTTTATCTCGAGATTCAATACAGGTAGGTCCATAATCGATTACCTAACATTTTTTGTTTCTCTTCTTTAACATTATCATTCAATTCATGCATTTTTTTTGTCTTTCTTGTTAGGGATTTCGTGTATCGATCATATTATCAAGTTTTTCGTCTTACTGATTCTCTTTGGATTAGGTATATCGATTCACGATTTTTTTTTTTGTTTTTGGATTAGTATTTGTTTGATTTTGATATTTTGGTATTTTTTTGAGGCAGTGACTGTTTGTTTTGCGGAAAATGATTTTGGAGAATGTTAAAAAGTTGTTAAGAGCTGGACGAGTTCTTCGCTTGATAGAGAGATTAGACAGAAAGATAAAGATAAGCATACGCTTAAGGATTTGTTGTTTTTCTTGCACGTTCCGAGAACGGGAGGGCGCATTTTTTTTCACTGGTGAATTTCAGTTTGAGTTTTTTTTTTAGCATTTTCTGTTGAAGGAATTCATAGACCTGTTTTGATTTATTATGTTTGTGTTTTTTTTATTTGATGCAGCTTTTTGAGAAAATTGTATCCTGGCTATTTGGAATGTCCTCGCTCGTATGATAAGTTATGCTTTGATCCAAGGTGATGCCCGGGTTTTCGCTCATTATGCACGTATTTATTCTATTTTTGCTATATTTATTTTGTTAAGAATATCTAGAATGATTATTTTGGTTGTTCATTGAATAAAGTTGGTGTCGATTCCTGTGAGTAGCCCTAAAATAATGACAGATCACCGGATTGTAAAGCAAAACAACTTACGTTAGGTTAAACGTACTCATAGTTCATTTTTGAAAATACATTTCTGCATGTTAAAATTTACTAAGTTTCCAAAGAGAAATTGATTTCATATCCTTACTTCATTCCTTTTGGATTTTGAATGAAGCATTAGGTCTGCATTCATGCTGTTTTTGACAGTAATTTCTGGTAGGAGGCTTTCAAGCTGCAAGGTACCTATTTGAAGATGAGCAAGATGTATCATCTGCAATTCGTTGTTTCGAAACTTTTCTACATTGCTTTTTTGCTGATCAAGTCACGGGGCCTATGGATCCCTTGCTACAATATACAAACATGTAAGGTGCCTACTTCATTAAAGTTTATTTGATTGTTGTACATAAACTGGTAAAATTATCATGAGGCCCTCTTAAAATTAGATGTAGATTCAGGGGACTGTCTACCCATTTCTTATAGGTTACCCAAACTTCCTAAAATGCCCTTCCCATTAAATAATTTAACACTGCAAAAAGGGCTTTTCAGTAATGCCCTAAGTCATCAAAATTCTTCACTTCTTTTCCCTAATGAAGCCACGTGTTCAGTGTTTCTCCATTTGATTCTTCCCTCTTTTTCTCTTTCTCTCTCTCTTTCACGCTTTTCTTTCTCTCTTTCTCCTCTCCTTCTCTGCCATTTTCTCTCACCCACTCTCTCATTTTCTCACTCTCCATTTCCTCAACAAACCCTAAATCTACCGCTGCTTCCAACATCCGCCGCCGCCCCGTTTCTCCGTCATATATACCACCACCCTGCCGTTTTCTCTCTTTCTCTTTCATTCAACTCCCTCATTCTCGTCTCTCTTCCTATTCACCTCACGACCTTCCTAATGAACCAAAAAAAGGGTTTTTGCGTTTATCTCGAGATTCAATACAGGTAGGTCCATAATCGATTACCTAACATTTTTTGTTTCTCTTCTTTAACATTATCATTCAATTCATGCATTTTTTTTGTCTTTCTTGTTAGGGATTTCGTGTATCGATCATATTATCAAGTTTTTCGTCTTACTGATTCTCTTTGGATTAGGTATATCGATTCACGATTTTTTTTTTTTGTTTTTGGATTAGTATTTCTTTGATTTTGATATTTTGGTATTTTTTTTGTGGCAGTGACTGTTTGTTTTGCGGAAAATGATTTTGGAGAATGTTAAAAAGTTGTTAAGAGCTGGACGAGTTCTTCGCTTGATAGAGAGATTAGACAGAAAGATAAAGATAAGCATACGCTTAAGGATTTGTTGTTTTTCTTGCACGTTCCGAGAATGGGAGGGCGCATTTTTTTCACTGGTGAATTTCAGTTTGAGTTTTTTTTTTAGCATTTTCTGTTGAAGGAATTCATAGACCTGTTTTGATTTATTATGTTTGTGTTTTTTTTTATTTGATGCAGCTTTTTGAGAAAATTGTATCCTGGCTATTTGGAATGTCCTCGGTCGTATGATAAGTTACGCTTTGATCCAAGGTGATGCCCGGGTTTTCGCTCATTATGCACGTATTTATTCTATTTTTGCTATATATTTTTTGTTAAGAATATCTAGAATGATTATTTTGGTTGTTCATTGAATAAAGTTGGTGTCGATTCCTGTGAGTAGCCCTAAAATAGTGACAGATCACCGGATTGTAAAGCAAAACAACTTGCGTTAGGTTAAACGTACTCATAGTTCATTTTTGAAAATACATTTCTGCATGTTAAAATTTACTAAGTTGCCAAAGAGTAATTGATTTCATATCCTTACTTCATTCCTTTTGGATTTTGAATGAAGCATTAGGTCTGCATTCATGCTGTTTTTGACAGTAATTTCTGGTAGGAGACTTTCAAGCTGCAAGGTACCTATTTGAAGATGAGCAAGATGTATCATCTGCAATTCGCTGTTTCGAAACTTTTCTACATTGCTTTTTTGCTGATCAAGTCACGGGGCCTATGGATCCCTTGCTACAATATACAAACATGTAAGGTGCCTACTTCATTAAAGTTTATTTGATTGTTGTACACAAACTGGTAAAATTATCATGAGGCCCTCTTAAAATTAGATGTAGATTCAGGGGACTGTCTACCCATTACTTATAGGTTACCCAAACTTCCTAAAATGCCCTTCCCATTAAACAATTTAACACTGCAAAAAGGGCTTTTCAGTAATGCCCTAAGTCATCAAAATTCTTCACTTCTTTTCCCTAATGAAGCCACGTGTTCAGTGTTTCTCCATTTGATTCTTCCCTCTTTTTCTCTTTCTCTCTCTCTTTCACGCTTTTCTTTCTCTCTTTCTCCTCTCCTTCTCTGCCATTTTCTCTCACCCACTCTCTCATTTTCTCACTCTCCATTTCCTCAACAAACCCTAAATCTACCGCTGCTTCCAACATCCGCCGCCGCCCCGTTTCTCCGTCATATATACCACCACCCTGCCGTTTTCTCTCTTTCTCTTTCATTCAACTCCCTCATTCTCGTCTCTCTTCCTATTCACCTCACGACCTTCCTAATGAACCAAAAAAAGGGTTTTTGCGTTTATCTCGAGATTCAATACAGGTAGGTCCATAATCGATTACCTAACATTTTTTGTTTCTCTTCTTTAACATTATCATTCAATTCATGCATTTTTTTTGTCTTTCTTGTTAGGGATTTCGTGTATCGATCATATTATCAAGTTTTTCGTCTTACTGATTCTCTTTGGATTAGGTATATCGATTCACGATTTTTTTTTTTTGTTTTTGGATTAGTATTTCTTTGATTTTGATATTTTGGTATTTTTTTTGTGGCAGTGACTGTTTGTTTTGCGGAAAATGATTTTGGAGAATGTTAAAAAGTTGTTAAGAGCTGGACGAGTTCTTCGCTTGATAGAGAGATTAGACAGAAAGATAAAGATAAGCATACGCTTAAGGATTTGTTGTTTTTCTTGCACGTTCCGAGAATGGGAGGGCGCATTTTTTTTCACTGGTGAATTTCAGTTTGAGTTTTTTTTTTAGCATTTTCTGTTGAAGGAATTCATAGACCTGTTTTGATTTATTATGTTTTTGTTTTTTTTTATTTGATGCAGCTTTTTGAGAAAATTGTATCCTGGCTATTTGGAATGTCCTCGCTCGTATGATAAGTTACGCTTTGATCCAAGGTGATGCCCGGGTTTTCGCTCATTATGCACGTATTTATTCTATTTTTGCTATATATTTTTTGTTAAGAATATCTAGAATGATTATTTTGGTTGTTCATTGAATAAAGTTGGTGTCGATTCCTGTGAGTAGCCCTAAAATAGTGACAGATCACCGGATTGTAAAGCAAAACAACTTGCGTTAGGTTAAACGTACTCATAGTTCATTTTTGAAAATACATTTCTGCATGTTAAAATTTACTAAGTTGCCAAAGAGTAATTGATTTCATATCCTTACTTCATTCCTTTTGGATTTTGAATGAAGCATTAGGTCTGCATTCATGCTGTTTTTGACAGTAATTTCTAGTAGGAGACTTTCAAGCTGCAAGGTACCTATTTGAAGATGAGCAAGATGTATCATCTGCAATTCACTGTTTCGAAACTTTTCTACATTGCTTTTTTGCTGATCAAGTCACGGGGCCTATGGATCCCTTGCTACAATATACAAACATGTAAGGTGCCTACTTCATTAAAGTTTATTTGATTGTTGTACACAAACTGGTAAAATTATCATGAGGCCCTCTTAAAATTAGATGTAGATTCAGGGGACTGTCTACCCATTACTTATAGGTTACCCAAACTTCCTAAAATGCCCTTCCCATTAAACAATTTAACACTGCAAAAAGGGCTTTTCAGTAATGCCCTAAGTCATCAAAATTCTTCACTTCTTTTCCCTAATGAAGCCACGTGTTCAGTGTTTCTCCATTTGATTCTTCCCTCTTTTTCTCTTTCTCTCTCTCTTTCACGCTTTTCTTTCTCTCTTTCTCCTCTCCTTCTCTGCCATTTTCTCTCACCCACTCTCTCATTTTCTCACTCTCCATTTCCTCAACAAACCCTAAATCTACCGCTGCTTCCAAAATCCGCCGCCGCCCCGTTTCTCCGTCATATATACCACCACCCTGCCGTTTTCTCTCTTTCTCTTTCATTCAACTCCCTCATTCTCGTCTCTCTTCCTATTCACCTCACGACCTTCCTAATGAACCAAAAAAAGGGTTTTTGCGTTTATCTCGAGATTCAATACAGGTAGGTCCATAATCGATTACCTAACATTTTTTGTTTCTCTTCTTTAACATTATCATTCAATTCATGCATTTTTTTTGTCTTTCTTGTTAGGGATTTCGTGTATCGATCATATTATCAAGTTTTTCGTCTTACTGATTCTCTTTGGATTAGGTATATCGATTCACGATTTTTTTTTTTGTTTTTGGATTAGTATTTGTTTGATTTTGATATTTTGGTATTTTTTTTGTGGCAGTGACTGTTTGTTTTGCGGAAAATGATTTTGGAGAATGTTAAAAAGTTGTTAAGAGCTGGACGAGTTCTTCGCTTGATAGAGAGATTAGACAGAAAGATAAAGATAAGCATACGCTTAAGGATTTGTTATTTTTCTAGCACGTTCCGAGAATGGGAGGGCGCATTTATTTTCACTGGTGAATTTCAGTTTGAGTTTTTTTTTTAGCATTTTCTGTTGAAGGAATTCATAGACCTGTTTTGATTTATTATGTTTGTGTTTTTTTTTATTTGATGCAGCTTTTTGAGAAAATTGTATCCTGGCTATTTGGAATGTCCTCGGTCGTATGATAAGTTACGCTTTGATCCAAGGTGATGCCCGGGTTTTCGCTCATTATGCACGTATTTATTCTATTTTTGCTATATATTTTTTGTTAAGAATATCTAGAATGATTATTTTGGTTGTTCATTGAATAAAGTTGGTGTCGATTCCTGTGAGTAGCCCTAAAATAGTGACAGATCACCGGATTGTAAAGCAAAACAACTTGCGTTAGGTTAAACGTACTCATAGTTCATTTTTGAAAATACATTTCTGCATGTTAAAATTTACTAAGTTGCCAAAGAGTAATTGATTTCATATCCTTACTTCATTCCTTTTGGATTTTGAATGAAGCATTAGGTCTGCATTCATGCTGTTTTTGACAGTAATTTCTGGTAGGAGACTTTCAAGCTGCAAGGTACCTATTTGAAGATGAGCAAGATGTATCATCTGCAATTCGCTGTTTCGAAACTTTTCTACATTGCTTTTTTGCTGATCAAGTCACGGGGCCTATGGATCCCTTGCTACAATATACAAACATGTAAGGTGCCTACTTCATTAAAGTTTATTTGATTGTTGTACACAAACTGGTAAAATTATCATGAGGCCCTCTTAAAATTAGATGTAGATTCAGGGGACTGTCTACCCATTACTTATAGGTTACCCAAACTTCCTAAAATGCCCTTCCCATTAAACAATTTAACACTGCAAAAAGGGCTTTTCAGTAATGCCCTAAGTCATCAAAATTCTTCACTTCTTTTCCCTAATGAAGCCACGTGTTCAGTGTTTCTCCATTTGATTCTTCCCTCTTTTTCTCTTTCTCTCTCTCTTTCACGCTTTTCTTTCTCTCTTTCTCCTCTCCTTCTCTGCCATTTTCTCTCACCCACTCTCTCATTTTCTCACTCTCCATTTCCTCAAGAAACCCTAAATCTACCGCTGCTTCCAAAATCCGCCGCCGCCCCGTTTCTCCGTCATATATACCACCACCCTGCCGTTTTCTCTCTTTCTCTTTCATTCAACTCCCTCATTCTCGTCTCTCTTCCTATTCACCTCACGACCTTCCTAATGAACCAAAAAAAGGGTTTTTGCGTTTATCTCGAGATTCAATACAGGTAGGTCCATAATCGATTACCTAACATTTTTTGTTTCTCTTCTTTAACATTATCATTCAATTCATGCATTTTTTTTGTCTTTCTTGTTAGGGATTTCGTGTATCGATCATATTATCAAGTTTTTCGTCTTACTGATTCTCTTTGGATTAGGTATATCGATTCACGATTTTTTTTTTTTGTTTTTGGATTAGTATTTGTTTGATTTTGATATTTTGGTATTTTTTTTGTGGCAGTGACTGTTTGTTTTGCGGAAAATGATTTTGGAGAATGTTAAAAAGTTGTTAAGAGCTGGACGAGTTCTTCGCTTGATAGAGAGATTAGACAGAAAGATAAAGATAAGCATACGCTTAAGGATTTGTTGTTTTTCTTGCACGTTCCGAGAATGGGAGGGCGCATTTATTTTCACTGGTGAATTTCAGTTTGAGTTTTTTTTTTAGCATTTTCTGTTGAAGGAATTCATAGACCTGTTTTGATTTATTATGTTTGTGTTTTTTTTTATTTGATGCAGCTTTTTGAGAAAATTGTATCCTGGCTATTTGGAATGTCCTCGGTCGTATGATAAGTTACGCTTTGATCCAAGGTGATGCCCGGGTTTTCGCTCATTATGCACGTATTTATTCTATTTTTGCTATATATTTTTTGTTAAGAATATCTAGAATGATTATTTTGGTTGTTCATTGAATAAAGTTGGTGTCGATTCCTGTGAGTAGCCCTAAAATAGTGACAGATCACCGGATTGTAAAGCAAAACAACTTGCGTTAGGTTAAACGTACTCATAGTTCATTTTTGAAAATACATTTCTGCATGTTAAAATTTACTAAGTTGCCAAAGAGTAATTGATTTCATATCCTTACTTCATTCCTTTTGGATTTTGAATGAAGCATTAGGTCTGCATTCATGCTGTTTTTGACAGTAATTTCTGGTAGGAGGCTTTCAAGCTGCAAGGTACCTATTTGAAGATGAGCAAGATGTATCATCTGCAATTCGCTGTTTCGAAACTTTTCTACATTGCTTTTTTGCTGATCAAGTCACGGGGCCTATGGATCCCTTGCTACAATATACAAACATGTAAGGTGCCTACTTCATTAAAGTTTATTTGATTGTTGTACACAAACTGGTAAAATTATCATGAGGCCCTCTTAAAATTAGATGTAGATTCAGGGGACTGTCTACCCATTACTTATAGGTTACCCAAACTTCCTAAAATGCCCTTCCCATTAAACAATTTAACACTGCAAAAAGGGCTTTTCAGTAATGCCCTAAGTCATCAAAATTCTTCACTTCTTTTCCCTAATGAAGCCACGTGTTCAGTGTTTCTCCATTTGATTCTTCCCTCTTTTTCTCTTTCTCTCTCTCTTTCACGCTTTTCTTTCTCTCTTTCTCCTCTCCTTCTCTGCCATTTTCTCTCACCCACTCTCTCATTTTCTCACTCTCCATTTCCTCAACAAACCCTAAATCTACCGCTGCTTCCAAAATCCGCCGCCGCCCCGTTTCTCCGTCATATATACCACCACCCTGCCGTTTTCTCTCTTTCTCTTTCATTCAACTCCCTCATTCTCGTCTCTCTTCCTATTCACCTCACGACCTTCCTAATGAACCAAAAAAAGGGTTTTTGCGTTTATCTCGAGATTCAATACAGGTAGGTCCATAATCGATTACCTAACATTTTTTGTTTCTCTTCTTTAACATTATCATTCAATTCATGCATTTTTTTTGTCTTTCTTGTTAGGGATTTCGTGTATCGATCATATTATCAAGTTTTTCGTCTTACTGATTCTCTTTGGATTAGGTATATCGATTCACGATTTTTTTTTTTGTTTTTGGATTAGTATTTGTTTGATTTTGATATTTTGGTATTTTTTTTGTGGCAGTGACTGTTTGTTTTGCGGAAAATGATTTTGGAGAATGTTAAAAAGTTGTTAAGAGCTGGACGAGTTCTTCGCTTGATAGAGAGATTAGACAGAAAGATAAAGATAAGCATACGCTTAAGGATTTGTTGTTTTTCTTGCACGTTCCGAGAATGGGAGGGCGCATTTATTTTCACTGGTGAATTTCAGTTTGAGTTTTTTTTTTAGCATTTTCTGTTGAAGGAATTCATAGACCTGTTTTGATTTATTATGTTTGTGTTTTTTTTTATTTGATGTAGCTTTTTGAGAAAATTGTATCCTGGCTATTTGGAATGTCCTCGGTCGTATGATAAGTTACGCTTTGATCCAAGGTGATGCCCGGGTTTTCGCTCATTATGCACGTATTTATTCTATTTTTGCTATATATTTTTTGTTAAGAATATCTAGAATGATTATTTTGGTTGTTCATTGAATAAAGTTGGTGTCGATTCCTGTGAGTAGCCCTAAAATAGTGACAGATCACCGGATTGTAAAGCAAAACAACTTGCGTTAGGTTAAACGTACTCATAGTTCATTTTTGAAAATACATTTCTGCATGTTAAAATTTACTAAGTTGCCAAAGAGTAATTGATTTCATATCCTTACTTCATTCCTTTTGGATTTTGAATGAAGCATTAGGTCTGCATTCATGCTGTTTTTGACAGTAATTTCTGGTAGGAGGCTTTCAAGCTGCAAGGTACCTATTTGAAGATGAGCAAGATGTATCATCTGCAATTCGCTGTTTCGAAACTTTTCTACATTGCTTTTTTGCTGATCAAGTCACGGGGCCTATGGATCCCTTGCTACAATATACAAACATGTAAGGTGCCTACTTCATTAAAGTTTATTTGATTGTTGTACACAAACTGGTAAAATTATCATGAGGCCCTCTTAAAATTAGATGTAGATTCAGGGGACTGTCTACCCATTACTTATAGGTTACCCAAACTTCCTAAAATGCCCTTCCCATTAAACAATTTAACACTGCAAAAAGGGCTTTTCAGTAATGCCCTAAGTCATCAAAATTCTTCACTTCTTTTCCCTAATGAAGCCACGTGTTCAGTGTTTCTCCATTTGATTCTTCCCTTTTTTTCTCTTTCTCTCTCTCTTTCACGCATTTCTTTCTCCCTTTCTCCTCTCCTTCTCTACCATTTTCTCTCACCCACTCTCTCGTTTTCTCACTCTCCATTTCCTCAACAAACCCTAAATCTACCGCTGCTTCCAACATCCGCCGCCGCCCCGTTTCTCCGTCATATATACCACCACCCTGCCGTTTTCTCTCTTTCTCTTTCATTCAACTCCCTCATTCTCGTCTCTCTTCCTATTCACCTCACGACCTTCCTAATGAACCAAAAAAAGGGTTTTTGCGTTTATCTCGAGATTCAATACAGGTAGGTCCATAATCGATTACCTAACATTTTTTGTTTCTCTTCTTTAACATTATCATTCGATTCATGCATTTTTTTGTGTGTTTCTGGTTAGGGATTTCGTGTATCGATCATATTATCAAGTTTTTCGTCTTACTGATTCTCTTTGGATTAGGTATATCAATTCACGATTTTTTTTTCGTTTTTGGATTAGTATTTGTTTGATTTTGATATTTTGATATTTTTTTTGTGGCAGTGACTGTTTGTTTTGCGGAAAATGATTTTGGAGAATGTTAAAAAGTTGTTAAGAGCTGGACGAGTTCTTCGCTTGATAGAGAGATTAGACAGAAAGATAAAGATAAGCATACGCTTAAGGATTTGTTGTTTTTCTTGCACGTTCCGAGAATGGGAGGGCGCATTTATTTTCACTGGTGAATTTCAGTTTGAGTTTTGTTTTTAGCATTTTCTGTTGAAGGAATTCATAGACCTGTTTTGATTTATTATGTTTGTGTTTTTTTTTATTTGATGCAGCTTTTTGAGAAAATTGTATCCTGGCTATTTGGAATGTCCTCGGTCGTATGATAAGTTACGCTTTGATCCAAGGTGATGCCCGGGTTTTCGCTCATTATGCACGTATTTATTCTATTTTTGCTATATATTTTTTGTTAAGAATATCTAGAATGATTATTTTGGTTGTTCATTGAATAAAGTTGGTGTCGATTCCTGTGAGTAGCCCTAAAATAGTGACAGATCACCGGATTGTAAAGCAAAACAACTTGCGTTAGGTTAAACGTACTCATAGTTCATTTTTGAAAATACATTTCTGCATGTTAAAATTTACTAAGTTGCCAAAGAGTAATTGATTTCATATCCTTACTTCATTCCTTTTGGATTTTGAATGAAGCATTAGGTCTGCATTCATGCTGTTTTTGACAGTAATTTCTGGTAGGAGACTTTCAAGCTGCAAGGTACCTATTTGAAGATGAGCAAGATGTATCATCTGCAATTCGCTGTTTCGAAACTTTTCTACATTGCTTTTTTGCTGATCAAGTCACGGGGCCTATGGATCCCTTGCTACAATATACAAACATGTAAGGTGCCTACTTCATTAAAGTTTATTTGATTGTTGTACACAAACTGGTAAAATTATCATGAGGCCCTCTTAAAATTAGATGTAGATTCAGGGGACTGTCTACCCATTACTTATAGGTTACCCAAACTTCCTAAAATGCCCTTCCCATTAAACAATTTAACACTGCAAAAAGGGCTTTTCAGTAATGCCCTAAGTCATCAAAATTCTTCACTTCTTTTCCCTAATGAAGCCACGTGTTCAGTGTTTCTCCATTTGATTCTTCCCTCTTTTTCTCTTTCTCTCTCTCTTTCACGCTTTTCTTTCTCTCTTTCTCCTCTCCTTCTCTGCCATTTTCTCTCACCCACTCTCTCATTTTCTCACTCTCCATTTCCTCAACAAACCCTAAATCTACCGCTGCTTCCAAAATCCGCCGCCGCCCCGTTTCTCCGTCATATATACCACCACCCTGCCGTTTTCTCTCTTTCTCTTTCATTCAACTCCCTCATTCTCGTCTCTCTTCCTATTCACCTCACGACCTTCCTAATGAACCAAAAAAAGGGTTTTTGCGTTTATCTCGAGATTCAATACAGGTAGGTCCATAATCGATTACCTAACATTTTTTGTTTCTCTTCTTTAACATTATCATTCAATTCATGCATTTTTTTTGTCTTTCTTGTTAGGGATTTCGTGTATCGATCATATTATCAAGTTTTTCGTCTTACTGATTCTCTTTGGATTAGGTATATCGATTCACGATTTTTTTTTTTTGTTTTTGGATTAGTATTTGTTTGATTTTGATATTTTGGTATTTTTTTTGTGGCAGTGACTGTTTGTTTTGCGGAAAATGATTTTGGAGAATGTTAAAAAGTTGTTAAGAGCTGGACGAGTTCTTCGCTTGATAGAGAGATTAGACAGAAAGATAAAGATAAGCATACGCTTAAGGATTTGTTGTTTTTCTTACACGTTCCGAGAATGGGAGGGCGCATTTATTTTCACTGGTGAATTTCAGTTTGAGTTTTTTTTTTAGCATTTTCTGTTGAAGGAATTCATAGACCTGTTTTGATTTATTATGTTTGTGTTTTTTTTTATTTGATGCAGCTTTTTGAGAAAATTGTATCCTGGCTATTTGGAATGTCCTCGGTCGTATGATAAGTTACGCTTTGATCCAAGGTGATGCCCGGGTTTTCGCTCATTATGCACGTATTTATTATATTTTTGCTATATATTTTTTGTTAAGAATATCTAGAATGATTATTTTGGTTGTTCATTGAATAAAGTTGGTGTCGATTCCTGTGAGTAGCCCTAAAATAGTGACAGATCACCGGATTGTAAAGCAAAACAACTTGCGTTAGGTTAAACGTACTCATAGTTCATTTTTGAAAATACATTTCTGCATGTTAAAATTTACTAAGTTGCCAAAGAGTAATTGATTTCATATCCTTACTTCATTCCTTTTGGATTTTGAATGAAGCATTAGGTCTGCATTCATGCTGTTTTTGACAGTAATTTCTGGTAGGAGACTTTCAAGCTGCAAGGTACCTATTTGAAGATGAGCAAGATGTATCATCTGCAATTCGCTGTTTCGAAACTTTTCTACATTGCTTTTTTGCTGATCAAGTCACGGGGCCTATGGATCCCTTGCTACAATATACAAACATGTAAGGTGCCTACTTCATTAAAGTTTATTTGATTGTTGTACACAAACTGGTAAAATTATCATGAGGCCCTCTTAAAATTAGATGTAGATTCAGGGGACTGTCTACCCATTACTTATAGGTTACCCAAACTTCCTAAAATGCCCTTCCCATTAAACAATTTAACACTGCAAAAAGGGCTTTTCAGTAATGCCCTAAGTCATCAAAATTCTTCACTTCTTTTCCCTAATGAAGCCACGTGTTCAGTGTTTCTCCATTTGATTCTTCCCTTTTTTTCTCTTTCTCTCTCTCTTTCACGCATTTCTTTCTCTCTTTCTCCTCTCCTTCTCTGCCATTTTCTCTCACCCACTCTCTCGTTTTCTCACTCTCCATTTCCTCAACAAACCCTAAATCTACCGCTGCTTCCAACATCCGCCGCCGCCCCGTTTCTCCGTCATATATACCACCACCCTGCCGTTTTCTCTCTTTCTCTTTCATTCAACTCCCTCATTCTCGTCTCTCTTCCTATTCACCTCACGACCTTCCTAATGAACCAAAAAAAGGGTTTTTGCGTTTATCTCGAGATTCAATACAGGTAGGTCCATAATCGATTACCTAACATTTTTTGTTTCTCTTCTTTAACATTATCATTCGATTCATGCATTTTTTTGTGTGTTTCTGGTTAGGGATTTCGTGTATCGATCATATTATCAAGTTTTTCGTCTTACTGATTCTCTTTGGATTAGGTATATCAATTCACGATTTTTTTTTTGTTTTTGGATTAGTATTTGTTTGATTTTGATATTTTGATATTTTTTTTGTGGCAGTGACTGTTTGTTTTGCGGAAAATGATTTTGGAGAATGTTAAAAAGTTGTTAAGAGCTGGACGAGTTCTTCGCTTGATAGAGAGATTAGACAGAAAGATAAAGATAAGCATATGCTTAAGGATTTGTTGTTTTTCTTGCACGTTCCGAGAACGGGAGGGCGCATTTATTTTCACTGGTGAATTTCAGTTTGAGTTTTTTTTTTTAGCATTTTCTGTTGAAGGAATTCATAGACCTGTTTTGATTTATTATGTTTGTGTTTTTTTTTATTTGATGCAGCTTTTTGAGAAAATTGTATCTTGGCTATTTGGAATGTCCTCGCTCGTATGATAAGTTATGCTTTGATCCAAGGTGATGCCCGAGTTTTCGCTCATTATGCACGTATTTATTCTATTTTTGCTATATTTATTTTGTTAAGAATATCTAGAATGATTATTTTGGTTGTTCATTGAATAAAGTTGGTGTCGATTCCTGTGAGTAGCCCTAAAATAATGACAGATCACCGGATTGTAAAGCAAAACAACTTGCGTTAGGTTAAACGTACTCATAGTTCATTTTTGAAAATACATTTCTACATGTTAAAATTTACTAAGTTGCCAAAGAGAAATTGATTTCATATCCTTACTTCATTCCTTTTGGATTTTGAATGAAGCATTAGGTCTGCATTCATGCTGTTTTTGACAGTAATTTCTGGTATGAGGCTTTCAAGCTGCAAGGTACCTATTTAAAGATGAGCAAGATGTATCATCTGCAATTCGCTGTTTCGAAACTTTTCTACATTGCTTTTTTGCTGATCAAGTCACGGGGCCTATGGATCCCTTGCTACAATATACAAACATGTAAGGTGCCTACTTCATTAAAGTTTATTTGATTGTTGTACACAAACTGGTAAAATTATCATGAGGCCCTCTTAAAATTAGATGTAGATTCAGGGGACTATCTACCCATTACTTATAGGTTACCCAAACTTCCTAAAATGCCCTTCCCATTAAATAATTTAACACTGCAAAAAGGGCTTTTCAGTAAAGCCCTAAGTCATCAAAATTCTTCACTTCTTTTTCCTAATGAAGCCACGTGTTCAGTGTTTCTCCATTTGATTCTTCCCTCTTTTTCTCTTTCTCTCTCTCTTTCACGCTTTTCTTTCTCTCTTTCTCCTCTCCTTCTCTGCCATTTTCTCTCACCCACTCTCTCGTTTACTCACTCTCCATTTCCTCAACAAACCCTAAATCTACCGCTGCTTCCAACATCCGCCGCCGCCCCGTTTCTCCGTCATATATACCACCACCCTGCCGTTTTCTCTCTTTCTCTTTCATTCAACTCCCTCATTCTCGTCTCTCTTCCTATTCACCTCACGACCTTCCTAATGAACCAAAAAAAGGGTTTTTGCGTTTATCTCGAGATTCAATACAGGTAGGTCCATAATCGATTACCTAACATTTTTTGTTTCTCTTCTTTAACATTATCATTCAATTCATGCATTTTTTTTGTGTTTCTGGTTAGGGATTTCGTGTATCGATCATATTATCAAGTTTTTCGTCTTACTGATTCTCTTTGGATTAGGTATATCGATTCGCGATTTTCTTTTTGTTTTTGGATTAGTATTTGTTTGGTTTTAATATTTTGATTTATTTTGTGGCAGTGACTGTTTGTTTTGCGGAAAATGATTTTGGAGAATGTTAAAAAGTTGTTAAGAGCTGGACGAGTTCTTCGCTTGATAGAGAGATTAGACAGAAAGATAAAGATAAGCATACGCTTAAGGATTTGTTGTTTTTCTTGCACGTTCCGAGAACGGGAGGGCGCATTTTTTTTCACTGGTGAATTTCAGTTTGAGTTTTTTTTTTAGCATTTTCTGTTGAAGGAATTCATAGACCTGTTTTGATTTATTATGTTTGTGTTTTTTTTTATTTGATGCAGCTTTTTGAGAAAATTGTATCCTGGCTATTTGGAATGTCCTCGCTCGTATGATAAGTTATGCTTTGATCCAAGGTGATGCCCGGGTTTTCGCTCATTATGCACGTATTTATTCTATTTTTGCTATATTTATTTTGTTAAGAATATCTAGAATGATTATTTTGGTTGTTCATTGAATAAAGTTGGTGTCGATTCCTGTGAGTAGCCCTAAAATAATGACAGATCACCGGATTGTAAAGCAAAACAACTTGCGTTAGGTTAAACGTACTCATAGTTCATTTTTGAAAATCCATTTCTGCATGTTAAAATTTACTAAGTTTCCAAAGAGAAATTGATTTCATATCCTTACTTCATTACTTTTGGATTTTGAATGAAGCATAGGTCTGCATTCATGCTGTTTTTGACAGTAATTTCTGGTAGGAGGCTTTCAAGCTGCAAGGTACCTATTTGAAGATGAGCAAGATGTATCATCTACAATTCGCTGTTTCGAAACTTTTCTACATTGCTTTTTTGCTGATCAAGTCACGGGGCCTATGGATCCCTTGCTACAATATACAAACATGTAAGGTGCCTACTTCATTAAAGTTTATTTGATTGTTGTACATAAACTGGTAAAATTATCATGAGGCCCTCTTAAAATTAGATGTAGATTCAGGGGACTATCTACCCATTTCTTATAGGTTACCCAAACTTCCTAAAATGCCCTTCCCATTAAATAATTTAACACTGCAAAAAGGGCTTTTCAGTAATGCCCTAAGTCATCAAAATTCTTCACTTCTTTTCCCTAATGAAGCCACGTGTTCAGTGTTTCTCCATTTGATTCTTCCCTCTTTTTCTCTTTCTCTCTCTCTTTCACGCTTTTCTTTCTCTCTTTCTCCTCTCCTTCTCTGCCATTTTCTCTCACCCACTCTCTCATTTTCTCACTCTCCATTTCCTCAACAAACCCTAAATCTACCGCTGCTTCCAACATCCGCCGCCGCCCCGTTTCTCCGTCATATATACCACCACCCTGCCGTTTTCTCTCTTCCTCTTTCATTCAACTCCCTCATTCTCGTCTCTCTTCCTATTCACCTCACGACCTTCCTAATGAACCAAAAAAAGGGTTTTTGCATTTATCTCGAGATTCAATACAGGTAGGTCCATAATCGATTACCTAACATTTTTTGTTTCTCTTCTTTAACATTATCATTCAATTCATGCATTTTTTTTGTCTTTCTTGTTAGGGATTTCGTGTATCGATCATATTATCAAGTTTTTCGTCTTACTGATTCTCTTTGGATTAGGTATATCGATTCACGATTTTTTTTTTTTCTTTTTGGATTAGTATTTGTTTGATTTTGATATTTTGGTATTTTTTTTGTGGCAGTGACTGTTTGTTTTGCGGAAAATGATTTTGGAGAATGTTAAAAAGTTGTTAAGAGCTGGACGAGTTCTTCGCTTGATAGAGAGATTAGACAGAAAGATAAAGATAAGCATACGCTTAAGGATTTGTTGTTTTTCTTGCACGTTCTGAGAATGGGAGGGCGCATTTATTTTCACTGGTGAATTTCAGTTTGAGTTTTTTTTTAGCATTTTCTGTTGAAGGAATTCATAGACATGTTTTGATTTATTATGTTTGTGTTTTTTTTTATTTGATGCAGCTTTTTGAGAAAATTGTATCCTGGCTATTTGGAATGTCCTCGGTTGTATGATAAGTTACGCTTTGATCCAAGGTGATGCCCGGGTTTTCGCTCATTATGCACGTATTTATTCTATTTTTGCTATATATTTTTTGTTAAGAATATCTAGAATGATTATTTTGGTTGTTCATTGAATAAAGTTGGTGTCGATACCTGTGAGTAGCCCTAAAATAGTGACAGATCACCGGATTGTAAAGCAAAACAACTTGCGTTAGGTTAAACGTACTCATAGTTCATTTTTGAAAATACATTTCTGCATGTTAAAATTTACTAAGTTGCCAAAGAGTAATTGATTTCATATCCTTACTTCATTCCTTTTGGATTTTGAATGAAGCATTAGGTCTGCATTCATGCTATTTTTGACAGTAATTTCTGGTAGGAGACTTTCAAGCTGCAAGGTACCTATTTGAAGATGAGCAAGATGTATCATCTGCAATTCGCTGTTTCGAAACTTTTCTACATTGCTTTTTTGTTGATCAAGTCACGGGGCCTATGGATCCCTTGCTACAATATACAAACATGTAAGGTGCCTACTTTATTAAAGTTTATTTGATTACAGTACACAAACTGGTAAAATTATCATGAGGCCCTCTTAAAATTAGATGTAGATTCAGGGGACCATCACTTTTCATATACTGGTGTATATGACAAACACTTGGGGCAGCAAGATAAACAAACAAGAGTTGATACAGTTTCTTCGACAACTATAACAGGACCAGGTACATATTTAAACTTTACCATTTTTGACCTAGATGGAGGAAGAGAGATTCTTCTGAAAGAGAGATTTCCCCTTAGTAATTGCATTAGTTTTCACTTGAACAATGATCTGATAATCTTATATATAGTGAAAACAGAACTGAATGAAAATACACTTTCAGTGTACGATTAAACTGAATATCTGGAAGCTTATTAATGTCTGTTTATTTTGTTATTTTTTGTTAGAAGCTCATTGATATTAACAACAATATGGTCTTGATGCAGTTTTCAGTTATGAACCACATTCAGTTTTAGCAATTGGTTGCTAAAACGGGAAGAATTAATTGGAGCATTTTCTCATAATAACTCTCTGAACAAAGTTAAACTATCATTTTGGCCTATTTCTGTTCACTACACAGTTTTAATAACTTGTATGACCTGTGTTGTTTGCACTCTCTACAGGACCAGAAGAAATTTCAGGAGCTGCAAATCACAGAACCAGAAATCCCATGAAATAGCAAGTCCTGAATCTCTATATGGCATGGATGCAAGCATAGATCCTTATGTGATCCTTACTTACAGAGAACAGGAGCACAAGAGTAATGTGCAAGAAGGTAAATTTCTGAAAAAATCTTAGTAGTATTGTATAATTTTCTCTTAGTGGCTTGATTATTGTATTATGAAAATGTTAGGTGCTGGATCCAACCCTCAATGGAATGAAACCTTTCTTGTCACTGTTTCTGATTCTGCTTCTGAACTCAATCTAAGGGTGATGGAAAAGGACAAGTTTAGTAATGATGATTATCTTGGAGAAGCTATGTGAGTTAAAAACTATTCTTTAACTTGCAAATTTTGCTTTCATGGATCTACTTTTGAGTTTAATACTGATGTTCTCTGTATAAAATAGTTTAATAGTGATGCACAATTGTCTAAAGGGTTACAAGTGTTGCGATTGTGGTGGTTGTCGCGGTGTGGATTAATCATAATTTGTTCTTTTAACATAAAAACAATGAATAATGGTATCGGCATCTGTCAATATTGTTTTGTCGAAAACATTTTTTTTAAAACCGTTTCTCACTAAAATGAGATCAATTTAGGGAATTTGAAATTTTGGCATACTAAATATGTACATGACTTCAATATGTAGAATTCCTTTGGATGTTGTGCTTGATGAGGGTAGTATTCCAGAGAGTGTTTACAAACTTGTGAAGGAAGATGAATATTGTGGTGAGATTAAAGTGGCTTTCACTTTTACACCTGAGGTAATAATAATAATAATGCTATAGAAGCTTTTTTCTACTATTTTTCTTCATGTTTTAGTCCTTATTCGAATGTACTATCAATTATTGGTTGCAGAGAAATGAAGAACACAGTTACAATGAAGAGGATGAGAGTTGTGGTGGATGGAAAGAATATGCTAGAGAATATTGAAGTGAATCAAGGGTTTAAATATTTCCATGATTAAGAGTTACATCTATAAAAAAAAATATTTGTTGTGTCTTTGGGAATTTTAATCAGTGTGTTTTCTGGTGTTGTGATGATCTGATAGTGTTCTGCTTTGATTTTCTTTCTTTTTGGTGTAAACTGCATTGTGCTGAATAAATTATGTATGAATGCTTTGTGTGAATAGTTTTGCTTTTAATTAAAATCGATTGTGAACCAGATCCAAACCGATTTAAATCCTGTTTGTGCACAAGTTTGGAATCCTATATTTTCATGATGTCAAAGCATAAGTTACTAAGTGTTTATGAAATTATAATTTGTTTGTTTGGTAATACAGTGGATGTGTCACATCAGCAGAGACAATTATGCTGGAGAAGCAAGGTTTGGATGAGGTTCTATCCAATATTAATCAAGGAAAGGCAGTGATAGTGTCTGTTTCTCCTTAGTCAAGGGCTTCTATTGCAGCTCATTTTGGCATTTCTCTTGTTCAGGTGAATGTGAATGAACAAGTGGAATTCCACAAGAATGTAACATACAGGTTAGTACAGGGGCTTTTTCTCTTTGATTCCCGAGTATGCTTTCTTACTTTCACATTTGATCATATCGATTATTATTGCGTATTATTGCTTTGTTTGTTTGTTTGTCAGCTCATATTTTAGCCGGCCCAAAATTGGACATTGTATTGGAATGCTTGGTACTTCCTGTCGCATCTATTTGAATCTTGCACTTGTCTAAATCATATTCAAATGAGGTAAATTTAGTCCAGTTCATGATTTTTAATATATATATATATATATATATATATATATATATATATATAACTTTGATTTATCCAATTGATTGGACCCTTTACCCAATCGATTTGGTGAGTGCAAATGTTGTCCGTAAATGATTAAAGCAATGTCTTAATGAGGGGAAACATATCTGTATCCATTCTTTCCATTTTGAGCATTTGTAATCAATTGATATATATATATATATATATATATATATATATATATATATATATATATATATATACAATTTTTACTGAATTCTGGTGCATCTAATTCTGCAGCTTTAATTTTGTTGATTATATATTTGTGTCTTTAATATCCATAACTAACAACTAATATATTGTGTTTTTTCATGTTTGACTCATGTTTGTTGTAATTACTGGGGATTTAAAAAGTTTGAATTACCAATGTGAATCATTAATTTGATCTTTAGTATTCAATAACAATTTATTATAACCTAAACCAATAAACTTAACCATCACAAATCAATAACCAATATTGGCTTTTGAAATGACCAAGCAATTATGTCAGCCCATCATAAAGTTGTAGATTTCCAATGTAAAAAGAATATTAACAATCAAATAACCCATTATAAAATCATATTCTCTCTACTTACTGTCACACAAACATCACCTTAGGATAGGGTAAAACAACATGAATTCAAATGATGTTGTCCAGGTTGAACCAACGGCATAATATCAACAACTACAACACGTTCAACAGGTTCCCCACGTAACTGCCGTGGTTGATACGTCCTATTCCAGGACGAGGAAGCTGCGGAGGAAAGAGAAGAGGCTGCATTGCGACGAAGAGAAGCGAGGACACGATTAAGAAGGGCAAGAAGAAGAAGGATATTGTGAAGAAGACAAGCCAGGCTACGTACATTCGATTCAGATGATGAAGATGAAGTACCTTTTAGCTGGAGTAACTTCATGCATGCTAGGGCTTTTAGATATGATCTTTAATATTTTAGATATTCATCTAGGCCTCTTCCTATAAGTATCCTAATTTAGTTTATTATTGTCAGCAGCTACTTCAACTAATGTTCATCTAGGCCTTTTACTATAGATGGATTTGTTATTTGCAAATTGGAATCATTTAGTTTATATTTCAGTTTTTGTATGGTTGATTTGTTTTATGAGCTGATGAGATTTATTTGTGATATTGATTTTTTATTCCTACTGGTATTGAGATTGAGGGAGATATTGTTTGGTGCCATGATTACCAAGTTATGTTTCTACCACAATGCTTAAAGAAATTTAACAGCAAAATGAAAGTTGGTTGGTTTCTCCATACCCCTTTTCCATCTTCTGAAATTCACAAGACTCTGCCTTCTCGCTTAGAGCTCCTTCGTGCAGTTCTTGCTGCTGACTTGGTTGGGTAAGTTGCGATTTGACTCTGCATTTTGGTAACATTCTTGCTCTAACTTTAAATGTTGTCCTTTATAGTTTAATCATTTTCACTTTCTCTTATTGCCATTGCTTCTAACTTTGATAAGTATGATCTTTTTGAGCAGTTTCCACACCTATGATTATGCACGACACTTTATTAGTGCATGTACTCGCATTCTCGGACTTGAGCCAACACCAGAAGGGGTTAAGGATCAAGGGAAACTGACTCGAGTTGCTGCAGTAAGTGGTCACAATTGTCTTCTAATCTGATTTATACTTCCAAGGATTTTGAAAATGAAATTACTCACAACGTTTTGAATGAAATTGTTCTTTTTAGGACGTAAGAAATTAACATGGGATTAAAATAAAAACTAATATATTTCTTTTTCTTTTGCATCAACAAAAACAAGTACTTATTCAACATGCAATTATTGTCTTTGCCTTTTGTTGAACTGTTGTATATTTACTTCTTATTACTCTAACCTTTCTAACAGGTATGGAAATGGTGCTTCTATATTTACCACTTCTGGTGTTGCTGCAAGGAAATTTCAGACCGAGATTGAGGCCGGGCAGGTAATAAGCATGTCAATAAATAATAAGAAGTTAATAAACTTGCAAAAGTACTATTATCTGATTGTTCAGCAGATTGTAATTCTCAATTCTTATAAAGAGACTATTATGGTACTAAAGAATTTCTATTCTTAGGGTATACCATTTTTTCACTCAGGTGATGAGATACTCCGCTCAAAGTCACTGGATCGAGATTCATACAATTCTAGGGATTGGTTCAACAGGTATTCTCTATATATTCAATTTCTGCTATGCATATTAACTATCACTGTTACTGTTTTAACCTTGCCAAAATTAGTATCATCTATATCTTTATAGTGGTTACTCTGTTATTTTTGCAGATTTAGTGTTACTTAGTTTGTAACAACAAAAACAACTAACAATTAATGTTGCTTCTTCACAACCTTATTTCTTGTATTAAATAGCTTTGTTTAAGTTTCTTTTCAGGTGTTGTAAGTTACCTTAACTTTATTGAATACGAGAGGGTGCCGTCGAAAATACTTACGTATCAAGCTTCTGACGATGTAGTTTACAGTGGATATAGTCCAGCTGTTGAATAAACAACCATAGAGGACTCATTGGTATTTCTCTATCTACTTAAGTTTTATGTTAGTTTTATGAAGCACAAAATGACCGTCTTTCTAACTCATTGTTGCGTTTGTGTAGTGTTGATTGAAGATGAGTTTTGCTATATGGGAGCCACCTCACGGTCGTTACAAAATGTTTAGATACCCATGGAAGAATTATATACAAAGTATTTAATATTAATATGTGTATATTGAATAATGGTAATGATATAAGTTTTGTTGACTTACTGTCATGTAGTGGAATTATCTTCAAGCTCACTTTATAATTAATAAATATGTAGTTTCATTTGTTTTTATATTAAAAAATTGCTTCTAGCACAGTTCACAAGTGTTAAAGAAAATCAACATGGCAAAAATTTGTCATAGTCTCAACTATATATCTATTAAAAATTTGTCAAAAGTGTTAAAAGAAAATCAACATACAAAATTACTGTCATGTAGTGGTTTCATCCAGTAAAAATCAACATAGAAAGAAAGTGTTAACGAAAACACAAATTAGTGAAATTTGTCTTACCCTCAACTATATATCTATTAAAATTGAATGAACAAAATACTCTTTAATTTACCCTTGCATTTTGAAATTATTACAGTGGCAAAAAGTAAAAAATCAATACACATTTGTATAATTATTCTAATAAATGAAGTTTATAGAATTATTATTCATTACCTAAATTAAATATATTGTTTCACATACATGCATAACTATTACTTAACTATTACTCCTCAAATGTGCATTTGAATTGTTCTTGGAATTAAATTATAACACAGACCACTATCATTAGATTCAGGAAAAAAACATGCATAAATATTGTTCTCAATGTGCATTTGAATTGTTGCTCATTAAATGGAATTATATCACGGGACACTATCAGTTAGATTCAGACGGAAAAAAAACATAAATTTTTCTCTCAATGTCCATTTGAATTGTCTTTCATATAAAGAAATTATAACACAGATCTAAACAAACAATAAAAACACTTCTTTAATATTAATTTTACTAATAACGCGCGGCAACGTGTAACACCCCAATTCCCATCGAGAATAAATAATACATAAATAAAATCAGAGTAACTAAAAATTTATTTTTCCGACAGAAACAAGGATGTCACATTTTAATAAACAAAAGCATCATCCCTGCTCATAAATTTGATACATAGCATAAATAGATTACCCTCAATTGGGAAACTTTTCCATATAAAGGTAATACCCAATATATTCAACAATTATATACATTAATAACATAATCGTTTCCCCGACTCCCGTGCTACGTATCAGAGCAGACACCAAGACCGACAATAGAACAGAGGGCTAGTCTCCACAAAAGACCTCCAGCAACTCTAATCTGCAATGCCTCATAGAGCATCATAAAAACAGCAGAAGGGTGAGAAATAACAACTATAACAAGATTGCATAATAATATGCCACAACACAAATAAATTCACATATATAATATTTCTCACCACATACATCACATACTAACACATATAGCATGTCACCAATACATAACATATTCCTAACAATCCAACCACATAGCATATCACATTTATGACCTATGAAAACACACCACGACATCACATATCATATGTTTATACACAAAACATATTACTCACAACCAATGCATTTATCACCTATGCATAATAATTCACCAAAGCTATCACAAGCTCACACATAATCAATCCATTCATGATTTATGCAAATGCACAGAGACCGACACAACGACTCTATGCAATGCATATGCGGGTACCGACTCATCACCCGAGCTCAATTGAAGAACTCATGGAAATATCCTCCCTGCCGGGCCTACGATATTTCCCCATCGCTCATACCATCATGGCATCCGATGTTTCTGGATTGTTCACGCAGACACAATCCGATTGCTCAAACCCCACAAGGGCACACAATCATTCTGAAGATTCCCACGGAATCAAGTGTAACTCATCGCAACGATTACACCCATTGACTGCGCAATGTTCAGAGGATCCTCAAATGATCATTTGTGTAATCAATCACTCACACCCAACAGGGACGTGATATTACACCCGATTCTCCACGGAATCGCGACACATGAATGCATGTCATGATGTTTCTCATACAAAATAACCACATACACTCATGCAATGCACACATATTTCACAATATAGTAATGCATATACCATTAAATACACACATTGCAATTTCTTGCCTTTCGGCCATAATTCATCACCACAACATGTCATTACATGCATTATCATCACACAACAGCATACAAGTCATACGACATCCATATCCACAGCACATTGCATAATACACTTCATCATATTCATGCATAAAAACAATTCAAACAATGCATTTCATCACATACCACAACAATCATACAATCACAATTACTTCGACAAGGGATTCACACCACAAAGGTTACCCACAACACATCATAACGACATACATTGATATTCAATCAAACAATGTATTTTACCCCACAACAACATCATTATCACATCGAACACAAACAACACAACAAAACCTACAAAACCATTAATCATCTCCTACCAAATATTCTTGGTTAAATCATGGTCTAACATCACCATTTAATAGCATATCAGGTTATCTATCTATGGCCTCAAGTCCCACATCAATCGGACTCGCGATTCGGGAGTTACGGTAAGAAACATAAAACACACTTTTCACACATACATCACTTTTTCATATTTTCTTATCAATCCAAAGCTTAAACATATGATCCTATTCCACTATCACAAAGAGCATTGAAAGAGCTTTCCAACGCATCCGACCGTGCCTCATCCGATTTACGGATCAAAAGTTATGAATTTTGAAAATAATATTTTCTGAAACCTTACAGTGGTAATCGGTTAGCAGATATGCTGTAACCGGTTACTGGCTAGAAAACAGCCCAGAAACGTCATTTTTCAAAGGGTAACCGGTTAGCACATATGCTGTAACCGGTTACTGCGTAACAGAACGCAAAAAATCACATTTTTCTTCATTCTAAACCATTCTAACACATACCTAAACATATTGGGACATCAAAACAATTATGAAAGGTTCAATCCACACCTACCCGACTATACTACACGATTTATACCGAGTTTCAACCGTGAAAACATCAATTTCTATCAATTATTCACAATTCCAACAATTGGAAAACATATATTTTTCATCCAAACATTCAAACAAAACATACATATACATATACAAGCATGATATAATCGAAACTTCTCACCCTTACCCGATTATTCACGCTTTAAACGGAGTTTCCCGATTTTTCCTCTTTCTCCTCTTCTCTCTTTCTTTCTTCTCCTTCTTTCCTCTTTTTCTCTTCTCTTTCTTTTTTTTCTTCTTTCTCTCATTTTCTCTCTATCTCTTTCTATTTATATAAAAAACAAATATCTAACCCCCACCCAAAAAGACCAAAATACCCCTTAGCTCAATTATCTCCTAAACGCTCTCAAAATGCGATAAAACATAAACAATGATGAAAAATAACATTTTGTCAAATAAAAGTCAATAATAAAATAATATAAAACCAAAACCAATTAAATCTACTCTATTAAATAAATCTTAACAAAACTGGGGCGTTACAACTCTCCCCCACTTGGACATTTTCGTCCTCGAAAATATACTGAGACGAACAACTCCGGACACGACTCTCGCATCCGACTAGCAAACCAATATGCCAACAAAAGGCACACCACGAATAACACAAACTGACAAACCACCTTGCTAACAGCAGATACAACAACGACACGACAACGACGACAACAACAACGACAAGATGCAAAGCCCATACAATGCACTTGACGACCAACTCCCAACTCAAGGAAAACCACGATACCAACACACAGGTTCACTCTAGAACCGAAACACAACAAGATCGTTACCCTACCCTAGGTAACACTCCCCTAATTCCCCACACAGGAATTAGCTACACACACTCGAACCATCACCATGGAAACGAGGCAACAACACAAACAAGAACATAAAGTTCCACGACACCACAAGGTCTCAACAACAACATCAACAAAACCAGAACACCGACAACAATGCTACGATTCACCAATCGAACATGCAACCAAACATCCATCTACATAGTAGCCCATGGATAATGTTTAAACCTTTCGCCTAACACTTCCATTCTGAAACGTCCAATGGTCTCATCATTCCTACATGTTTCCAATGTTCAACCTAAGAACTCTTACCAGTCACACACGCATATACGAATTGTGCCACATCACACTTTCGTTGCACACTCTGATTACTCGTAACCATCAAAACTACCAATCTCACGTCCAAAGTCTAACTCTTTCTCATATTCACCAAAAATCACTGTTCACTTTTAATATTCCCAACCTTACACTCTCTTGTGTTATCTCACACACCAGACACAAGTCTCTGATTTGCTCAAATAATTTTAATTCTCTGACCATCAAAACAGACATGCCTAAAAACTTCCGACTTAACTCTTCAGGCACAATCATAGCTTTTCCAAAAGGATAATCCAAGCCAAATTCATAACTCGCCACGAATCCTAACCATCCTCGTTGGCTCATACTCTATTCCTTCAACCCAAACAAGTACTCAAAACCTTTGCGATTACCAAACACTTCGAACCCAAAACCATAAAGATAATACCTTCAAATTTTCCAACACGATACAACCGCAACCAATTCCAAATCCTGAATAGTATAGATCCTCTTATGAATCCTCAATTGTCGTAAAGCATAAGCTACGACTTTACCCTCTTGCATTACCACACTGACTAAACTCATCAAAGACACATCACAATACCTCACAAACGGTTAATTAGGATCACACAGAATCAAAACTGAAGCTGTAGACAAACTCTACTTTAATCCTCTCAAACTTTCCTCACAATGAACATCCAAAGCAAACGACTTACCCTTTGCAAGTCAACCGAAGTAACGAAAATGCTAACTTGGAAAAACCTTCCATAACCTCCGGTAATAACCAACTAAAGTCCAAAAAGCTTCTAATCCTTAACCAACTTCGGAGCCTCTCATTGTAGAACTGCATCTACTTCTGATGGATCCATAATAATACTATCATCGGAAATGACATATCCAAGCAAACTAACCTTTTTCAACCAAGATTCTCACTCGAATAACTTAGCATAAAACTTCGTCTCTTTTTCACACTTGTAATTCAATTCTCAAACACTCTACCTGTTCTTCCTCTAAGTTTATAACAAATCCGAATATCCTCAATCAAAACCACTACGAACTTATCCAAATTCATGACACAATCAAATCGACCACTGGCAGGAAAACCATTTTTATAAGAAAGAACATCTCATCAGCTTCCTATCACTTCGAACGGCGGCCAAAATGGACTTACGGTTCGAAAGATACGAATTTTTTTTTTTAAGTTTTGAAAATTTTCCCAAAATACACAGTGGTAACCGGTTAACACATAACTGATAACCGGTTAACAGTTCATTACTATTCACACAGAGCCTAAATGAGAGTTAGAGACACTTTCCGTAATCGGTTAACACATATATGATAACCAGTTAACAGTTCAAATTTTACGTATAACCCCATTTTTTCCAAAGGGTAACCGGTTAGCACATATCCTGTAACCGGTTACTCTGCTGCAGAGTTGAAAAATACTTGTTTTTATGACATAAGACAAACCAAACCTCATCCAAACTTGTCCAGACTCACATACAACCTTAACCGAGTAAATAACAACCTATCCCGATGATAACAAACTTAAGTAGTCACATTAAATCGATCAAATCCTCAACTCACACAATTCACCACTCTTATCAAACATTCCAAACAATTGTAATTCCAATCAAACTCAACCAAACCATTCCAATCATCTATTATTGAAATTGGGCACTTATTCTTAATCGTTACCTTATTCAACTGTCACTAATCCATACACAAGTTCTTCTCTTAACAGTTCAAATTCCATAAATCCCAACATGTCGCAACAACCAACCAAAAAGAACTCTTAAATATTACATCCACACCTAAGGGTTTTCTCAAGATTTCCAGAACACTATCATCACAAGCATGACCAACCTCTGAGTTTCACTTCCTAAAATTTCTTCTACTTACTTAGCAGATCCAAACCTCAAATCCTTACCTTCGTCCAATTTGAGTTCGCACTCTACTCTCTGAAAACAACCACTAACGATACCCAATCGTTTTCTCTCAATGACTTCCCAACTGGACCAACATATCAAAACCTCTAATCCATTTCATCCTTCGGTATTAGAATCTTCATCGATTTAACAAAACAATCCGTAACCATTTCCTTAATTCCAAACAATTCATTGTACACACTATCAAAGCCGGAAAGAAACGTCTATTCCATCCAACATAATTCCCGTCCACTATCAACAAGAGATTAAGGGTGATCAGTTCCTCAATTTGTCAATAGACAACCGACAATCATGATGGGGCATAAACCATCTTTACCAAACTATAATAGCATTCCTTACATCCTGCGCACAAAACTACCTAAGGTACAAATCCTTAGTGGACACAAACCTTAGCTCCGCATTCCCTCCAGAACCGGAAACCACACTGTCCAAACAACACTTACAATCTTGCAATTTACAACACACTGAGCCAGCGCTCTACACCTGAAGCAACTTAGAGAAGTACCAGCTTCTCCCCCACTTATCTCATTCCAACACCTGAAGACAAAAGATTAGGAAACCAAAAAGTACCGACAGTGCTCCACACACATACCACGTACTAAGGGACAACCAACATCGACAGTATTCAACTGTCACACCAACTGACTCAACAACTTGGCCGGACGGACCGACCTGCTCTGATACCACTTATGTAACACCCCAATTCCCATCGAGAATAAATAATACATAAATAAAATCAGAGTAACTAAAAATTTATTTTTCCGACAGAAACAAGGATGTCACATTTTAATAAACAAAAGCATCATCCCTGCTCATAAATTTGATACATAGCATAAAATAGATTACCCTCAATTGGGAAACTTTTCCATATAAAGGTAATACCCAATATATTCAACAATTATATACATTAATAACATAATCGTTTCCCCGACTCCCGTGCTACGTATCAGAGCAGACACCAAGACCGACAACAGAACAGAGGGCTAGTCTCCACAAAAGACCTCCAACAACTCTAATCTGCAATGCCTCATAGAGCATCATAAAACATCAGAAGGGTGAGAAATAACAACTATAACAAGATTGCATAATAATATGCCACAACACAAATAAATTCACATATATAATATTTCTCACCACATACATCACATACTAACACATATAGCATGTCACCAATACATAACATATTCCTAACAATCCAACCACATAGCATATCACATTTATGACCTATGAAAACACATCACGACATCACATATCATATGTTTATACACAAAACATATTACTCACAACCAATGCATTTATCACCTATGCATAATAATTCACCAAAGCTATCACAAGCTCACACATAATCAATCCATTCATGATTTATGCAAATGCACAGAGACCGACACAACGACTCTATGCAATGCATATGCGGTACCGACTCATCACCCGAGCTCAATTGAAGAACTCAATGGAAATATCCTCCCTGCCGGGCCTACGATATTTCCCCATCGCTCATACCATCATGGCATTCGATGTTTCTGGATTGTTCACGCAGACACAATCCGATTGCTCAAATCCCACAAGGGCACACAATCATTCTGAAGATTCCCACGGAATCAAGTGTAACTCATCGCAACGATTACACCCATTGACTACGCAATGTTCAGAGGATCCTCAAATGATCATTTGTGTAATCAATCACTCACACCCAACAGGGACGTGATATTACACCCGATTCTCCACGGAATCACGACACATGAATGCATGTCATGATGTTTCTCATACAAAATGACCACATACACTCATGCAATGCACACATATTTCACAATATAGTCATGCATATACCATTAAATACACACATTGCAATTTCTTACCTTTCGGCCATAATTCATCACCACAACATGTCATCACATGCATTATCATCACACAACAGCATACAAGTCATATGACATCCATATCCACAGCACATTGCATAATACACTTCATCATATTCATGCATTAAAAACAATTCAAACAATGTATTTCATCACATACCACAACAATCATACAATCACAATTACTTCCACAAGGGATTCACACCACAAAGGTTACCCACAACACATCATAACGACATACATTGATATTCAATCAAACAATGTATTTTACCACACAACAACATCATTATCACATCGAACACAAACAACACAACAAAACCTACAAAACCATTAATCATCTCCTACCAAATATTCTTGGTTAAATCATGGTCTAACATCACCATTTAATAGCATATCAGGTTATCTATCTATGGCCTCAAGTCCCACATCAATCGGACTCGCGATTCGGGAGTTACGGTAGAAACATAAAACACACTTTTCACACATACATCACTTTTTCATATTTTTCTTATCAATCCAAAGCTTAAACATATGATCATATTCCACTATCACAAAGAGCATTGAAAGAGCTTTCCAACGCATCCGACCGTGCCTCAATCCGATTTACGGATCAAAAGTTATGAATTTTTGAAAATAATATTTTTCTGAAACTTACAGTGGTAATCGGTTAGCAGATATGCTGTAACCGGTTACTGGCTAGAAAACAGCCCAGAAACGTCATTTTTCAAAGGGTAACCGGTTAGCACATATGCTGTAACCGGTTACTGCGTAACAGAACCCAAAAAATCTCATTTTTCTTCATTCTAAACCATTCTAACACATACCTAAACATATTGGGACATCAAAACAATTATGAAAGGTTCAATCCACACCTAACCCGACTATACTACACGATTTATACCGAGTTTCAACCGTGAAAACATCAATTTCTATCAATTATTCACAATTCCAACCAATTGGAAAACATATATTTTTCATCCAAACATTCAAACAAAACATACATATACATATACAAGCATGATATAATCGAAATTTCTCACCCTTACCCGATTATTCGCGCTTTAAACGGAGTTTTCCCCGATTTTTCCTCTTTCTCCTCTTCTCTCTTTCTTTCTTCTCCTTCTTTCTCTTTTTCTCTTCTCTTTCTTTTTTTTCTTCTTTCTCTCATTTTCTCTCTATCTCTTTCTATTTATATAAAAACAAATATCTAACCCCCAAAAAGACCAAAATACCCCTCAGCTCAATTATCTCCTAAACGCTCTCAAAATGCGATAAAATATAAACAATGATGAAAAATAACATTTTGTCAAATAAAAGTCAATAATAAAATAATATAAAACCAAAACCAATTAAATCTACTCTCTTAAATAAATCATAACAAAACTGGGGCGTTACACAACGCGCGCGCCCGTGCGGACGCACGGGTCTTTTACTAGTTACTGCTTAAAATTTAAGGTACATGCACACTAGAATCCAATGCTTTTGTCAAGAACCATTCGTTGGAATAAATAATTGATCTTTTACTAATTTAAGACAAACACCTTTTTAAAAATTCAAACTCGTCTCTTCTTTTTTCAGACATTTCATTATGAGATTCAAATTACACATTCTTTTCTATATTAACACTCTGGTAATTAAAGGTGAACAAAAGCAATTTTTATTTAAATTATTTAACAACAATAATCAATCATAATCACATATTTACATTAACAGAACCAAACATACTTTGATAATTACATGTCAACAAAAACAATTTTAATATAAATTATTTAAACAGCATCAATCCATCATTATCACATATGAACCAAACAAAAATTACTTTATGTCATCTCATTTTTAATAAAAAATAATTATATTAAATTCAAATCTCGTCACCAGAAAGTCCAACACTCTATAATATTTCATATATTTTTTTAAAAAACCAAATGTTATCCGGTAGTCTATAAGTAAGTTCAATTAATTAAATTACAAATCTTTTTGAAATATACACATATTGACAAGCATTCATTTATTTTTTTCAAAATCAATCAACCATCATCTAATTTTTTTGTATGTGTTATATCGATAAAGTTTTATTTTAAAAATGAAGGAAATAATATTTAATATTGGTTATTTATTTATAATATATTACAAGGTTTACATTTTAATATTTTCATTAAAAGAAAAACATTTTAAATAAGAGACCACCTATAGGAAAAACACACAAAATAAGATCAATTAAAGTGTATAAGATCCCTTTGTTATTCTTTCTCTTCCACTTTAGACTGTGCTAAAGTCGTTGAGAAGTGAAGTGATCCTCCTAAGCAGCATTACTTTACAGATTACAGTTGCCTAGCATTTTGGTGGAACTTTTTTTTGTTGATTTCATGTTTGTGAAACAACTTTTAAGTTAGGTTGTCTTACTTTAGTTACTTATTCCTCTCTTTTTTTTATACTTGGCACTAGTGCAGAAATATGAAATTACACCCATTTTTTATATATTTAACACCCGTTATTGGAGGGTATGAATTCAACGGGTGAGAAATGTCTGACAAATTTACACCCATTTTAAAACGGATGTAAATTTAATATTATATTACACTCTTTTTTATAGAAATCGGGTGTAAATTTTTACATATATACAGTTATAGATGGAATATTACACCATTTTTTTGTTTAAAATGGATGTATATATATATATATATATATATATATATATATATATATATTCCTTTTTACACCCTATTTTATAGAAAATGGGTGTAAATTTTATGTTATATTACACTTTATTTATAGAAATCGGGTGTAAATTTTTACATATATAAATTTATAGATGGAATATTACACCTTTTTTGTTTAAAATGGATGTATATATATATATATATATATATATATATATATATATATATATATATATATATATATATATATATATATATATATATATATATATATATTCCTTTTTACACCCTATTTTATAGAAAATGGGGGTAAATGTGTAAATAATTGTATTTCAATCAAACGAATTTACACCCAATTTTTATAAAAATCGGATGTAGAATGAGCAGTAAATACCTTAGAGGTTTGCCAATTTACACCCCATATTGTCTTAATGTTGCATACTACAATTTAAAGTCTAGATTGGAATTGCAGCAAATTATCATGATTTAATTTATAAATATGCTTTAAGAATTTCTACATATTATACAAGTGATTAGTACTCAGGCAGCAACAAGAATGCTCTTATAAATGGAAAAGTTAGGGTTGTTTGTTTCTTACTTTTGGCTATGATGAAACCGTGTATCATGAACCTTTACAAAACAATTAGTAAGTTCAAAATTACATAGGGAGTTGAATAGTGTTAAGGCTTTTTTTTTTCAATTTATCAATTCATTAGCCAAAAGTATCATGAAGCTATATAAAAACAATTAGTAAGTTCAAATTTCCATAGAATACAGAAACCTACATATGATATTGGCAATAATAAACCCCAATTTGAATGTTTGAAGTGTGATCGTGTCATGGAGGAAACTCCAATTTAAAGAATAGAAAAATAAAATATAGTCACATGATGAAATTTTCTATTCACATGCATAATTATGCGAACTATGCAATTGAAAAAGAAATTTTTGATAGCCATTTAAAGAAGGATGTGCAAAGTACAATTGTCACCTTCTAAATAATTTCCCCATATTTAAAATTATACATTGTTGAAACCATGTCATTCCAAAGTGGTTGCTAATATATTTTTCCTTTTCCTACTTCAGAATCATGAAGGTTAATGAGTAATGACAATACTATTTATGATTGAGATCATGAAACACCACCACATTGCTGCGTAGGTTCCGAAGCCAAAAGCCAAAAGCCAAGTAGGTTCCGAAGCTCCGTAATGCTTGCGTACATGATTAACTATTTGATGGTATTGGTTGCTCGCCACTTGCTGACTCTTGGCAGGTGAAGCACCACCACATTGTGTGGAAGGCATCTGCTTTGGATCATTGCTCTGGAGGAAGTTCCCTTGAAAGCTTAACCTATATGGGAATTAAAGAATTAAAGAATTTACGACACAAAATGAAGCTTGTTCATTTTTCCAAACACAACAACATAATATATTGCTCTCATTTTATCTTGTAGTGATTTTCATGTTTGATGTTACCGAAAGGTGTGTTTAAGTTGATATTATTATGAATTAAAAACCAAAAGCTTCTAAATTTTACAAACCATCATTGCATAATATCAATCAACATATTATATTAAGGAGAAACAAAATCAAGCAAACTCACCATTGTGGTAAATGAAGCAATTTGTTAGTTCAAGCCATCTAAAGTTCATAATTTGACACAAGTTTTCTCGTAGTCGAACTTCAAACCATGCAAAAACATTTTAATTAGTTGAATACCATTTTAGTTAGTGAGAATGCCTTGAGAAATAAGATCTGAAATTAAATAAACTATAAGATAGGAAATTCAAACAGACCTCTTATGTTAGGGCCACTCTTCCATGAGTTTCCTTTTCTCTTCAAGCCCAAGAGTAGGAGAAAATTCTAATGGATGGTAATGTTCATATAACAGCTGCCTTTTCTCATTATATTCCAGATTATCCTGCTGCAAAAGACCATGATCGCCTACAAATAATACACTTTATGTTATAATAAAAAAGAAAAGAAATTTGAAGTGTACTCAAACCTCCATATTAATAGCCTCGGTTCAATTTGATTAATCACTGTCATCATAGTTGCTGTGAATGGATGTTTTATCGCTGCAAAGAACATACATTCCAGCCATTTCTTCAATAACAGTCATTCTCTTTGTAATTGCACCTTGCTGTGAAAGCTTATGAGAACCAATAGCCATAGTAACAGACAAATCAAGTTGGCATCGCAATCGGGATTCCTCCGATCAAAAACACCAAAAGTTTATCTAGATTTATTGACAATAAAAATACCTGGCTATGTTGAGCACGCTCATCAAGGCCAGGGATACATAATTTGAAGTAGGGAATGATGACACTACGGTATCAGAACTGGGTGCCAACAACGGTTCAAGCCAATGACTCCCCCACATCCTAGCAACATCAAGTGGAAGCCACCTGAGGGAAAATTCAAATCGGTATCGGTATGTTTTAGAGTAAGCAAACTTTATACTTTAACTTCCATTCACATTATCTTACCCATTGTAGTTCAACGTCATTCGAGTTGCACCTTTTGCAAGGAGGATCTGAAAAAATAACAGCGCTATTAACAAATCCAAAGCATGTTTTTACACACGCAATAAGCTGTTTTTCTGAAGAGCTTATGGAATAAGCTGAAAACAGCAGCTTATGAACATGTCATAAGTTATTTCTATAACCGCTCTCAAACTGTTTCACAAGTGGTTATGTAAATGTTGGTAGATAAACTCAAATAAGTCAACCTAAAGTCTATGCAGACTCTTCATGGAAAATGCCATATTGAATATCACACGTCAGCGTTAAGATATTCTTACCTAGCAGCATTTTAAATTGCCACCACAAGCAGCATAATGCAATGGAGTGCTTGCAGCCTCTATATCAATGCGCATCGGTAATTTTCAGGAAGGGCGGGAGAAAAACAAGAACATACTTTATCATCATATTAAACAAAAGATTTACCTATTAAATCCATTGATGTTCCATAATGATATGTTGCAGCTGATATATTTGCATTAAGATCAAGTAACAGTTGTACACAATCGAAATACCCGTTCAATGCAGCCATGTGAAGTGCGGTAATACCAGCATCAGCCGTCTTGTTTACAAACTTGGACAACGTACTGCACTGGAATTAAGTAAATAAATAGCAAGAATATAACATAGAGAAATTAAAACTATATTGTATACTCGGCAATGTTCTAAATTGTAGTCTGCAATCGCAATTTCAATTACATCGGCCGCATTTGAGAATTCAACGCATTTGAGAGTTACAATGAAGAGGAATTACAGACCTTTATTCGTTTTTCCTTTTCGTATTTGATCCATCTCCCACATCAGCATCCACGCTAGCATTCAGAGTTTCATAAGAAGCATTTGGAATGAAGTCAGCCACGATAAGTCTAATACATCTAACATGCCCACTGACAGCAGCAAAGTGAAGAGTTATCCTCCCACTGAGATAATCTGCTTTCATAACCTGTTATTGAATCTAGTTAGTCTCAACATGGTTATCTGATATACATGCAAGACATATCTTGACTCGTTACAAAACTGAACCCAATTGATGCGAATCTCTAGTGCGTATCTATTTTGGACACGATTCGAAAGATAGGTAATCTAATTCATAATTTGATTCTTGATTTGATAGGCATGATTCACAAAATGAAACATTGACCGTGTAACTTGAATCGTTCCAATTTTACCAGAGATATCATATAACTGAAAGAGGGATAAAGGGGGAAAATTGATTACGATACTCACATTGCATCTGTAGAGCACAAGGGTCTGTACAACTTCCCAATGACCATGTCTACAAGCTTGCATCAAGGCTGTCTATAAATCAAGGATCAAAGTAAGCCAAAGTTAAAAATCTTATTTAGAAAATCATATTCTTAGTCAATGAATCAATCATATACATGTAACGAAAAGGAAACTAAGATACACCAACACCAAAGCTTTTATACACTACACAAATAATTTCCCAACAGAAAGCTCTAGGTATACTCTATCTATAATCTCTAACACATCTTAAGCTATATACAGTAAGTTAGTAACACAACATTTCTTTAAAATTCAAACAATAAAGAAAGGGAAACTCTAAAGCCTGAAGATCAAAACCACCTTCTCAGGAAGTGGGGAGTGCTTCCTTCTTCCTCCGCTTCCGGAGCTTTATCAGCAGTTCCGCCACCACTATCATACTTGTTGCGGTGAAAATCGGATAACAAATTATTAATTAATTTGCATCGTATTTCTTTTACAACCGACTTTGATTTATCCAAAGGGAAGGTTCAAGATCGTTAGAAAAACCTATAGGGAAAGATCTAAGGTTCGGGGGTTGGTTACGCCTAGGGAATGTATTAGCACCCTAAACGTTCGTAGTATTCTACGGGAACCTCTTGTTTAAGTTTGTGTTAAGACACGATAGAGAAATGATATAGAAGATCATTCTCCGATGAAATCGTGCCATACGAAAAGAAAAAGTGGAGACCTCGTCTTGAGTCACAAAC
Source organism: Lathyrus tuberosus (assembly GCA_022829125.1). Taxonomy (NCBI): domain Eukaryota; kingdom Viridiplantae; phylum Streptophyta; class Magnoliopsida; order Fabales; family Fabaceae; genus Lathyrus; species Lathyrus tuberosus. The sequence continues at coordinate 901,528 of JALAZF010000808.1, read as the reverse complement.
TCTCGTTGACTAGTCGAAGGTAACCTATCACGATCTCAAAGTATAGGAAGAGATCTCAATGATCACTCACTACAAATTTGAAATAATGAAGGTTCATTGCTCCGCTAACAACGTTCGTGAATAAAGAAATACTTCATCGGTCAAAAATGAAAATGAAGATAAATGCGACGGGAAGTGAAAATAAAGTCGATCTCGTCTTAATCATGATTTAATCGTGAAAACGATAATCTATGATATTTGACTTTCATTGACCGGTAAAATAAAAGAAGTTGCCTCATATATATCACGACTTAGTGATTTGAAATAAATCGATACAAAGTCGTGATTTTGCAATATCATCGGCCCAAAAAGAAAGACAAATGGGCTCGAGATGGAAATAAAGTCGGTCTCGTCTAAATAAAGATTTAACTCAATAAATCGAAAATATTTTGATTAGAACTTCATTGACCAATAAAAATAAATAAAAGGAGGTCTCATACTAATCAAGAGATCTATTGATTTTGATAAATCAACAAAACATGATTTTGTGAGATCATTGGCCCAAATAAAAGAAAATGAACTCAAAGCGAAAGTAAAGCCGGTCTCATCTAAATAAGGATTTTAGATCGATAAATCGAATACCTTTTTAATTAGATTTTCATTGACCGATAAAATAAACAAAAATGGCCTCATATTTATCAAGACTTTTCTAGTGATTTTTAAAATAAATCAAAGTCATGATTTTGTTAGTGTCATAGGCCCTAAAATAACAAAATAAATTGACATGTAGATATAAAAAAAACTATACTCAATTAAATATTAAACTTGTCTGAAATAACAATAAGAATAAAGTGAAAATTGGTTTTACAAAACATTAAGAGAACTAAGAAGACAATGGGGGGCGTGAGGATCCATGGGGGTGCGAACAAACTACCACGCCTGTGGGCTTATGCGCCCACCCAACATCTCTAAAATTACTGGACCCCCCATGGTCATCACAAACCGGGTCAAAACCAAGAATCAATACCTTAAATTGACACAAGACTTCCATTAAAAAGTAAAAAAAGAAAAAAGTGTCCTAGAACAAGTGTAACATCACGATGAGAAGGCCAAAGACTCAAAACTTAACACGCATGGTCAGAAGAAAAAACAAAAAAGAGAAGAAACGAAGATCGAACTATCTCGTTTCAACCTTTCCTTGCGAACAACGATCTCCCTCCGCCTACGTTTCGATTATTCTGACTCCGGTTTGAGATCTCTCTTCTCCTATTTTGTTCGGTTTCAACTCTTCTTCTCAATCTCTCTGTTGTGCTGATTTGATTGTTTTGGGTTGGAGAAATTGAAGAAGATGGAGGTTGGATTATTTGGGTTGAAATAGAAGAAAATTGGGGTTGAAGGTTAGTGATTATGGAGGTGAAGAGTGATGAAAACACTGCAGGTTTTTTGTGTTGTTTGAGGTCGTGTTATGGTTGTTGTCGGTTTGTGGATGTAGCAGCTTGATGGAATGAGAGTTCATGAGATTACAAGTTCCTTCGGTTGTGGCAAAAAAGTGACGGAAAAGTTATGGTTTTGTGGTATGGAAAGGATATGAAACAGGTTGCGAAAGGGTTGTTTTAAGGCGTGATGATGACGAAGGTTGAAGAAGGTTTTTGGATTTGGGATTTCTGAGAATATTGATTGAGCGTGATTTGGAAGAAGGTTGAATGAGATGGTGTTAGGGTTTCGTTTTCCTGAATTTGGAGTGATTAGGTTTGAGTTGGCGGTGGCTTGTTTCAGATGATGGAGGCAGAGGGTGGTTTAAGAGGTAAGCCGACAATGGTTTTGTCGTGACTTTCGGCGAGAAACAGTGACGTTCTCGTTGCAGCTGTTGGACGACAATAACATGGTCAGATTTGGTTGGTGTAAGATGGTAAGTTGTGAAGGATATTGGGTTTTGAAAAAAAAACAAAAATGTTCGATTTGGTTGTTCTGTAACAGGAAACTAGTCTCTTTTCTGAAAGAAAAATGGGGAAGATAGCTTTTGGTTTATGAAAAGGTTACGATTTTTGTAGTGAAAATGAGAAGTGTTGGCTTGCAACTTTATTTCTGGATGAGGGTACTGCTGAAATTTTGAATTGATTCGATGATTTAGTCCTTGAAACAAGTTTCTGTGTGTGAATCTTCTTTTCCCCCCTTTCTGGAGTTGTGGTTGCGTTGTTAAATAGAAATGAGGAAAAGTCTGTATGTCGTACGGTTCGCGTGGCAAGGTGGGGAGCCGTAGGCTTTGTGTAGAGTGGTGGGGTCGTTGGTTTTGCTTGCTGGAGAGGTTTTAGGAAAAAGTTTGGTTTTGTCTTCTGCAGAAGCTTTGTACAGTTAAGGAAGGAATTGTGGTTAAGGAAGAAAAGTTTGGGATAATGAAAATGACATTTAAAAAAAAGAGTAATAATATTAACCAATAATAATAATAATGATAATAACTGAAATAATATAATGAAAATGATAATTATAAAATATAATAATGAGAAATAATAATAATAATAATAATAACAAATAGTAATAATAATAACAAAAATAACAAGATAAATAAAGAAACTATATTAATAATAAAACTAATCTAATGATTTTAAAAATAATAGATAAAATAAACAAAATTCTAAACGAAAAATAAAAATTCTAAAAATTCAAACATAAAATTAAATCTAGTGATTACGTCTGAAAAAAATTCAATTAAAAAAAAATATAAGAAATTTTCGGGACAAAACAGACAAAAAACAGAATAATATCAGGTGATAAAATTAAATAGAAGAAAAAAAAATGCACGACTAGTGAGTAATGGACTAAAAACTGTAAATGCAAAAACAGATGATCTAAAATGATATGACGATGATCAAATGAATCTGAGGGTAAAATTTGGGGTGCAACAATACTCATCCATACATTCCTCTCCAACCACTACCTTGTTATTCTCTTCTTTCAACTTCCCGTCCCTTCCTTCACCAAGCGTTTCTTTCACCCTCATCGGTGATCAGTCTCTCTTCATCCTCCAAATCTTCCTAGTCTGAGCGACTGCGACAACGATGGCTCTAGCTCCGGTATCTTCTCCTGAATGTTCGGCTGGGTAATCGGATTCAGATTAGCGTAATCTGCGAAACGACTTCTTCGGGTACGGAACTCATGCATCGTAGGGGTAACGTTTGTCCATGAAGAAAACGGAGATTCGCGAAGATTCGATAGTCATGATCAGTGAAGACAAGAACAAGAGAGTGAACAATGTGCTTGTTGATGATAACGAGAGAGTGAGGATCGATGAGAAATTAGGGTTTGTGATTAGGGAATTTTTTGGAGATTTGTGTGTGTGTGTGTGTGTGGGGGGGGGGGGGGGGACGGAAAATGAAGCGATATGTTGTAGTTGTGGATTTTCTAGTACAGAGATGGACAAAGAAAGAGAGATAGAAATATTAGAGAGAAGAATTGCTCCGCTTTTCAAAAACAGCTTTGAGAAACACCAAACATATCATATTTTATATATTTTATTAGTAAAGATACAATTTTTTTTTGTTTGTAGGATAAAAGCTACACTAATTACTAAAATTTCAGAGAATCTAACAAATTTTCTTTTTCAATTGAAGATTTATGGTATTTCACTTTAGGCTTAGGTTTTTTTGTTTGTGAATGTGATGTTTAAGGGATTATGTATAATTTGATAAGTTAAATTGGGTATAAATTCAGACTTATGAGTTTGTCCCTTTTTTTAAGTTGTTCAACATAGTAAGATTGAAGTAGTTCAAGTTAATGGGAGTTTAAAGAAAAATGGGATTTAGAGAGAAATGAGTTTGATTGATAGAAATAATTAAATTTGATATTGATATTGATATGTGTTTTGTTATTATTTATTTATAAAATATTAATTTAATAAATTTACATCTATTAATTTATTTACTTACACAAATAATACTTAATAAAATATAATGTGGTTTATTAATATGTTTAAGGTTAATATTTAAAGTTATTAAACTAAATTATTTTTCAGCTAATCTTAATTTACACTCATTTTTCCTTAAACGGGAGTAATATAGATATTATTATAGTAATGATTTTAATTTATTATAATAATATTTTTAATTTATACCCGGTTTTCCTTAAACGGGAGTAATAGAAATATTATTATAGTAATGATTTTAATTTATTATAATAATGTTTTTAATTTACACCATTTTTTATAAAATAGGGTGTCTATTGTTACGTACTGCTACTTTAAATGACATTTTATTTATAAATTTTTCACTGTGTTTATTATTTACACCTGTTTTCAGTATAATGGGTATAAATTTTAAAATTATATTCATCACTTTGTACTAGTGTGGTGAAACAACTTTGTCTTCAATTTTTTTGTTTGTTTTGTTTTACATTAGTTACCTTTTCTTTTTTTTAGTAAACTGTGACGGAAAAAGCTCAGAAACACAAGACACTAACTAATAGGTCTTACAAAGAAGGCATATAAATCTTCTTGAACCGAGAACTACCTTCATAAATCCTACTACAACCTTGACACCCTTGCTTAGCCAAAAAATCTGCACTCCTATTCACCTTTTGATATATATGTTCAATAGCTTGCTCATCAAACTTGTTTCCCAACTGCTTTAGATGCAGTAATAAATTGAAACTATGCAGAAACGGTATCTCATCTATTGTTTCAATGTCCAAAAACAATATTGTTGTGGAGGAGAATTATTGGATGGCTTGGAGTTGTGGTTCCCGTGGATGGATCTATGGTGGAACACCTTAGAGTTTGGATATCTTCCTTAAATATTGAGGGGGTCACAGTTAAGAATGCAATAGGTTTGTGGCTTATAGTTTGTTGGTATGTGTGGAAAGTTAGGAATGATATTCTATTTAATGATGCTTTTTGGATAGAAGAGGATATAGTGCATAAGATCATGAGTATAGCTTGGAGATGGATTGGTAGAAAATACAATTTTACATGTAATTACTATGATTGGTTCAAATCGCCTATAGATTTTTTGTAATGGCGGTTGATCGGTTGGTTTATGTAAATGGGTCCGGATACCCCTATTGTATCCGTATTTTGAATATATTTGTTTATTAAAAAAAATATATTGTGGATCTTGATCAACCTCTTGCAACATTGTTGCCACTTCCTATTATCCACTTGAAGTTGCACTTTCATATAACCACCTTCTCACGTAAGTTGAAGACTATTTAAAATTCCCTACATCTCAACTAAAATATTATTAGTTATCACAATATCCTTGCTGGAACCTTTAAGCCAAGTACATGTGCTTGTTCTCAACAGCCCCCCTCACCCGACCTTGACATCATTCCACACTGAACCATCCATATTTAAGCAAATCCAATTTTTCTATGGCAGATTCCACCTCCCCTGTAAAGTGCTAGATGGAAAAGTAGATATTTGTTTAGTCGTGGTGCAATAGCGACAATAACAATGATCATGTTCCAAAATATCTGCAACAACATTAGACGGTAAAGGACAATACTCCTTATGTAACTTATAATTTCTCCACTTCCGTATCGAATGGCGAGCTATATCCCATAGGGCCTTCCAATCCTGGAATCTGGGTTTCAAAATGTTAAGAAGATTGAGGTGGAGCCAAGTACCAAACTCAGGTTGAAAGAATTTATGCTTGTTATTGTTGCTAACAAGCTGAGAGCAAATCTGTCCAGCCAAGCTGCAGCCACGAAGAGCATGAAGAGTGGTTTCCTCATGTTTTCTGCAGTTATCACAAACAACATCCCTTAACCTAAGATGTCCAAGAACATGGTTAGTAGGAATACCATTATGGCGTAACTTCCAAATAAAACAACGAACTCACTCCGAAGCATTAATCTTCCAAAGGACCTTCCACTCTAAACTCACGTTGACATCACGGTTGTTGTCAGTACTTGCGAGATGCATGTACATTGAAGCTATGGAGAATTTCCCATCAATCGCCCCACTCCACAATCTCAGAACTGTGACTAGGAGGGTGAATGGATTTCAACTTAGCTAGGCTAACATGATCAATCAAATCGGCCAAAAGCATTTAATTCCAGTCACCAGTATTGTCCACCATCTGGTAAACAACATTAGTACGATCTATTCTACAATGATGGCTGTAAACCATAGATCTTAGATAAAATTCCGGTTCAATCTAAGCATCCTTCCAAAATCTAGTAGTCTTACCATTCCATAACTCCCAAAATGTCATGCCCTCAAAATGAGGCCAGCACATAGCCAGATTTTCCCAAAGACTAGAGTATGTCCCCTTAGCACTCTCAGTATCCTTATGGGGCATGTTGTTAATATAGTTACTTCTCACGACCTCGCACCACAAGGAATGACAACCACTTTGAAAACTCCAACTAAGCTTTGTTGAAAGCTGTTAAAAGCTGTATTTTTGGAAATTTTACAAGGGTAATCGATTACTCAAATGTTGTTAATCGATTACACCTGCTAGTTTTCCAAAAATAACAGATTTTAACAGCATGTCACTTTAGTTGGAATTTTTTTATTTTAGTTGTTGTATTCTCTCATGTGTATAAATACATTGATGTAATCTCAATTCCAAGTTAATGCCAATTTTCATTCATCACTATTACTCTCTACCCTAATTCTCTCTCTCTCAATTCATCTTCTTCCCCAAGTTTCTTTTCCACCATTGTTACTACCTCCATAATTCTGCTTTTATGTTTTATGTTGTTCTAACATTTGGCATCAAGAGCACTGGTTATTGATCCTAATCTGCTGCAACAACAATGACTACCGTTTCCAATGATCGAATTCCCACCAATCTCCCAATTCTTGATTCGAAGAACTACGACAAATGGGCGAAACAAATGAAGGTTCTGTTTGGTTATCAAGAGGTTCTTGAGATCGTCATCAATGGAGTTACACCGTTAGGGGCAGATGCTAACGATGCTCGTAGGGCTACATACAAGGAAGAAAAGAAGAAGGATTACAAAGCTCTATTCTTGATTCATTCGTGTGTTGATAACGACAATTTTGAGAAGGTTGGTGATTGTGAATCCGCTAAGCAAGCATGGGAAATCTTGGAGAAAGCGTATGTCGTTGTCGTCAAAGCGAAGGTGGTAAGGTTACAAACTTACAAACGTCAATTCGAGTTAACGCAAATGGAGGACAAAGAAACGATCAAAGATTACATCACGCGCATTACCCGGTTAGTCAACCAAATCAAGTCATGTGGCGAAACGATCCTTGAGCAGAATGTTGTATCGAAAGTGTTGGATTCGTTAACATCACGTTTCGATAACATTGTTGTGGCTATTGAGGAGTCGAAGGATCTAACGACTTTGAGCAAAGATGAGTTGTAAAATTTGTTAGAGGCGCATGAACAAAGGATGGATGAGAGAAGTGTCGACAAAGCCAAAGCGGAGATCGCTTTGCAAGCGCGTCTACATGAGAAGAACAAGAGATCGAAAGGGAAGTGGACTTCTAAAAGTAAGAAGAATTTTGGTGGAAAAGATCCACAAAATTCAAAGAGTGAAGGAAGCTCCAAAGAGGGTAATCAAAGCACCCACAAGCCGTTTGACAAAAGTTCTGTGAAGTGTTACAATTGTCAAAAGCTTGGGCATTTTACGAAAGAATGTCGCTCAAAACGCAAGGAAAAGGATGCGGATGAGGCTAAGGTTGCTAGGGAAGAGGTAGACGATGAAGATACCCTTCTTGTGATGATTACGAAAGAGAATTATGGCATTGTTGATGCTGCTGGCAGCAGCTACTGTGATGACAGTTTGCGGGACAACAGTTGTACTGTGTCGGAAAGTGGCGGAAAAATGCGTTCGGGTCGAAATGCATTACTTACCATGGGTGATGGAGTTCAAAGTAAAGACGAGTGGTACTTGGATTCCGATTGTTCAACACATATGACGGGTCAAAAGGATTGGTTTGTGTAAATCAATCAAGCGGCAAAGAGTAAAGTCAAGTTTGTCGACGACACCACTTTAAGAGCCGAAGGGGTAGGAGATGTTTTGATCGGAAGAAAGAATGGTGGACATTCTAGGATCAAAGATGTCTTGTACATACCGGGAATTAAGTGTAATCTTTTAAGCATTGGCCAATTACTTGAAAGAGGTTACTTAATTCGGTTGGAGAACAAGATGTTACGCGTTTTAGATTCAAATGGTATGTTGATTCTAAAAGCACCGATGGCTGCCAACAGAACTTTTAAGGTTGAGTTAAAGGTTATAGAGAATCGTTGTTTAGCTACCGCGGCAAGTAGAGATGAGTGGTTATGGCATTACCGTCTTGGTCACCTTAATTTTAGGGATCTCAAAATGTTGCAACAAAGTGAAATGGTAACGGGGCTGCCACACATTAGTGTTCCGACAGAATTGTGTGAGGAATGTGTGACGAGTAAGCAACACAAGAATGTGTTTAGCAAGGATGCGGGTCGAAGAACCAAAGGCTTACTTGAGGTGGTGTATTCCGATGTTTGTGAACCAATGCAAGTAGAGACTTATGGTGGCAATCGATATTTTGTTACGTTTATTGACGACTTTAGTAGGAAGCTTTGGACATATCTTATCAAGAGGAAGGATGAGGTATTTGGAGTGTTCAAGAGTTTCAAATCCATGGTGGAGCGTCAAAGCGGTCGGAAGCTCAAAATTCTCAAAACGGATGATGGAGGTGAGTATACCTCTAGTGAGTTTGGGAAGTTTTGTGACCTTGAGGGTATTGTGCGTGAGGTGGTGCCTCCATATACGCCTCAACAAAACGGAGCTGCCGAGAGAAAAAATCGTACAATAATGAACATGGTGCGTAGTATGCTTTGTGGGAAGAAATTGCCTAAGGAATTGTGGGGTGAGGCCGTGTCTACAGCCACCTACTTGTTGAATAGGTGTCCTACTAAGAAGCTGGAGAAGATTACACCAGAAGAGGTTTGGAGTGGTTTCAAACCGAGTGTGAATCATTTGCGCGTTTTTGGATCGATTGCATATCGTCATGTACCGAATCAACTTAGAAAGAAGTTGGATGATAAAGGTGAGAAATTGATATTTGTTGGATATCACTTTACTGGAGGGTACACGCTGTTTGATGAGAGGAATCGGAAAATCGTGATAACCCGGGACGTGCTGTTTGACGAAATAAAAACTGCTGAAACAGCAGGTGTAATAGATTACCCAAATGTTGCTAACCGATTACACCCTGCTGAACAGCAGCAGTTTGTTGATTTGTTTGATGCTGAGAGTTCTGATGCCGCTGTACCTGCACCTACTGAAGCGGAAAATGGTGTTGTGAATAATGGTAGACCAGTGAGGCAAAGAGCCTTGCCTCATAGACTCCGAGATTGTGAGAGGTTCCAAGATAATGAAGTGAACAATGATGGTGATTTTGTTCATTTTGCACTTATGGCCGAATCTGAACCGGTAAATGAGGAGGAAGCCTTAAGTGTTCCTAAATGGATATGTGCAATGAAATAGGAGCTGGAATCTATTGAAAAGAATGGTACTTGGGAGTTGGTCGATTTACCACATGGAAAGAAACCGATTGGTGTGCGATGGGTCTATAAAGTCAAAGCAAATCCTAAAGGTGAAGTAATCAAGTACAAAGCTCGATTAGTTGCCAAAGGGTTTTTGCAACGTGAGGGGATAGACTACGAGAAGGTATTCGCACCGGTGGCTAGATTGGAGACTATTCGTTTGGTTGTTGGAATTGCGCATAGCAACAATTGGGTGATTTACCAAATGGATGTGAAATCTGCGTTTTTGAATGGTCCTCTTGATGAGGAGGTTTATGTGGGGCAGCCACCCGGTTTCGTGATTAAAAATCAAGAGAAGAAGTACTACAAGCTACACAAGGCGTTGTATGGTTTGAAACAAGCTCCGAGAGCTTGGAACAAACGTATAGACGGCTTTCTTATTGACATTGGTTTCAAACAGTGTGTATCCGAACATGGTGTTTATGTGAGATCGGATACTATTAATGGTGTTATTATACTTTGCTTGTATGTTGATGATCTCTTGATTATGGGAAGCAATGACAAGAGTATTTCAAGGTTCAAAGTGGAGCTCGTGAGTGAGTTTGAGATGACGGACCTTGGAGTCATGAGATACTTTCTTGGCATAGAGTTTCACAAGTCAAAAGTGGGGCTGCTTATGCATCAAAGAAGGTATGCTCTAGATATCTTGAAAAGGTGTGAAATGGAACAATGTAGTGCTTCTAATACACCTTGTGAGGCTAGACTTCAGCTGTCCAAAAGTGATGATGAGGATGATGTGGACCCAACACTTTACCGGAGTTTGATTGGATCGTTACGGTATTTGTGCAATACTCGACCGGATTTGGCTTTTAGTGTCGGTATTACGAGTAGATTCATGGAGAGACCTAAGGTGTCTCACTTGGCAGCGGTCAAGAGGATCCTTAGATATGTGAAAGGTACTCTTGGTTGTGGTATTTTGTTTCCCACATCGGATATGGGTCGCAAATGTACTTTACTTGGCTACACCAATTCTAATTGGTGCGGAGATAAAGATGATCGGAAATCTACGGCGGGTTACATCTTTATGTTCGGAAGTACACCAATCTCATGGTGTTCGAAGAAGGAACCAGTTGTAGTACTCTCTTCTTGTGAGGCCGAGTACATTGCGGCATCATTGAGTGCTTGCCAAGCTATGTGGTTAGTGAATCTTATGAAGGAATTGGGATGTGGTGATGATGATGCCACCACACTGTTTGTGGATAATGTTTCCGCGATAAATCTTGCGAAGAATCCGATTGCACACGGAAGGAGCAAGCATATTGAGATGCGGTTTCATTACTTGAGAGAATTGGTCGGTGATGGAAAGCTTAGATTGAGCTATTGCCGAAGCGAGGACCAAGTTGCGGATTTGTTGACCAAGGGTGTGACAAGTGAGGTGTTCAAGAGACTGTTGAAGAGCTTGAGCATGATGAACTTGGAGAAACTAAAGTGAGGTGGTGTGTTGAAAGCTGTTAAAAGCTGTATTTTTGGAAATTTTACAAGGGTAATCGATTACCCAAATGTTGTTAATCGATTACACCTGCTAGTTTTCCAAAAATAACAGATTTTAACAGCATGTCACTTTAGTTGGTATTTTTTTATTTTAGTTGTTGTATTCTCTCATGTGTATAAATACATTGATGTAATCCCAATTCCAAGTTAATGCCAATTTTCATTCATCACTATTACTCTCTACCCTAATTCTCTCTCTCTCAATTCATCTTCTTCCCCAAGTTTCTTTTCCACCATTGTTACTACCTCCATAATTCTGCTTTTATGTTTTATGTTGTTGTAACAAGCAAGGCAAGCCTCTTTCGTTGTCTCTAGCTTCATAAAACCTAAATGTTAGAACATGATTTGGTTCTACATCTAGACCTTTATGTTTTGATATAACAAAGTAGTATTTGTGTGAGAAAAATTTTGGTACCTTAACAGTTTGTTATTGTGTAGCTTTAATAGTCGGTTCTGATTCTGAGAATATGACGTGCAACGTCATCAATTTCTGAAATTTTGTGTTGCAACATTCATTTCTACTTTAATTCATTTCTAAGATGTTTATGAGTAGACGTTATGTTGTTGCTCCAATGTTCTATCTGATTTTGCTTCTGGATGTGACACTGATCACCAAGCTTCTGAAGAATGGCAAGCTTTTGAAGTTTCTGTTTCTAAGCTGAACACTCTGAAGATTTTCAATCCAGACGCTGTCAAAAGGTTCTAACTGAAGATTCTGAAGACTCTAATCACAATTATGTGTTTCTTTGTTTTCATGCTTCATAAATTTTCTACCAGAAGCCTGTGAATATGAAGATAAGGATAAAAGGATACGTGTTCAAATAGTACATGGTGTAGCACCCTTTTTCTACCCCAACAAATACACTAATAACACGACAAATATTCAGAGTATCATCCCACAAAGGGAATCACATATCGTCACAAAACATCATAATAACCACTTGTCCCGTCACACAGGTTTTACCACCATAATTTAAGGAAACACCACGCACCGGAAAATCAAGTTTAAACAAAACACTTTTATAATTCAAAACTCCTCAAACAAAACTCATGAAAAAAATCATGTCCACAAAACAAAAGAACGACATCGCTCGACTCAAACGTCCCAACCCGATGTTACATATCAGAGCAAGACCCTCTAAATCGATAGAGAAATAAAAAATACTTCAAAACTAAATCTTCATGTGCCAAGGAGCTAAACCTGATCACCTGCACGTTACCCACGTGGAGGCAACATTCAAACAGGCAGAGTGAGTAATCACGAAATCAATATATAAGATATGCGTAAAAGATAGGGCACAAGTAACATCATCATCCACTAGCGCAAAAACGGTTTTAGACAGCGCTTTTTTAGCCTTTAGACAGCGCTTTAAAGCGCTGTATAAACCAGCGACGCTATAGGTTTAGACAGCGCTTTTGGTATTACCAAAAGCGTTGTCTAAAGGGGCGTGTATTTAATGAAAAGCGCTGTCTATGGTACCTTTAGACAGCGCTTTTTCACATTATATGGATTACTTTAGACAGCGCTTTCGTCAAAAGCGCTGTCTAAGCCCTACCTTTTTTTGACTTTTTTGGTACACCTTAGACAGCGCTTTCTCCAAAAGCGCTGTCTAAGACCTTCCTTTTTTGACTTTTTTAGTACACCTTAGACAGCGCTTTCACCATAAGCGCTGTCTAAGACCTTCCATTTTTGACTTTTTTAGTACACCTTAGACAGCGCTTTCACCATAAGCGCTGTCTAAAGTTGACCTTAGACAGCGCTTTCACCAAAAGCGCTGTCTAAGGTGTACGAAAAATTTTATATAATTTTTTTTTAACCACAATTTTACCAGGTTTTTTCAACCAGAATTTGACCTGTAATTTTCAACCAGCAATTTTTTTCAGAATTGGCAATTCAAACCATTGGCCTTTCTACACCAAAATTATATATCCAAAATTGGCATTTCATACCAATATATATATTTAAAATTACAAACCAAAATTGTATATACACCTATTTATAATTACAAATCATTACATTTTTCTACAAATGCACATTTTACTTATTCACCAAAATTGCATCCAACCAAAGCATTGCTTCCAACCAAAGTTATTGCTTCCAACCAAAGCATTTTTTCTACAATGCACATATTACTTATACACCAAAATTGTATATACACCAAAATTGCATCCAACCAAAACATTGCTTCAATCTACATTATAGGTCCTGAAAACACAAAGATTGTAATTCAAAGTATTAAAATTCAAAGTATATACACCAAAAATTGTAATTCAAAGTATATACACCAAAATTGTAATTCAAAGTTTGTAATTCAAAGTATATACACCAAAATTGCAATTCAAAGTATATACACCAAAATTGTAATTCAAAGTATATACACCAAAATTGCATCCAAAATTGTAATTCAAAGTTTGTAATTCAAAGTATATACACCAAAATTGCAATTCAAAGTATATACACCAAAATTGCATCCAACCAAAGCATTACTCCAACCAAAGTTACACATATTAAAATTCTCATCAATTAAAGTAAGAGTATAATATTATACCTTAAGTTTGTAAAATTCCGAGCTCCATAATGTATTGACACCACTCCTCTTTGATTTCATCCAATAGAGCCTTTGTGTAAGTAGCACTCCTGAATTCTTCAAAATACTACATAATAATATAACATATAGTTTGATTTAGTTTTAACTATTTCATTAGACAATATGAGAGATATGTGTTAAAATAACTCATAAGTTAGAAATACATACATCGGGTGGAATCTCCATTAAATCTCAACATGAAATAGCCGCAATCTATTTGATTGCGTTGCCGAGGACACTACAAATGAAAATAAAATATGGATAAATTCTAAGTTTTATCAAGTAAGCATCACTAATATAATAAAACATGTGATAATTAATATACCTTCACATAATTCCATGTAATGGTGTGGTCGATTCCCCAATGTTCTAGGAATGCTTGTATAGTGCTAATAAAATATAAATGAATATTTAGAACAATTCACATAAATAAATAAATATACACATTTCTATTTAGAACAATTTCACTTACGTGTCAATACAGTCCTTCATATCCGGGTATGTGGTCCAATCATTTCCTACGGAATCCAGATAATACACTACTCCGCGGATAGGATTGATTGCAACCAACAACCAATGTCCACTGTAAGATTAAACAAGTGTTAGATAGAAACTTTCTACACGAAGTCAAAATACAAAAAAAAATATAATAGATGAATTTAGAATGAAACAAGTATATAACAAATTTTACCTCTTTCACTAACATCTCTTTCTTTTCTTGGTTGGAATATGAATTACTTGTTTCTTATCAATGCGGACGGATGAATGGATCCAAATTCCCTCGTTATGGTCATTTCTGATATATGACCCATCCGCTATAAGATCCTCATCTTGATCATTTCTATTCAACCCATTCTCAACATCAATATCACATTGATCTACACCGCTATCACATTGATCTACACCGCTATCATCAACCACTTTGTTAGATAGAAGCACTATAGACCATTTCATACTCGTCGGGTCAGTGACATAGAACACTTGTCTAGCTTGCGATGCTAGAATAAAAGGCTCATCTTTGTACCCCACCCTATTAAGATCCACTTGCAAAAATCCAGACTTATCCATTCGTATGCCACTACTATTTACCCACTTGCAACCAAAGATTGGAATCTGAAACTTCTCGTAATCAAACACCCAAATGTGCTCAATAACTCCAAAATATGACAGATTTGCATATTTGGGGTTTAAGTCCTTCATACTTGATATGTGCATTGCTTCAGCTAGGACGGTGACACCACTATTTTGCATAGTACTTTTATCGTCTTGTTCTTTGGTATAAAATGTGTATCCATTAATTGCGTATGCGCTATGAGAATACACATGCAAAGTTGGACCATATGCCAAACATCTCAACCTTTCTGTTACTGAAGCAGGATCTGAAGAGCGCTTCAAATAAATATGATCCTTTAACCATTGTATGAAACTTTGATTGTGCTCTCGTACTATCCAATTTTCATTTCTGTTCTGATTTAACCTTCGGAAAGGGCTTTTCAGTAATGCCCTAAGTCATCAAAATTCTTCACTTCTTTTCCCTAATGAAGCCACGTGTTCAGTGTTTCTCCATTTGATTCTTCCCTTTTTTTCTCTTTCTCTCTCTCTTTCACGCATTTCTTTCTCTCTTTCTCCTCTCCTTCTCTGCCATTTTCTCTCACCCACTCTCTCGTTTTCTCACTCTCCATTTCCTCAACAAACCCTAAATCTACCGCTGCTTCCAACATCCGCCGCCGCCCCGTTTCTCCGTCATATATACCACCACCCTGCCGTTTTCTCTCTTTCTCTTTCATTCAACTCCCTCATTCTCGTCTCTCTTCCTATTCACCTCACGACCTTCCTAATGAACCAAAAAAAGGGTTTTTGCGTTTATCTCGAGATTCAATACAGGTAGGTCCATAATCGATTACCTAACATTTTTTGTTTCTCTTCTTTAACATTATCATTCGATTCATGCATTTTTTTGTGTGTTTCTGGTTAGGGATTTCGTGTATCGATCATATTATCAAGTTTTTCGTCTTACTGATTCTCTTTGGATTAGGTATATCAATTCACGATTTTTTTTTTGTTTTTGGATTAGTATTTGTTTGATTTTGATATTTTGATATTTTTTTTGTGGCAGTGACTGTTTGTTTTGCGGAAAATGATTTTGGAGAATGTTAAAAAGTTGTTAAGAGCTGGACGAGTTCTTCGCTTGATAGAGAGATTAGACAGAAAGATAAAGATAAGCATACGCTTAAGGATTTGTTGTTTTTCTTGCACGTTCCGAGAACGGGAGGGCGCATTTATTTTCACTGGTGAATTTCAGTTTGAGTTTTTTTTTTTAGCATTTTCTGTTGAAGGAATTCATAGACCTGTTTTGATTTATTATGTTTGTGTTTTTTTTTATTTGATGCAGCTTTTTGAGAAAATTGTATCCTGGCTATTTGGAATGTCCTCGCTCGTATGATAAGTTATGCTTTGATCCAAGGTGATGCCCGAGTTTTCGCTCATTATGCACGTATTTATTCTATTTTTGCTATATTTATTTTGTTAAGAATATCTAGAATGATTATTTTGGTTGTTCATTGAATAAAGTTGGTGTCGATTCCTGTGAGTAGCCCTAAAATAATGACAGATCACCGGATTGTAAAGCAAAACAACTTGCGTTAGGTTAAACGTACTCATAGTTCATTTTTGAAAATACATTTCTACATGTTAAAATTTACTAAGTTGCCAAAGAGAAATTGATTTCATATCCTTACTTCATTCCTTTTGGATTTTGAATGAAGCATTAGGTCTGCATTCATGCTGTTTTTGACAGTAATTTCTGGTATGAGGCTTTCAAGCTGCAAGGTACCTATTTAAAGATGAGCAAGATGTATCATCTGCAATTCGCTGTTTCGAAACTTTTCTACATTGCTTTTTTGCTGATCAAGTCACGGGGCCTATGGATCCCTTGCTACAATATACAAACATGTAAGGTGCCTACTTCATTAAAGTTTATTTGATTGTTGTACACAAACTGGTAAAATTATCATGAGGCCCTCTTAAAATTAGATGTAGATTCAGGGGACTATCTACCCATTACTTATAGTTTACCCAAACTTCCTAAAATGCCCTTCCCATTAAATAATTTAACACTGCAAAAAGGGCTTTTCAGTAAAGCCCTAAGTCATCAAAATTCTTCACTTCTTTTTCCTAATGAAGCCACGTGTTCAGTGTTTCTCCATTTGATTCTTCCCTCTTTTTCTCTTTCTCTCTCTCTTTCACGCTTTTCTTTCTCTCTTTCTCCTCTCCTTCTCTGCCATTTTCTCTCACCCACTCTCTCGTTTACTCACTCTCCATTTCCTCAACAAACCCTAAATCTACCGCTGCTTCCAACATCCGCCGCCGCCCCGTTTCTCCGTCATATATACCACCACCCTGCCGTTTTCTCTCTTTCTCTTTCATTCAACTCCCTCATTCTCGTCTCTCTTCCTATTCACCTCACGACCTTCCTAATGAACCAAAAAAAGGGTTTTTGCGTTTATCTCGAGATTCAATACAGGTAGGTCCATAATCGATTACCTAACATTTTTTGTTTCTCTTCTTTAACATTATCATTCAATTCATGCATTTTTTTTGTGTTTCTGGTTAGGGATTTCGTGTATCGATCATATTATCAAGTTTTTCGTCTTACTGATTCTCTTTGGATTAGGTATATCGATTCGCGATTTTCTTTTTGTTTTTGGATTAGTATTTGTTTGGTTTTAATATTTTGATTTATTTTGTGGCAGTGACTGTTTGTTTTGCGGAAAATGATTTTGGAGAATGTTAAAAAGTTGTTAAGAGCTGGACGAGTTCTTCGCTTGATAGAGAGATTAGACAGAAAGATAAAGATAAGCATACGCTTAAGGATTTGTTGTTTTTCTTGCACGTTCCGAGAACGGGAGGGCGCATTTTTTTTCACTGGTGAATTTCAGTTTGAGTTTTTTTTTTAGCATTTTCTGTTGAAGGAATTCATAGACCTGTTTTGATTTATTATGTTTGTGTTTTTTTTTATTTGATGCAGCTTTTTGAGAAAATTGTATCCTGGCTATTTGGAATGTCCTCGCTCGTATGATAAGTTACGCTTTGATCCAAGGTGATGCCCGGGTTTTCGCTCATTATGCACGTATTTATTCTATTTTTGCTATATATTTTTTGTTAAGAATATCTAGAATGATTATTTTGGTTGTTCATTGAATAAAGTTGGTGTCGATTCCTGTGAGTAGCCCTAAAATAGTGACAGATCACCGGATTGTAAAGCAAAACAACTTGCGTTAGGTTAAACGTACTCATAGTTCATTTTTGAAAATACATTTCTGCAT
This sequence comes from Lathyrus tuberosus, assembly GCA_022829125.1. Classification (NCBI taxonomy): domain Eukaryota; kingdom Viridiplantae; phylum Streptophyta; class Magnoliopsida; order Fabales; family Fabaceae; genus Lathyrus; species Lathyrus tuberosus. The sequence goes on along the minus strand of JALAZF010000808.1, from coordinate 883,648 downwards.
GTTAAAATTTACTAAGTTGCCAAAGAGTAATTGATTTCATATCCTTACTTCATTCCTTTTGGATTTTGAATGAAGCATTAGGTCTGCATTCATGCTATTTTTGACAGTAATTTCTGGTAGGAGACTTTCAAGCTGCAAGGTACCTATTTGAAGATGAGCAAGATGTATCATCTGCAATTCGCTGTTTCGAAACTTTTCTACATTGCTTTTTTGTTGATCAAGTCACGGGGCCTATGGATCCCTTGCTACAATATACAAACATGTAAGGTGCCTACTTTATTAAAGTTTATTTGATTACAGTACACAAACTGGTAAAATTATCATGAGGCCCTCTTAAAATTAGATGTAGATTCAGGGGACCATCACTTTTCATATACTGGTGTATATGACAAACACTTGGGGCAGCAAGATAAACAAACAAGAGTTGATACAGTTTCTTCGACAACTATAACAGGACCAGGTACATATTTAAACTTTACCATTTTTGACCTAGATGGAGGAAGAGAGATTCTTCTGAAAGAGAGATTTCCCCTTAGTAATTGCATTAGTTTTCACTTGAACAATGATCTGATAATCTTATATATAGTGAAAACAGAACTGAATGAAAATACACTTTCAGTGTACGATTAAACTGAATATCTGGAAGCTTATTAATGTCTGTTTATTTTGTTATTTTTTGTTAGAAGCTCATTGATATTAACAACAATATGGTCTTGATGCAGTTTTCAGTTATGAACCACATTCAGTTTTAGCAATTGGTTGCTAAAACGGGAAGAATTAATTGGAGCATTTTCTCATAATAACTCTCTGAACAAAGTTAAACTATCATTTTGGCCTATTTCTGTTCACTACACAGTTTTAATAACTTGTATGACCTGTGTTGTTTGCACTCTCTACAGGACCAGAAGAAATTTCAGGAGCTGCAAATCACAGAACCAGAAATCCCATGAAATAGCAAGTCCTGAATCTCTATATGGCATGGATGCAAGCATAGATCCTTATGTGATCCTTACTTACAGAGAACAGGAGCACAAGAGTAATGTGCAAGAAGGTAAATTTCTGAAAAAATCTTAGTAGTATTGTATAATTTTCTCTTAGTGGCTTGATTATTGTATTATGAAAATGTTAGGTGCTGGATCCAACCCTCAATGGAATGAAACCTTTCTTGTCACTGTTTCTGATTCTGCTTCTGAACTCAATCTAAGGGTGATGGAAAAGGACAAGTTTAGTAATGATGATTATCTTGGAGAAGCTATGTGAGTTAAAAACTATTCTTTAACTTGCAAATTTTGCTTTCATGGATCTACTTTTGAGTTTAATACTGATGTTCTCTGTATAAAATAGTTTAATAGTGATGCACAATTGTCTAAAGGGTTACAAGTGTTGCGATTGTGGTGGTTGTCGCGGTGTGGATTAATCATAATTTGTTCTTTTAACATAAAAACAATGAATAATGGTATCGGCATCTGTCAATATTGTTTTGTCGAAAACATTTTTTTTAAAACCGTTTCTCACTAAAATGAGATCAATTTAGGGAATTTGAAATTTTGGCATACTAAATATGTACATGACTTCAATATGTAGAATTCCTTTGGATGTTGTGCTTGATGAGGGTAGTATTCCAGAGAGTGTTTACAAACTTGTGAAGGAAGATGAATATTGTGGTGAGATTAAAGTGGCTTTCACTTTTACACCTGAGGTAATAATAATAATAATGCTATAGAAGCTTTTTTCTACTATTTTTCTTCATGTTTTAGTCCTTATTCGAATGTACTATCAATTATTGGTTGCAGAGAAATGAAGAACACAGTTACAATGAAGAGGATGAGAGTTGTGGTGGATGGAAAGAATATGCTAGAGAATATTGAAGTGAATCAAGGGTTTAAATATTTCCATGATTAAGAGTTACATCTATAAAAAAAAATATTTGTTGTGTCTTTGGGAATTTTAATCAGTGTGTTTTCTGGTGTTGTGATGATCTGATAGTGTTCTGCTTTGATTTTCTTTCTTTTTGGTGTAAACTGCATTGTGCTGAATAAATTATGTATGAATGCTTTGTGTGAATAGTTTTGCTTTTAATTAAAATCGATTGTGAACCAGATCCAAACCGATTTAAATCCTGTTTGTGCACAAGTTTGGAATCCTATATTTTCATGATGTCAAAGCATAAGTTACTAAGTGTTTATGAAATTATAATTTGTTTGTTTGGTAATACAGTGGATGTGTCACATCAGCAGAGACAATTATGCTGGAGAAGCAAGGTTTGGATGAGGTTCTATCCAATATTAATCAAGGAAAGGCAGTGATAGTGTCTGTTTCTCCTTAGTCAAGGGCTTCTATTGCAGCTCATTTTGGCATTTCTCTTGTTCAGGTGAATGTGAATGAACAAGTGGAATTCCACAAGAATGTAACATACAGGTTAGTACAGGGGCTTTTTCTCTTTGATTCCCGAGTATGCTTTCTTACTTTCACATTTGATCATATCGATTATTATTGCGTATTATTGCTTTGTTTGTTTGTTTGTCAGCTCATATTTTAGCCGGCCCAAAATTGGACATTGTATTGGAATGCTTGGTACTTCCTGTCGCATCTATTTGAATCTTGCACTTGTCTAAATCATATTCAAATGAGGTAAATTTAGTCCAGTTCATGATTTTTAATATATATATATATATATATATATATATATATATATATATATAACTTTGATTTATCCAATTGATTGGACCCTTTACCCAATCGATTTGGTGAGTGCAAATGTTGTCCGTAAATGATTAAAGCAATGTCTTAATGAGGGGAAACATATCTGTATCCATTCTTTCCATTTTGAGCATTTGTAATCAATTGATATATATATATATATATATATATATATATATATATATATATATATATACAATTTTTACTGAATTCTGGTGCATCTAATTCTGCAGCTTTAATTTTGTTGATTATATATTTGTGTCTTTAATATCCATAACTAACAACTAATATATTGTGTTTTTTCATGTTTGACTCATGTTTGTTGTAATTACTGGGGATTTAAAAAGTTTGAATTACCAATGTGAATCATTAATTTGATCTTTAGTATTCAATAACAATTTATTATAACCTAAACCAATAAACTTAACCATCACAAATCAATAACCAATATTGGCTTTTGAAATGACCAAGCAATTATGTCAGCCCATCATAAAGTTGTAGATTTCCAATGTAAAAAGAATATTAACAATCAAATAACCCATTATAAAATCATATTCTCTCTACTTACTGTCACACAAACATCACCTTAGGATAGGGTAAAACAACATGAATTCAAATGATGTTGTCCAGGTTGAACCAACGGCATAATATCAACAACTACAACACGTTCAACAGGTTCCCCACGTAACTGCCGTGGTTGATACGTCCTATTCCAGGACGAGGAAGCTGCGGAGGAAAGAGAAGAGGCTGCATTGCGACGAAGAGAAGCGAGGACACGATTAAGAAGGGCAAGAAGAAGAAGGATATTGTGAAGAAGACAAGCCAGGCTACGTACATTCGATTCAGATGATGAAGATGAAGTACCTTTTAGCTGGAGTAACTTCATGCATGCTAGGGCTTTTAGATATGATCTTTAATATTTTAGATATTCATCTAGGCCTCTTCCTATAAGTATCCTAATTTAGTTTATTATTGTCAGCAGCTACTTCAACTAATGTTCATCTAGGCCTTTTACTATAGATGGATTTGTTATTTGCAAATTGGAATCATTTAGTTTATATTTCAGTTTTTGTATGGTTGATTTGTTTTATGAGCTGATGAGATTTATTTGTGATATTGATTTTTTATTCCTACTGGTATTGAGATTGAGGGAGATATTGTTTGGTGCCATGATTACCAAGTTATGTTTCTACCACAATGCTTAAAGAAATTTAACAGCAAAATGAAAGTTGGTTGGTTTCTCCATACCCCTTTTCCATCTTCTGAAATTCACAAGACTCTGCCTTCTCGCTTAGAGCTCCTTCGTGCAGTTCTTGCTGCTGACTTGGTTGGGTAAGTTGCGATTTGACTCTGCATTTTGGTAACATTCTTGCTCTAACTTTAAATGTTGTCCTTTATAGTTTAATCATTTTCACTTTCTCTTATTGCCATTGCTTCTAACTTTGATAAGTATGATCTTTTTGAGCAGTTTCCACACCTATGATTATGCACGACACTTTATTAGTGCATGTACTCGCATTCTCGGACTTGAGCCAACACCAGAAGGGGTTAAGGATCAAGGGAAACTGACTCGAGTTGCTGCAGTAAGTGGTCACAATTGTCTTCTAATCTGATTTATACTTCCAAGGATTTTGAAAATGAAATTACTCACAACGTTTTGAATGAAATTGTTCTTTTTAGGACGTAAGCAATTAACATGGGATTAAAATAAAAACTAATATATTTCTTTTTCTTTTGCATCAACAAAAACAAGTACTTATTCAACATGCAATTATTGTCTTTGCCTTTTGTTGAACTGTTGTATATTTACTTCTTATTACTCTAACCTTTCTAACAGGTATGGAAATGGTGCTTCTATATTTACCACTTCTGGTGTTGCTGCAAGGAAATTTCAGACCGAGATTGAGGCCGGGCAGGTAATAAGCATGTCAATAAATAATAAGAAGTTAATAAACTTGCAAAAGTACTATTATCTGATTGTTCAGCAGATTGTAATTCTCAATTCTTATAAAGAGACTATTATGGTACTAAAGAATTTCTATTCTTAGGGTATACCATTTTTTCACTCAGGTGATGAGATACTCCGCTCAAAGTCACTGGATCGAGATTCATACAATTCTAGGGATTGGTTCAACAGGTATTCTCTATATATTCAATTTCTGCTATGCATATTAACTATCACTGTTACTGTTTTAACCTTGCCAAAATTAGTATCATCTATATCTTTATAGTGGTTACTCTGTTATTTTTGCAGATTTAGTGTTACTTAGTTTGTAACAACAAAAACAACTAACAATTAATGTTGCTTCTTCACAACCTTATTTCTTGTATTAAATAGCTTTGTTTAAGTTTCTTTTCAGGTGTTGTAAGTTACCTTAACTTTATTGAATACGAGAGGGTGCCGTCGAAAATACTTACGTATCAAGCTTCTGACGATGTAGTTTACAGTGGATATAGTCCAGCTGTTGAATAAACAACCATAGAGGACTCATTGGTATTTCTCTATCTACTTAAGTTTTATGTTAGTTTTATGAAGCACAAAATGACCGTCTTTCTAACTCATTGTTGCGTTTGTGTAGTGTTGATTGAAGATGAGTTTTGCTATATGGGAGCCACCTCACGGTCGTTACAAAATGTTTAGATACCCATGGAAGAATTATATACAAAGTATTTAATATTAATATGTGTATATTGAATAATGGTAATGATATAAGTTTTGTTGACTTACTGTCATGTAGTGGAATTATCTTCAAGCTCACTTTATAATTAATAAATATGTAGTTTCATTTGTTTTTATATTAAAAAATTGCTTCTAGCACAGTTCACAAGTGTTAAAGAAAATCAACATGGCAAAAATTTGTCATAGTCTCAACTATATATCTATTAAAAATTTGTCAAAAGTGTTAAAAGAAAATCAACATACAAAATTACTGTCATGTAGTGGTTTCATCCAGTAAAAATCAACATAGAAAGAAAGTGTTAACGAAAACACAAATTAGTGAAATTTGTCTTACCCTCAACTATATATCTATTAAAATTGAATGAACAAAATACTCTTTAATTTACCCTTGCATTTTGAAATTATTACAGTGGCAAAAAGTAAAAAATCAATACACATTTGTATAATTATTCTAATAAATGAAGTTTATAGAATTATTATTCATTACCTAAATTAAATATATTGTTTCACATACATGCATAACTATTACTCTCAAATGTGCATTTGAATTGTTCTTGGAATTAAATTATAACACAGACACTATCAATTAGATTCAGGAAAAAAACATGCATAAATATTGTTCTCAATGTGCATTTGAATTGTTGCTCATTAAATGGAATTATATCACGGGACACTATCAGTTAGATTCAGACGGAAAAAAAACATAAATTTTTCTCTCAATGTCCATTTGAATTGTCTTTCATATAAAGAAATTATAACACAGATCTAAACAAACAATAAAAACACTTCTTTAATATTAATTTACTAATAACGCGCGGCAACGTGTAACACCCCAATTCCCATCGAGAATAAATAATACATAAATAAAATCAGAGTAACTAAAAATTTATTTTTCCGACAGAAACAAGGATGTCACATTTTAATAAACAAAAGCATCATCCCTGCTCATAAATTTGATACATAGCATAAAATAGATTACCCTCAATTGGGAAACTTTTCCATATAAAGGTAATACCCAATATATTCAACAATTATATACATTAATAACATAATCGTTTCCCCGACTCCCGTGCTACGTATCAGAGCAGACACCAAGACCGACAATAGAACAGAGGGCTAGTCTCCACAAAAGACCTCCAGCAACTCTAATCTGCAATGCCTCATAGAGCATCATAAAACAGCAGAAGGGTGAGAAATAACAACTATAACAAGATTGCATAATAATATGCCACAACACAAATAAATTCACATATATAATATTTCTCACCACATACATCACATACTAACACATATAGCATGTCACCAATACATAACATATTCCTAACAATCCAACCACATAGCATATCACATTTATGACCTATGAAAACACACCACGACATCACATATCATATGTTTATACACAAAACATATTACTCACAACCAATGCATTTATCACCTATGCATAATAATTCACCAAAGCTATCACAAGCTCACACATAATCAATCCATTCATGATTTATGCAAATGCACAGAGACCGACACAACGACTCTATGCAATGCATATGCGGTACCGACTCATCACCCGAGCTCAATTGAAGAACTCAATGGAAATATCCTCCCTGCCGGGCCTACGATATTTCCCCATCGCTCATACCATCATGGCATCCGATGTTTCTGGATTGTTCACGCAGACACAATCCGATTGCTCAAACCCCACAAGGGCACACAATCATTCTGAAGATTCCCACGGAATCAAGTGTAACTCATCGCAACGATTACACCCATTGACTGCGCAATGTTCAGAGGATCCTCAAATGATCATTTGTGTAATCAATCACTCACACCCAACAGGGACGTGATATTACACCCGATTCTCCACGGAATCGCGACACATGAATGCATGTCATGATGTTTCTCATACAAAATAACCACATACACTCATGCAATGCACACATATTTCACAATATAGTAATGCATATACCATTAAATACACACATTGCAATTTCTTGCCTTTCGGCCATAATTCATCACCACAACATGTCATTACATGCATTATCATCACACAACAGCATACAAGTCATACGACATCCATATCCACAGCACATTGCATAATACACTTCATCATATTCATGCATTAAAAACAATTCAAACAATGCATTTCATCACATACCACAACAATCATACAATCACAATTACTTCGACAAGGGATTCACACCACAAAGGTTACCCACAACACATCATAACGACATACATTGATATTCAATCAAACAATGTATTTTACCACACAACAACATCATTATCACATCGAACACAAACAACACAACAAAACCTACAAAACCATTAATCATCTCCTACCAAATATTCTTGGTTAAATCATGGTCTAACATCACCATTTAATAGCATATCAGGTTATCTATCTATGGCCTCAAGTCCCACATCAATCGGACTCGCGATTCGGGAGTTACGGTAGAAACATAAAACACACTTTTCACACATACATCACTTTTTCATATTTTTCTTATCAATCCAAAGCTTAAACATATGATCCTATTCCACTATCACAAAGAGCATTGAAAGAGCTTTCCAACGCATCCGACCGTGCCTCAATCCGATTTACGGATCAAAAGTTATGAATTTTTGAAAATAATATTTTTCTGAAACTTACAGTGGTAATCGGTTAGCAGATATGCTGTAACCGGTTACTGGCTAGAAAATAGCCCAGAAACGTCATTTTTCAAAGGGTAACCGGTTAGCACATATGCTGTAACCGGTTACTGCGTAACAGAACGCAAAAAATCACATTTTTCTTCATTCTAAACCATTCTAACACATACCTAAACATATTGGGACATCAAAACAATTATGAAAGGTTCAATCCACACCTAACCCGACTATACTACACGATTTATACCGAGTTTCAACCGTGAAAACATCAATTTCTATCAATTATTCACAATTCCAACCAATTGGAAAACATATATTTTTCATCCAAACATTCAAACAAAACATACATATACATATACAAGCATGATATAATCGAAACTTCTCACCCTTACCCGATTATTCACGCTTTAAACGGAGTTTTCCCGATTTTTCCTCTTTCTCCTCTTCTCTCTTTCTTTCTTCTCCTTCTTTCTCTTTTTCTCTTCTCTTTCTTTTTTTTCTTCTTTCTCTCATTTTCTCTCTATCTCTTTCTATTTATATAAAAACAAATATCTAACCCCCAAAAAGACCAAAATACCCCTTAGCTCAATTATCTCCTAAACGCTCTCAAAATGCGATAAAACATAAACAATGATGAAAAATAACATTTTGTCAAATAAAAGTCAATAATAAAATAATATAAAACCAAAACCAATTAAATCTACTCTATTAAATAAATCTTAACAAAACTGGGGCGTTACAACTCTCCCCCACTTGGACATTTTCGTCCTCGAAAATATACTGAGACGAACAACTCCGGACACGACTCTCGCATCCGACTAGCAAACCAATATGCCAACAAAAGGCACACCACGAATAACACAAACTGACAAACCACCTTGCTAACAGCAGATACAACAACGACACGACAACGACGACAACAACAACGACAAGATGCAAAGCCCATACAATGCACTTGACGACCAACTCCCAACTCAAGGAAAACCACGATACCAACACACAGGTTCACTCTAGAACCGAAACACAACAAGATCGTTACCCTACCCTAGGTAACACTCCCCTAATTCCCCACACAGGAATTAGCTACACACACTCGAACCATCACCATGGAAACGAGGCAACAACACAAACAAGAACATAAAGTTCCACGACACCACAAGGTCTCAACAACAACATCAACAAAACCAGAACACCGACAACAATGCTACGATTCACCAATCGAACATGCAACCAAACATCCATCTACATAGTAGCCCATGGATAATGTTTAAACCTTTCGCCTAACACTTCCATTCTGAAACGTCCAATGGTCTCATCATTCCTACATGTTTCCAATGTTCAACCTAAGAACTCTTACCAGTCACACACGCATATACGAATTGTGCCACATCACACTTTCGTTGCACACTCTGATTACTCGTAACCATCAAAACTACCAATCTCACGTCCAAAGTCTAACTCTTTCTCATATTCACCAAAAATCACTGTTCACTTTTAATATTCCCAACCTTACACTCTCTTGTGTTATCTCACACACCAGACACAAGTCTCTGATTTGCTCAAATAATTTTAATTCTCTGACCATCAAAACAGACATGCCTAAAAACTTCCGACTTAACTCTTCAGGCACAATCATAGCTTTTCCAAAAGGATAATCCAAGCCAAATTCATAACTCGCCACGAATCCTAACCATCCTCGTTGGCTCATACTCTATTCCTTCAACCCAAACAAGTACTCAAAACCTTTGCGATTACCAAACACTTCGAACCCAAAACCATAAAGATAATACCTTCAAATTTTCCAACACGATACAACCGCAACCAATTCCAAATCCTGAATAGTATAGATCCTCTTATGAATCCTCAATTGTCGTAAAGCATAAGCTACGACTTTACCCTCTTGCATTACCACACTGACTAAACTCATCAAAGACACATCACAATACCTCACAAACGGTTAATTAGGATCACACAGAATCAAAACTGAAGCTGTAGACAAACTCTACTTTAATCCTCTCAAACTTTCCTCACAATGAACATCCAAAGCAAACGACTTACCCTTTGCAAGTCAACCGAAGTAACGAAAATGCTAACTTGGAAAAACCTTCCATAACCTCCGGTAATAACCAACTAAAGTCCAAAAAGCTTCTAATCCTTAACCAACTTCGGAGCCTCTCATTGTAGAACTGCATCTACTTCTGATGGATCCATAATAATACTATCATCGGAAATGACATATCCAAGCAAACTAACCTTTTTCAACCAAGATTCTCACTCGAATAACTTAGCATAAAACTTCGTCTCTTTTTCACACTTGTAATTCAATTCTCAAACACTCTACCTGTTCTTCCTCTAAGTTTATAACAAATCCGAATATCCTCAATCAAAACCACTACGAACTTATCCAAATTCATGACACAATCAAATCGACCACTGGCAGGAAAACCATTTTTATAAGAAAGAACATCTCATCAGCTTCCTATCACTTCGAACGGCGGCCAAAATGGACTTACGGTTCGAAAGATACGAATTTTTTTTTTTAAGTTTTGAAAATTTTCCCAAAATACACAGTGGTAACCGGTTAACACATAACTGATAACCGGTTAACAGTTCATTACTATTCACACAGAGCCTAAATGAGAGTTAGAGACACTTTCCGTAATCGGTTAACACATATATGATAACCAGTTAACAGTTCAAATTTTACGTATAACCCCATTTTTTCCAAAGGGTAACCGGTTAGCACATATCCTGTAACCGGTTACTCTGCTGCAGAGTTGAAAAATACTTGTTTTTATGACATAAGACAAACCAAACCTCATCCAAACTTGTCCAGACTCACATACAACCTTAACCGAGTAAATAACAACCTATCCCGATGATAACAAACTTAAGTAGTCACATTAAATCGATCAAATCCTCAACTCACACAATTCACCACTCTTATCAAACATTCCAAACAATTGTAATTCCAATCAAACTCAACCAAACCATTCCAATCATCTATTATTGAAATTGGGCACTTATTCTTAATCGTTACCTTATTCAACTGTCACTAATCCATACACAAGTTCTTCTCTTAACAGTTCAAATTCCATAAATCCCAACATGTCGCAACAACCAACCAAAAAGAACTCTTAAATATTACATCCACACCTAAGGGTTTTCTCAAGATTTCCAGAACACTATCATCACAAGCATGACCAACCTCTGAGTTTCACTTCCTAAAATTTCTTCTACTTACTTAGCAGATCCAAACCTCAAATCCTTACCTTCGTCCAATTTGAGTTCGCACTCTACTCTCTGAAAACAACCACTAACGATACCCAATCGTTTTCTCTCAATGACTTCCCAACTGGACCAACATATCAAAACCTCTAATCCATTTCATCCTTCGGTATTAGAATCTTCATCGATTTAACAAAACAATCCGTAACCATTTCCTTAATTCCAAACAATTCATTGTACACACTATCAAAGCCGGAAAGAAACGTCTATTTCATCCAACATAATTCCCGTCCACTATCAACAAGAGATTAAGGGTGATCAGTTCCTCAATTTGTCAATAGACAACCGACAATCATGATGGGGCATAAACCATCTTTACCAAACTATAATAGCATTCCTTACATCCTGCGCACAAAACTACCTAAGGTACAAATCCTTAGTGGACACAAACCTTAGCTCCGCATTCCCTCCAGAACCGGAAACCACACTGTCCAAACAACACTTACAATCTTGCAATTTACAACACACTGAGCCAGCGCTCTACACCTGAAGCAACTTAGAGAAGTACCAGCTTCTCCCCCACTTATCTCATTCCAACACCTGAAGACAAAAGATTAGGAAACCAAAAAGTACCGACAGTGCTCCACACACATACCACGTACTAAGGGACAACCAACATCGACAGTATTCAACTGTCACACCAACTGACTCAACAACTTGGCCGGACGGACCGACCTGCTCTGATACCACTTATGTAACACCCCAATTCCCATCGAGAATAAATAATACATAAATAAAATCAGAGTAACTAAAAATTTATTTTTCCGACAGAAACAAGGATGTCACATTTTAATAAACAAAAGCATCATCCCTGCTCATAAATTTGATACATAGCATAAAATAGATTACCCTCAATTGGGAAACTTTTCCATATAAAGGTAATACCCAATATATTCAACAATTATATACATTAATAACATAATCGTTTCCCCGACTCCCGTGCTACGTATCAGAGCAGACACCAAGACCGACAACAGAACAGAGGGCTAGTCTCCACAAAAGACCTCCAACAACTCTAATCTGCAATGCCTCATAGAGCATCATAAAACATCAGAAGGGTGAGAAATAACAACTATAACAAGATTGCATAATAATATGCCACAACACAAATAAATTCACATATATAATATTTCTCACCACATACATCACATACTAACACATATAGCATGTCACCAATACATAACATATTCCTAACAATCCAACCACATAGCATATCACATTTATGACCTATGAAAACACATCACGACATCACATATCATATGTTTATACACAAAACATATTACTCACAACCAATGCATTTATCACCTATGCATAATAATTCACCAAAGCTATCACAAGCTCACACATAATCAATCCATTCATGATTTATGCAAATGCACAGAGACCGACACAACGACTCTATGCAATGCATATGCGGTACCGACTCATCACCCGAGCTCAATTGAAGAACTCAATGGAAATATCCTCCCTGCCGGGCCTACGATATTTCCCCATCGCTCATACCATCATGGCATCCGATGTTTCTGGATTGTTCACGCAGACACAATCCGATTGCTCAAATCCCACAAGGGCACACAATCATTCTGAAGATTCCCACGGAATCAAGTGTAACTCATCGCAACGATTACACCCATTGACTACGCAATGTTCAGAGGATCCTCAAATGATCATTTGTGTAATCAATCACTCACACCCAACAGGGACGTGATATTACACCCGATTCTCCACGGAATCACGACACATGAATGCATGTCATGATGTTTCTCATACAAAATGACCACATACACTCATGCAATGCACACATATTTCACAATATAGTCATGCATATACCATTAAATACACACATTGCAATTTCTTACCTTTCGGCCATAATTCATCACCACAACATGTCATCACATGCATTATCATCACACAACAGCATACAAGTCATACGACATCCATATCCACAGCACATTGCATAATACACTTCATCATATTCATGCATTAAAAACAATTCAAACAATGCATTTCATCACATACCACAACAATCATACAATCACAATTACTTCCACAAGGGATTCACACCACAAAGGTTACCCACAACACATCATAACGACATACATTGATATTCAATCAAACAATGTATTTTACCACACAACAACATCATTATCACATCGAACACAAACAACACAACAAAACCTACAAAACCATTAATCATCTCCTACCAAATATTCTTGGTTAAATCATGGTCTAACATCACCATTTAATAGCATATCAGGTTATCTATCTATGGCCTCAAGTCCCACATCAATCGGACTCGCGATTCGGGAGTTACGGTAGAAACATAAAACACACTTTTCACACATACATCACTTTTTCATATTTTTCTTATCAATCCAAAGCTTAAACATATGATCCTATTCCACTATCACAAAGAGCATTGAAAGAGCTTTCCAACGCATCCGACCGTGCCTCAATCCGATTTACGGATCAAAAGTTATGAATTTTTGAAAATAATATTTTTCTGAAACTTACAGTGGTAATCGGTTAGCAGATATGCTGTAACCGGTTACTGGCTAGAAAATAGCCCAGAAACGTCATTTTTCAAAGGGTAACCGGTTAGCACATATGCTGTAACCGGTTACTGCGTAACAGAACGCAAAAAATCACATTTTTCTTCATTCTAAACCATTCTAACACATACCTAAACATATTGGGACATCAAAACAATTATGAAAGGTTCAATCCACACCTAACCCGACTATACTACACGATTTATACCGAGTTTCAACCGTGAAAACATCAATTTCTATCAATTATTCACAATTCCAACCAATTGGAAAACATATATTTTTCATCCAAACATTCAAACAAAACATACATATACATATACAAGCATGATATAATCGAAACTTCTCACCCTTACCCGATTATTCACGCTTTAAACGGAGTTTTCCCGATTTTTCCTCTTTCTCCTCTTCTCTCTTTCTTTCTTCTCCTTCTTTCTCTTTTTCTCTTCTCTTTCTTTTTTTTCTTCTTTCTCTCATTTTCTCTCTATCTCTTTCTATTTATATAAAAACAAATATCTAACCCCCAAAAAGACCAAAATACCCCTTAGCTCAATTATCTCCTAAACGCTCTCAAAATGCGATAAAACATAAACAATGATGAAAAATAACATTTTGTCAAATAAAAGTCAATAATAAAATAATATAAAACCAAAACCAATTAAATCTACTCTATTAAATAAATCTTAACAAAACTGGGGCGTTACAACTCTCCCCCACTTGGACATTTTCGTCCTCGAAAATATACTGAGACGAACAACTCCGGACACGACTCTCGCATCCGACTAGCAAACCAATATGCCAACAAAAGGCACACCACGAATAACACAAACTGACAAACCACCTTGCTAACAGCAGATACAACAACGACACGACAACGACGACAACAACAACGACAAGATGCAAAGCCCATACAATGCACTTGACGACCAACTCCCAACTCAAGGAAAACCACGATACCAACACACAGGTTCACTCTAGAACCGAAACACAACAAGATCGTTACCCTACCCTAGGTAACACTCCCCTAATTCCCCACACAGGAATTAGCTACACACACTCGAACCATCACCATGGAAACGAGGCAACAACACAAACAAGAACATAAAGTTCCACGACACCACAAGGTCTCAACAACAACATCAACAAAACCAGAACACCGACAACAATGCTACGATTCACCAATCGAACATGCAACCAAACATCCATCTACATAGTAGCCCATGGATAATGTTTAAACCTTTCGCCTAACACTTCCATTCTGAAACGTCCAATGGTCTCATCATTCCTACATGTTTCCAATGTTCAACCTAAGAACTCTTACCAGTCACACACGCATATACGAATTGTGCCACATCACACTTTCGTTGCACACTCTGATTACTCGTAACCATCAAAACTACCAATCTCACGTCCAAAGTCTAACTCTTTCTCATATTCACCAAAAATCACTGTTCACTTTTAATATTCCCAACCTTACACTCTCTTGTGTTATCTCACACACCAGACACAAGTCTCTGATTTGCTCAAATAATTTTAATTCTCTGACCATCAAAACAGACATGCCTAAAAACTTCCGACTTAACTCTTCAGGCACAATCATAGCTTTTCCAAAAGGATAATCCAAGCCAAATTCATAACTCGCCACGAATCCTAACCATCCTCGTTGGCTCATACTCTATTCCTTCAACCCAAACAAGTACTCAAAACCTTTGCGATTACCAAACACTTCGAACCCAAAACCATAAAGATAATACCTTCAAATTTTCCAACACGATACAACCGCAACCAATTCCAAATCCTGAATAGTATAGATCCTCTTATGAATCCTCAATTGTCGTAAAGCATAAGCTACGACTTTACCCTCTTGCATTACCACACTGACTAAACTCATCAAAGACACATCACAATACCTCACAAACGGTTAATTAGGATCACACAGAATCAAAACTGAAGCTGTAGACAAACTCTACTTTAATCCTCTCAAACTTTCCTCACAATGAACATCCAAAGCAAACGACTTACCCTTTGCAAGTCAACCGAAGTAACGAAAATGCTAACTTGGAAAAACCTTCCATAACCTCCGGTAATAACCAACTAAAGTCCAAAAAGCTTCTAATCCTTAACCAACTTCGGAGCCTCTCATTGTAGAACTGCATCTACTTCTGATGGATCCATAATAATACTATCATCGGAAATGACATATCCAAGCAAACTAACCTTTTTCAACCAAGATTCTCACTCGAATAACTTAGCATAAAACTTCGTCTCTTTTTCACACTTGTAATTCAATTCTCAAACACTCTACCTGTTCTTCCTCTAAGTTTATAACAAATCCGAATATCCTCAATCAAAACCACTACGAACTTATCCAAATTCATGACACAATCAAATCGACCACTGGCAGGAAAACCATTTTTATAAGAAAGAACATCTCATCAGCTTCCTATCACTTCGAACGGCGGCCAAAATGGACTTACGGTTCGAAAGATACGAATTTTTTTTTTTAAGTTTTGAAAATTTTCCCAAAATACACAGTGGTAACCGGTTAACACATAACTGATAACCGGTTAACAGTTCATTACTATTCACACAGAGCCTAAATGAGAGTTAGAGACACTTTCCGTAATCGGTTAACACATATATGATAACCAGTTAACAGTTCAAATTTTACGTATAACCCCATTTTTTCCAAAGGGTAACCGGTTAGCACATATCCTGTAACCGGTTACTCTGCTGCAGAGTTGAAAAATACTTGTTTTTATGACATAAGACAAACCAAACCTCATCCAAACTTGTCCAGACTCACATACAACCTTAACCGAGTAAATAACAACCTATCCCGATGATAACAAACTTAAGTAGTCACATTAAATCGATCAAATCCTCAACTCACACAATTCACCACTCTTATCAAACATTCCAAACAATTGTAATTCCAATCAAACTCAACCAAACCATTCCAATCATCTATTATTGAAATTGGGCACTTATTCTTAATCGTTACCTTATTCAACTGTCACTAATCCATACACAAGTTCTTCTCTTAACAGTTCAAATTCCATAAATCCCAACATGTCGCAACAACCAACCAAAAAGAACTCTTAAATATTACATCCACACCTAAGGGTTTTCTCAAGATTTCCAGAACACTATCATCACAAGCATGACCAACCTCTGAGTTTCACTTCCTAAAATTTCTTCTACTTACTTAGCAGATCCAAACCTCAAATCCTTACCTTCGTCCAATTTGAGTTCGCACTCTACTCTCTGAAAACAACCACTAACGATACCCAATCGTTTTCTCTCAATGACTTCCCAACTGGACCAACATATCAAAACCTCTAATCCATTTCATCCTTCGGTATTAGAATCTTCATCGATTTAACAAAACAATCCGTAACCATTTCCTTAATTCCAAACAATTCATTGTACACACTATCAAAGCCGGAAAGAAACGTCTATTCCATCCAACATAATTCCCGTCCACTATCAACAAGAGATTAAGGGTGATCAGTTCCTCAATTTGTCAATAGACAACCGACAATCATGATGGGGCATAAACCATCTTTACCAAACTATAATAGCATTCCTTACATCCTGCGCACAAAACTACCTAAGGTACAAATCCTTAGTGGACACAAACCTTAGCTCCGCATTCCCTCCAGAACCGGAAACCACACTGTCCAAACAACACTTACAATCTTGCAATTTACAACACACTGAGCCAGCGCTCTACACCTGAAGCAACTTAGAGAAGTACCAGCTTCTCCCCCACTTATCTCATTCCAACACCTGAAGACAAAAGATTAGGAAACCAAAAAGTACCGACAGTGCTCCACACACATACCACGTACTAAGGGACAACCAACATCGACAGTATTCAACTGTCACACCAACTGACTCAACAACTTGGCCGGACGGACCGACCTGCTCTGATACCACTTATGTAACACCCCAATTCCCATCGAGAATAAATAATACATAAATAAAATCAGAGTAACTAAAAATTTATTTTTCCGACAGAAACAAGGATGTCACATTTTAATAAACAAAAGCATCATCCCTGCTCATAAATTTGATACATAGCATAAAATAGATTACCCTCAATTGGGAAACTTTTCCATATAAAGGTAATACCCAATATATTCAACAATTATATACATTAATAACATAATCGTTTCCCCGACTCCCGTGCTACGTATCAGAGCAGACACCAAGACCGACAACAGAACAGAGGGCTAGTCTCCACAAAAGACCTCCAACAACTCTAATCTGCAATGCCTCATAGAGCATCATAAAACATCAGAAGGGTGAGAAATAACAACTATAACAAGATTGCATAATAATATGCCACAACACAAATAAATTCACATATATAATATTTCTCACCACATACATCACATACTAACACATATAGCATGTCACCAATACATAACATATTCCTAACAATCCAACCACATAGCATATCACATTTATGACCTATGAAAACACATCACGACATCACATATCATATGTTTATACACAAAACATATTACTCACAACCAATGCATTTATCACCTATGCATAATAATTCACCAAAGCTATCACAAGCTCACACATAATCAATCCATTCATGATTTATGCAAATGCACAGAGACCGACACAACGACTCTATGCAATGCATATGCGGGTACCGACTCATCACCCGAGCTCAATTGAAGAACTCAATGGAAATATCCTCCCTGCCGGGCCTACGATATTTCCCCATCGCTCATACCATCATGGCATTCGATGTTTCTGGATTGTTCACGCAGACACAATCCGATTGCTCAAATCCCACAAGGGCACACAATCATTCTGAAGATTCCCACGGAATCAAGTGTAACTCATCGCAACGATTACACCCATTGACTACGCAATGTTCAGAGGATCCTCAAATGATCATTTGTGTAATCAATCACTCACACCCAACAGGGACGTGATATTACACCCGATTCTCCACGGAATCACGACACATGAATGCATGTCATGATGTTTCTCATACAAAATGACCACATACACTCATGCAATGCACACATATTTCACAATATAGTCATGCATATACCATTAAATACACACATTGCAATTTCTTACCTTTCGGCCATAATTCATCACCACAACATGTCATCACATGCATTATCATCACACAACAGCATACAAGTCATATGACATCCATATCCACAGCACATTGCATAATACACTTCATCATATTCATGCATTAAAAACAATTCAAACAATGTATTTCATCACATACCACAACAATCATACAATCACAATTACTTCCACAAGGGATTCACACCACAAAGGTTACCCACAACACATCATAACGACATACATTGATATTCAATCAAACAATGTATTTTACCACACAACAACATCATTATCACATCGAACACAAACAACACAACAAAACCTACAAAACCATTAATCATCTCCTACCAAATATTCTTGGTTAAATCATGGTCTAACATCACCATTTAATAGCATATCAGGTTATCTATCTATGGCCTCAAGTCCCACATCAATCGGACTCGCGATTCGGGAGTTACGGTAGAAACATAAAACACACTTTTCACACATACATCACTTTTTCATATTTTTCTTATCAATCCAAAGCTTAAACATATGATCATATTCCACTATCACAAAGAGCATTGAAAGAGCTTTCCAACGCATCCGACCGTGCCTCAATCCGATTTACGGATCAAAAGTTATGAATTTTTGAAAATAATATTTTTCTGAAACTTACAGTGGTAATCGGTTAGCAGATATGCTGTAACCGGTTACTGGCTAGAAAACAGCCCAGAAACGTCATTTTTCAAAGGGTAACCGGTTAGCACATATGCTGTAACCGGTTACTGCGTAACAGAACCCAAAAAATCTCATTTTTCTTCATTCTAAACCATTCTAACACATACCTAAACATATTGGGACATCAAAACAATTATGAAAGGTTCAATCCACACCTAACCCGACTATACTACACGATTTATACCGAGTTTCAACCGTGAAAACATCAATTTCTATCAATTATTCACAATTCCAACCAATTGGAAAACATATATTTTTCATCCAAACATTCAAACAAAACATACATATACATATACAAGCATGATATAATCGAAATTTCTCACCCTTACCCGATTATTCGCGCTTTAAACGGAGTTTTCCCGATTTTTCCTCTTTCTCCTCTTCTCTCTTTCTTTCTTCTCCTTCTTTCTCTTTTTCTCTTCTCTTTCTTTTTTTTCTTCTTTCTCTCATTTTCTCTCTATCTCTTTCTATTTATATAAAAACAAATATCTAACCCCCAAAAAGACCAAAATACCCCTCAGCTCAATTATCTCCTAAACGCTCTCAAAATGCGATAAAATATAAACAATGATGAAAAATAACATTTTGTCAAATAAAAGTCAATAATAAAATAATATAAAACCAAAACCAATTAAATCTACTCTCTTAAATAAATCATAACAAAACTGGGGCGTTACACAACGCGCGCGCCCGTGCGGACGCACGGGTCTTTTACTAGTTACTGCTTAAAATTTAAGGTACATGCACACTAGAATCCAATGCTTTTGTCAAGAACCATTCGTTGGAATAAATAATTGATCTTTTACTAATTTAAGACAAACACCTTTTTAAAAATTCAAACTCGTCTCTTCTTTTTTCAGACATTTCATTATGAGATTCAAATTACACATTCTTTTCTATATTAACACTCTGGTAATTAAAGGTGAACAAAAGCAATTTTTATTTAAATTATTTAACAACAATAATCAATCATAATCACATATTTACATTAACAGAACCAAACATACTTTGATAATTACATGTCAACAAAAACAATTTTAATATAAATTATTTAAACAGCATCAATCCATCATTATCACATATGAACCAAACAAAAATTAATTTATGTCATCTCATTTTTAATAAAAAATAATTATATTAAATTCAAATCTCGTCACCAGAAAGTCCAACACTCTATAATATTTCATATATTTTTTTAAAAAACCAAATGTTATCCGGTAGTCTATAAGTAAGTTCAATTAATTAAATTACAAATCTTTTTGAAATATACACATATTGACAAGCATTCATTTATTTTTTTCAAAATCAATCAACCATCATCTAATTTTTTTGTATGTGTTATATCGATAAAGTTTTATTTTAAAAATGAAGGAAATAATATTTAATATTGGTTATTTATTTATAATATATTACAAGGTTTACATTTTAATATTTTCATTAAAAGAAAAACATTTTAAATAAGAGACCACCTATAGGAAAAACACACAAAATAAGATCAATTAAAGTGTATAAGATCCCTTTGTTATTCTTTCTCTTCCACTTTAGACTGTGCTAAAGTCGTTGAGAAGTGAAGTGATCCTCCTAAGCAGCATTACTTTACAGATTACAGTTGCCTAGCATTTTGGTGGAACTTTTTTTTGTTGATTTCATGTTTGTGAAACAACTTTTAAGTTAGGTTGTCTTACTTTAGTTACTTATTCCTCTCTTTTTTTTATACTTGGCACTAGTGCAGAAATATGAAATTACACCCATTTTTTATATATTTAACACCCGTTATTGGAGGGTATGAATTCAACGGGTGAGAAATGTCTGACAAATTTACACCCATTTTAAAACGGATGTAAATTTAATATTATATTACACTCTTTTTTATAGAAATCGGGTGTAAATTTTTACATATATACAGTTATAGATGGAATATTACACCATTTTTTTGTTTAAAATGGATGTATATATATATATATATATATATATATATATATATATATATATTCCTTTTTACACCCTATTTTATAGAAAATGGGTGTAAATTTTATGTTATATTACACTTTATTTATAGAAATCGGGTGTAAATTTTTACATATATAAATTTATAGATGGAATATTACACCTTTTTTGTTTAAAATGGATGTATATATATATATATATATATATATATATATATATATATATATATATATATATTCCTTTTTACACCCTATTTTATAGAAAATGGGGGTAAATGTGTAAATAATTGTATTTCAATCAAACGAATTTACACCCAATTTTTATAAAAATCGGATGTAGAATGAGCAGTAAATACCTTAGAGGTTTGCCAATTTACACCCCATATTGTCTTAATGTTGCATACTACAATTTAAAGTCTAGATTGGAATTGCAGCAAATTATCATGATTTAATTTATAAATATGCTTTAAGAATTTCTACATATTATACAAGTGATTAGTACTCAGGCAGCAACAAGAATGCTCTTATAAATGGAAAAGTTAGGGTTGTTTGTTTCTTACTTTTGGCTATGATGAAACCGTGTATCATGAACCTTTACAAAACAATTAGTAAGTTCAAAATTACATAGGGAGTTGAATAGTGTTAAGGCTTTTTTTTTTCAATTTATCAATTCATTAGCCAAAAGTATCATGAAGCTATATAAAAACAATTAGTAAGTTCAAATTTCCATAGAATACAGAAACCTACATATGATATTGGCAATAATAAACCCCAATTTGAATGTTTGAAGTGTGATCGTGTCATGGAGGAAACTCCAATTTAAAGAATAGAAAAATAAAATATAGTCACATGATGAAATTTTCTATTCACATGCATAATTATGCGAACTATGCAATTGAAAAAGAAATTTTTGATAGCCATTTAAAGAAGGATGTGCAAAGTACAATTGTCACCTTCTAAATAATTTCCCCATATTTAAAATTATACATTGTTGAAACCATGTCATTCCAAAGTGGTTGCTAATATATTTTTCCTTTTCCTACTTCAGAATCATGAAGGTTAATGAGTAATGACAATACTATTTATGATTGAGATCATGAAACACCACCACATTGCTGCGTAGGTTCCGAAGCCAAAAGCCAAAAGCCAAGTAGGTTCCGAAGCTCCGTAATGCTTGCGTACATGATTAACTATTTGATGGTATTGGTTGCTCGCCACTTGCTGACTCTTGGCAGGTGAAGCACCACCACATTGTGTGGAAGGCATCTGCTTTGGATCATTGCTCTGGAGGAAGTTCCCTTGAAAGCTTAACCTATATGGGAATTAAAGAATTAAAGAATTTACGACACAAAATGAAGCTTGTTCATTTTTCCAAACACAACAACATAATATATTGCTCTCATTTTATCTTGTAGTGATTTTCATGTTTGATGTTACCGAAAGGTGTGTTTAAGTTGATATTATTATGAATTAAAAACCAAAAGCTTCTAAATTTTACAAACCATCATTGCATAATATCAATCAACATATTATATTAAGGAGAAACAAAATCAAGCAAACTCACCATTGTGGTAAATGAAGCAATTTGTTAGTTCAAGCCATCTAAAGTTCATAATTTGACACAAGTTTTCTCGTAGTCGAACTTCAAACCATGCAAAAACATTTTAATTAGTTGAATACCATTTTAGTTAGTGAGAATGCCTTGAGAAATAAGATCTGAAATTAAATAAACTATAAGATAGGAAATTCAAACAGACCTCTTATGTTAGGGCCACTCTTCCATGAGTTTCCTTTTCTCTTCAAGCCCAAGAGTAGGAGAAAATTCTAATGGATGGTAATGTTCATATAACAGCTGCCTTTTCTCATTATATTCCAGATTATCCTGCTGCAAAAGACCATGATCGCCTACAAATAATACACTTTATGTTATAATAAAAAAGAAAAGAAATTTGAAGTGTACTCAAACCTCCATATTAATAGCCTCGGTTCAATTTGATTAATCACTGTCATCATAGTTGCTGTGAATGGATGTTTTATCGCTGCAAAGAACATACATTCCAGCCATTTCTTCAATAACAGTCATTCTCTTTGTAATTGCACCTTGCTGTGAAAGCTTATGAGAACCAATAGCCATAGTAACAGACAAATCAAGTTGGCATCGCAATCGGGATTCCTCCGATCAAAAACACCAAAAGTTTATCTAGATTTATTGACAATAAAAATACCTGGCTATGTTGAGCACGCTCATCAAGGCCAGGGATACATAATTTGAAGTAGGGAATGATGACACTACGGTATCAGAACTGGGTGCCAACAACGGTTCAAGCCAATGACTCCCCCACATCCTAGCAACATCAAGTGGAAGCCACCTGAGGGAAAATTCAAATCGGTATCGGTATGTTTTAGAGTAAGCAAACTTTATACTTTAACTTCCATTCACATTATCTTACCCATTGTAGTTCAACGTCATTCGAGTTGCACCTTTTGCAAGGAGGATCTGAAAAAATAACAGCGCTATTAACAAATCCAAAGCATGTTTTTACACACGCAATAAGCTGTTTTTCTGAAGAGCTTATGGAATAAGCTGAAAACAGCAGCTTATGAACATGTCATAAGTTATTTCTATAACCGCTCTCAAACTGTTTCACAAGTGGTTATGTAAATGTTGGTAGATAAACTCAAATAAGTCAACCTAAAGTCTATGCAGACTCTTCATGGAAAATGCCATATTGAATATCACACGTCAGCGTTAAGATATTCTTACCTAGCAGCATTTTAAATTGCCACCACAAGCAGCATAATGCAATGGAGTGCTTGCAGCCTCTATATCAATGCGCATCGGTAATTTTCAGGAAGGGCGGGAGAAAAACAAGAACATACTTTATCATCATATTAAACAAAAGATTTACCTATTAAATCCATTGATGTTCCATAATGATATGTTGCAGCTGATATATTTGCATTAAGATCAAGTAACAGTTGTACACAATCGAAATACCCGTTCAATGCAGCCATGTGAAGTGCGGTAATACCAGCATCAGCCGTCTTGTTTACAAACTTGGACAACGTACTGCACTGGAATTAAGTAAATAAATAGCAAGAATATAACATAGAGAAATTAAAACTATATTGTATACTCGGCAATGTTCTAAATTGTAGTCTGCAATCGCAATTTCAATTACATCGGCCGCATTTGAGAATTCAACGCATTTGAGAGTTACAATGAAGAGGAATTACAGACCTTTATTCGTTTTTCCTTTTCGTATTTGATCCATCTCCCACATCAGCATCCACGCTAGCATTCAGAGTTTCATAAGAAGCATTTGGAATGAAGTCAGCCACGATAAGTCTAATACATCTAACATGCCCACTGACAGCAGCAAAGTGAAGAGTTATCCTCCCACTGAGATAATCTGCTTTCATAACCTGTTATTGAATCTAGTTAGTCTCAACATGGTTATCTGATATACATGCAAGACATATCTTGACTCGTTACAAAACTGAACCCAATTGATGCGAATCTCTAGTGCGTATCTATTTTGGACACGATTCGAAAGATAGGTAATCTAATTCATAATTTGATTCTTGATTTGATAGGCATGATTCACAAAATGAAACATTGACCGTGTAACTTGAATCGTTCCAATTTTACCAGAGATATCATATAACTGAAAGAGGGATAAAGGGGGAAAATTGATTACGATACTCACATTGCATCTGTAGAGCACAAGGGTCTGTACAACTTCCCAATGACCATGTCTACAAGCTTGCATCAAGGCTGTCTATAAATCAAGGATCAAAGTAAGCCAAAGTTAAAAATCTTATTTAGAAAATCATATTCTTAGTCAATGAATCAATCATATACATGTAACGAAAAGGAAACTAAGATACACCAACACCAAAGCTTTTATACACTACACAAATAATTTCCCAACAGAAAGCTCTAGGTATACTCTATCTATAATCTCTAACACATCTTAAGCTATATACAGTAAGTTAGTAACACAACATTTCTTTAAAATTCAAACAATAAAGAAAGGGAAACTCTAAAGCCTGAAGATCAAAACCACCTTCTCAGGAAGTGGGGAGTGCTTCCTTCTTCCTCCGCTTCCGGAGCTTTATCAGCAGTTCCGCCACCACTATCATACTTGTTGCGGTGAAAATCGGATAACAAATTATTAATTAATTTGCATCGTATTTCTTTTACAACCGACTTTGATTTATCCAAAGGGAAGGTTCAAGATCGTTAGAAAAACCTATAGGGAAAGATCTAAGGTTCGGGGGTTGGTTACGCCTAGGGAATGTATTAGCACCCTAAACGTTCGTAGTATTCTACGGGAACCTCTTGTTTAAGTTTGTGTTAAGACACGATAGAGAAATGATATAGAAGATCATTCTCCGATGAAATCGTGCCATACGAAAAGAAAAAGTGGAGACCTCGTCTTGAGTCACAAACTCTCGTTGACTAGTCGAAGGTAACCTATCACGATCTCAAAGTATAGGAAGAGATCTCAATGATCACTCACTACAAATTTGAAATAATGAAGGTTCATTGCTCCGCTAACAACGTTCGTGAATAAAGAAATACTTCATCGGTCAAAAATGAAAATGAAGATAAATGCGACGGGAAGTGAAAATAAAGTCGATCTCGTCTTAATCATGATTTAATCGTGAAAACGATAATCTATGATATTTGACTTTCATTGACCGGTAAAATAAAAGAAGTTGCCTCATATATATCACGACTTAGTGATTTGAAATAAATCGATACAAAGTCGTGATTTTGCAATATCATCGGCCCAAAAAGAAAGACAAATGGGCTCGAGATGGAAATAAAGTCGGTCTCGTCTAAATAAAGATTTAACTCAATAAATCGAAAATATTTTGATTAGAACTTCATTGACCAATAAAAATAAATAAAAGGAGGTCTCATACTAATCAAGAGATCTATTGATTTTGATAAATCAACAAAACATGATTTTGTGAGATCATTGGCCCAAATAAAAGAAAATGAACTCAAAGCGAAAGTAAAGCCGGTCTCATCTAAATAAGGATTTTAGATCGATAAATCGAATACCTTTTTAATTAGATTTTCATTGACCGATAAAATAAACAAAAATGGCCTCATATTTATCAAGACTTTTCT
Organism: Lathyrus tuberosus; assembly: GCA_022829125.1. Lineage (NCBI taxonomy): Eukaryota > Viridiplantae > Streptophyta > Magnoliopsida > Fabales > Fabaceae > Lathyrus > Lathyrus tuberosus. The sequence goes on along the minus strand of JALAZF010000808.1, from coordinate 856,867 downwards.
AGTGATTTTTAAAATAAATCAAAGTCATGATTTTGTTAGTGTCATAGGCCCTAAAATAACAAAATAAATTGACATGTAGATATAAAAAAAACTATACTCAATTAAATATTAAACTTGTCTGAAATAACAATAAGAATAAAGTGAAAATTGGTTTTACAAAACATTAAGAGAACTAAGAAGACAATGGGGGGCGTGAGGATCCATGGGGGTGCGAACAAACTACCACGCCTGTGGGCTTATGCGCCCACCCAACATCTCTAAAATTACTGGACCCCCCATGGTCATCACAAACCGGGTCAAAACCAAGAATCAATACCTTAAATTGACACAAGACTTCCATTAAAAAGTAAAAAAAGAAAAAAGTGTCCTAGAACAAGTGTAACATCACGATGAGAAGGCCAAAGACTCAAAACTTAACACGCATGGTCAGAAGAAAAAACAAAAAAGAGAAGAAACGAAGATCGAACTATCTCGTTTCAACCTTTCCTTGCGAACAACGATCTCCCTCCGCCTACGTTTCGATTATTCTGACTCCGGTTTGAGATCTCTCTTCTCCTATTTTGTTCGGTTTCAACTCTTCTTCTCAATCTCTCTGTTGTGCTGATTTGATTGTTTTGGGTTGGAGAAATTGAAGAAGATGGAGGTTGGATTATTTGGGTTGAAATAGAAGAAAATTGGGGTTGAAGGTTAGTGATTATGGAGGTGAAGAGTGATGAAAACACTGCAGGTTTTTTGTGTTGTTTGAGGTCGTGTTATGGTTGTTGTCGGTTTGTGGATGTAGCAGCTTGATGGAATGAGAGTTCATGAGATTACAAGTTCCTTCGGTTGTGGCAAAAAAGTGACGGAAAAGTTATGGTTTTGTGGTATGGAAAGGATATGAAACAGGTTGCGAAAGGGTTGTTTTAAGGCGTGATGATGACGAAGGTTGAAGAAGGTTTTTGGATTTGGGATTTCTGAGAATATTGATTGAGCGTGATTTGGAAGAAGGTTGAATGAGATGGTGTTAGGGTTTCGTTTTCCTGAATTTGGAGTGATTAGGTTTGAGTTGGCGGTGGCTTGTTTCAGATGATGGAGGCAGAGGGTGGTTTAAGAGGTAAGCCGACAATGGTTTTGTCGTGACTTTCGGCGAGAAACAGTGACGTTCTCGTTGCAGCTGTTGGACGACAATAACATGGTCAGATTTGGTTGGTGTAAGATGGTAAGTTGTGAAGGATATTGGGTTTTGAAAAAAAAAACAAAAATGTTCGATTTGGTTGTTCTGTAACAGGAAACTAGTCTCTTTTCTGAAAGAAAAATGGGGAAGATAGCTTTTGGTTTATGAAAAGGTTATGATTTTTGTAGTGAAAATGAGAAGTGTTGGCTTGCAACTTTATTTCTGGATGAGGGTACTGCTGAAATTTTGAATTGATTCGATGATTTAGTCCTTGAAACAAGTTTCTGTGTGTGAATCTTCTTTTCCCCCTTTCTGGAGTTGTGGTTGCGTTGTTAAATAGAAATGAGGAAAAGTCTGTATGTCGTACGGTTCGCGTGGCAAGGTGGGGAGCCGTAGGCTTTGTGTAGAGTGGTGGGGTCGTTGGTTTTGCTTGCTGGAGAGGTTTTAGGAAAAAGTTTGGTTTTGTCTTCTGCAGAAGCTTTGTACAGTTAAGGAAGGAATTGTGGTTAAGGAAGAAAAGTTTGGGATAATGAAAATGACATTTAAAAAAAAGAGTAATAATATTAACCAATAATAATAATAATGATAATAACTGAAATAATATAATGAAAATGATAATTATAAAATATAATAATGAGAAATAATAATAATAATAATAATAACAAATAGTAATAATAATAACAAAAATAACAAGATAAATAAAGAAACTATATTAATAATAAAACTAATCTAATGATTTTAAAAATAATAGATAAAATAAACAAAATTCTAAACGAAAAATAAAAATTCTAAAAATTCAAACATAAAATTAAATCTAGTGATTACGTCTGAAAAAAATTCAATTAAAAAAAAATATAAGAAATTTTCGGGACAAAACAGACAAAAAACAGAATAATATCAGGTGATAAAATTAAATAGAAGAAAAAAAAATGCACGACTAGTGAGTAATGGACTAAAAACTGTAAATGCAAAAACAGATGATCTAAAATGATATGACGATGATCAAATGAATCTGAGGGTAAAATTTGGGGTGCAACAATACTCATCCATACATTCCTCTCCAACCACTACCTTGTTATTCTCTTCTTTCAACTTCCCGTCCCTTCCTTCACCAAGCGTTTCTTTCACCCTCATCGGTGATCAGTCTCTCTTCATCCTCCAAATCTTCCTAGTCTGAGCGACTGCGACAACGATGGCTCTAGCTCCGGTATCTTCTCCTGAATGTTCGGCTGGGTAATCGGATTCAGATTAGCGTAATCTGCGAAACGACTTCTTCGGGTACGGAACTCATGCATCGTAGGGGTAACGTTTGTCCATGAAGAAAACAGAGATTCGCGAAGATTCGATAGTCATGATCAGTGAAGACAAGAACAAGAGAGTGAACAATGTGCTTGTTGATGATAACGAGAGAGTGAGGATCGATGAGAAATTAGGGTTTGTGATTAGGGAATTTTTTGGAGATTTGTGTGTGTGTGTGTGTGTGGGGGGGGGGGGGGGGGGACGGAAAATGAAGCGATATGTTGTAGTTGTGGATTTTCTAGTACAGAGATGGACAAAGAAAGAGAGATAGAAATATTAGAGAGAAGAATTGCTCCGCTTTTCAAAAACAGCTTTGAGAAACACCAAACATATCATATTTTATATATTTTATTAGTAAAGATACAATTTTTTTTTGTTTGTAGGATAAAAGCTACACTAATTACTAAAATTTCAGAGAATCTAACAAATTTTCTTTTTCAATTGAAGATTTATGGTATTTCACTTTAGGCTTAGGTTTTTTTGTTTGTGAATGTGATGTTTAAGGGATTATGTATAATTTGATAAGTTAAATTGGGTATAAATTCAGACTTATGAGTTTGTCCCTTTTTTTAAGTTGTTCAACATAGTAAGATTGAAGTAGTTCAAGTTAATGGGAGTTTAAAGAAAAATGGGATTTAGAGAGAAATGAGTTTGATTGATAGAAATAATTAAATTTGATATTGATATTGATATGTGTTTTGTTATTATTTATTTATAAAATATTAATTTAATAAATTTACATCTATTAATTTATTTACTTACACAAATAATACTTAATAAAATATAATGTGGTTTATTAATATGTTTAAGGTTAATATTTAAAGTTATTAAACTAAATTATTTTTCAGCTAATCTTAATTTACACTCATTTTTCCTTAAACGGGAGTAATATAGATATTATTATAGTAATGATTTTAATTTATTATAATAATATTTTTAATTTATACCCGGTTTTCCTTAAACGGGAGTAATAGAAATATTATTATAGTAATGATTTTAATTTATTATAATAATGTTTTTAATTTACACCATTTTTTATAAAATAGGGTGTCTATTGTTACGTACTGCTACTTTAAATGACATTTTATTTATAAATTTTTCACTGTGTTTATTATTTACACCTGTTTTCAGTATAATGGGTATAAATTTTAAAATTATATTCATCACTTTGTACTAGTGTGGTGAAACAACTTTGTCTTCAATTTTTTTGTTTGTTTTGTTTTACATTAGTTACCTTTTCTTTTTTTTAGTAAACTGTGACGGAAAAAGCTCAGAAACACAAGACACTAACTAATAGGTCTTACAAAGAAGGCATATAAATCTTCTTGAACCGAGAACTACCTTCATAAATCCTACTACAACCTTGACACCCTTGCTTAGCCAAAAAATCTGCACTCCTATTCACCTTTTGATATATATGTTCAATAGCTTGCTCATCAAACTTGTTTCCCAACTGCTTTAGATGCAGTAATAAATTGAAACTATGCAGAAACGGTATCTCATCTATTGTTTCAATGTCCAAAAACAATATTGTTGTGGAGGAGAATTATTGGATGGCTTGGAGTTGTGGTTCCCGTGGATGGATCTATGGTGGAACACCTTAGAGTTTGGATATCTTCCTTAAATATTGAGGGGGTCACAGTTAAGAATGCAATAGGTTTGTGGCTTATAGTTTGTTGGTATGTGTGGAAAGTTAGGAATGATATTCTATTTAATGATGCTTTTTGGATAGAAGAGGATATAGTGCATAAGATCATGAGTATAGCTTGGAGATGGATTGGTAGAAAATACAATTTTACATGTAATTACTATGATTGGTTCAAATCGCCTATAGATTTTTTGTAATGGCGGTTGATCGGTTGGTTTATGTAAATGGGTCCGGATACCCCTATTGTATCCGTATTTTGAATATATTTGTTTATTAAAAAAAATATATTGTGGATCTTGATCAACCTCTTGCAACATTGTTGCCACTTCCTATTATCCACTTGAAGTTGCACTTTCATATAACCACCTTCTCACGTAAGTTGAAGACTATTTAAAATTCCCTACATCTCAACTAAAATATTATTAGTTATCACAATATCCTTGCTGGAACCTTTAAGCCAAGTACATGTGCTTGTTCTCAACAGCCCCCCTCACCCGACCTTGACATCATTCCACACTGAACCATCCATATTTAAGCAAATCCAATTTTTCTATGGCAGATTCCACCTCCCCTGTAAAGTGCTAGATGGAAAAGTAGATATTTGTTTAGTCGTGGTGCAATAGCGACAATAACAATGATCATGTTCCAAAATATCTGCAACAACATTAGACGGTAAAGGACAATACTCCTTATGTAACTTATAATTTCTCCACTTCCGTATCGAATGGCGAGCTATATCCCATAGGGCCTTCCAATCCTGGAATCTGGGTTTCAAAATGTTAAGAAGATTGAGGTGGAGCCAAGTACCAAACTCAGGTTGAAAGAATTTATGCTTGTTATTGTTGCTAACAAGCTGAGAGCAAATCTGTCCAGCCAAGCTGCAGCCACGAAGAGCATGAAGAGTGGTTTCCTCATGTTTTCTGCAGTTATCACAAACAACATCCCTTAACCTAAGATGTCCAAGAACATGGTTAGTAGGAATACCATTATGGCGTAACTTCCAAATAAAACAACGAACTCACTCCGAAGCATTAATCTTCCAAAGGACCTTCCACTCTAAACTCACGTTGACATCACGGTTGTTGTCAGTACTTGCGAGATGCATGTACATTGAAGCTATGGAGAATTTCCCATCAATCGCCCCACTCCACAATCTCAGAACTGTGACTAGGAGGGTGAATGGATTTCAACTTAGCTAGGCTAACATGATCAATCAAATCGGCCAAAAGCATTTAATTCCAGTCACCAGTATTGTCCACCATCTGGTAAACAACATTAGTACGATCTATTCTACAATGATGGCTGTAAACCATAGATCTTAGATAAAATTCCGGTTCAATCTAAGCATCCTTCCAAAATCTAGTAGTCTTACCATTCCATAACTCCCAAAATGTCATGCCCTCAAAATGAGGCCAGCACATAGCCAGATTTTCCCAAAGACTAGAGTATGTCCCCTTAGCACTCTCAGTATCCTTATGGGGCATGTTGTTAATATAGTTACTTCTCACGACCTCGCACCACAAGGAATGACAACCACTTTGAAAACTCCAACTAAGCTTTGTTGAAAGCTGTTAAAAGCTGTATTTTTGGAAATTTTACAAGGGTAATCGATTACTCAAATGTTGTTAATCGATTACACCTGCTAGTTTTCCAAAAATAACAGATTTTAACAGCATGTCACTTTAGTTGGAATTTTTTTATTTTAGTTGTTGTATTCTCTCATGTGTATAAATACATTGATGTAATCTCAATTCCAAGTTAATGCCAATTTTCATTCATCACTATTACTCTCTACCCTAATTCTCTCTCTCTCAATTCATCTTCTTCCCCAAGTTTCTTTTCCACCATTGTTACTACCTCCATAATTCTGCTTTTATGTTTTATGTTGTTCTAACATTTGGCATCAAGAGCACTGGTTATTGATCCTAATCTGCTGCAACAACAATGACTACCGTTTCCAATGATCGAATTCCCACCAATCTCCCAATTCTTGATTCGAAGAACTACGACAAATGGGCGAAACAAATGAAGGTTCTGTTTGGTTATCAAGAGGTTCTTGAGATCGTCATCAATGGAGTTACACCGTTAGGGGCAGATGCTAACGATGCTCGTAGGGCTACATACAAGGAAGAAAAGAAGAAGGATTACAAAGCTCTATTCTTGATTCATTCGTGTGTTGATAACGACAATTTTGAGAAGGTTGGTGATTGTGAATCCGCTAAGCAAGCATGGGAAATCTTGGAGAAAGCGTATGTCGTTGTCGTCAAAGCGAAGGTGGTAAGGTTACAAACTTACAAACGTCAATTCGAGTTAACGCAAATGGAGGACAAAGAAACGATCAAAGATTACATCACGCGCATTACCCGGTTAGTCAACCAAATCAAGTCATGTGGCGAAACGATCCTTGAGCAGAATGTTGTATCGAAAGTGTTGGATTCGTTAACATCACGTTTCGATAACATTGTTGTGGCTATTGAGGAGTCGAAGGATCTAACGACTTTGAGCAAAGATGAGTTGTAAAATTTGTTAGAGGCGCATGAACAAAGGATGGATGAGAGAAGTGCCGACAAAGCCAAAGCGGAGATCGCTTTGCAAGCGCGTCTACATGAGAAGAACAAGAGATCGAAAGGGAAGTGGACTTCTAAAAGTAAGAAGAATTTTGGTGGAAAAGATCCACAAAATTCAAAGAGTGAAGGAAGCTCCAAAGAGGGTAATCAAAGCACCCACAAGCCGTTTGACAAAAGTTCTGTGAAGTGTTACAATTGTCAAAAGCTTGGGCATTTTACGAAAGAATGTCGCTCAAAACGCAAGGAAAAGGATGCGGATGAGGCTAAGGTTGCTAGGGAAGAGGTAGACGATGAAGATACCCTTCTTGTGATGATTACGAAAGAGAATTATGGCATTGTTGATGCTGCTGGCAGCAGCTACTGTGATGACAGTTTGCGGGACAACAGTTGTACTGTGTCGGAAAGTGGCGGAAAAATGCGTTCGGGTCGAAATGCATTACTTACCATGGGTGATGGAGTTCAAAGTAAAGACGAGTGGTACTTGGATTCCGATTGTTCAACACATATGACGGGTCAAAAGGATTGGTTTGTGTAAATCAATCAAGCGGCAAAGAGTAAAGTCAAGTTTGTCGACGACACCACTTTAAGAGCCGAAGGGGTAGGAGATGTTTTGATCGGAAGAAAGAATGGTGGACATTCTAGGATCAAAGATGTCTTGTACATACCGGGAATTAAGTGTAATCTTTTAAGCATTGGCCAATTACTTGAAAGAGGTTACTTAATTCGGTTGGAGAACAAGATGTTACGCGTTTTAGATTCAAATGGTATGTTGATTCTAAAAGCACCGATGGCTGCCAACAGAACTTTTAAGGTTGAGTTAAAGGTTATAGAGAATCGTTGTTTAGCTACCGCGGCAAGTAGAGATGAGTGGTTATGGCATTACCGTCTTGGTCACCTTAATTTTAGGGATCTCAAAATGTTGCAACAAAGTGAAATGGTAACGGGGCTGCCACACATTAGTGTTCCGACAGAATTGTGTGAGGAATGTGTGACGAGTAAGCAACACAAGAATGTGTTTAGCAAGGATGCGGGTCGAAGAACCAAAGGCTTACTTGAGGTGGTGTATTCCGATGTTTGTGAACCAATGCAAGTAGAGACTTATGGTGGCAATCGATATTTTGTTACGTTTATTGACGACTTTAGTAGGAAGCTTTGGACATATCTTATCAAGAGGAAGGATGAGGTATTTGGAGTGTTCAAGAGTTTCAAATCCATGGTGGAGCGTCAAAGCGGTCGGAAGCTCAAAATTCTCAAAACGGATGATGGAGGTGAGTATACCTCTAGTGAGTTTGGGAAGTTTTGTGACCTTGAGGGTATTGTGCGTGAGGTGGTGCCTCCATATACGCCTCAACAAAACGGAGCTGCCGAGAGAAAAAATCGTACAATAATGAACATGGTGCGTAGTATGCTTTGTGGGAAGAAATTGCCTAAGGAATTGTGGGGTGAGGCCGTGTCTACAGCCACCTACTTGTTGAATAGGTGTCCTACTAAGAAGCTGGAGAAGATTACACCAGAAGAGGTTTGGAGTGGTTTCAAACTGAGTGTGAATCATTTGCGCGTTTTTGGATCGATTGCATATCGTCATGTACCGAATCAACTTAGAAAGAAGTTGGATGATAAAGGTGAGAAATTGACATTTGTTGGATATCACTTTACTGGAGGGTACACGCTGTTTGATGAGAGGAATCGGAAAATCGTGATAACCCGGGACGTGCTGTTTGACGAAATAAAAACTGCTGAAACAGCAGGTGTAATAGATTACCCAAATGTTGCTAACCGATTACACCCTGCTGAACAGCAGCAGTTTGTTGATTTGTTTGATGCTGAGAGTTCTGATGCCGCTGTACCTGCACCTACTGAAGCGGAAAATGGTGTTGTGAATAATGGTAGACCAGTGAGGCAAAGAGCCTTGCCTCATAGACTCCGAGATTGTGAGAGGTTCCAAGATAATGAAGTGAACAATGATGGTGATTTTGTTCATTTTGCACTTATGGCCGAATCTGAACCGGTAAATGAGGAGGAAGCCTTAAGTGTTCCTAAATGGATATGTGCAATGAAATAGGAGCTGGAATCTATTGAAAAGAATGGTACTTGGGAGTTGGTCGATTTACCACATGGAAAGAAACCGATTGGTGTGCGATGGGTCTATAAAGTCAAAGCAAATCCTAAAGGTGAAGTAATCAAGTACAAAGCTCGATTAGTTGCCAAAGGGTTTTTGCAACGTGAGGGGATAGACTACGAGAAGGTATTCGCACCGGTGGCTAGATTGGAGACTATTCGTTTGGTTGTTGGAATTGCGCATAGCAACAATTGGGTGATTTACCAAATGGATGTGAAATCTGCGTTTTTGAATGGTCCTCTTGATGAGGAGGTTTATGTGGGGCAGCCACCCGGTTTCGTGATTAAAAATCAAGAGAAGAAGTACTACAAGCTACACAAGGCGTTGTATGGTTTGAAACAAGCTCCGAGAGCTTGGAACAAACGTATAGACGGCTTTCTTATTGACATCGGTTTCAAACAGTGTGTATCCGAACATGGTGTTTATGTGAGATCGGATACTATTAATGGTGTTATTATACTTTGCTTGTATGTTGATGATCTCTTGATTATGGGAAGCAATGACAAGAGTATTTCAAGGTTCAAAGTGGAGCTCGTGAGTGAGTTTGAGATGACGGACCTTGGAGTCATGAGATACTTTCTTGGCATAGAGTTTCACAAGTCAAAAGTGGGGCTGCTTATGCATCAAAGAAGGTATGCTCTAGATATCTTGAAAAGGTGTGAAATGGAACAATGTAGTGCTTCTAATACACCTTGTGAGGCTAGACTTCAGCTGTCCAAAAGTGATGATGAGGATGATGTGGACCCAACACTTTACCGGAGTTTGATTGGATCGTTACGGTATTTGTGCAATACTCGACCGGATTTGGCTTTTAGTGTCGGTATTACGAGTAGATTCATGGAGAGACCTAAGGTGTCTCACTTGGCAGCGGTCAAGAGGATCCTTAGATATGTGAAAGGTACTCTTGGTTGTGGTATTTTGTTTCCCACATCGGATATGGGTCGCAAATGTACTTTACTTGGCTACACCAATTCTAATTGGTGCGGAGATAAAGATGATCGGAAATCTACGGCGGGTTACATCTTTATGTTCGGAAGTACACCAATCTCATGGTGTTCGAAGAAGGAACCAGTTGTAGTACTCTCTTCTTGTGAGGCCGAGTACATTGCGGCATCATTGAGTGCTTGCCAAGCTATGTGGTTAGTGAATCTTATGAAGGAATTGGGATGTGGTGATGATGATGCCACCACACTGTTTGTGGATAATGTTTCCGCGATAAATCTTGCGAAGAATCCGATTGCACACGGAAGGAGCAAGCATATTGAGATGCGGTTTCATTACTTGAGAGAATTGGTCGGTGATGGAAAGCTTAGATTGAGCTATTGCCGAAGCGAGGACCAAGTTGCGGATTTGTTGACCAAGGGTGTGACAAGTGAGGTGTTCAAGAGACTGTTGAAGAGCTTGAGCATGATGAACTTGGAGAAACTAAAGTGAGGTGGTGTGTTGAAAGCTGTTAAAAGCTGTATTTTTGGAAATTTTACAAGGGTAATCGATTACCCAAATGTTGTTAATCGATTACACCTGCTAGTTTTCCAAAAATAACAGATTTTAACAGCATGTCACTTTAGTTGGTATTTTTTTATTTTAGTTGTTGTATTCTCTCATGTGTATAAATACATTGATGTAATCCCAATTCCAAGTTAATGCCAATTTTCATTCATCACTATTACTCTCTACCCTAATTCTCTCTCTCTCAATTCATCTTCTTCCCCAAGTTTCTTTTCCACCATTGTTACTACCTCCATAATTCTGCTTTTATGTTTTATGTTGTTGTAACAAGCAAGGCAAGCCTCTTTCGTTGTCTCTAGCTTCATAAAACCTAAATGTTAGAACATGATTTGGTTCTACATCTAGACCTTTATGTTTTGATATAACAAAGTAGTATTTGTGTGAGAAAAATTTTGGTACCTTAACAGTTTGTTATTGTGTAGCTTTAATAGTCGGTTCTGATTCTGAGAATATGACGTGCAACGTCATCAATTTCTGAAATTTTGTGTTGCAACATTCATTTCTACTTTAATTCATTTCTAAGATGTTTATGAGTAGACGTTATGTTGTTGCTCCAATGTTCTATCTGATTTTGCTTCTGGATGTGACACTGATCACCAAGCTTCTGAAGAATGGCAAGCTTTTGAAGTTTCTGTTTCTAAGCTGAACACTCTGAAGATTTTCAATCCAGACGCTGTCAAAAGGTTCTAACTGAAGATTCTGAAGACTCTAATCACAATTATGTGTTTCTTTGTTTTCATGCTTCATAAATTTTCTACCAGAAGCCTGTGAATATGAAGATAAGGATAAAAGGATACGTGTTCAAATAGTACATGGTGTAGCACCCTTTTTCTACCCCAACAAATACACTAATAACACGACAAATATTCAGAGTATCATCCCACAAAGGGAATCACATATCGTCACAAAACATCATAATAACCACTTGTCCCGTCACACGGGTTTTACCACCATAATTTAAGGAAACACCACGCACCGGAAAATCAAGTTTAAACAAAACACTTTTATAATTCAAAACTCCTCAAACAAAACTCATGAAAAAAATCATGTCCACAAAACAAAAGAACGACATCGCTCGACTCAAACGTCCCAACCCGATGTTACATATCAGAGCAAGACCCTCTAAATCGATAGAGAAATAAAAAATACTTCAAAACTAAATCTTCATGTGCCAAGGAGCTAAACCTGATCACCTGCACGTTACCCACGTGGAGGCAACATTCAAACAGGCAGAGTGAGTAATCACGAAATCAATATATAAGATATGCGTAAAAGATAGGGCACAAGTAACATCATCATCCACTAGCGCAAAAACGGTTTTAGACAGCGCTTTTTTAGCCTTTAGACAGCGCTTTAAAGCGCTGTATAAACCAGCGACGCTATAGGTTTAGACAGCGCTTTTGGTATTACCAAAAGCGTTGTCTAAAGGGGCGTGTATTTAATGAAAAGCGCTGTCTATGGTACCTTTAGACAGCGCTTTTTCACATTATATGGATTACTTTAGACAGCGCTTTCGTCAAAAGCGCTGTCTAAGCCCTACCTTTTTTTGACTTTTTTGGTACACCTTAGACAGCGCTTTCTCCAAAAGCGCTGTCTAAGACCTTCCTTTTTTGACTTTTTTAGTACACCTTAGACAGCGCTTTCACCATAAGCGCTGTCTAAGACCTTCCATTTTTGACTTTTTTAGTACACCTTAGACAGCGCTTTCACCATAAGCGCTGTCTAAAGTTGACCTTAGACAGCGCTTTCACCAAAAGCGCTGTCTAAGGTGTACGAAAAATTTTATATAATTTTTTTTTAACCACAATTTTACCAGGTTTTTTCAACCAGAATTTGACCTGTAATTTTCAACCAGCAATTTTTTTCAGAATTGGCAATTCAAACCATTGGCCTTTCTACACCAAAATTATATATCCAAAATTGGCATTTCATACCAATATATATATTTAAAATTACAAACCAAAATTGTATATACACCTATTTATAATTACAAATCATTACATTTTTCTACAAATGCACATTTTACTTATTCACCAAAATTGCATCCAACCAAAGCATTGCTTCCAACCAAAGTTATTGCTTCCAACCAAAGCATTTTTTCTACAATGCACATATTACTTATACACCAAAATTGTATATACACCAAAATTGCATCCAACCAAAACATTGCTTCAATCTACATTATAGGTCCTGAAAACACAAAGATTGTAATTCAAAGTATTAAAATTCAAAGTATATACACCAAAAATTGTAATTCAAAGTATATACACCAAAATTGTAATTCAAAGTTTGTAATTCAAAGTATATACACCAAAATTGCAATTCAAAGTATATACACCAAAATTGTAATTCAAAGTATATACACCAAAATTGCATCCAAAATTGTAATTCAAAGTTTGTAATTCAAAGTATATACACCAAAATTGCAATTCAAAGTATATACACCAAAATTGCATCCAACCAAAGCATTACTCCAACCAAAGTTACACATATTAAAATTCTCATCAATTAAAGTAAGAGTATAATATTATACCTTAAGTTTGTAAAATTCCGAGCTCCATAATGTATTGACACCACTCCTCTTTGATTTCATCCAATAGAGCCTTTGTGTAAGTAGCACTCCTGAATTCTTCAAAATACTACATAATAATATAACATATAGTTTGATTTAGTTTTAACTATTTCATTAGACAATATGAGAGATATGTGTTAAAATAACTCATAAGTTAGAAATACATACATCGGGTGGAATCTCCATTAAATCTCAACATGAAATAGCCGCAATCTATTTGATTGCGTTGCCGAGGACACTACAAATGAAAATAAAATATGGATAAATTCTAAGTTTTATCAAGTAAGCATCACTAATATAATAAAACATGTGATAATTAATATACCTTCACATAATTCCATGTAATGGTGTGGTCGATTCCCCAATGTTCTAGGAATGCTTGTATAGTGCTAATAAAATATAAATGAATATTTAGAACAATTCACATAAATAAATAAATATACACATTTCTATTTAGAACAATTTCACTTACGTGTCAATACAGTCCTTCATATCCGGGTATGTGGTCCAATCATTTCCTACGGAATCCAGATAATACACTACTCCGCGGATAGGATTGATTGCAACCAACAACCAATGTCCACTGTAAGATTAAACAAGTGTTAGATAGAAACTTTCTACACGAAGTCAAAATACAAAAAAAAATATAATAGATGAATTTAGAATGAAACAAGTATATAACAAATTTTACCTCTTTCACTAACATCTCTTTCTTTTCTTGGTTGGAATATGAATTACTTGTTTCTTATCAATGCGGACGGATGAATGGATCCAAATTCCCTCGTTATGGTCATTTCTGATATATGACCCATCCGCTATAAGATCCTCATCTTGATCATTTCTATTCAACCCATTCTCAACATCAATATCACATTGATCTACACCGCTATCACATTGATCTACACCGCTATCATTAACCACTTTGTTAGATAGAAGCACTATAGACCATTTCATACTCGTCGGGTCAGTGACATAGAACACTTGTCTAGCTTGCGATGCTAGAATAAAAGGCTCATCTTTGTACCCCACCCTATTAAGATCCACTTGCAAAAATCCAGACTTATCCATTCGTATGCCACTACTATTTACCCACTTGCAACCAAAGATTGGAATCTGAAACTTCTCGTAATCAAACACCCAAATGTGCTCAATAACTCCAAAATATGACAGATTTGCATATTTGGGGTTTAAGTCCTTCATACTTGATATGTGCATTGCTTCAGCTAGGACGGTGACACCACTATTTTGCATAGTACTTTTATCGTCTTGTTCTTTGGTATAAAATGTGTATCCATTAATTGCGTATGCGCTATGAGAATACACATGCAAAGTTGGACCATATGCCAAACATCTCAACCTTTCTGTTACTGAAGCAGGATCTGAAGAGCGCTTCAAATAAATATGATCCTTTAACCATTGTATGAAACTTTGATTGTGCTCTCGTACTATCCAATTTTCATTTCTGTTCTGATTTAACCTTCGGAGTACATCCTTGTGCATCTCAACATATGGCTCAACCTCATTATCATTGTGCAGAACATACAAATGCACTTGATCCCGTTCATCCCTTGATACTGTCACAATTTTATTTCCAATTAATTTTTTACCATCCTTTTTTTCGAAAATATGAGCTTTGGGGAGTCCAATCGATTGAACATTGGACAAATATTCAGTACAAAACTCAACCGCTTCTTCAACAATGTATCGTTCAACAATACACCCCTCTGGTCGACTTCGGCTTTTCACGTACCCTTTTAATATTTTCATATAACGTTCAGCAGGGTACATCCATCTCATATAAGCTGGTCCACACATCTGTGTCTCTTTCACAAGATGAACAACAAGATGTACCATTATGTCAAAAAAAGAGGGAGGAAAATACATTTCAAGCTCACACAAGGTAATAACTATCTGTTTTTGTAGTGTTGGTAAGATATCGGGATCGATTACCTTACTACAAATTGACCTAAAGAAAAAACACAAATTAGTTATGGTGCTTCTTACTTTCACTGGCAAAATAGAACGTATACCTATTGGTAGAAAGTGTTCCATTATAACATGGCAGTCGTGTGTCTTTAAACTCTTCAACGTGAGATCTTTCATAGACACAAGTCTTCTGACATCTGAAGAGTATCCTTCTGGAACTTTAACTTCACTCAGAAACTTACACAATATTTTCTTCTCCTTTCTAGACAGAGTAAAAGCAGCAGGTGGTAGATATGTCCGTCTTCCTTTCTTCACGGGTGCTAATTCAGTTCTAATCCCCATCGCTTCCAAGTCTTTTCTTGCTTTAAGGCCATCCTTAGTCTTTCCTTTTATATTGAGTAACGTACCAATAACACTTTCAAATACATTTTTCTCAATATGCATAACATCGAGAAAATGTCTCACGTACAAAGACTTCCAATATGGCAATTCAAAAAATATCGACCTCTTTTTCCACCCACCTTTGACAACCTTATGTGCAAAAGGTTTGCCAAACTCAGTACGCATATCTTTCACCTTTTTAAAAACTTGGTCACATGACAACATAGGTGGAGCTCTACCTTCTTCGGTGTCTCCATTGAATTCTTGACTCCACCCACGGTAGTGATGTTTGGCATTTAAGAATCTACGATGACCGAGAAAGACATTCTTATGACCAAAGTCCAATCGCTTCGAAACTGTTTTATCTTCACAAATAGGACACGCTTTTTCACCTTTTATGCTGTACCCTGATAGATTCCCGTAAGCTGGAAAATCATTAATTGTGCCAAACAACATCGCCCTCAAATTGAAACTTTCTTTCCTATATCCATCATAAACCTCCACACCGTTCTCCCACAATATCTTTAAATCTTCGATCAAAGGTGTCAAGTATACGTCTATGTCATTCCCTGGTTGTTTAGGCCCAGAGATTAACATAGATAACATCATGTACTTACGCTTCATGCATAGCGACGGAGGTAGGTTATAAATCATAAGAATCACAGGCCATGTGGTATGTGAGATACTTTGAAGACCATGCGGGTTCATTCCATCAGTAGATAATGCCAGACGAAGGTTTCTTGCTTCTTCCCCAAAGTCAGGATAATCATTATCAATTTTCGACCACTGTGGTGAATCAGCCGGATGTCGCAACTTCCCATCAATAATTCTTTCATCTGCATGCCAAGTCAGGTGTCTTGCATCGGTTTCACTACGAAACATGCGCCTAAATCTCGGTATTATAGGAAAATACCATAAGACCTTGGCTGGAGACAATTTTTTCTTATATCGAGACAAACCGCATTTAGGGCACTCAGTTAACGATGCATATTCCTTTCGAAACAAAACGCAATCGTTTGGACAAGCATGTATTTTATCATAGCTCATGCCAATAGAGCACAACATTTTTTTGGCCTCATAGGTTCGATTGGGAAGAACATTATCTTTCGGTAGCATTTCTCTCAAAAGGGCCAACAACTCTGTGAAACTTTTATCCGACCATCCATTGCCCGCCTTTAAGTTGTACAACTTCAATACCGCATACAGTCTTGTGAATTTAGTGCAACCTTGATAGAGCGGTTTCTCTGCATCGCTTACCAACCTCTCAAACATTTCGGGACAATCATGAAGATCTTCTACAACTGCTTCTGCAATCTCTTCGACTCGATCACAATCGTATGTTTCCGTGTCTTTGTCATCTGAAGCATAGGTTGTATTACTTTTCCTCGTCGGTTCAACATTCTCGTTAATTTTCTCACCATGATGTATCCAACACTTATAACTTCGATCAATTCCATTCATCAGTAAATGCGATTTCAACCCATCTGCGTCAACCCTACCAACATAACAACAACCCAAGCAAGGACATTTTATTCGATTGAGCTCTTCAGCGTCAGCGTGTTGAACAACAAACTTAACGAAATCCAATACCCCATTCTCGTACTCTTTGGACAATCGATCGGCATCCATCCATTTTTTATCCATGGTTTTCCTACTTATTAATCCTAACAGTTAGAAAGAATTTAACATTAGCATAACAAGTCCAAACTAAGAAATTCAAAGCAATTAACTTCATTAACAAAATTGCTTTGAATTTCGGTTCTTTAGAACAACAACCTCAAGAATTTACATTATTAACATTAACACTAACACTAACACTAACACTAACACTAACCTAACACTAACACTAACACTAACCTAAACTAAACTAAACTAAACAAACACATTATATAGCAATAGTTAACAATGTAGAAAAATGTTAACAAGAACAAACTATAATAGATGTTCTAAACTAACACTAACACTAACACTAACACTAACCTAACACTAACACTAACACTAACCTAAACTAAACTAAACAAACACATTATATAGCAATAGTTAACAATGTAGAAAAATGTTAACAAGAACAAACTAAACTAACACATTATATTGATTCTATTCCTATATCACCAAAAATGAAGTTAGCACATATTTTATTCTTATATCCAACAACAGTCCAACATTAGCAACAACATTAACAACATTAGCAACATTATCAACATTAGCAACAGTCCAACATTAGCAACAACATAAACAACATTATTATCAACATCAACAACAACATTATTATCAACATCAACAACAACATTATCAACATTATCAGCAACATTATCAACTGAAACTCTGAAACTCTGAAACTTCCAAACTGAAACTCTGAAACGTGTAAAATGTGTAATACTCTGAAACGTGTAAAATGTGTAATACATCAACAACAACATTATTATCAACATCAACAACAACATTATCAACAGCAACATTATCAGCATACCTTATAAAATGTGTAATAATCTGAAACTCTTAAACTTCCAAACTGAGTGACGAAAACGCGAAATGAGAGAGGAACAGACGGTCACGGTGGAGTAAAGGTCGTCGGAGTCGCGAAATGAGGGAGGAACGGTGGACGACGGCGCAGTGGACGACGGCAAGGGTTTAGCTCAGGTTCGCAAGTATCCGTTCGCAACAGGGGAGGGAGAAGAAAGAGCGCAAAACTGAAAATGAAAACTGAGTATATTCATATATTTTAATTTTATTAGACCTTAGTCAGCGCTTTTCAACAAAGCGCTTTCTAAGGTGGCCCTTAGACAGCGCTTTAAAAGCGCTTTCTAAGATTGGCCTTAGACAGCGCTTTTGTTTTTATTTTTTTAAATATTTAAGACCTTAGACAGCGCTTTCCTTAAAAGCGCTGTCTAAGGTCTTATATTTTTTTTAAATTTAAAAGGCCTTAGACAGCGCTTTTAAGGAAAGCGCTGTCTAATATTTTCCATTAAATTTTTTTAAAAATTTAAAAGGCCTTAGACAGCGCTTTTCACTAAAGCGCTGTCTAAGGTCTTATATTTTTTTGCGCTTTTCCTTTATTACATTAATAGATTCCGTGTTTTTGACCTATAGCAGCGCTTTTGTAATAAAGCGCTGTCTAAGGTGAGATGTTATAAGTCCTTTTTGTTGTAGTGATCAGTCACACACAACATCAAAAGCACATCAATAACATCAATATAATGCAATGCCACATAGTATGCAATGCAACGTCAGACTCATGCATGTGGTACCAACAACGTCATAATCGATGGACACTGGGCCATCACCCTCCAAAGATCCCTACAAATAGGATCGATTCTACACAAGAACTGGAGCACGTCATAAAATACTTCAATCCACACAATGGGATTGAAGCCACCAAAATGGACCGAACTCCTACAATGCCATGAATGCATGATGCACAATCGTCATAATAAACATAGTCATAAAATCGTCATGGTTGCATCATCATTCATGAATTCATCATCAATATAAACATCATAACATCACAACAAGTCACACTCGTCAAAGTTCCTCATTACAACTCACAACGCGTCATAGTTAGTTCATCACATAAATTCCAGATTTTTATCTTATTTATCGTCATTACTAGATTACTAGTGTTATATCATCTCATCTTAGCCACACCTCCCAAAGGAATCACGTCACAAGCGAAATCGGGACAGAAATCGCAAGAACGGAAAATTCTGTACACACCATTGCCCATACGCCTATGGACCACCCTCATACGCTATTGGCCAACCTTCACGCCACCCCATACGCGTATTGAACCCTCCAATACGCGTATCAGCAGAAAGGGTCTTCATCTCCATTTTCTGTCAGATCTTCCCTTATGCGTAATGGCTAGCCCATACACGTAAGGTGCTCCCCCTAATCCCATACTCGTATCATCACCCCATACGCGTATTGCCATCCTCTCCATACGTGTATGCTATGCTTACCAGTAGAGGGCCGTATCAGCCCTTGGGAACAGGTGCGTACACTACGCGTATCACCTTCAGAGTTTCCCCATACGCGTATCGCCTTCTCCCATACGCGTATTGCCATCTCCCAAACGCGTATCACCAAAAACTCCTCCAAAACTCAGATCTCGCATCTGAATGTAAAGTCTCTCCTTCCAGCACCTTTGATCTCCCAAAAGCAGCCTCAAATCAACTTCGATTCATCCCAGATCTAAGTTATTCATCTTACTTCATCATCTACATCAATTTCCCTTAATTACTAAGTCTGAATTTAGTTATTGTCAGGTTCGATTTACAGATCTGGTTACCCAACGTTCGTCAAAGCATCAGTTGCACAGATTCAACATCATTTCACCAAATAACATGAATTTCATCACAGAAAATCATATACATAGAGGCATCAATTTATCACAAACCAGCATTTAATCATCAGACACGAAAATACAAATTTCCTCTACCTTAAACCCATATCAAACATATTAACCCGGATTACCCCCCATACCTCGAAATTCCAGCAGAAATTCTTCGTTTTTCGGGTTCCTACGGTTGATTCCTCAATCAAGCCCCCTCTCTCTTCAGATCTCTAATCTCCTTAGGGTTGCCAAAAATTCTGATCTCCCAATCCCTACTTTTCTCGTTTGTTAAACCTAAGGGTTTGGGCCTTAACCTCCGTTTACCATATTATCCTCCATTAATCCCTCAACATTACCTTCTTATCCTTAATAACCTCCTAATTATTTAATTAATCAATAATAATAATAATTTAAATAATATTCTAATTATTCAAATTACTTCAATATTATTATTAATAAAATAATCTAATTAAATTAATAATTCTAAGGGCTCCAAGCTCCCTTAACTCAAGGCTACCCCACAAAACCACTTAATTCATCAACGTCACAGGGTCATCACAAAGCACTAAAACACCACATAATCATAATAATTAATTAAATAAATATCATAATTATTTGGTGCATTACAACTCTCCCCCACTTAAAAGAATTTTCGCCCTAAAAAATTATCTAAAGGAAACAGAGTCGGATACGACTCCTTCTTCTGTTCTTCACGCTCACAAGTCCAACTTTCGTCAACTGGTCCGCCCCACAACACCTTCACCAACGCTATGTCTTTACCCCACAATTGCTTAATTTCACGACCATCAATCCGCACAGGCAATGCTTCTACAGTCAGATTATCCCTCACTTGTACATCATCCATCTGAATCACATGCGACAAATCTGGAATGTACTTCCTCAACTGAGACACATGGAACACGTCGTGCAAAATTTCAAGCGTCGGTGGTAAAGCAATCTGATAGGCTATTTCCCTATCCTCTGCAAGATTTGGTAAGGACCAACAAAATGTGGAGTGAGCTTCCTAGACTTCAAAGCTCGGCCCACATCAGACACTGGCGTCACCCTAAAAAACACGTAATCTCCCTCTTGGAATTCAAGAGCTTTCCTGCTCTTATCATGGTAACTCTTCTAGCGACTCTGTGAAGCTTTCATCCTTTCTTGGATCATCTTAATCTTCTATGTCGTCTCTTGCACGATCTCAGGTCTGAGTGCTGCACTCTCACCTGACTCATACCAACACAAAGGAGTCCTACACCGTCTCCCATACAAAGCTTAATAGGGTGTCATTCCAATACTAGCATGAAAACTATTATTGTACGTGAACTCAATCAACGGTAAATGTCTATCCCAAGATCCTCCATGATCCAGCACACATGCCCTCAGCAAATCCTCCAGAGATTGGATTGTCCTTTCCGTCTGACCATCCGTCTGCGGATGATATGCTGAACTCATCCTCAACTTGGTACCCAAAGCCTCTTGGAAACTCTTCCATAACCTCGATGTAAATCTCGGGTCTCTATCCGACACAATACCTGAGGGTATACCATGCAACTTCGCAATTTATTTAATATACATCTCAGCTAACTTCTGCACGGAATAATTAATCTTCATTGGTAAGAAATGAGCCGATTTAGTCAATCTATCCACAATCACCCAGATCGAATCATTTCTCTTAGCTGTCTTCGGCAATCCCACCACGAAATCCATGGAAAAACTATCCCATTTACATTCTGGAATCCTCAACGGCTGCATCATACCTAAAGGCTTTTGATGCTCAATCTTTGACTTTTCACAAGTCAAACATGCATAAACAAACTCCGCAATTTCCTTCTTCATCCCTTGCCACCAAAACAACTTCTTCAAATCTTGGTACATCTTCGTAGCACCGGGATGAATACTCAATCTACTTCGGTGTCCTTCTTCAAGAATGCTTTTCTTAATATCTGGAACATTTGGGACACATACCCTGTCTCTGAACATCATTACACCATTCTCGTCAATTCGGAAATCTCCTCCGTTACCTTGGTTGATCAAAGTCAACTGGTCAACTAACTTCAAGTCAGATTGTTGTCCCATTCTGATCTCTTCCAGAATACCGCTAGTCAACTTTAACATTCCCAACTTCACACTCTCAGGAGTTTCTTCACACACCAAACTCAAATCTCAGAATTTTTCAAGTAACTCCAACTCTTTCACCATAAGCATCGACATATGCAATGACTTTCAGCTCAATGCATCAGCCACTACATTTACTTTACCTGGATGGTAATTCAAATCAAAGTCGAAATCCTTCAGCAATTCCAACCACCTTCTATGCCTCATATTCAGTTCTTTCTGATCAAACAAGTACTTCAAACTCTTATGATCGCTAAACACTTCGAATTTAGAGCTAAATAGATAATGTCTCCAAATTTTCAACACAAATACCACAGCTGCTAACTCCAAGTCATGGGTTGGATAATTCACTTCGTCAACCCTCAACTACATGGAAGCATAAGCAACAACTTGACCATTCTGCATTAATACTCCTCCAAGACCCATCTTCGATGCATCACAGTACACTTCGAAAGATTCACTTGGATTGGGCAAAATCAACACTGGAGCAATAGTCAAACTCTTTTTTAACTCCACAAAACTCCCTTCATAAGCTACATCCCTCACAAAAGCTTGATCCTTTTGGGTCAACTGAGTCAAAGGTAATTCCAACTTAGAAAAGCCTTCAATAAATTTGCGATAATAACCCGCCAATCCCAGAAAACTTCGTATCTCAGTAGCAGACTTCGGAGTATCCCACTGTAATACAACATCAATCTTCGAAGGATCAACAACAATTCCACCACTTGAAATCACGTGGCCAAGAAAACTCACTTCCTTCAACCAGAACTCACACTTTGACAGCTTTGCATACAACTTCTTCTCTTTTAATAATTGCAACACAGTCCTCAAATGCTCAGTATGCTCTTCTTCCGATTTAGAATATATCAGAATATCATCAATGAAGACTACAACAAACTGATCCAAATATTCGTGAAAGATCCGATTCATATACTCCATGAACACACCGGGTGCATTAGATACACCAAACGACATCACAGTGTATTCATAGTGTCCATAACTCGTCTTGAAAGCCGTCTTCGGAATATCATCAGGCTTAACTCGAATCTGATGATAACCCGACCTCAAATCAATCTTGCTGAATACACAAGCACCTACTAGCTGATCCATCAAATCGTCTATTCTCGATAGCGGATATTTATTCTTAATAGTCACTTTATTCAACTGCCGATAATCAACACACAACCTCAAACTTCCATCTTTCTTCTTTACTAACAGCACATGAGCACCCCCACGGAGAAACAATTGGTCGAACAAATCTCTTCTCAAGCAACTCTTCCAACTATTTCTTTAATTCACTCAACTCAGAAGCGGACATCCGGTAAGGAGCCATAGACACTGGGCTCGTACCTGGTATTAAGTCCACTGCAAACTCCACTTCACGGTCTGGAGGCAAATCACTGATGTCATTTGGAAACACATCTGGGAATTCATATACAACAGGCAACTCTACACTCGCAGCTTCACGATAAATTTGCACCAATGCAAACATTGCAAACACCAAGGCTTCATCTTCTTGAAGTTCGTCTACTTTCTTAGCAGACAAGAACATCAACTCCCCACTATCATCAATCTCAGGAAACTCTACAGTCTTGTTATAACAATTGATATAAACACGGTTGAGTTCCAACCAGTTCATTCCAAAGATTACATCAATTTGGTGCAAGGGTAGGCACATCAAATCCATCATAAAACTCTTCTCAAAAATTGTCATAGGGCATCTTAAACACACAATGGTAGTAGTAACAGAACCATTAGCTGGAGTTTCAATTACCATATTACCATTCATATCAGATAACTTCAAACCCAATCTATTAGCACATTCAAACGAGATAAAAGACTGAGTAGCACCAGTATCAATAATAGCAACCAATTCGATATTATGAATAAAAAAAGTACCTCGAATCAGGTTGTCCTTCTCTGGCACCTCGGCACCACTCAAAGAAAACACACGACCACTGGTCTGAGCGACAGTAGCGGTCTTCTTCGGCATCTAACATTGAGTACTAATGTGACCCTTCTCCCCACAATTGAAATAGGTTGGGCCATCATCCTTGCAATCAGTAGCTCGATGCCCCTTCTTACCACATCTATAGCACCGCACCACATTATTGGTGCACACATCAACACAGTGACCTTGTTCGCCGCACTTATAACACTTTCCAGAAGCGGGAGCTGCTCCCCCACTTTACTTTTCGCATCTGAAGCCTTCTACTTCCCCTTGTCAGCTGAAGTCGTATAAGGCTTACCCCTATACTGCCCTTTCTTCTCATTCATCTGCTTGTAGTGAGCAGATCGAGCTCGGCTATCCTCATCGTAGGTTCGGCTCTTCTCAACCAACTCAGCAAACCTGCAAATCTGTTGGTATCCAATACCTTGCTTGATTTCCGGTCTCAGCCCATTCTCGAACTTGAGACACTTGGACATCTCAGCATCAGCACAGTTGTAGTGAGGACATAACTTCACTAGTGACTCAAACTTCGCGGCATACTCCACCATTGTCATATCTCCTTGCTTTAGCTCAAGGAATTCCACTTCTCTTTTGCCACGAGCATCCTCTAGGAAATACTTGCCCAGAAACTCCTACTTAAACACAGCCTAAGTTATCACAGTACTAACATTCGTATGTCTCTGACGGGTGTTATCTCACCAGTCCTCAGCTTCCTCTTCCAGCATATGCGTTTCGAACTGAACCTGTTGCTCATCAGAACATCCTATCACCCGAAAAATCTTTTCGATCGCTTTCTGCCACTTGATTGCACTTGCTGGATCATGCGTACCCACAAAAGTCGGTGGATTATTTCTCTAAAACTTCCCCAAAGCCCAAAACTCATCTAGAACTCCACCATTCCGATTCAGATGCGCCACCACATTAGCAACCGATTCCAAAGCATCAGCAATCGCACGATCATTTCTTCCAGCCATCATGCACACCACCAACAAAGTTAGAAGAACTAAAACATCGATAGTGTACACACACTCGTCGACTGACAGGGACTGACATCAAGTAAAAAAACCTGGCTGGACGAACCGGCCTGTTCTGATACCACTAATGTAACACCCTTTTTCTACCCCAACAAAAACACCAATAACACGGCAAATATTCAGAGTATCATCCCACAAAGGGCATCACATATTGTCACAAAACATCATAATAACCACTTGTCCCGTCACACAGGTTTTACCACCATAATTTAATAAAACACCACGCAGTGGAAAATCAAATTTAAATAAAACACTTTTATAATTCAAAACTCCTCAAATAAAACTCATGAAAACATCATGTCCACAAAACAAAAGAACGACATTGTTCGACTCAAACGTCCCGACCCGATGTTACATATCAGAGCAAGACCCTCTAAATTGACGGAGAAATAAAAAATGCTTCAAAACTAAATCTTCATGCACCAAGAAGCTAAACCTGATCACCTGCACGTTACCCACGTGGAAGCAACATTCAAACAGGCAGGGTGAGTAATCACGCAATCAATATATAAGATATGCATAAAAGATAAGGCACAAGTAACATCATCATCAGTCACACACAACATCAAAAGCGCACCAATAACATCAATATAATGCAAAGCCACAGAGTATGCAATGCAACGTCAGACTCATGCATGTGGTACCAAAATCGTCATTATCGATGGACACTGGACCACCACCCTCCAAAGATCCCCACCAATAGAATCGATTCTACACAGGAACGGGAGCACGTCATAAAACACTTCAATCCACACAATGGGATTGAAGCCACCAAAATGGACCGAAGTCCTACTATGCCATGAATGCATGATGCACAATCGTCATAATAAACATCGTCATAAAATCGTAATGGTTGCATCATCATTCATGAATTCATCATCAATATAAACATCATAACATCACAACAAGTCACACTCGTCAAAGTTCCTCATTACAACTCACAACGCGTCATAGTTTTTTCATCACATAAAATCCAGATTTTTATCCTATTTATCGTCATTACTAGATTACTAGTGTTATATCATCTCATCTTAGTCACACCCCCCAAAGGAATCACGTCACAATAGAAATCGGGACAGAAATCGCAAGAACGGAAAATTCTGCACACACCATTTCCCATACGCGTATGGACCACCCCATACGCGTATTGAACCCTCCAATATGCGTATCAGCAGAGAGGGTCTTCCTCTCCATTTTCCTTCAGATCTTCCCTTACGCGTAATGGCTAGCCCATACGCGTAAGGCACTCCCCCCAATCCCATACGCGTATCATCACCCCATACGCGTATTTCCATCATCTCCATACGCATATGCTACGCGTACCAGCAGAGGGCCGTATCATCCCTTGGGAACAGGTGTGTACGCTACGCGTATCACCTTGGGAGTGTCCCCATACGCGTATTGTTTTCCCCCATACGTGTATCGCCTTCTCTCATACACGTATTGCCTTCTCCCATACGCGTATCACCAGAGACTCCTCCAAAACTCAGATCTCGCATCTGAATGCAAAGTCTCTCCTTCCAGCACCTTCGATCTCCCAAAAGCAGCCTCAAATCAACTTCGATTCATCCCAGATCTAAGTTATTCATCTTACTTCATCATCTACATCAATTTCCCTTAATTACTAAGTCTGAATTTAGTTATTGTCAGGTTCGATTTACATATCTGGTTACCCAACGTTCGTCACACCATCAGTTACATAGATTCAACATCATTGCAGCAAATGACACGATTTTCATCACAGAAAATCATATACATACAGGCATCAATTTATCACTAACCAGCATTTAATCATCAGACACGAAAATACACAATTTCCTCTACCTTAAACCCATATCAAACATATTAACCAGGATTACCCCCCAAACCTCGAAATTCCAGCAGAAATTCTTCGTTTTCCGGGTTCCTACGGTTGATTCCTCAATCTAGCCTCCTCTTTCTTCAGATCTCTAATCTCCTTAGGGTTGCCAAAAATTATGATCTCCCAATCCCTACTTTTCTCTTTTGTTAAATCTAAGGGTTTGGGCCTTAACCTCCGTTTACCATATTATCCTCCACTAATCCCTCAACATTACCTTCTTATCCTTAATGACCTCCTAATTATTCAATTAATCAATAATACTAATTTAAATAATATTCTAATTATTCAAATTACTTCAATATTATTATTAATAAAATAATCTAATTAAATTAATAATTCTAAGGTCTCCATGCTCCCTTAACTCAAGGCTACCCCACAAAACCACTTAATTCATCAACGTCACAAGGTCATCACAAAGCACTAAAACACCGCATAATCATAATAATTAAATAAATAAATATCATAATTATTTGGGGAGTTACAACTCTCCCCCACTTAAAAGAATTTTCGCCCTAAAAAATTACCTGAAAGAAACAGAGTCGGATATGACTCCTTCATTTGTTCTTCACGCTCCCAAGTCCAACTTTCGCCAGCTGGTCCGCCCCACAACACCTTCACCAACGCTATGTCTTTACCCCGCAATTGCTTCATTTCACGACCATCAATCCGCACAGGCAATGCTTCTACAGTCAGATTATCCCTCACTTGTAAATCATCCATCTGAATCACATGCGACGGATCTGGAATGTACTTCCTCAACTGAGACACACGGAACAAGGTCGTGCAAATTTGCAAGCGTCGGTGGTAAAGCAATCCGATAGGCTACTTCCCACACGTGATCTCCCTCTTGGAATTCAAGTGTTTTCCTCCTCTTATCATGGTAACTCTTCTAGCGACTCTGTGAAGCTTTCATCCTTTCTTGGATCATCTTGATCTTCTATGTCGTCTCTTGCACGATCTCAGGTCTGAGTACCGTACTCTCGCCTGACTCATACCAACATAAAAGAGTCCTACACCGTCTCCCATACAAAGCTTCATAGGGTGTCATTCCAATACTAGCATGAAAACTATTATTGTACGTGAACTCAATCAACGGTAAATGTCTATCCCAAGATCCTCCATGATCCAACTCACACGCCCTCAGCAAATCCTCCAGAGATTGGATTTTCCTTTCCGTCTGACCGTCCGTCTACGGATGATATGCTGAACTCATCCTCAACTTGGTACCCAAAGCCTCTTGCAAACTCTTCTAGAACCTCGATGTAAATCTCGGGTCTCTATCCAACACAATACTCGAGGGTATACCATGTAACTTCACAATTTCTTCAATACACATCTCAGCTAACTTCTGCATGAAATGATTAATCTTCATTGGCAAGAAATGAGTCGATTTAGTCAATTTATCCACAATCACCCAGCTCGAATCATTTCCCTTAGCCGTCTTCGGAAATCCCACCATGAAATCCATGGAAATACTATCCCATTTACATTCTGGAATCCTCAACGGCTGCATCATACCTAAAGGCTTTTGATGCTCAATCTTTGCCTTTTGACAAGTCAAACATGCATAAACAAACTCCGCAATTTCCTTCTTCACCCCTTGCCACCAAAACAACTTCTTCAAATCTTGGTACATCTTCGTAGCACCGGGATGAATACTCAATCTACTTCGGTGTCCTTCTTCAAGAATTCTTTTCTTGATATCTGGAACATCTGGGACACATACCCAGTCTCTGAACATCATTACATCATTCTCGTCAATTCGGAAATCTCCTTTGTTACCTTGGTTGATCAAAGTCAATTGGTCAACTAACTTTAAGTCAGATTGTTGTCCCATTCTGATCTCTTCCAGAATACCGCTAGTCAACTTTAACATTCCCAACTTCACACTGTCAAGTGTTGCTTCACACACCAAACTCAAATCTCAAAATTTTTCAAGTAACTTCAACTCTTTCAACATAAGCATCGACATATACAATGACTTTCTGCTCAATGCATCAGCCACTACATTTGCTTTACCTGGATGGTAATTCAAATCAAAGTCGAAATCCTTCAGCAATTCCAACCACCTTCTCTGCCTCATATTCAGTTCTTTCTAATTAAACAAGTACTTCAAACTCTTATGATCGCTGAACACTTCGAATTTAGAGCTAAATAGACAATGTCCCCAAATTTTTAACACAAATACCACAGCTGCTAACTCCAAGTCATGGGTTAGATAATTCACTTTGTGAACCCACAACTTCCTGGAAGCATAAGCAACAACTTGACCATTATGCATTAGTACTCCTCCAAGGCCCATCTTCGATGCATCACAGTACACTACGAAAGATTCACTTGGATTGGGCAAAATCAACACTAGAGCAGTAGTCAACCTCTTCTTTAATTCCACAAAACTCTCTTCGCAAGCTACATCCCACACAAAAGCTTGACCCTTTCGAGTCAACTGAGTCAAAGGTAATGCCAACTTAGAAAAGCCTTCTATAAATTTACGGTAATAACCCGGCAATCCCAGAAAACTTTGTATCTCAGTAGCAGACTTCGGAGTCTCCCACTGTAATACAACATCAATCTTCGAAGGATCAACAACAATTCCACCACTTGAAATCACGTGGCCAAGAAAACACACTTCCTTCAACTAGAACTCACACTTTGACAGGTTTGCATACAACTTCTTCTCTTTTAATAATTGCAACACAATCTTCAAATGCTCAGCATGCTCTTCTTCCGATTTAGAATATATCAGAATATCATCAATGAAAACTACAACAAACTGATCCAAATATTTGTGAAAGATCCGATTCATATACTCCATGAACACACCGGGTGCATTGGATACACCAAACGACATCACAGCGTATTCATAGTGTCCATACCTCGTCTTGAAAGCCCTCTTCGGAATATCATTAGGCTTAACTCGAATCTGATGATAACCAGACCTCAAATCAATCTTGCTGAATGCACAAGCACCTACTAGTTGATCCATCAAATCGTCGATTCTCGGTGGCTTATATTTATTCTTAATAGTCACTTTATTCAACTGCCGATAATCAACACACAACCTCATACTTCCATCTTTCTTCTTTACTAACAGCACAGCAGCACCCCACGGAGAAACACTTGGTCGAACAAACCTCTTTTCAAGCAACTCTTCCAACTATTTATTTAATTCACTCAACTCAGAAGCGGACATCCGGTAAGGAGCCATAGACACCGGGCTCGTACCTGATATTAAGTCCACTGCAAACTCCACTTCACGCTCTGGAGGCAAATCATTGATGTCATCTGGAAACACATCTGGGAATTCATAGACAACAGGCAACTCTACACTCGCAGCTTCACGATCAATTTGCAACAATACAAACATTGCAAACACCAAGACGTCATCTTCTTGAAGTTCGTCTACTTGCTTAGCAGACAAGAACATCAACTCCCCACTATCATCAATCTCAGGAAACTCTACAGTCTTGTTATAACAATTGATATGAACACGGTTGAATTCCTACCAGTTCATTCCAAAGATTACATCAATTTGGTGCAAGGGTAGGTACACCAAATCCATCACAAAACTCTTCTCAAAAATTGTCACAGGGCATCTTAAACACACAAGGGTAGTAGTAACAGAACTATTAGCTGGAGTTTCTATTACCATATTACCATTCATATCAAATAACTTCAAACCCAATCTATTAGCACATTCAAACGAGATAAAAGAATGAGTAGCACCAGTATCAATAATAGCAACCAATTCGATATTATGAATAAAACAAGTACCTCGAATTAGGTTGTCCTTCTCTGGCACCTCGGCACCACTCAAAGAAAACACACGACCACTGGTCTGAGCGACAGTAGCGGTCTTCTTCGGCATCTAACATTGAGTACTAATGTGACCCTTCTCCCCACAATTGAAATAGGTTGGGCCATCATCCTTGCAATCAGTAGCTCGATGCCCCTTCTTACCACATCTATAGCACCGCACCATATTATTGGTGCACACATCGGCACGGTGACCTTGTTCGCCGCACTTATAACACTTTCCAGAAGCGGGAGCTGCTCCCCCAATTGACTTTTTCCCATCTGAAGCCTTCTGCTTCCCCTTGTCAGCTAAAGTCGTATAAGGCTTACCCCTATAATGCCCTTTCTTCTCACTCATCTGCTTGTAGTGAACAGATCGAGCTCGGCTATCCTCATCGTAGATTCTGCTCTTGTCAACCAACTCAGCAAACCTGCAAATCTGTTGGTATCCAATACCTTGCTTGATTTCTGGTCTAAGCCCATTCTCGAACTTGAGACACTTGGACATCTCAGCATCAGCACGGTTGTAGTGAGGACAGAACTTCACTAGCGACTCGAACTTCACGGCATACTCCACCACTGTCATATCTCCTTGCTTTAGCTCAAGGAATTCCACTTCTCTTTTTCCACGAGCGTCCTATGGGAAATACTTGCCTAGAAACTCCTGCTTAAACACAACCCAAGTTATCATAGTACCAACATCCGTGAGTCTCTGACGGGTGTTATCCCACCAGTCATCAGCTTCCTCTTCCAGCATATGCATTCCAAACTGAACCTGTTGCTCATCAGAACACTGCATCACCCTGAAAATCTTCTCGATCGCTTTCATCCACTTGTGTGCACTTGCAGGATCATGCGTACCCACAAAAGTCGGTGGATTATTTTTCTGAAACTTCCCCAAAGCCTAGAACTCATCTAGAACTCCACCATTCAGATTCAGCTGTGCCACCACATTAGCAACCGATTCCAAAGCATCAGCAATCGCACAATCATATCTTCCAGCCATCATGCACACCACCAAGAAGGTTAAAAGAACTAAAACATCGACAATGTACACACACTCGTCGACTGACAGGGACTAACATCAAGTAAAAAAACCTTGCCGAACGGACTGACCTGCTCTGATACCACTAATGTAACACCCTTTTTCTACCCCAAAAAATACACCAATAACACAGAAAATATTCAGAGTATCATCCCACAAAGGGCATCACATATCGTCACAAAACATCATAATAACCACCTGTCCCGCCACACGGGTTTTACCACCATAATTTAATGAAACACCACGCAGCGAAAAATCAAGTTTGAACAAAACACTTTTATAATTCAAAACTCCTCAAATAAAACTCATGAAAAACATCATGTCCACAAAACAAAAGAACGGCATCGTTGGACTCAAACGTCCCGACCCGATGTTACATATCAGAGCAAGACCCTCTAAATTGACGGAGAAATAAAAAATGCTTCAAAACTAAATCTTCATGCGCCAAGGAGCTAAACCTGATCACCTGCACGTTACCCACGTGGAGGCAACATTCAAACAGGCAGGGTGAGTAATCACGAAATCAATATATAAGATATGCGTAAAAGATAAGGCACAAGTAACATCATCATCAGTCACACACAACATCCAAAGCACATCAATAACATCAATATAATGCAATGCCATATAGTATGCAATGCAACGTCATACTCATGCATGTGGTACCAACATCGTCATAATCGATGGACACTGGACTATCACCCTTCAAAGATCCCTACCAATAGGATCGATTCTACACAAGAATCGGAGCACGTCATGAAATACTTCAATCCACACAATGGGATTGAAGCCACCAAAATGGACCGAAGTCCTACTATGCCATGAATGCATGATGCACAATCGTCATAATAAACATAGTCATAAAATCGTCATGGTTGATTCCTCCAAAACTCAGATCTCGCATCTGAACGCAAAGTCTTTCCTTCCAGCACCTTCGATCTCCCAAAAACAGCCTCAAATCAACTTTGATTCATCCCAGATTTAAGTTATTCATATTACTTCATCATCTACATCAAATTCCCTTAATTACTAAGTCTGAATTTAGTTATTGTCAAGTTTGATTTACAAATCTGGTTACCCAACATTCGTCACAGCATCAGTTACACAGATTCAACATCATTGCACCAAATCACACAAATTTCATCACAGAAAATCATATACATACAGGCTTCAATTTATCACAAACCAGCATATAATCATCAGACACGAAAATACAGAATTTCCTTTACCTTAAACCCATATCAAACATATTAACCCAGATTACCCCCCATACCTCGAAATTCTAGCATAAATTCTTCGTTTTCCGGGTTCCTACGATTGATTCCTCAATCTAGCCTCCTCTCTCTTTAGATCTCTAATCTCCTTAGGGTTGCCAAAAATTCTGATCTCCCAATCCCTACTTTTCTCTTTTGTTAAACCTAAGGGTTTGGGCCTTAACCTCCGTTTACCATATTATCCTCCACTAATCCCTCAACATTACCTTCTTATCCTTAATGACCTCCTAATTATTTAATTAATCAATAATAATAATAATTTAAATAATATTCTAATTATTCAAATTACTTCAATATTATTATTAATAAAATAATCTAATTAAATTAATAATTCTAAGGTCTCCATGCTCCCTTAACTCAAGGCTACCCCACAAAACCACTTAATTAATCAACGTCACAAGGTCATCACAAAGCACTAAAACACCGCATAATCATAATAATTAAATAAAAAAATATCATAATTATTTGGGGCATTACAACTCTCCCCCACTTAAAAGAATTTTCGCCCTCGAAAATTACCTAAAGGAAACAAAGTCGGATACGACTCCTTCATCTGATCTTCACGCTCCCAAGTCCAACTTTCGCAAGCTGGTCCGCCCCACAACATCTTCACCAAAGCTACATATTTACCCCGCAATTGCTTCATTTCACGACCATTAATCCGCACAAGCAATGCTTCTACAGTCAGATTATCCCTCACTTGTACATCATTCATCTGAATCACATGCGACGGATCTGGAATGTACTTCCTCAACTGAGACACATTGAACACGTCGTGCAAATTTGTAAGCGTCGGCTGTAAAGCAATCCGATAGGCTACTTCCCCTATCCTCTGCAAGATTTGGTAAGGACCAATAAAACGTGGAGTGAGCTTCCTAGACTTCAAAGCTTGGCCCACACCAGTTACTGGCGTCACCCTCAAAAACACGTGATCTCCCTCTTGGAATTCAAGTGTTTTCCTCCTCTTATCATGGTAACTCTTCTGACGACTATGTGAAGCTTTCATCCTTTCTTGGATCATCTTAATCTTCTATGTCGTCTCTTGTATGATCTCAGGTCCTAGTACCACACTCTCGCCTGACTCATACCAACACAAAGGAGTCATACACCGTCTCCCATACAAAGCTTCATAGGGTGCCATTCCAATACTAGAATGAAAATTATTATTGTACGTGAACTCAATCAATGGTAAATTTCTATCCCAAGATCCTCCATGATCCAACACACATGCCCTCAGCAAATCCTCCAGAGATTGGATAGTCCTTTCCGTTTGGCCGTCCGTCTGCGGATGATATGCTGAACTCATCCTCAACTTGATGCCCAAAGCCTCTTGCAAACTCTGTTAGAGGGAAACAAAGTCGAATACGACTCCTTCGTCTGATCTTCATGCTCCCAATCCAACTTTCGCCAGCTAGTCTGCCCCACAATGTAACAGTCCGTTTTTAATATTTCCTTTTTCCGTGCTTTTTGATGTTAATTGGTCGAGTCTTTATTTTTAATTGAGCAATATTTATGTTAATTGCTAATTGGTGTGATTATATGTTATTTTTGCACATTGTGTATTTTTACCGTTTTTGAGAGTTTGCGGGGAAAATTGGAATAGAGGGTATTTGACATATTTCATAATTAATAGTATTAGTTAATAATAGTTAGTTTAGATATTTATTAGAAATGTTTAGAATTTTTAAGTTAAGAAAATATAAAAGAAAATAGTTAGTATAAGTTTAGAAAAGAAGAAAAAGAAAAGTTAGTAAGAGTTTCCCAAAAGAGAAGAAAAAGAGAGAAATAGAGAAGTGAAGAGAAAGTGAAGACAAAGGGGAAAAATCACCAAGCAAGCTTTAGGAATCGGATTGTTATCGGGTAAGGGTGTGAAACTCGGTTATTATATTGATTGAGTATGATTATATATGTTTGTTTTTTAATTGTTTGAATGTGTAGAGAATTATGTGGTTAGGTTGCTATTTTTAACAAAATCGATAGAAACCGGTGTTTTTACGGTCGAAAAGTCGTATAAATACATGTGTTGGTTGGTTATATGTATGTGAGGTGCTGTTTAAAGTTTCATGAAGATTGGTTATGTTTTGGTTAGTTTTCGTTATGTTTCCGTTGTTTGGTCCGTTTAGGTCGAATTGTAGGAAATCGATAAAAACCGATGTTTTCACGGTTAGAATTCGAAATAAATTACGTAGTTGTATCGAGTAAGGTTAGGTCGTCGTATAGCGTGCTTTTTATTCGATTTGGTGATGTTTGAAAATTCTGGTTTTTTTGAAAGGTTGAAATTTAATCGAAAAATCGAATGTCGTAGAAATTTCGTTTATGTGTTCTAAATTGTTCTTATGTATTCGGTGGTTGCGCGTATATGTTTGTTTCAGTGAAAATGTTCGATTTAGTCGAGTTTTCGGGCGCTTTGGAAAAATGGCAGCAAAGGTGTATTTTGAGAAAATCTGGTTTTTGAGGAAAAAACAAAGTTATGAATCGATACATAACAGCTATGTATCGATACGAAATGGTTTATGTATCGATACATAACCCTTATGCATCGATACATACGGTAGAAATTTGGGAAAACAGCATTTTCGCTACAGCATGCGTCGACACATGCGTTCTATGTATCGATACATGTGGCCTTTTGTATCGATACATAAGCCTATGTATCGATACATACTGTGCTGAACCAGAAAATTCGGGTTTGTCGGGGAAACTTCGAAAATTCATATCTCTTGAACCGTAAGTCGGTTTTAACCCCCGTTCGAAGCGTTGGAAAGCTAACGAGATGTTCTTTCTAGGAAAAATAGTTTTGAGGTCTGAACCTAGTCGAATCAGTACAGTTTTTACGAACCGTTTCGTAGTGACGGGCGTCCGGTTTATGTTTTTGCGTTATTTTGAAATATTCATATCTTGTTAACCATTTATCGTATTTAAGAGTTCTTTATACCGAATCGAAGCTGTCGATGAGTACTTTTTGATGATGATAGAAAATATTATTTTTGGCCGACTTTTAGCCGACTTTTCCGAGAAACCGTAAAATGGAATTTTTGAGTTATTTTCTATATTGTGCGATAGGATATGATATGTAACGTATGACTTGTGTGAGGGATGTTTGATGGGTATATGATGTTGTGGTGAAGGTTTGTGGCCGTTTGGCAATTATGTGCATTGTATTATATGTACTTGAAATGCATGATTTAATGTATGAGCCTTGATTGCCATGGGTCATTATATGACATGCATTAGCATGTAGACATTGTAGATCCCTTCGTGGGTGTAAACAATGCATGTAGACATTGTAGATCCCTTCGTGGGTGTAAACAATGCATGTAGACATTGTAGATCCCTTCGTGGGTGTAAACAATGCATGTTGAATTGTAGATCCCTTATGGGTGTAAGCAATTGTTGTA
Source organism: Lathyrus tuberosus (assembly GCA_022829125.1). Lineage (NCBI taxonomy): Eukaryota > Viridiplantae > Streptophyta > Magnoliopsida > Fabales > Fabaceae > Lathyrus > Lathyrus tuberosus. Next base: position 820,884 of record JALAZF010000808.1, on the reverse strand, counting down.
TTGATCGTGTGCCTATTATAAAGGACTAAAAACGATCCATAACGTCGTATGCTTGTTGATAAGTGGTAGCGACGGGGAACATCGTATGCCCGACGGGGAGTTACCCTAAGTAACGAGCGATGATTCCAAGAGTTCCTAGGGGACTAATGGTACCGCATGCATAGAGTCGTTGTGTCGGTCTCTGTGCATTTGCATAATTCATTACATGAATGTTTATGTGTTGAATTTTGAGAAGGATTTGTTATGCATTGTGTTAATGTATATGCTTATGTGATTGATGTGTGAAATGGGTTTAATATGTCTATTGTTGTTTACAAGTATCATATTTGTGTGGTGAGAATAATTATGCATATTTTGCTAAGTGTTTTATAATGATATGCAATTATATTATAATCCTGTTTCTCACCCTTCTGTTGTGGTTTAATGCTGTAATGGCATTGCAGATTAGACGCTGGAGGTCTTTTGCGAAGATTAGTGTCTTCGTCTTTTTGTCGTTCCGTCGGCTCTGATATGTAACACGGGTAGTCGGGGTTCGAGTGTAGATGTTTCTTTTGGCTTGTATATAGTGGCTTTGTATGAACATGTATATGACATACTTATCCTTTGTGATGACATCAGTTATGGATGTTCCGCTTTAATTCTGTAACTGAACGATGATATTCTGGAACTGAGTTCCTATGTTTATATGACTATCAGGTTGTTATATATCTATATGAGCAGGTTGTTTTAGTTCACGTTGGTGTGGCATCTCTGGCTATATCATGATAAATTATTCTTTGCTCTGATATTTTATTTATAAGATTAGTTTATTCCGGTTTTTGTACGGGGTATAGAAGGGGTGTTACATTAAGTGGTATCAGAGCCAATGTTTGGTTTGTCCGACCATGTTGTCGTGTCTGTTGTGTCTTGTTGGTCTGTTGCACTCTGTGGAGTGGTTGTTTAACCATAATTTGCTATCATTGGGAACGTTCAGATTATGGCTGGAAGAGGTGTTGCTGCTATGACTGCGGCCATGCAAGCTATGGCGCAAGCGATGCAGAATTTGCCGAATGCTGCGGCGGACGAGGAATCGCGTAGTATGGATAAGTTTCAGAAGAATAATCCACCGAGCTTCGAAGGTACTCATGATCCTGAGGGAGCACAGATTTGGCTGAAGAAGATTGAGAAGATCTTTCGTTTCATTAGGTGTTCCGAGGATCAGAAGGTGCAGTTCGGTACTCATGTGTTGGAAAAGGAAGCTGAAGACTGGTGGGCGAATGCTTCTCAGAGGTTTGAGGAGGATGAGATAGTGGTTACATGGGCTGTGTTCAAAGATGCTTTTCTTGAAAAGTATTTTCTGGAAGATGAGAGAGGTAAGAAGGAAATTGAATTTCTTGAACTGAAGCAGGATAATTCCTCTGTTGCGGATTATGCTGCTAAGTTTGAGGAACTTGTGAAGTTCTTTCCTAATTATAATACGGCTGGTTCTAAGAGGTCAAAGTGTTTGAAGTTGGTGAATGGCTTAAGGCCAGAAATCAAGCAGGGTATCGGTTATCAGGAGATCAGGCAGTTTCCAGTGTTGGTGAACAAAAGTAGGATTTTTGATGAAGATAGTAAGGCACGTGCTACGCATTATAAGAATCTGAATGATAAGAAAGGAAATGGGCAGTTCAGAGGTAGGCCTTATGCTACCCCTGTTGATAAAGGGAAACAGAAGTTTACTTTTGATAGGAAGCCGAGTGGAGGAGGAATGAATTCTTCTGTGAAATGTTATAATTGTGGTGGTATGGGTCATCGTGTGTCGGAGTGTATGAGGAATATGAACAAGTGTTCTAATTGTGGTTTGACGGGTCATGTGGCTGCTGATTGTAGGAGGAATGCGATCAAGTGTTATAATTGTGGGGAGAATGGTCACTATAGTACAAAGTGCACGAAACCGAAGCAAGCTCAACCTAGAGGGAAAGTATTTGCATTGGCGGGAGCTCAGCCTACTAATGCAGATCGTTTGATCAGAGGTACTTGTTTTATTAATAGTAATCTTTTAATTGCTATTATTGATACTGGAGCGACTCATTCGTTTATTTCGATTGATTGTGCAAAACGTTTGAATTTGGTGTTGTCTAAGATGGGTGGAGAGATGGTTATCGATACTCCAGCTTCGGGGTCGGTAACTACTTCTTTCGTTTGTTTAAGTTGTCCTTTGACAATTTTTGGTAGAGATTTTGTGATGGACTTGGTATGTTTGCCATTGAAGGGTTTGGATGTGATTCTGGGAATGAACTGGTTAGAGTTCAATCGTGTTCATCTTGATTGTTATCTTAAGCGGGTGAGATTTCCTTCTCTTGAAGAAGAAAGGGAATCTGGTTTCTTATCTACCAAAGAGTTGAAGAAACTTTTGGCGGAGGAAGCTCAGTTGTTTGGATTGTTTGCATCGTTGTCTGTGGAGAGTTAAGTTGCAATTGGAAGTTTTCCTGTTGTGTGTGATTTTCAGGAGGTGTTTCCGGATGATTTTTCAGATGTGCCGCCAGAAAGAGAGGTGGAGTTTTCTATAGACCTAGTTCCTGGTACTAGACCTGTATCTATGGCACCATATCGGATGTCATCATCTGAGTTGGTGGAGTTGAAAAGACAATTGAATGAGTTGTTGGAAAAGAGGTTTGTAAGGCCTAGTGTATCACCTTGGGGTGCTCCTGTTTTGTTGGTAAAAAAGAAAGATGGAAGTATGCGTTTGTGTATCGATTATCGGCAGTTGAATAAAGTGACGATTAAGAACAAGTATCCACTTCCAAGGATCGATGACTTGATGGATCAACTAGTGGGTGCAAGTGTGTTTAGTAAGATTGATTTGAGGTCAGGATACCATCAGATTTGGGTTAAAGAGGAGGATATTCAGAAGACGGCCTTTAGGACACGATACGGACATTACGAGTTTTCTGTGATGCCGTTCGGGGTTTCTAATGCGCCGGGTGTGTTTATGGAGTATATGAATCGTATATTCCATGAGCATTTAGATCATTTTGTTGTTGTTTTTATTGATGACATTTTGGTTTATTCTAAGTCACAGGAGGAACATGCGGAACATTTGCGTATTGCGTTGCAGATTCTGAAGGAGAAGAAACTTTATGCCAAACTGTCCAAGTGTGAGTTCTGGTTGTCAGAAGTGAGTTTTCTTGGGCATGTGATTTCAGGTAATGGTATTGCTGTGGATCCATCCAAAGTAGAGGCAGTTCTACAATGGGAGGCTCCTAGATCTGTTACTGAAATTCGAAGTTTTCTGGGTTTAGCTGGATATTACCGGAGGTTTATCGAAGGTTTTTCCAAGTTGCCACTTCCGTTGACTCAACTGACTTGTAAGGGTAAGGCATTTATTTGGGATATTCAATGTGAAGAAAGTTTCAACGAGCTGAAGAAGAGATTGACTACAGCTCCGATTTTGATCTTACCGAATCCTAATGAATCGTTCATTGTGTATTGTGATGCATCTCTAATTGGTTTAGGTGGTGTTTTAATGCAAGATGGTAAGGTGGTTGCTTATGCTTCGAGGCAGTTACGAGTTCATGAGAAGAATTACCCTACTCACGATTTGGAATTAGCTGCGATGGTTTTTGTATTAAAGATTTGGAGGCATTATCTCTACGGTGCTAGATTCGAAGTCTTTAGTGATCATAAAAGTTTAAAATACTTGTTTGATCAGAAAGAGTTGAATATGAGGCAACGGAGATGGTTGGAACTTCTGAAGGACTATGACTTTAGCTTGAATTACCATCCTGGTAAGGCTAATGTGGTAGCTGATGCTTTGAGTCAGAAATATTTGCGTATATCTGCTTTGATGGTGAAAGAGTGGGAACTTCTGGAACAATTTCGAGACTTGAGTTTGGTTTGTGAGCTTTCACATGAGAGTGTGAAGCTTGGTATGTTAAAGATCACTAATGATTTTCTGTTGTCTGTTATAGAGAAACAGAAGTTGGACTTGAAACTTGTTGATTTGTTGCTTGTTGGGAATCAAGAAGTGAATGGTGACTTTAAAGTGGATGATCAGGGTATTTTGAGATTCCGTGGTAGAATTTGTATACCGGATGATGCAGAGTTGAAAAAGATGATTCTTGAGGAAGGACACCGGAGTAGTTTGAGTATACATCCTGGTGCTAATATGATGTACCAAGATTTGAAGAAAATATTTTGGTGGTCTGGTTTGAAACGAGATGTGGCTCAGTTTGTTTATGCGTGTTTGACTTGTCAGAAGTCGAAAGTGGAACATCAGAGGCCTGCAGGATTAATGCAACCGTTGGATATTCCGGAGTGGAAATGGGATAGTATATCGATGAATTTTGTGACGGGTTTTCCTAATTCTCCGAGTGGGCATAATGCTATTTGGGTGATCATTGATAGGCTGACTAAATCGCCGAATTTCATTCCGATTGATATCAGTTATTCTATGGAGCGTTTGGCTGAGCTTTATATCCGTGGGATTGTGAAGTTGCATGGCGTCCCGTTGAGTATTGTTTCTGATCGTGATCCGAGGTTTACTTCCAGATTTTGGGAAAGTTTGCAAAAGGCGTTAGGTTCTAAGCTGAGATTGAGTTCTGCTTATCATCCGCAGACTGGTGGTCAGACAGAGAGAACAATTCAGTCATTGGAAGATTTACTGAGATCTTGTGTTCTTGAGCAAGGTAGAGTTTGGGACAGTTTTCTTTCATTGATCGAGTTTACGTATAATAACAGTTTCCATTCTAGTATCGGAATGGCACCTTTTGAGGCACTTTATGGAAGAAGATGTCGAACACCTTTGTGTTGGCATGAATCTGGTGAAAGTGCAGTAGTTGGACCTGAGTTAGTTCAACAAACGACGGAAAAGGTGAAACTTATTCGGGAGAAGATGAAAGCTTCTCAGAGTAGGAAAAAGAGTTATCATGATAAAAGGAAAAGAGATCTTGAGTTTCAAGCGGGTAACCATGTGTTTTTTAGGGTTTCGCCGGTGACTGGTGTTGGACGTGCTTTGAAGTCGAGGAAGCTTACTTCACGTTTTATTGGTCCATATCAGATATCTGAAAGAGTTGGTGCAGTGGCTTACAGGATAGCATTGCCACCGAATCTTTCGAATCTACATGATGTTTTCCATGTTTCACAGCTACGGAAGTATGTTCCAGATTCGTCTCATGTGATTCCGATGGATGAGGTTGAGGTAAGAGATAATCTTACGGTTGAGGTTTTACCGGTGAGGATTTTAGATCACGAGTTGAAAAGGTTAAGAGGCAAGGAGATTGCATTTGTGAAAGTGGCGTGGGGAGGCGCTGCTGAGGGCAATTTGACTTGGGAATTGGAAAGGCGGATGCGGGAGTCGTATCCGGAGTTGTTTGGAACAGGTAATATTTTCGAGGACGAAAATTTCTCAAGTGGGGGAGAGTTGTAACAGTCCGTTTTTAATATTTCCTTTTTCCGTGCTTTTTGGTGTTAATTGGTCGAGTCTTTATTTTTAATTGAGCAATATTTATGTTAATTGCTAATTGGTGTGATTATATGTTATTTTTGCACATTGTGTATTTTTACCGTTTTTGAGAGTTTGCGGGGAAAATTGGAATAGGGGGTATTTGACATATTTCATAATTAATAGTATTAGTTAATAATAGTTAGTTTAGATATTTATTAGAAATGTTTAGAATTTTTAAGTTAAGAAAATATAAAAGAAAATAGTTAGTATAAGTTTAGAAAAGAAGAAAAAGAAAAGTTAGTAAGAGTTTCCCAAAAGAGAAGAAAAAGAGAGAAATAGAGAAGTGAAGAGAAAGTGAAGACAAAGGGGAAAATCACCAAGCAAGCTTTAGGAATCGGATTTTTATCGGGTAAGGGTGTGAAACTCGGTTATTATATTGATTGAGTATGATTATATATGTTTGTTTTTGAATTGTTTGAATGTGTAGAGAATTATGTGGTTAGGTTGCTATTTTTGACAAAATCGATAGAAACCGATGTTTTTACGGTCGAAAAGTCGTATAAATACATGTGTTGGTTGGTTATATGTATGTGAGCTGCTGTTTAAAGTTTCATGAAGTTTGGTTATGTTTTGGTTAGTTTTCGTTATGTTTCCGTTGTTTGGTCCGTTTAGGTCGAATTGTAGGAAATCGATAAAAACCGATGCTTTCACGGTTAGAATTCGAAATAAATTACGTAGTTGTATCGAGTAAGGTTAGGTCGTCGTATAGCGTGCTTTTTATTCGATTTGGTGATGTTTGAAAATTCTGGTTTTTTTGAAAGGTTGAAATTTAATCGAAAAATCGAACGTCGTAGAAATTTCGTTTATGTGTTCTAAATTGTTCTTATGTATTTGGTGGTTGCGCGTATATGTTTGTTTCGGTGAAAATGTTCGATTTAGTCGAGTTTCCGGACGCTTTGGAAAAATGGCAGCAAAGGTGTATTTTGAGAAAATCTGGTTTTTGAGGAAAAAACAGAGTTATGAATCGATACATAACAGCTATGTATCGATACGAAATGGTTTATGTATCGATACATAACCCTTATGCATCGATACATACTGTAGAAATTTGGGAAAACAGCATTTTCACTACAGCATGCGTCGACACATGTGTTCTATGTATCGATACATGTGGCCTTTTGTATCGATACATAAGCCTATGTATCGATACATACTGTGCTGAACCAGAAAATTCGGGTTTGTCGGGGAAACTTCGGAAATTCATATCTCTTGAACCGTAAGTCGGTTTTAACCCCCGTTCGAAGCGTTGGAAAGCTAACGAGATGTTCTTTCTAGGAAAAATAGTTTTGAGGTCTGAACCTAGTCGAATCAGTACAGTTTTTACGAACCGTTTCGTAGTGACGGGCGTCTGGTTTATGTTTTTGCGTTATTTTGAAATATTCATATCTTGTTAACCATTTATCGTATTTAAGAGTTCTTTATACCGAATCGAAGCTGTCGATGAGTACTTTTTGATGATGATAGAAAATATTATTTTTGGCCGACTTTTAGCCGACTTTTCCGAGAAACCGTAAAATGGAATTTTTGAGTTATTTTCTATATTGTGCGATAGGATATGATATTTAACGTATGACTTGTGTGAGGGATGTTTGATGGGTATATGATGTTGTGGTGAAGGTTTGTGGCCGTTTGGCAATTATGTGCATTGTATTATATGTACTTGAAATGCATGATTTAATGTATGAGCCTTGATTGCCATGGGTCATTATATGACATGCATTAGCATGTAGACATTGTAGATCCCTTCGTGGGTGTAAATAATGCATGTAGACATTGTAGATCTCTTTGTGGGTGTAAACAATGCATGTAGACATTGTAGATCCCTTCGTGGGTGTAAACAATGCATGTTGAATTGTAGATCCCTTATGGGTGTAAGCAATTGTTGTATTGATCGTGTGCCTATTATAAAGGACTAAAAACGATCCATAACGTCGTATGCTTGTTGATAAGTGGTAGCGACGGGGAACATCGTATGCCCGACGGGGAGTTACCCTAAGTAACGAGCGATGATTCCAAGAGTTCCTAGGGGACTAATGGTACCGCATGCATAGAGTCGTTGTGTCGGTCTCTGTGCATTTGCATAATTCATTACATGAATGTTTATGTGTTGAATTTTGAGAAGGATTTGTTATGCATTGTGTTAATGTATATGCTTATGTGATTGATGTGTGAAATGGGTTTAATATGTCTATTGTTGTTTACAAGTATCATATTTGTGTGGTGAGAATAATTATGCATATTTTGCTAAGTGTTTTATAATGATATGCAATTATATTATAATCCTGTTTCTCACCCTTCTGTTGTGGTTTAATGCTGTAATGGCATTGCAGATTAGACGCTGGAGGTCTTTTGCGAAGATTAGTGTCTTCGTCTTTTTGTCGTTCCGTCGGCTCTGATATGTAACACGGGTAGTCGGGGTTCGAGTGTAGATGTTTCTTTTGGCTTGTATATAGTGGCTTTGTATGAACATGTATATGACATACTTATCCTTTGTGATGACATCAGTTATGGATGTTCCGCTTTAATTCTGTAACTGAACGATGATATTCTGGAACTGAGTTCCTATGTTTATATGACTATCAGGTTGTTATATATCTATATGAGCAGGTTGTTTTAGTTCACGTTGGTGTGGTATCTCTGGCTATATCATGATAAATTATTCTTTGCTCTGATGTTTTATTTATAAGATTAGTTTATTCCGGTTTTTGTACGGGGTATAGAAGGGGTGTTACACACAACACCTTCACCAAAGTTATGTCTTTACCCCGCAATTGCTTCATTTCACGACCATCAATCCGCACAGGCAATGCTTCTACAGTCAGATTATCCCTCACTTGTACATCATCTATCTGAATCACATGGGACGGATCTGGAATGTACTTCCTCAACTGAGACACATGGAACACGTCGTGTAAATTTGCAAGCGTTGGTGGTAAAGCAATCCGATAGGCTACTTTCCCTATCCTCTGCAAGATTTGGTAAGGACCGACAAAACGTGCAGACATCATGCTATACGTAGGAAGAGCCTCAGTCATGGATTTGGCAAGGGTAATACGCCTAGCAAAGGACAACCGATCCCTTTTCTAATTCAACAACCTATTTTGAACCTTATCAACTAAATTCATATAGTCTTTAACTCTAGGGTTATGCCTGTTAAGAAACACACCTAGATAAGTTCCCAACACTTCTATTACCTTGAAACCCACCTTCTTAATAATGAGATTCTTGAGAGCTTTACTCATATTCCTAGAAAAGGTTATGTGATATTTCTTCAAACTTACCTTCTGAGCAGACATCTGCCAAAACTCCTGAAGGGTATTCAACACAAAATCTTACTGCTTTTTCATTGCGGCTCCAAACAGATTTAAGTCATCAACAAACATAAGATGTGAAACTCTAGGACCAGTTTTGCCAATTTGCATACAATACCCCTTCTTCCGAGTAACCAGATCTAGAATCATATGCGAAATCTTGTCAATGCTTAACACAAATAGATACGGGGACAAAGGATTTCCTTGGCAAATTCCTTTCTTGGTATAGAAATACTACCCATTCTCACCTTTCCAATGTATCCTCATTTTGTTCGAAGTAATAGCATTCATAACCTGTCTTTTAAACACCGCGGGAAACGTAGATTCATCCAAAACCTTCTCCATAAAATACTAGCTAAGGTTGTCATATGCTTTAGCAAAATCTATCTTAAGAGCAAAATATCCTTTTTAACCTGGAAGCTTATTCATGCTATGAAAGATCTCTTACACCACTACGATGTTCTCTTGGATATTTCTCTTGGGGATGAAACCATTTTGATTAGATGTTATCAATGAATACATAATAGGCTTCATCCTCTTAACAATAATTTTAGGGTTTATAGCTAATTTGCCCTCTGCCATATGAGCGAATTTTGAAAAAAAAACCATGTAAAAAAAACTAGATTCTCCCTAACATTTGAAGATTCCACCCTTTTGACCCATTTAGAAATTTAGTCAACAGAATCTTTGACGTGGCAACATTTTTTTAAATTTTTTTTTATTAATTTTAATTATGTGGATGGCTTTGTTGGCATTTTTTATTATTATTTATGTTTTAAATTCCATGTGACATTTTTATTATTTTTTATTGTTTTCGTGTTAAATGTCAAAATTCAGAACTCCAAAATAATGAGGAAGGTTTTTTCAAAATTCGCCCATATGGCAGGGGGCAAATTAGAAATTAACCCATAATTTTATTGAAAAGCTTGTAGATCGAATTAGGAAAATCTCCATAAAATTTAGGGGTGTGCAAAATATCCGGTTGTGATGTCCAAATCTATAACCAAATCCAAATATATTTTAAATATCCGGATATAATTGAATGGTTATTAACCGGTTTAGTGTTTAATGGTTTTGGTTATCCATTCATATAATCCGGATATAATTAAATGGTTATTAATCGGTTAAATTTTTTTGGATTCGGTTATAATCTGATTATTATCCAAAATCCAAATTTTTTAATTTTTAAAATAAAATAAAAATATATTTTTTGAATATTTTTTTAAAACTGGATTTTTTTAAAAAATCCGGTTATATAACCATAACCAAATTTATTACTGGTTTTATAACCGATTTTGATTAAAATGTGGTTTTGGTTATAAATCCAAACCATTTAAATGGTTTGAAAATGGTTATGGTTTGGTTTCTAAAAATAACCAACCATGCACATCCCTACTAAAATTGACCTCTTCAATTCTAGGATCTTCCTTCCACAAGCTCTAGATAGAGCGACAAACAGTTTACCCAATCCAAGTGCTTTGATAGAATCCAGCTGGGAACCCATCTGGCACTGAAGACTTCTAAGGCGTCATATCAAAAATCACTTGTTTTTATCTCAGCACTGCTAATTTCAGCCTCAAGTAAACTCTTATGGTGATTAGCCATGGTCAGGAAAGTGTGCTGAGTAGTCCTCTAGTCCGTAGTATCAATATCTTTGGTACACATATTAAGAAAATTAGTGTAGAACAAATCTCTAATTTTCCTACTATCCTCAATTCACTTGCCTTCCTCATCCTTAAGAATGTTGACAACCTTTTTTCTGCACCATTGAATAGCTCCCGTATGATAAAATCTTGTATTTCGATCCCCATCTGCATTCCATTAAACTTTGGGCCTTTGATGCCACATCCTGATACAAAATATTATCAAGGCTGCTTTGCAATTGCTTCTCCAACTTCCTTAAACATGTGTGGTCTCTTCCAATTTTCATAATGAGTTGAATACCATTAATTCGTCTTATCAACTCCTTCTTCTTAATAATGACACTTTTAAGATTATGTAATTTCCACTGACTCACGGCCTCCTTGAGCACCATGAAATTACTTTCCAACTTGTCATTCTCCTGCCATGTCCTTTTAAGAATTACCTCAAAGGAATTGTCTACCACTCACAAACTTTCTAACCTAAAGTCATGATTCCGCCGACACGTCTCCTTATCTAATAGACGTATAAAAATGGGGTGATGATCACAATATTCCATTCTGTGCAACACTTGCACACGAGCCTCAGGGAGCAAACTCATCCATTTATCATTGCAATCTAATTTCTCAAAAACCCTTCTGCCCCCGTGGGCCACCAGACCTCGCCAAGTTTATTTGAAACCAAAAATTCCAAGATCCATAAGCAAACAGTTATTAATTCTGTCTTGAAACTTTTTGCATCTACCTGGTTATACTTCCTTTGGTGCGAAGATCCATAAGCAACCAGAAGTTAAGTGTGAAGCATTTACTTGGTTATACTTCCTCAGGTATTTTCTCTCTATCTACATCTTAAACCTCTTCAATAGCTCCCAGGGCACATCTCCACCCTGTAGGTAGGATCTACTTTTCTTTCTTATTTCACATCAAATAAGTTACCAGAGTGTAGAATACAGGGTAGGGGATCAAAGTAATAAGGTTTCGTAGCGAGAAGATGTAAATTTACAATTTCTTTTACTCTAAAGGTTCTAGGGATATTGACGATTTTAGTGACAAATAGAGTTATTAGTGGAATTAAGGTGAGTTGAGGGTGAAAGGTGAATAGAGGAGTATCAAGGAAAGAATAGTTCACCATTGAAGAAGGTGAAAAACAGTTAGAGAAGGTGAAAAACAGTTAGGGTTTGTTACATTCAAGAAAGGGAAGAAGAGAGTAATGTAAACTGTTTCATTGATTAAAAGAATAAATGATTACAATATGGTATATATACATAATATGGAGCTATGTATATTAAGCTATGATGAAACTGCTGTACTATATAATACACTATCACTAATATCCCCCCTCAAGGTGGACTTTGGATGCTACAAAGACCAAGCTTGGATAGAATGGAGTTGAAAAGAGGAGAATGCAGTGGCTTAGTAAAAACATCTGCTAATTGCTCCTTAGTAGAAACCGGCAACAAGTGAAGAAGCTTGGACACAATCTTTTCTCTAATAACATGACAATCCAACTCTATATGTTTACTCCTTTCATGAAAAGTTGGATTATGAGCAAGATATATGGCTGACTTACTATCACAGTAAACAGAGGCAGGTTGAGAAAAGTCAATGAGGAAATCATGGAAAAGGTATTGAAGCCATTGAAGCTCACAAGATAAAGAAGCCAAAGCCCTGTACTCAGCTTCAGTGGAGGATCGAGAAACAGTGTTTTGTTTCTTAGATTTCCAACAAATAAGGGATGATCCAAGAATAACACAAAAGCCTGTGATGGATTTTCTAGTCTCTGAGCATCTTGCCCAATCAGAATCTGCAAAACCATAAAGCTTAAGAGGACTTGAGGCTGAAAACAAAACTCCCTTGGCTGGTGCAGACTTGAGATACCTCAAAATCTTAGTGGCTGCTTGATAATGAGGTACTAAGGGCTTTGAAACATATTGGCTTAAATGCTGTACAGCATATGATATATCAGGTCTACTATTTGTAAGGTAGATCAATCTACCAATGAGTCTTCTGTAAGAAGAAGGATCATCAAGAGGTTGGCCATCTGAGGTAGATAACTTGAGATTAGGATCAATGGGGACAGAAGATGGCTTAGCTGCCAAATAACCAGTGTCTTCAAGTAACTGTAAAGTGTACTTCCTTTGATTCATGAATATGCCTGTAGTAGACCTAGCAATTTCAAAGCCTAAAAAATATCTCAACTGACCCAAGTCTTTAATGCTAAACTGCTGATCCAAAAGATGTTTAACATTCTGAATTTCAGTAATAGAATTACCAGCTAGAACTATGTCATCTACATACACAAGTAAAGCTGTGAAACCAGTGGATGTAGATTTGACATACAATGAACAATCAGCTTGAGACTGGGTATATCCAAGAGAAATCAAAAAAGAAGAAAGTTTAGCATACCATTGCCTGCTTGCCTGCTTCAAGCCATACAATGATTTATGAAGCTTGCAAACTTGTGAAGAATTTGAGGTAGCCAGACCAGGAGGTAATGTCATATACACCTCTTCATGTAAATCTCCATGCAAAAATGCATTATTCACATCTAATTGCTCTAGGTGCCAACCTTTTATTGAATCTATAGATAAAAGAACTCTGATTGTGGTAAGCTTAGCCACATGAGAAAAGGTGTCAAAATAATCCACTCCTTCCATATGTGTATAGCCTTTTGCCACAAGTCTGGCTTTATACCTTTCTATGGATCCATCTGCTCTATATTTCACCTTATAGACCCATCTGCACCCAATAGGCACCTTACCAGGTGGAAGATCCACTAATGACCAAGTATGATTATCAGCAAGGGCCTGCAATTCAACATTCATAGCATGCTTCCAACAATCAAATTTGTTAGCCTGTTGGAAACTAGATGGTTCAGGATTAGAAGAAATGGAACAACAAAAATGATGAAAGGATGGAGAACAATTTTTATAAGACAGAACTGAGGACAATGGATATAAAGTTTTGGAAGATGAAGAATTGGTAGAAGTAGCATAGCAATGATAGTCAGCAAGATAGGAGGGAGGATGAGAAACTCTAGAAGAGTGTCTTATAGGAGGTTGTACAGGCTGTGGAGGTACAGTGTTATCAAGAGCAGTGTTAGGACTGATGGATAAAGAAGAAGGAGACCTTGTTTCAGGAACAAAAGGAGAGATAGGAGTACTTGGAGTACTGAGATCAGTAACAGAAGGATTATCAAGTACAGGAGACATGTTATTATCTGAAGGATAAGGAGTATGTTCAGTAGGCACAATATCAGCATATAGAGTAGGCTCAGGATTTGTGCTATCAGCATGTGAATGCTCAGAACTTTGGATATGAGACTTGAATGGAAAAGTGTTTTCATAGAAAAGAACATGTCTTGACACAAATATATTGTGATGAGTCAAATCATAGAGGATATATCCTTTTGTTCCCTCTTTAAAACCTATAAAAACAGTTTTGCGGGCCCTAGAATCAAATTTTGTCCTATGAGACATGAGGGAGGTAGCATATGCCAGACAACCAAACACTTTAAGGTGGATGAGAGAGGGAGGTTCTTGATACAGAATTTCATAAGGACACTTTAGCTTTAGTAAAGGGGTAGGTAGTCTATTAATGATATGTATAGCTTACTGCACACAGAAATTCCACATAGTTAAAGGGACATTGGATTGAAACTGGAGAGCTCTAGCTACATTAAGGATGTGTTGATGTTTCCTCTCAACAATGCCATTTTGTTGAGGGGTTTCAACACAAGATTTTTGATGAATTATGCCCTTAGAGGATAGAAAATTGTGTAATGTCAGAAATTCTGTACCATTATCAGATCTCAAGCATTTTACATGTTTATTGAATTGTTTCTCAGCATATGCTACAAAGTTTATAAAACTATCTCTAGTTTGATCTTTAGTTTTCAAAAAAATCACCCATGTGAACCTAGAATGATCATCAACTAAAGTAAGAAAGTATCTGTGTCCTAACAAAGAGATAGTAGAAAAAGGGCCCTACAAATCAGCATGAATAATTTGCAAAACATCAGTGGTACAAGTAACACTATCAGAAAAAGGTAACTTTCTTTGTTTAGCATAATGACAAGGATCACAAGGATGAATAGGATCTTTACAAGAAACAAAAGGAAAAATCTTGGCAATGTTTTGTAAACCTTTGTGAGAGGGATGGCCTAGCCTCATATGCCATATCTCACTATCAGAAACAGAACTATTTGAAACAAAATTACAAGAATTATGCAAGACATTTGAATTAAGAACATATAAGCCATATTGCAATTCAGCTGTACCAATCGTTTCCATGGAAGGGTTCTGCATAATGAAACAAGAGTTAGCAGTGAATTGAACAAAACAATTATTGTTTTGAGACAATTTTGCTATGGAAATAAGATTGACATTGAATGAAGGAATGTAAAGCACATTATGTAAGGTTAATGATTGAGAAAGTTTAACAGAACCAGATATGGAAGCAGATAATTGAGAACCATTAGGTAGAGTAACTGAAATTGGAACAATAGTTTGATAACTAGTAAAGGCTGAAAGATTAAAAGAAATATGATATGCGGCTCCTGTATCAAGGATCCATAAAGAAGATGACTTACCATTGGTAGTGGAGGACAAAGAGTTCATCACAAGAGGAGAGGTAGACACTGAATTGGTGGTGGAAACAGATTTTGAATGTTGAAGCAAAGCTAAAATGTTATTGTATTGCTCTTGAGTCAAACCATAAGAGGGATTAGTGGAACTTGAACCTGATGCAGATGCCTCTGAGGCATTGTTCACTGTTGCAGACTGCTGAGAACCACCTCCATTACCTTTGGATCTATGTTTGAAACCTGGTGGATAGCCATGTTTGATGAAGCAGGTATCTATGGTATGATTGGTTCTGCCACAGTGAGAACAAACGCGATTTGTACCTCTTGGACCAGCATTTCCCTGATACTTCCCTTTGTTTGGATTAGATTTGACAGATTGAGAATCATGAGATACATTCAAAGCAACACTCTCTTCAGTATTGCCAGCAATAGGAATAACAGCAGAAATTGCATTATTCAGCTCTCTTTCTTGCTGAATAACCAAGGAAAATGTCTTGTCAATGTCAGGAAGAGGATTCATCATCATGATTTGACTCTTGGAATGAGTGAATTTTTCATTCAAACCTTTGAGAAATCGAATCACATAGTCTTGATCTCTATAGCGACGAATCGATGCAGAAGCACCACAAGAACATGGAATAGCACATGAACAAGATGGAATTGGACGATAGGTTTCCAATTCATCCCATAAAACCTTCAGATTCGTAAAATAATTGGAAACGTCTAAAGATCCTTGGCGAAACTTGTAAAGATCTTCTTGAATGTCAGAGATGCGGAAAATATCACTATGAGAAAACCTAACCTGCAGATTCTTCCATACACCAGCTGCTGTATCAATCCATAGAACCGATCGAGCAATCAAAGCTGAGATTGAACGTTGAATCCACGCCAGCACCATCGTGTTACAACGAATCCATGGCGCGTAAAGAACATCTGAGACGGCAGGTTTGGGAAGAGTACCGTCAATAAACTTGTCTTTGTTCTTGGAGATTAACGCAATCTGCATTGAACGAGACCAGGTGTGATAGTTCTTGTCATCGAGCGGTGAAGGAACGAGAACGAGAGCCGGATTCTCGTTAGGATGCAGGTAATAGGGATTAGCAGAGTTCGTAGCGAAATCAAGAAAGCTCTGCGCAGCCATTGTTGCAGAGAATAAGAAAAGCTTCAGATGAAAAATCAATGAAAAACAATGGCTACCAGAGCTTAATTAACTCTGATACCATATCAAGGAAAGAATAGTTCACCATTGAAGAAGGTGAAAAACAGTTAGAGAAGGTGAAAAACAGTTAGGGTTTGTTACATTCAAGAAAGGGAAGAAGAGAGTAATGTAAACTGTTTCATTGATTAAAAGAATAAATGATTACAATATGGTATATATACATAATATGGAGCTATGTATATTAAGCTATGATGAAACTGCTGTACTATATAATACACTATCACTAATAAGGAGGTAAAAAAAAGTCTATTGATGGTGGTTGTTGGCGTTTCTGGGTTGCTCCGTCGCGGCAAAGCGATTTCTAGCGAGGAGAAATGTTAGAGAGTTAGAGAAGGGCATCTATTTAGAATGATAATGAAATGAGGGAAACTGAACCCCTTCCATCTCCTTTTCCCCTACGCTATGGGCCTCACAAACACAAACCCAAAGGTCTTTGCTCCTGACACTCTTTTTTCCTAACACATCCATGCTCTTTCTGAATTCAACAAGAACAAAAATGGGTCTCTGAGCCCTGGGCCCAGTTCCCTGTTCACTACCAGACTCTCTTTTCCTCCATACACCCCCTAATAGAGTTTGGAACTATTTACTCAATAATTGTTTGGTTTTTCTTTTAATATTTTTGTATATACATTAGAAATACACATTAAATACATATTAAAAATATATATTTCTTTATATTATGATTTTATTAGGTTAGGTCTTAATTGAATCTATTTGTTAGAATTTTCTTTTTTTTTTTTAATTTCAAATAATGATACATTAGAAATTAGGGTTTAAACATGATTAACTTCAATTCATAATGCCCTTGGTTTTTCTTCATGATTCTATATGCTTGTTGTATGATTCTTAGCATGTTCTCCTTGTCTATTTAGTTTATCAAACATGTTTAATTAATTAATTATATTTTATGAATTAGACTTGTTTTTGTATGACTTTCATGGATAATTGTATGCTCCCCTTAGGGTTCCTATTCAATCAAGTGATCATAAGTCCCTCAATAAATTGATTAAATTAGATCTTTATACTTATATCTACACTTAATCCACCATGTCCATTCACATTCAAGATCTTTGAGATAGAAGGACATTAAGACTTGATCATGTTGAGCTTCATTCCATCCCTTTAAGCATACCTTGCCTCATCCCTTGCAAGTCAAAACTCTTTTTCAAAACACTCTTTAATGGAGAAGAATCAGAGGGATATTTCCTACCCTTGTTCTGAATATCTTTGAATACGGGACGTAGGCCTTAGTTATTCAAAGTATTCACCTTTATTCGTAGACTTTAGAGAAATTCAAATCAAAACAACTTTCAACTTTCAATCCTCAAACAACACTGTAACAATCAACACCAACCATAATTTTTTCGTTTTACTAAACACAACACTCTTTGGATACCTGATAACTTCTCGCCAAATGTACCAATAATGTCCCAATAATAAAAATATCGAACCCACAATCACTGTGTTCGAACAGAATAATGATTTGTGCAATGTTAAATAAAAAATAGTAAAAAAGGGGCTTTTGCAAGTTTTCAGTTCCAAAGAGTAAATAAACGAGAAAAATGTGTCACAAAAGCGGTCAGTTTGTGTTTTGAATCCTCTTATCCCCTCTTGTTGATGTATGATGCCTTGTATAAATGATCTTATCCTTATAATCTTACGACAAATTAACAATACCGTTATAGCCAGCCCCCCACGAGATAACTCACTAACAACTACTCAAAGCTTTCTATTCCTGGTCCGCCGGCGTAAGTAGTGTTAGGAAATGTACAAACCATTAATTCCATGTGCCACTACTCAAGGTTTTCTATCCATATTCAACCGACTTAAGTAAAACAGTTTCCCTAGGTCCAACACATAAGCTACGGGTCAGGAATCCCTACTTGTCTAATAACAGATTAACAAAGTATCTCAAATAAAAAACATTAACCATAAGCAACATCTGAATAAAATTATAATTCAAAGGAATCATACAAAGTCAAACCGTCATAAAATGCCAACAAGATTGAATAAGGTTCATCTTAACACAACCTAACCTAGAGGAGCGTTAGCTACTCATAATGAAAGTTACAATACCAATTGAATAAAGAAGAATAGAATATGAATTCCCTTAAAGGATTAGCCTCAAATGGCTTCCAATGCTGTCAAAATCACCCTTTGATGCTGTAAAATCGTGCTCCCAGTGCCAAATTTCGTAACCCTTGTAAATGTGTAGAAAATTCTCTTTTAAAGCTGTCAAAATGAGTCAGAAAAATGAACTATCACACGCATTATGAAAAGGTCCATTGAAACTTGATTCCTTGAATAGTTATTCAAAATGGGTTTTTACTTCCATCTTGACATCCTTTACCTCCGAAATTCTACGCTTAGCTAAATCCAAACAAACTAGAAAGTTTCTTCTATATCTTTTCTTAAAAGCTTTATGTAAAAACTTTGAATTTGAATCTCCATCTTTTAACTAACACATTCTGGATTTCTATCTTAACATACTTTCTTTGACATTCATCAACTCCCTAACTTTCTTAGAAGCCTCTATCCTATTGTTGACCACTCTAATTGGAACATCAATCCAAGATTCAATAGCAACAAAATGATCCAGATCATCATGATTCTTAACTTCTTCCTTGACCTCTAAATCTATAACGTCAAAGACGTCCTTGTTTCAACTTTTAAGATTACCCTTACGAGATTTGAGATTTTCTTTCAAAACAAAACCAACCTTGCCTTGGATGATA
Source organism: Lathyrus tuberosus (assembly GCA_022829125.1). Classification (NCBI taxonomy): domain Eukaryota; kingdom Viridiplantae; phylum Streptophyta; class Magnoliopsida; order Fabales; family Fabaceae; genus Lathyrus; species Lathyrus tuberosus. The sequence continues at coordinate 801,927 of JALAZF010000808.1, read as the reverse complement.
GTCGAATTCAACATCTTCTTGACAAACAGGAGAAAATTCTCGTGCTTCATCCAACAATTAAATATTTTGAAGGATTTTGGTCCCGAATTCTCCTCCCATCCTTTGATCTACATTAGAGAATAGTCAGAGGTCTCTGTCACCCACTATTTCAAAAGTGATTTTTCAACTCCTAATTAACCCTTATGTGCAATGAAATCTATCCAATCTCGACATAACACTAACATCCCCCTTGAACCAAGTAAATATATTTCTTAAGATGGGAACATCAATTATCTCAAAAGCGTCTATGAAATTATCTCAAAAATGTCTAGTTCTTAAAGAAATTTTTAAAAAAAGTAAATTAAAATGTCTCGTAATTTATTTTTTAAAATATGTTTCATTATTTATGTAATAAAACATAAAAATAACCATGATATATGTTGGGGGAATATAAAAATTAAACTAATTATTTTATATAGTATTATCTCTTGACTCATTATTTATTTATTTTTATATAGTTTTATCTCTTGAATCTTTTTTTATTTATTTTAAAAATAACATCCTTTGCCTTTTAATTTTAATGTACACGGAAATTTAACTGCACAAATTTATCTTTTTTTTATTTTCATCTGACAATAAATTTAAATTATTTTAACTAAATTTCATTCATATTAATTAAAAATATTAAATTGATATTTTAAAGAAACAAGTATTTATCAAAAATAATAGTTGAAATAAAATTAAATATAAATGTTGTATAAAAAATTGAAAAAGTTTCTCTCACAATTTATTTACAATATTATATTTAATTTTAATTATAGAAATATTTTTGTTTAACTTAAATACGTTACATGTATTGCTAAATCTAAGAAAAAAGGGCATTTGAATAAAGAAATATTTCCTATTATGTGTTATAAAATTTTAATATTAATATGTTTTTACTTATTTTTACAATATGGTGTATAAGACAAACCATTTGAAGCAATGGACAATGACAATGTAAGTAATATTTTCATCTAAACAGTACAGTAGAATTGTAGTTGAGTTTAAATATTTCACAATCAAATTCTCTAAGTTCAATTAATGAAATCGAGAATAGGCTTAGTTTGCCTTTCTTTAAATTTTTTGACTTTGAGAGGATTGGTTCCCTCTCTTTTTATGTACTGTTTCCTTTATTATATATCAATTCTATTAAAAAAAAAAATTAATGAAATTGCAAGTCTTCTTGAAATATATGTATAAAAACAAACATTCAAATTTTTTCAAAATCAATCAACCATCGTCTAAGTTTTTTTTTTGTATGTGTTATATAGATAAAATATTATTTTAAAATGGAGGAAAAATATTTTATATTGGTTATTTATTTATAATATACTACAGTATTTACATTTTAATATTTTCATTAAAAAAATATATTTTAAATAAGAGAACACGTATATGAAACACCAAAAATATGATCAAATAAAGTGACTGAGATTTCTTGTTATTCTTTTTCTCCGTTAGTTTCTTGTTTGTGAAACAACTTTTGAGTCAGGGTGTTGGACTAAAGATAGGAACCCTAGATCTAAAGTTGCATAGGTAGACAATAAAATAAGACAACAATTCTTTCTTACTCCTAACCAATAAGAGTTACAAATATATAGGTAGGTTTAGACTACCTTAATGGGCCAAGGGCCTAACGAAAATACAAGGACAGCAAGACAAATTATAAATTGATGCTAAAAACACCCTTCTAATGTAAAACAGAGTCTTTTAAATGGACTGAACTCATCTTTTTTCTAATGGGCCTAGACTTTTTCCTAACAATACTCTCAGGCCCACAAGGAACCTTGTCCTCAAGGTTCATGGATGAGTTGTGGGGTTGGGCCGGACTGCTGTTGTTGTTGGGCTGAAAAGAATCCGCATGAAGCTAAGGAAGGGAACCAGCTGTATAAGCCCAAGGATTAGAAAGACACGTGTGTGGAGGAGGGGCAACCACGTCCTTTTGATGAGGGTGGGGTAGGTTTGTTTGGGGTTTGTGGTAAGGAGAATTAATGTGAGTGGGGTTAGGTGTGAAGGGATAAGGTTTGGCGGTGGAAAAAACTTTGCAAGCTGTAGTAGTTGGAGAGACAGAAAAAGTGGGAGGCGTGGCATAGGGGGGTGTGTAGCATGTGGGCCGCGTGGGAGAGAGTGAAACACATGGGTAAGTGTGTTCACGTGGGTCAAGAGCTTTGGAAGCTGTAGCAGAATTTGAAACTCCACCAAAGTACTTATCACTTGGTTCTTTTTCTTTTTCACTAGGCGCACTGAACTCAGAGAGTGGAGATACATTTCTTTCATTTGGTTTCTTTGAAAACAACTCATTTTTTTCTGAAAAGTCTTCTTTGAAAATCTTCTTTTCCTTCATCATTTCTTGGTTGTGAGAGTGCAAGGTCCGCAGTTCTACTTCAGTTGTGATGTCTTGGCCGAGTTCTTGTTGTGCATGCAACGGTAGAGGCCGAAAATCCCTTTTTGGTTCGTTTCCATAATAAGGTTTCAAGAGAGAAACGTGAAAGACTCGGTGGATACGAGAAGATGAAGGCAGATCTAACATATATGCCACCTCTCCTACGCGTTTGACGACTGGGAAGGGTCCGAAAAAGCACTTGGTGAGTTTTTGAGAGGATCGTCGTTCCAATGTGTTCTGACGATAAGGTTGAAGTTTCAACAAGACGAGATCTCCGACCTGAAAGGTAAACTCTCGTCTTTTGGTATTAGCCTGTTTCTCCATCTGAATCCGACTTCTTTTTAAGTTTTCCTTTAACTGATGTGAAATGTTGTGTCTTTGTTGCAAGGAAACGTCCAAAGAGTCTGCGGTTGCAGTTCCGGCCAAATAATCCAGTATATTGGGTGGATCTCGTCCATAAAGGGTTTTGAAGGGAGTCATTTTGATAGCTGTATGGAAAGAGGTGTTATACCAGAACTCAACTAGATGCAGAAACTTAAACCAAAGGCGAGGGTGGTCACTAACGAAACACCTCAGGTATGTCTCAACTGATCTGTTTACTACTTCTGTTTGACCGTCAATTTCTGGATGATAAGTTGTGCTGTATTTGAGTGTAGTGCCTTGGAGCTTAAAGAACTTTGTCCAGAACGTGCTTAAAAATAAAGGGTCACGGTCAGAAATGATTGTTTTGGGAACACCATGAAGGCGGAAAATTTCAACAGCAAAACGGGGTGGCGAGATCCTTAGCCGTGAACTTGGATGGAAGGGCGATGAAATGAACAAACTTGGTCAATCTATCACACACGACCCAGATAACAGTGTGGGCAAAAGAGCTTGGCAAGTGGGTGATGAAGTCCATGGTAAGTTTATCCCACACTTTGTTATGTACTGGTAGAGGTTACAAAAGACCCTTTTTTTTTGTGTCTCATACTTGTTGTGTTGGCAAATATCACACTGTTTAACCAGATTCTTCACTGCCAGAGAGATCCCAGGCCAACAGAAAGAAGATGTCAAACGAGCTAGAGTTGCTCTCACTCCGGAATGCCCTGCTGTTGGAGTGTTGTGATATTCTCGGAGGATGTTGGACGGAGGTTTGGAATATGAGGTATAAAAATCCGCTCTTTGTAGTAAAGCACTCCCTTTGAAAATTTATACAAACTGTTAATGTCTACCTCTTATTCTGTCTTCTGCACCAAGAGTCTTCCAACACTGTCATGAGCATAAAATTGGCGGAGCGTTGTAAAGAGATCAGGAATGGGGGATGAGAAAGCTAGCAACAGAGGGGTGTCGGGAAGGATCTTTTGGCTCAGAGCGTCAGCTACAAGATTAGAGCTTCCAGGTCGGTAAAAAATTTCAAAGTTAAAACCTTGTAATTTGGAAGTCCATTTGTGTTGTTCTGGGGTTTGAATCTTTTGTAACAACAAATTCTTGAGGCTCTTTTGATCAGTATAAATGTTGAATTTCTGGCCAAGGAGATACTGACGCCACTTTTTGACAGATTCGGTGATAGCATACATCTCTCTCACTTAGACAGAAGCCGCTTGCATACGAGGACACATTTTCTTACTGAAGAAGGCAATTGGATGACCATTTTGCGACAAAATTGCGCCAATAGCTACACTAGAAGCATCTGTTTCCAAGTTAAATGTTTTTGTAAAATCTGGTAGGGCTAGGACCGACATGTCGGTCATTTTGTTTTTTAATTCTGTAAAGGCCATGGCCGCCTCTGTACTCCATCTGAATATAGTAGAACGTAACAAGTCGGTGAGAGGAGCGGCGAGAGTGGCGTAGTTGCGCATAAAGCGCCTATAAAATCCGGTGAGGCCCAAAAATCCACGGAGTGTCGTGAGAGAACGCGGTGTCGGCCAATCAAGAATGGCTTGCACTTTGTCAGGATTGGGTGCAACACCACCTACAGAAATCACGTGCCCTAGGTAATCAACTTCATTAGCTGCAAAAACACACTTGGGAAATTTCACAAAAAATGAATGAGATTTAAGTAAGTAAAAAACAATCTTCAAATGACTAAGGTGGTCTTTGAAAGTGTTGCTGTAAATCAGAATGTCGTAAAAAAAAACCAAAACAAATTTGCGTAAATAAGGACGTAATAAATCGTTCATAGCAGACTGAAAAGTGGAAGGTGCGTTAGTGAGCCCAAAGGGCATAACAAGAAATTCATAGTGTCCGTCAAAAGCCCGAAAAGTTGTCTTATGTGTGTCTTCCGATGCAACTCGGATCTGGTGGTAACCCGATCTTAAGTCTAACTTAGTGAAACATTTTGCTGAGCCTAATTCATCCAAAAGCTCGTCAATTGTGGGTATGGGGAAACGGTCTTTAATGGTAACAACATTGAGTGCACGATAGTCCACACAGAAACGCCATGTCCCGTCTTTCTTTTTTACAAGTAGGACTGGTGAGGAGAAAGGGCTGTGGCTGGGTATGATCACACCTTGATTTAGCATATCTTTGATAATGGCTGTCATGGCATCTTTTTGAGAGTGTGGGTATCTGTATGGTTTAATATTGATAGGGGGTGTGTTGGGTTCAAGAGGGATGTGGTGGTCATGGGGGCGTTTAGGTGGCAAGCCGGGATTGAGTTGGAAAATGGTAGGATATTTTTGGATCAAGCTCAGAATTTTTTGATGCAAGTTTGGTGGTAATGAAGCAAAAGGATCATTTGGTGTTGGGTCACACGATGGGGTTTGGTGAATGGGTTGGAATGTATTTAAATGGAAGGAAGCTACAGAGTTTGTGTGAATGAGGTGGCGTAGTTGGTGGAAAGTGGTGTGGGTTGGGTGAGAGTTAGGGTCGCCTTTCAAAGTGATGGTTTGTTTTTTATGGGTAAAAGTTATAGAGGGGATAGAAAAATCCGCTTGGATGGGTCCTAAAGTTCTTAACCAAGCCATTCCTAAGACCACATCAGCTCCTTCAATGGGTAATAAATAGAAAGGGAGTTGAAATTGCTGTTTTTGTAAAACAAGTTGAACATTAGAGCAAATACCCTCATATTGTAAATGAGAACCATTTCCTACCATAACTAAAAACTGAGGTATAGGGGTAGTCTTGAGATTTAGATGGTGAGCAATTCTCGGTTAAAGGATGTTGTGGGTGCTGCCCGTGTCAATAAGGACCATGACAGGTAAGCCACCAATGATTCCTTGAAATTTCAAAGTTTGGGGAGAAAATTGACCCGTTAATGCCTGCGTTGACAGCTGAAAATATGTGTCACTTTCGTCATGCTGACTAGTTTCTTGTGCCGTGCTGTCTTGGGTTTCATTTTGATCCTCTACAATTTCATCATCTCCTAAAAGAAGTAGAAATCTTGAAGTGGAGCACTTGTGACCTGGTATGAATTTGTCATTGCAATTAAAACATAGGCCTTGGGCTCTACGCTCTTGAAGTTGGGCTTGTGAAAGGCGGCGGATAGGAAATTTGGTAGTGGTATTGGATGGTTGGGATTGGGAGGCGTTATGGCTTTGGGTACTGGGCAGAGTGAGGTTTTTTGAAGGTTGGGGGGTTGTAATGCTGTGGTTGGGTTTATTGTAGGGTGTTGTGAAAGGTTTTGAGTATTTAGGTTTAGAGTCTTTGAGCTTAGACTCAATGAGCTTTGCTAATCCGATAGCTTGGGAAATTGAAGTGGATTTTAGAATGGCCAATTCATTTTGAATTTCTAATGTCAGCCCTGAAGTAAAACAATTCAAAATTGCATCTGGTGGTAATCCAACAACTTGATTGCTCAATTTTTCAAACTTGGTTTGGTAATCCATAACAGTCCCATCTTGTTTCAATTTAAACAACTCAGCTTGATGGTTCACATAACTTGAAGGACCAAAACGTAATTCTAAGTCTCTTGTGAAAGTGTTCCAATCGGTTAAGAATAAATTGTGATGCATCTATTTGAACCAACCTAATGCTTCATCCTTCATATAAAATGAAATCATAGACAATCTATTTTCATGAGGCATATTATAAAAACTGAAAAATTGTTCCGCTTGAAACAACCACTCAAGAGGGTTAGAGCCATCAAACATGGAGAGCTCAAGCTTAGGGGTACGCATAGTTGGTAAGGGTGGAATATGTGACATGTGTGGAATATGGGTCATTTGTTGGTAAGTGTTTGGTGGAAAAGTAGGGATATGGTAACTTTGTGTTAGGGGAAAAGTTTGATGAGGTGGTATATATCGAGAAAATTGGGGGTGATGGCTGAACGGTTGAATGACGTTGCAATGTAGGGATTGTGGAATGTGTGGGTGAGTGTGAGAAAACAGCAGAATGTCTTAATGGGGTATTTAAGGGAGGGAAATTGGAATAAATTGGGAAGTGGTCATTGGGGAAGAAGAGATATTATGGATTATACCTGAAGAGGAAGCTGTAGTTGAGGAATGAACAGTACCCGAATGAGCAGTACCCGGATGAACAGTACCCGAGTGAACAGTACCCGAGTGAACAGAACCCGAATGAATAGGAGCAGATTGTTGTTGTTCCTTTTGTGTGATGAGTTTATGAAGGGTGGACATGATAGATTCATGTCTAGAATCTTGGAGTTGTTTCTCATCTTGCATCCTAATATTCAGCTTATTCATTTGTTGTGTGAAATCTGCATTAACTACATCAAATTTTTCATCCAGCTGCTGCTGCACGTCTTGCATAACTGTATTTAGATGAACATTGGCTGTTTGGACAACCTCTTCTATGATTTCATGATGAGAAGGGTTAGGGGGTTTGGGAGGAGCCATGAATGCAATAATGAAAGCACCAAATTGTTAGACTAAAGATAGGAACCCTAGATCTAAAGTTGCATAGGTAGACAATAAAATAAGACAACAATTCTTTCTTACTCATAACCAATAAGAGTTACAAATATATAGGTAGGTTTAGACTACCTTAATGGGCCAAGGGCCTAACGAAAATACAAGGACAGCAAGACAAATTATAAATTGATGCTAAAAACACCCTTCTAATGTAAAACATAGTCTTTTAAACGGACTGAACTCATCTTATTTCTAATGGGCCTAGACTCTTTCCTAACACAGGGCGTTGGTGGTGTAAGTGTCCTCAATCATTTTTTATTCAATCATTGGAGGTTATTAAGCTCTGCAATATTTTGTCATAAGTTTTTCTTTTGTTTCTTTTTTTATATAGTTTTTCGATCAGCGATATGAATTATTTTGTAAGGATTTAAACTTCACAAAATAATCACTATTAAATAATTAAATAATTAAGAAAAAAAAAAGTTAGGTCTCTTGAACATCTATGAAGGTCACACACAGGAGACAAGACAACGTCTTGAGTTAGGTTGTTTTACCTTTATTTAATTATTCCTTGTTAAACTTGATTGATTTGGTTTCCCTCATTATTTATGTAGTCAATAGTTTTTTTTAGTTTAAATTTAACAATTTTTTTACATTATTTAATTTCTTTACTATGAATGTTTTTTTTTTTTTTTTTTTTTTTTTTTTAAATATCATTTTGTTCTAAATAGTGGATTTAAATTTTCATAAAGGAAATTTAACTGCACAAATTTATTTTTTTTCTTTATATTTTCATTTGGCCATAAATTTTTTTTAAAAAAATATTTCAAATTCGTTTCTTTATATTAATTAAGAATATTTAAATTAATTTTTTAAACTAAAAAAAAGTATTTATCAGAAAAATAGTTGAAATAAAGTTAAATATAAATGTTATATAAAAAATTGAAGGAGTTTTTCTCACAATTTATATAAAATATTATATTTAATTTCAATGATAGAAATACTTTTGTTTAAATCACACTGTTACATGTATTTTGCTAGTTGTTAAACTCATTAGGATGTATGCAATTTTAATTAGCCCATCCATATAATGTAATATGGTCTAAAATTATATAAAATATGGATTGAAAATGTGTTTTCATTTTATGAGAAAAGGGATGGTGCACTGACAGTATAAATTATTTTTACATTGTCAACCAATGACAACTATGCATGTATCATGCTAAGTCAGCCTATAAATTTTAAATTATTTATATTATTTGAAACTTTAAAGTAGTTTGATTGGATGCATGTGTTTTGAGTGCATTCTTTTATCCAGTCATGTTTTGAATGATGTCAAAATTAGGACAAAATTTAGCATTTTTGTACATTGGATGGTATCAACCAAAATCTAGTTGTGCATTGATCATTTTAGTATTAGAATGCATACAAATAAGTTTGAAAATGATTGGAAATACCTTAGGTGTGTTTCATGCATCAGAATTGAGTTTTTAGCGTGGAAAATAATGCATAGGCCGACACATACGATTTCAGGTTGACCTATAGAAGCCTTTGCTTCAGTATTGGTTGACACATAACTTGGATAAACCGACTTCCGTGCTCCAAAAATAAAGCCTGTGGCCACTTCCTACAGGTCACCTCAGATAGGCTGACCTAAGACTTCTTTAGGCCGACTTGTTGCTTATAATGGCCGATCTAATTACCTTTACAGGCCGACTTGTTACCTTCATAGGCCGACTTGTTTCCTTTAAAAATTCAAATTTTATTTTCCTCTTATTCTTTTCTTGCATCCTTTTTGCCTAATTTCTCTTATGCCTATATATACTCATACATGCATCATATTCTAGCAAGGTACTAGTGTAAAACCTAAACGAAACCAGAATTACAAAGCTTTCCCATCATCTTCAACCTCTCTTCTATGCATACACACAATCAAATTACACATAATCATTTTTTTATTGAGTGACCATCTAGATTAAAGTTGATAACGTCTAATTAGGTTAATGTAACCGAGAATATTGAGTTGTGATATTTGTGTGTTTCAAATAAGAAAACCAAGTTGGGGTTTTCCTTCAAGATCATTGTGATTTGAAGGTTTTGGACAAGATAACGCAAATACGGATCCGATCGAATTAAGACCTCGGGACAAGGTGGATCCTTGCAAGGGAGTAGCGCGAGACGGTGAATCCTGTTTGTGAATCTTGGGTTCAACAAGTGTGTGCTAGGCATTAATCTGGCCATTTGAAAACCTTGAAGACGATGAGGTCTTGCAAGCAAGTACTCAAGAACTGGTGGACTGTAGCATCATTTTTTGTGACATGATCAAACTTTGATTAAGGGTTTAGAGATGGTAGAATCAACAAAAAACCATAGAGTTTGTGGAGTTAGAGTTCTTCATTTCTTGTATAAACATTTTTGTAAAGATAAGGTTAATCACAAGTATCTCAATTCGATTTCGAATTAAGGGAAGACGTACCCATATCGAGACCGATTGAGGAACTGCCTAAATAAATCTTTGTGTCTCTCTTTCTTTCTCTCTATATCTCTTTAATTGATGTTCTTTCAAATTATCGAGTTCATTATTGTTTTGATCAACTTGATTGGAAATTATTTTTCAATTTTCTTTTTAAAGTGTTGTTATTGATATAATCATAATCACTCTGATTGTGATTGACTTTTAACATCAACAAAACAAATAGAATTTCCAAATGTTATCGATCACACACAAAGTGTTCGATAAATTACCTTTGAGTATTTTAATTAATTTTTGTTCATTAGAAATAAGCTCTACGTATATCTTATCATATAATTGATTTCTGAATTAATAGTTGTTGAACAATTTGTGTTCAATATCAGCCAATTGGTTTACGTTACGCATATTCGAGCTTTTTTATAATAGGTTCAGATAGACGATTCGATCCAGGTTGTTTCCGTTGTGCCATAAACTTTTGAAAACAATTTTTGCCAAAAGTTTTATTTTTAAATCTGTGATCTATTCACCTCCCCTCTAGATCAAAGCCTATCTCCTAACATGTGTAATATTTATTTATAATGACAGTGCACTACCATTAAACTCTCATACTATTATGATAATATTCCTTCCTTAATATTATATAACATTAAAATTTATTATTTTCCATTAAAATCATGTTTTTCAATGGTAACAAGTCCACTATCAAATACAAGAGAAAAAGCTATAAATTTATAAAGAAACAAGATTAAGAAAATTTAAATGAAAATAATTGAGTCCTTGATAGGGAGCTAAAAATAATAATTTATCATTAATTAAATGAGTTTTATTAGTATTTTGATGAATTAAGAATTATTTTATATTATTATGTTTTCTAGAATGTTCTTAGGACCTTTAAGATTGCGACACTTGGATTACCAGCATTTGTTTATAATAATATATAACAAGAGTATTATCCTCTTTTGTAAGATATCAATGAAATGAAAATGACGTTTAGTTTTATTAGCTTAGTTTATTTGTCTTATTCATAGTGTAGAATTTACAACTTTTATTAGTCTTGTTAGGATTCTTATTTTAGCATCCTAACAATTGGTGCTTTCATTCTTGAACTTCAACACCTCATATGGCATACCCATCTCCCTCATCTTTCACCAGTCCATTTTATCATCCCAACACCATCATTGTTACACCCTCATTCCCTTCTTTTCCTCGGGAAAGTCTCCCTTCTTATTTCGCCAACATCCCTTTTCTACCCCATCTTAAAATTTCTCCTATAACCATGGATACACACCACATTAATAACCACCCTTCACCTTCACTCATCCTTATCCATCCATTGTCACACAGATAACACCTTCATCACCTGACCAACACACAACATATGCATAATCTTTTAACCTAAATATTCATGGTTGTCAAAGTTACTACAACAACTACCAACACCAACCCCAACCTCAAACTTTCTTTTGACAACAAAAAAACTCACAACTAGAAAATTCGCTTTTAGTGACCGAAAAATTTCGGTCATTGTAGCCACCGAATTAACCACAAAAATTTGATATCCGTGAGTAAATTTTTACAGGTCACTAAATCGGTCACTAAATTAAAATTAGCCACCGATTTAGCGACTAAAAGTTTGTGACCACCTATCCGGTCTCGAAAAATTTTTTTTATACAATAATTAGTTTATATAAAAAATTTAGAGACCGAAATTTCAGTCACTGATATTTTTGTTGTTTTTTTCATTATTTTTTAATCCTCTTTATTATGTTACTATTTCTCTCCCAATTTTTTAAAAATATTTTCATCTTTTTTTTAATTTTTTTTATATTTTTTAATAAAAGATTCACCTTTTTATTATTTTAACAAATAAAACATATAATTAAATAAACAATTATCCTATTTTATTTTTACATATGTATAAAAGTGATTTTTTTTATTATATGCAATATTTATATGTGCATAATGAAATTACATTAATAAAATCAAATTTTATTTTCATTAGATCCAATTAAATTAAATAATAATTAGTATTTTTTAAACATTATTTATATTTTTTATATGTATATATATATTTAAATATAGAGTACATAACAAATGTTATTAAGTGGTCTAGTGGTAAGGCCTAACAGAAATAGCTAGAGTTAACAGGTTCAATTCCCAAATTAGGTACCTTTTTATTTTATTCAATAAATCTAAAAAGTGTGTTGTCTCTTATATAAAAGAACAAAAGTAATATTAAATTGAAACTCATGAAATCTCAAAAAAAATATATAGAAGAGTTGAAATAACAAACTCAAAATTGGCTTTACTCTCTCAAAACATCATCACGAGAGTTTTCTAATGCCCAAAGAAAACACATAGAAAAGTTTCAAAAAATTATTTTTGATAAAAATAGAACAACAGCAATAGGAAGAATACAAAATTGATTTTTCAGTCTCTAGAGATTTTGAATTCTTTGGGGAACACAATCCAAAACTTACTCCAACATATAACAAAAATGAATTCATCTTACAAACACCTTTGCCATTTGGTGATGATGATATTCTTGTTGTGTAAAAAGAACTTAGTTACAGTGGTTGTAACTCCGGCGTTGCCACCAAAACCATTGGATTGGTGCTTTTGAAAATCGATAGTAAACTCCAAAGTTTTTTGGGATGTTAAACCAACTTTATCCCCTCCACCGAAACCACCACCTACTCCACCGCATAGCCCACTGAAATAATCTCCTGCAACAAAAATAACACATTCATCGAAAAAAATAGCATCTTTGCCGGCAAAGACATCTACGCCGGAAAAAATAGCACCTTCATAAAAAAAATAGCATCTTCGCTAGCAAAAACATCACCCCGTCAAAAATAACACCGTCGCTATCAAAGCCATTGACACCTCTTTTGAAACCTCCGAAATAATCTTATATCCGGATCAGCCAATGCCGGCGAAATCACCATTTTAAGTTTCTTTTCCATTCCGTCAAAAGCATCGTATAGTGTTTTTATTGCAATTCCACCAAACCCACCTTGGGTATCCTTAATAATAGTACTTCTTCTGTTCCAAATTATAAGACGTTTTGGACTTTTTACACAAATTAAAAAATTTAATTATTATTTTATAGAAAAGACAAATTATGTATAACTTTATAGTAATGTCTCTTATAATTATATAGGAGAAAGAAATTAAAAGAGTTGAAAGAATAAATAATAATAAATATTTGAAGGTATATTAGGGAAGATGTCATTTATATTGCATTGGAAATGTAAGGTGACTTATAATTTGAGATAAATTTTTTTGACAAAGTGATTTATAATTTGGGACGGAGGAAGTAACTTGTTCGGTACCATCAGATCACCATCTCTCTCACAAGATTAAATCTCAACTGCCCATTAATAGCACAATCCATGTGACCACTTACTATCCAACCATTGTGTGCCACTAGTTTTACTTTAAATATCTCATTTCACCTCACACTCAACCCACTCCACCAAATCATCAAAATGTTAGGAATATGTGGTCTCCTCACAAGAGAATGATGTTACACACCCCTAATGTGGGCCACACCCACTCATTTATTCTTTTGTTTTATTCAAGCTCCCCACTTGACCACAAGATATATTCATTCCATTCTATACTTTTCTATAATGCTTGCCAACTGAAACTGATCCACTTTCTTTCATTCAAGTCACTGTGAGGTTTCCTCAAGCCAATGGATGAAACAGCTCATTCCACTAAATCATCACCATCCTCATCCACCGTAAAATACTACATTCAAATATTTTTGTGCCTACTAAAAAACCATTTCTTGACTCATACATCAGAGAATCAATGGCTCGACATCCCTATAATTTTTAAAGGTTTCATTTCTTATGTCACCAAATTTGTTTTTGAAGCACAATTTTGGTTGTTATCTCATAATGCCTATTTTTCTACTGATATTTTAATTATCAATTTCATTCTTTATCGGAATGTTAGGAGTGTCTTTTTGTTCCCATGGGGTGAGACAACACTCACCTTATAAGGTGAGTTAAGTTTGGAAGATTATCTTTCCCTTCTTAATCTTGTTTTCTATCACTAATGTACTAAAATTCCGTCACAAACTAGTGACATACCCAAATTCATGTCAAATTTCAATGTCGCATAATATTAGCAAGGGAATCTTCATGGCGTCATAAATTAGTACGAAATAAATCTATCACTAATTAAATTGTTTCGTCGTTAAAATCATAGCAGAAAATATTTTTATCATTTAAATTTCAGTTACAAATTACTAAAGAAATAAGAGCCCCTCTCAAATTTCATAAGAAAGTATTCCTTCACAAATCTGAGACAGAATCAATTTTTCTCAAAAAATTATAAAATATTAATTTGATTAATTTAATGATAGGATCCATTTCCATCACTAAATTAATGACGGTGTTAATATTAAAAATCTTCTAGTTATTTCTATTTATGATAATAATAGTGCAAATGCATTCTAGCATAACTACAATTCCATAAACATGAGCAAATTAAATATGTAGACAAAATAATAAAAATTATCATAAGAAATTACAAGATACAATATAGTAATTAACAATTGCTCAAAGATTCAGCATACAAGAGTTTTATAACCTATAGCCAATAACACTAATGCTATGAAAATATCTCTCTTTTACCAAACTTCTTCTTCTTTCTTTTTCCTTCTCTTTCCCCATTGTTGACCTAGTAGGAAATATCAGTTGAGGTTAACTGGTACCTTCGGCTTAAACTCCTAGCCTTAGGGTTAGGGGCCTTGGTACCAGTTTGAGGTCTTCTGCATATTGTCGTTCTTGGTCTTCTTTGTGAGCTTTGTGAGCTTGTGGTTCGACTTCTGGTTCAATGGATTGGAAAAAAGTTACTCGTAAAAAACCTTCTAATGGTGCTTCCAGTTTCTTGGTTTGGAAGGAAAATGGAGGCAAAGGCTGATGGTGAAAACATCACGTCTTTCTTCATAGCTGACTTTCCGGGTAACATGTATGCAAATGAGCTTTTTGAGGTTTTTAAGGTGTACGGTGTGATTTCTGAGGTTTTTATACCTGGTAGAAGGGATAAAAGAGGGTTGAGATTCAGGTTTGCTCGTTTTAGGAAAGTTCATGATCCAAGGATTCTGGTAGAGAAACTCGATAACATCTTTATTAAAGGAAAAAAATTGCATGCAAACGTTCAACGCTTTCAGAATGACGTCTCTGTGTCTCCGGCAGACCTCCGCCCTGGTTTAAATGTGGATGTTCGTAAGTATAACTGGTGACAAAGGAATAGAACAGCTCCTAAGGTTTCTTTTGCCCAGGTGGTTAACAACGGTAAACCTAGGTCAAACGTATCCCTGGGAGATATCCCTTCTCCTAGTAGGATTAAGCTTGAAATCCAAGATCTTAAGAGGTTTGTTGACGCGTATGTGGGAGTGGTTCATGTTAATTGCAATCCTTTTTCGATTCAACAGTCTCTTTTGAGGAAGGTCTCTTCGATATTGTAGCTACTCCTTTGGGAGCTAGCAAATGCTTATTGGAATCTAAAATTTCTGGTGCAATTCACGAGTTTGTCCGACAATCCAACTCGTGTTATGACTCTTGGTTTTCTGATCTAAAGCCTTGGTACATTGGGGAAGTCGATACAGAGAGGTTTGTGTGGGTGAGATGCTTGGGCTTGCCATGCTTTGCTTGGACCAAGGAAGTGTTTTGCAGTTTGATTAGGAAGTTTGGTTCCTTCATCAAGGTGGACGACGACACGTTGAAAAATCTTAGATTTGATGAGGCCAGAATTTTCATCAAAACTAGCTGGAGGATTATCTTCAATGAGAAGCTGGATTTGGACATCAATGAAACCCTGTTTTCTGCTATTTTGTTTGAAGGTCTAATGGAGCCTGGTGCAGATTCCCAGGATGAAGGAGGTTTAGACGAAAAGTCCTTTGATTCTTTGGATTCTGATGATAGTGATAGCGACCCCTCTTGGTCTCCAGGGGATGATGCAGTAGTTGTAGAGTCTTTCCCCAATAGTATAAAGGAGGTGTCTAACATTAAGGATGTTAAGGGTTACTCTGACATCGCAGGTAGTTGTTCAGGTAGCATACCCACACTTGTTTGTGAAACACTAGGGGGAGCGGCTGGCAGGTCTATTACTGAGGTATATCAGGAGGCTGCAGACCAGGAAAAAGTTAATAGGGTGGCTGATTCGGCTTCTGTGCCTCTAGTTAGGCCTAAAACTATTATTGAGGATTTAGCTTTTAATGCTAATGAGAACGTTGCTATTAGAGTGGTGGGCCAGAGTTTGAATAAGGGTTTGGACCTAGCTGACTCGGATTCTTTATCTTCTGTTTCTGGTGGGCCTGTGGGGTATTTCTTGGGGCCTAAAATCAAAAAGAAAAAACCCCTTGTTGATTTCTACAAGTCCCAAATACCTTTTTCCCCTTCTTTCTATTCTTCTCTTATCAACGCTTCCCCATCTACCCTGTTGAAGCATTTACCCTCTAAATCCAGGAAATCTGCCATTCTTTCTCAGAGTTTGCGGCCTACTTTGCCTACCGTTGTAGAAGATGTTGCGATTTCTGTTGTGCCTGAGAGCTCTTTTTCAGTCGATGAATCTGATATCAGAAGATGCAACTCTAGATGTAAAGAGGAATTGGACAACGCTCCTCGTAAGGTGTTGGAATCAGTTAAACTGTTGGGAATTGAAGCTGATGAAGACGAGGAAGCTTTCGAGGGTGTCATTAGAGAACTGGAATTACGTGACAGATCTCATTTCTATGCTTGGAAGGGTGTTGACAATGGTGAAAAATGATTTTTGTGTCTTACAACGTTCGAGGGTGCAACTTACCTCTTAAAAGAAGGATAATTCGTAATTCTCTTTCGAAAGGTAAAGTTGACTTGTGTCTCTTTCAAGAAACTAAGATTCCTAATATGTCTGAATCAGTGGTTAAGAGTCTCTGGGGAAATAGGGATTGTGATTGGTCTGCTTGTGCTTCTGAGGGAGCCTCTGGCGGAATTTTGTCTGTTTGGAGAAAAGGCCTTTTCAGCCCTGTGTCTTCTGTTAAAGGAACTAGTTTTCTTTGTTCTATCTTTTATTGGAAGAATAACATCCTGTTCATAGTCAATGTTTATTCCCTTTGTGGTCTTAGAGACAAACGTCGATTATGGGCTGATTTAATCGATCTCAAAAACTGAAATCCAGGTGGTTGTTGGCTTATAGGTGGCGACTTTAATTTTATGAAAAGCTGCGAAAAGAGGAAGGGTAGGTGCTCGTCTGGTTTGAGAGACTGTATGGAATTCTGAGCTTTTATTGGTGAGTTGAACCTCATTGACCTTCCTTTCGTCGGTAACCGATTCACGTGGTTTAATTCTAATGGGTTGAGTTGCAGTAAGCTTGACAGGTTTCTTGTTGATGCTAATCTGATTGATTGTTCAGAATTCAAGGCTCAACACGTAGGAAAGTGCGACATTTCTGATAACAGGTCAGTTTGGATCAAATCCACCAGTTCTAACTCAGGTCCTAAACCGTTTCGATTTTTCAATTGCTAGTTGGACCATAAGGACTTCATGCCTTTTGTCCGGGAAGTTTGGGATTCGTTATCCTTTCAAGGTTCTCCTTATTTCGTGCTTAAAGAAAAACTTCTTGCCCTTAAAACTCGTTTGAAATGGTGGAGCGTTCATGTTTTTGGCTGGCTTGACCTTAAGATCGATAAATCTATCAATGTAATACCCCGTAAAATTCTGAACGCTTTGGATAATATTATTATGATCAACTGGGTTCCGGTGTACACTGAGCAATTATTGGATAAAATAATTAGGGTAAACTGACGAACTCGGACTGATCAGATTAATATTATTTAACTTGGAATTTTATTAAATGGTGCATTTGAGATATTTTGGACAATTAGTAGTATTACCAATTAATGTTTTCTATATTTATTTTTTCCTTTTCCTTTATTTGAAAAGTTAGTAACTTGGAGAGAGAATTTGAGGAGAAGGAAAAAGGAAGGAAAAGGAAGGAAAGAAGAGGAAAATTTCTCAAGATCTCAAGGACTAGGATCTTCAACCTATCTCCAATCTTTTCATCTCAGCTTCATCGTCCTCATCTTGTATTCCAGGTGGGTTCTAGATAGACACTTTAGAGTATAGTTTTATTGAGTTTTAGAGTTAGTTTGATATTGTTAGAAAATGAGAAATTTTACACTAAAATCATGTTTTAATGTTCCCTATGATTGATACATGTTAAATATGTGTTGTTGTGTATCCAATTGGTATTTTTCTGCTGTTTAGAAGTGAATTGGAAGGGAAAATGGAGCATTTTTGCAGAACCAATTATGCAGGAAATTCTGGGTTTCACGTTGCCTATACGCGTATCACTCAAGGAAATACGCGTATTAGTTAAGGCAATACGCATATGGCAATGAAGAAATGTGGGCAATACGCGTATTGGGGTTCCATTTTCTCGGCCATCTGCTCATTTGCGTAATGGTACGCGTAGGGTTTTGGGCAATACGTGTATGAAGTGAGGCAATACGCGTATTGGGGTTTTAAAAGGAATTTTTGGGAGAAATCAGTCTCTGCCCATACGCGTATGACCTTGGGCATTACACGTATGGATGGGAGAGTGAGCAAGGCAATACGCGTATTGGTTAAGGCAATACGCGTACGGCCAGTGAGAGTGCAGAATTGTGTTTTCGTGATGCCATTTCTTGTTATTTTCCATAACTCGTGTTTCGATTATCCGTTTTTAACATTCTTGATATCGTTGGAAAGCTAACAAAATGTACTTTCTCATTAAAATGGTTTTAAGATTGTAGGTCGATTTAATTATGTCGGGATTTTTGGAATAGTGTTGTTTTGTCGACTTTTATCGTTTAATGGTGGGGAATTGTTGTTGAATATGTATGCATGTTAAAATACGAAATAGGTAGAGTGAGGACTTACCGTAAATAATGTCGGAAAGTGTGAAATGACATAGTGACAACGCTCACGCATGAGAGGCCGAGGCGTGTGTCTAGTAATCATAACCAGTTTATCTTACGGTGTAGTTTCATGAGACTCGAGCACCTCCTCTGAAACGTATGCACAATTACTTGGCAGGTTTGATTCCCGCGTGTAGTACGAATGGAACCTATATGGTAAAGAGACTTGTGATGGTTAACAGGCCATGAGAAGTGACGGTTTACGGTTAACAGGCTGATGATCCCGAATCCATTTCGTATGTCGAGTAACTTCAAGGATCCATGACTCGGATCGTCTTCTAGACGTAGAAGCGTACGGGAAAAGGGGATGCCTTGGTACGGTTATTGATTAGCGAGATTCTTAAGTTAACAGGCTCACGAGTGTGGATATACAGATATAGTGTGTGTACTCAAAGTCATTTTCTTTCCCTTTGACTTGAGTTAGGTTTATTAGTACCTTGTAAAGCCGAGAGGACTTTAAGATAGCGAACTCACTGAGATTTGATGTATCTCACCCCACTGTTGTTGTTTACATCACAGGTACTGCAGGTTCCATAAAGGGTAAGGATAAGGCTGTGTGACTATCCTTACTTATCTGATGGCTTTGCTTCCGTTGTGGAGTTTTTGAGATCATTAGTGATCTAGTTCTTAGTTTCATCTTTTGAACATCTTGTATATATAACATGCCAAGGTTGTTGTAGTAGATTTTAAATTGGGCATTTATATGTATACTGTGTTACTAGGAATTTGTGTATTTTAGTACCAAACGTATTATTCATGTATGATATATGCTTTGATGTATGTATATATATATATGGGTGTTACAGTTGGTATCAGAGCAGGTCGTATCCTTGACCTAGCCATGAAATAGTATGGGTATTTTCTTTCCGTTTCATATGCGGCGTGTCGCCATCGGTCTTGCGTGTTATATTTATGGTATTGAGTCTGATCAACTTAATCTTATCTGTATGAAATTCAAGAACATGGCTGACAGGCGCAGAAACAACCGTGGTAGACCAAGAACCACTCCAGCAGGGACTAATCCACCAGGGGACGAAGGTAATGTCTCTTTGTATTAATTCATGCAACAAATGCAGCAACAATAAAATCAGTTTGTGCAACAAATGGTTCAGCAGATGGCGGGTGGTCTACATCCTCCAGTGGTTGTTCCTGAAGTAGCAGGAGGAAACTTTAGGGATTTCATTCGTATGAATCCTCCGGAATTTCAGGGAGGGTTAGATCCAGTAAAGGCTCATGAATGGATATCAGGTATGGAATGGATTTTCTTAATAGTTCAGTGCAGTGAGGAAAACAAGGTGGTCTTCGCTTCTCACTTGTTGAAGGGTCCTGCCATGAGGTAGTGGGAGAGCGTTTCAGCCTTAATGACAATTCAAGAGGTACCGAAGGTATGGGAGAAGTTTAAGGTAACTTTTATGGAGAAATATTTTCCAAGTTCCTTGAGGTCTCAGAAGGAATTCGAGTTTCAACAATTGAGACAAGGCAACTTGACTGTGGCTTCTTATGCGGAGAAATTTGAAACTATGGCCGCTTATTCTAGACAAGCCATGTATGCCCCTGATGAGAGCTGGAAGATTGATCAGTTTCTGTTTGGTTTAAGGGCTGAAATTTCACATAGCGTATCTCAGTGGGAATTCACTAGCTATGCCGAATTGTTAAGGCAGTGTTATGTGGCGGAGCATAGTTTGAAGAAGGTACAAAGGGAAGGAGATTTGAGTAGGATGAATCAAAGTGATCGAGGGAGACTGAATCAACAAGTTAGACCAAGACAACAATCATTCAAAGGGAAGCAAGTTCAGAGTTCTAGGACTAGTGTGCCTCCAGTATGCCGTACTTGTGGAAAGAATCATTATGGTAGGTGCATTTTGGAGAGAATAAGGTGTTATCAGTGTAATAAGGTGGGCCATGTATCGAGGGATTGTCCTCAGGGTAGAAATCAGACACAAGGGAAGAATACCGGCCGAGTGTATACCTTGGATGCGAGGAAAGCAAAGAATGATAACTCCTTGATTGCGGGTACGTGTTTCGTAAATGGACATCCTTGTTTTGTTTTATTTGATTGCGGAGCAACGCATTCTTTTGTGTCCACGCGATGTGTGAAGCGACTTGGATTGCAAGTCGTTCCTTTGTTTCCTCCTATGGTGGTTACTACTGCCATGGATGAGATTGTTGAAACACCGTTGATGTGTGAAAATTGTGTATTATCGGTGAATGAAAGAGTTTTCCAGATTGATCTTATTTGTTTGCCGCTTAAGAAAGTGGATGTTGTTCTGGGAATGGATTGACTTTCTGCTAATTCGGTGTTTATTGGGTGTGAGGAAAAACTGATCATTATCCCATCTACCGAGGCCTCTCCGAAGGATGTGTTAACTACTATTTTAGAAGGTACGGTTGGAATGATTAATTTCTTATTTGAGGAGGAAAAGTCTGTTCTTTTGATTCTTACTAAGGAGGAGAGTAGTAACATTCAAGTTTTGAGTATTCCGGTAGTTTTTGACTTTCCTGAAGTTTTCCCCGAGGATATCACTTCTCTTCCTCCGGAGCGGGAAGTGGAATTCTCTATTGACCTGATACCAGGAACGGCTCTAATATCTGTTTCTCCGTATCGGATGGCACCACTTGAATTAAGAGAATTAAAGGATCAATTGGAAGAGTTGTTGGCTAAGCATTTTGTTCGACCCAGTGTTTCGCCCTGGGGAGCTCCAGTATTGTTGGTAAAGAAAAATGATGGTGGGATGCGGTTATGTATTGATTACCGTCAGTTGAATAAGGTCACCATCAAGAATAAATATCCATTACCATGGATAGACGACCTGTTAGATCAATTGAAAGGAGCCTGTGTGTTCTCGAAGATTGATTTACGGTCGGGTTATCATCAGATTCGTGTGAAGAGTTCAGATGTACCAAAGACCGTGTTTAGAACCCGTTATGGTCATTATGAATTTTTGGTGATGTCTTTTGGTGTGACGAATGCTCCGGCAGTGTTCATGGATTATATGAATCGGATATTCCAACCTTACTTGGACCAATTTATGGTGATTTTCATTGATGACATTCTTATTTATTCTCTTGATCCTCAAGAGCACGGAGAACACCTAAGAATTGGAGAAGTAGCTTACAGATTAGCCTTACCGCATTCTCTGTCAGAGATGCACGACGTTTTTCATGTGTCTCAGCTTCGGAAATTTGTCCCAGATCCTCTTCAGCCACTTTTACCAGATACAGTTGAGATAGAAGCCGATTTGACATTTGAGCCTCAACCGATTCGTATCACAGGAAGAGAAACTAAAGTGTTAAGGAATAAAGAGATTCCTCTTGTTAAGGTCCAGTGGGACGAGACGCATCCGGGCGATGCAACTTGGGAATTGGAATCGGAGATGCGGGAGGTCTATCCTCATATTTTCAGGTAATTATTTTAAATTCGTGGGCGAATTTCTATTTAAGGGCGGGAGGATGTAATACCCCGTAAAATTCTGAACGCTTTGGATAATATTATTATGATCAACTGGGTTCCGGTGTACTCTGAGCAATTATAGGATAAAATAATTAGAGTAAACTGACGAACTCGAACTGATTAGATTAATATTATTTAACTTGGAATTTTATTAATTGGTGCATTTGAGATAATTTGGACAATTAGTAGTATTACCAATTAATGTTTTCTATATCTATTTTTTCCTTTTCCTTTATTTGAAAAGTTAGTAACTTGGAGAGAGAATTGGAGGAGAAGGAAAAAGGAAGGAAAAGGAAGGAAAGAAGAGGAAAATTTCTCAAGAGCTCAAGGACTAGGATCTTCAACCTATCTCCAATCTTTTCATCTCAGCTTCATCGTCCTCATCTTGTACTCCAGGTGGGTTCTAGATAGACACTTTAGAGTATAGTTTTATTGAGTTTTAGAGTTAGTTTGATATTGTTAGAAAATGAGAAATTTTACACTAAAATCATGTTTTAATGTCCCCTATGATTGGTACATGTTAAATATGTGTTGTTGTGTATCCAATTGGTATTTTTCTGGTGTTTAGAAGTGAATTGGAAGGGAAAATGGAGCATTTTCGTAGAACCAATTATGCAGGAAATTCTGGGTTTCACGCTACCCATACGCGTATCACTCAAGGCAATACGCGTATTGGTTAAGGCAATACGCGTATGGCAATGAAGAAATGTGGGCAATACGCGTATTGGGGTTCCATTTTCTCGGCCATCTGCTCATTTGCATAATGGTACGCGTAGGGTTTTGGGCAATACGCGTATGAAGTGAGGCAATACGCGTATTAGGGTTTAAAAAGGAATTTTTGAGAAAAATCAGTCTCTGCCCATACGCGTATGACCTTGGACATTACGCTTATAGATGGGCGAGTGAGCAAGGCAATACGCATATTGGTTAAGGCAATACGCGTACGGCCAGTGAGAGTGCAGAATTGTGTTTTCGCGATACCATTTCTTGTTATTTTCCATAACTCGTGTTTCGATTATCCATTTTTAACATTCTTGATATCGTTGGAAAGCTAACAAAATGTACTTTCTCATTAAAATGGTTTTAAGATTGTAGGCCGATTTAATTATGTCGGGATTTTTGGAATAGTGCCGTTTTGTCGACTTTTATCGTTTAATGGTGGGGAATTGTTGTTGAATATGTATGCATGTTAAAATACGAAATAGGTAGAGTGAGGACTTACCGTAAATAATGTCGGAAAGTGTGAAATGACATAGTGACAACGCTCGCGCATGAGAGGCCGAGGCGTGTGTCTAGTAATCATAACCAGTTTATCTTACGGTGTAGTTTCATGAGACTCGAGCACCTCCTCTGAAACGTATGCACCATTACTTGGCAGGTTTGATTCCCGCGTGTAGTACGAATGAAACCTATATGGTAAAGAGACTTGTGATGGTTAACAGGCCATGAGAAGTTACGGTTCACGGTTAACAGGCCGATGATCCCGAATCCATTTCGTATGCCGAGTAACTTCAAGGATCCATGACTCGGGTCGTCTTCTAGACATAGAAGCGGACTGGAAAAGGGGATGCCTTGGTACGGTTATTGATTAGCGAGATTCTTGAGTTAACCGGCTCACGAGTGTGGATATACAGATATAGTGTGTGTACTCAAAGTCATTTCCTTTCCCTTTGACTTGAGTTAGGTTTATTAGTGCCTTATAAAGCCGAAAGGACTTTAAGATAGCGAACTCACTGAGATTTGATGTATCTCACCCCACTGTTGTTGTTTACATCACAGGTACTGCAGGTTCTGCAAAGGGTAAGGATAAGGTTGTGTGACTATCCTTACTTATCTAATGGCTTTGCTTCCGTTGTGGAGTTTTTGAGATCATTAGTGATCTAGTTCTTAGTTTTATCTTTTGAACATCTTGTATATATAACATGCCAAAGTTGTTGTAGTAGGTTTTAAATTGGGCATTTATATGTATATTGTGTTACTAGGAACTTGTGTATTTCAGTACCAAACGTATTATTCATATATGATATATGCTTTGATGTATGTATATATATATGGGTGTTACAATTAATGTGATAAATGAAATCGACGAGGTCATGGAGGGCAGCTTGGAAGGTTTGTCTGATGGGAAAATTAAAAAGAGAGGTGAGGCCCATGAGATTTTGTGGAGTACGGTTATATTCAAGAAAAGTATGTTATTCCAAAAATCCAGATCAAAATGGTTGAAAGAAGGGGATATTAACAGTAGGTTCTTTCACTCTTCCTTGAAGGCCAGGGCTAGCTCGAATTATATTGCGGCGATTGGTTCGGTTGAGAACGTAATCCAAGACCCTGCTATTATCAAAAGGGTTGCCTGTGATTTCTTTAAGGCCAAATACTTGAAGAATACTTATTCCAGACCTGTTCTAAATCTTGAAGATATCAAGAAACTTAGCCAGGAGGATCATCTTAGGTTGGAAGCCCCTTTCACTCGTGAAGAAATCCGTGCTGCTGTGTTTGCGTGTGAGGGCAATAAGTCTCCTGGGCCTGATGGCTTTTCATTCAAATTCATTAAGGAATGTTGGGATGTGGTTGGATCAGATTTCGTTAATTGTTTGGTCCATTTTTCTTGTTCAGGTGCGATCCTGAAAGCTTTTTCTTCGTCGTTTATTGCTTTAATTCCCAAAGTTGACTGCCCCCAATAGTTTGGAGACTACAGGCCCATAAGTCTGAATGGTTGTATTTCTAAAGTGATTTCTAAGATCCTTGCGTCTAGATTGACATCTGTTATTTCCAACCTTGTTTCTCCGGTTCAAAAGACTTTTATACCTGGGCAAAATATGCTGGACGGTGTGCTCCTTGCTAACGAAATTATTGATTTGGCTAGAAGAGAAAAGAAAAGGTGTCTTCTTTTCAAGGTTGACTTCGCCCAAGCTTACGATTGCGTCGATTGGGATTTCTTGATTCATGTACTTAGATCGATGAATTTTGGGCCTAATTGGATCAAATGGATTAAAAAGTCCGTGTGCTCTTCTTTCGTTTCAGTTTTGATTAACGGTAGCCCTTCGGTGGATTTTGAAGCGTTTAGAGGTTTAAAGCAAGGTGACCCGATTGCCCCTCTTCTATTTACTCTTATTGCAGAAACGTTGGCTATCCTGGTTAGAAGAGCTTCTAGCATTAACACTTTTTCTGGTTTTGGGTTCAATGATGTAGTTTCGATTGAATTATTGCAATTCGCCGACGACACTTTGTTGTTTTGTGATGGAGGGTACAACAATATCTGGGCCTTGAAAGTTATACTTAGAGGATTTGAAGTTGTTTCCGGCTTAAAAATCAACTTCTCCAAAAGTCGTATTTTCGGTATTGGGCTGGAACCTTCTTTCCTTAAAGCTGCTGAATCATTCTTATTTTGTAGTTCGGGCGCTATACCTTTCGTATTTCTTGGTGTTACGATTGGTGGGAATCACAGGAAAGTTTCTTTTTGGAACCCGGTTTTGGACTCGTTAAAAGCCCGCCTAAACACTTGGGTTGGAAGAAACCTGTCAATCGGTGGTAGAGTGACTTTACTTAACTCTGTGCTTGACAATAAATAAATTAAAAAAACTAAAAATAATTTAAAAGATAATTGAAAAAAAAAAACTATTCCATGTAAAAAAACAACTATAAAATATTTTAGAAAAACATACAACCCAACCTAAAAAACATAAAGAAACTAATATATATATATATATATATATATATATATATATATATATATATATATATATATATATATATATATATATCCAAAAAGATTAATCTATGATTTATATTATTCCTTTTCTCTCTTTTTAATACACAAGTTACTAAGGCTTGTGATCTAAATATAAATTGTTATTTTTTTACACTAAATATAAATTGCTTTAAAATTTAGAATGAATGTAATTATAATTTATTTAAAATTTATGGCCTCAATTAAAATAAATTTAATTTTAACTTTAATTAAATATTTATAAAAATTTTAAATTATATATTAGAAACTATTTTAGTTTACTGATTTATTTAAAACCATACTTATAAAAATACATAATTAAAATATTTTTTGTGTGTGTGTGATAAATTAAAAATATATCTAACTATTTAGAGAGACTAAGGCTCTGTTTGAGAAGATGTTTTTTGAGCTTATAACTTATGTCTTATAGCTTATAAGCTCATATGACAATAAAAGACCCGTTTGGTAACGGTCTTTTCATCACGAGCTTATAGCTTATTTTTCAGATGCTATTTTAAATAGCGTTTTAGCTTATAGCTTATAGCTTATCTTTTTTTCTTCCATTTTTACCCTTATTATTTTAACTAAAATCCATTACTATCCTTTATAATTTATTATAATTTAAAATAAAATAATAATTATTAAATATCTTTTATGTCATTTTATTTTACCACCTAATTAAACCGCTAATTTTACCAAACACTTTAATTAGCTTATCATCTATAAGTCATCAGTCATCAGTCATCAGCTATAAGCTATCAGTCACCAGCTATCAGTCATAAGCTATAAGCTACAAGCTAACTTATCAGCCAACCGCTATTTTTACCAAACAGAGCCTTAGTTTTACCCTTACCAACAACAATATTAAATTTTTTTACTTATGAAACAATATTTAAATTTTTTAAAACTAATTTAGTAATTTTACTACTTCATTGAGTAAAATATAAACTTGAAGACAAATAACATAAATTTGATGAGCGATTAAATGAAATTTTAAATTTATGTTTTTAAAGGAAATGCGTGTTTTGGTGACTACAAGTTAAAGTTGATTTTGTTAAAATTGTATTTTAACTTATATTTTTTTTTTCTAAAATCAAATTATGTTAAAATGTCAGATAAAATTTTAAAGAATGTGTTTTGACAATTTTTTACACTTATTTTACGGATGTAAAACAATTTGAAACGAAGGAGAATGATAATATAATTATTTTCATCTAAACATTGCATTTGAATTGGAGTTAGAGTTGGTGCATTATTAAAGTAAAGTAAATTCCAACTTATATGGCAAAACATGTTTTAAATAATTTAAGTTGACTTTTTCTGTTTTCGGACCACACTATTGAGAGAATCAATGCTTTTTGTCTTTTGGATTTTAGAACAATAAATAAATTAAAAAAACTAAAAACAATTTAAAAGATAATTGAAAAAAAAAAAACTATTCCTTGTAAAAAAACAACTATAAAATATTTTAGAAAAACATACAACCCAACCTAAAAAACATAAAGAAGCTATATATATATATATATATATATATATATATATATATATATATATATATATATATATATATATATATATATATATATATAAACCCAAAAAGATTAATCTATGATTTATATTATTCCTTTTCTCTCTTTTTAATACACAAGTTACTAAGACTTGTGATCTAAATATAAATTGTTATTTTTTTACACTAAATATAATTTTTTTTTACACTAAATATAAATTGTTTTAAAATTTAGAATGAATGTAATTATAATTTATTTAAAATTTATGGCCTCAAATAAAATAAATCTAATTTTAATTTTAATTAAATATTTCTAAAAATTTTAGATTATATATTAGAAATTATTTTAGTTTGCTGATTTATTTAAAACCATACTTATAAAAATACATAATTAAAATATTTTGTGTGTGTGTGTGATAAATTAAAAATATATCTAACTATTTAGAGAGACTAACATGATCTAACATGGTTTAGTCTTACCCGTACCAACAACAATATTAAATTTGGTGTATTTGTTGTTGGAATATTTGGAGTTATAGGAATAACATTTTATTTAGGGATGAAGTTTGTAATGTAAAGTCGATATTTTACGCTATTGTAGCGACTTCTTGGACTTGGTTGATGTATGGTAAAAGGAATAGGCGCTACTGTAGTTTTTATGACGACACCCTTCTTCGTAACTGAGTTTCTTGAAGATATGACGGCTAAAGACCTGTTCGAAGAGTTCAAAGTGTTTGGTTTAATATCGGAAGTTTTCATCCCGGGAAGAAGGGATAAACGTGGGAAACGATTTGGATTTGCCAAGTTCCGGAAAATTCAGGATCCTAGGATTATGGCAACTAAGTTGGATAATCTCTTTTTGAAGGGGAAGAAAATGTTTGCTAACGTTCCGAGGTTTCAGCTAGAGGCGAAAGACGTGAAATATGGGAGAACGGTGAATAGGAATTCCGGTGGGAACCCAGATTGGTTAAATAGAGGGAAGAAAATAGAGGGGAGATCCTATGCGCAGGCTGTTGGAGGTGGCGCAACCTCGATCCCTATTGATAAGGAGGAGAGGAGCTCAATCATTCAGGTTACGATGGAGGTGGAAGATAAGATTAGATTTGAAAAGGCTAAAATAGGAACTGTGAAGGAAGGAGAAAATGTTTATGATATTCAAAGAAAAATTAATGAAGAAGGTATGTTTAATTTCAGAATAGCTCCTCTGGGAGCTAATAAATGTTTGATTGAAGATTGGGTGGATGATAATAGTGAGGCTAGTAATATAGATGATGGAGGTGGTTTGGGTAACTGGTTTAGTTCCATCCGCCCTTGGTCGCTTGAAGAGATAGATGAGGAACAGTATGCCTGGATCAAATGCTATGGGTTACCTATAGGTCTGTGGAATTCTCATTCCTTCCATGAAATAGTAGAACAGATCGGATCTCTAATTTTAATTGATGAAAAGACGAGTGGGAAGACGGTTCTTGAGGTGGCTAGAATTCGTGTTAAAACTAGAATACCTTTAATTATGAAAGAGGAGGTGGTTGTGTCATACAAGGAACAGGTGTTCAAAGTGGTGTTAGTAGAAGATTTTAGTATTTCTCAAGTATATCCTCTCCGGTCTATGGATGGTGCTTTTTCTTCTTCAGACGTTGTTGAATCCTCCGATGAAGACGATAGCGCGTGGGGTGGTAGCTTGGAAGAGGAAGTGGTTGAGTCTAGCAACCCTTCTAGGGAAGCTAGTGATTTTGATGTCTCTCAACCTAGGAAATTGTCTGTTAATGGAAGTGATGGCCACATGGGCCATTCTTTTGTTAATGATAGTTTCGAGGTTGAAAAGATAAAAGGTGGTACCAACAACTTGGCAGTTATAGAGAGTGGGGATTTGGAAAAAGTGGCTTTTAAAACAACTGTTGATGTAAGTCATCCTGTTGACCCTCAGACTGAGGAATTGGCGTGTTTAGAAAGTCAACAAAATATTTTATTTAAATCTACTCAGGAGGGTGGGGAACTTTTATTGGGTAATGACGTGGAGGTAGTGGATAATAGTATTTTATGTGAAGTTCCCAAAGTGGGTTTAGTGGTGGATATCAATTGTTTGGATCCGATTTCTGGGCCTCCGGGTGGTATTATTGGACCTAGTAAAGGGGGTAAAGGTAGGAAAAAGAAGTTGTTACATGATGTGTACGACTGCCTAAAAATGCCATATTCGACCTCTCACTTCTTCAACTCGATTATCCATGCGGCGGCTGAGGTTCCTAGAAATTCCATCCGCTATCCATCTAGAAGGCGCTCTGGCTCCTCTCTTCCAGGGTCAAGGAGATACGCAAAAGCAAAGGGCTCATATGGTCTTCGTTGTGATGAATATATAACAGACACTGATGTTGTTAGAGGAAACGTGAGATGTAAAAGGGCGTTAGAAGAGGTCCTAATCAAAGTAAGGGAGACATTGAAACAATTAGGGGTGGAGGGTAAAGAAAGTGAAGCGAGTTTTGATAGAGCTTTAAGGAAACTTGAATCAGTGGATAAGAAACGTAGGTGTGGCAAGAGGGATGTTGAAAGGGGTAATCTATGAATATTGTCTCTTT
Source organism: Lathyrus tuberosus (assembly GCA_022829125.1). NCBI lineage: Eukaryota > Viridiplantae > Streptophyta > Magnoliopsida > Fabales > Fabaceae > Lathyrus > Lathyrus tuberosus. The sequence goes on along the minus strand of JALAZF010000808.1, from coordinate 772,049 downwards.
TAATGTTCGTGGATGTTGCAGTGAGCTTAAAAAGAGGCGAATTGCGCAAATCTTAAGTGAAGGCAAAGCTGATATTTGTCTTTTGCAAGAGACCAAGATGAGGCATATGGCAGAGAAAGATGTTCAAAACATGTGGAGATTTTCGGGTTTCGAATGGTCAGCTATTAATTCGGAGGGGAATTCGGGAGGTCTTTTGACAATTTGGAGGCAAGATAAGATATCTGCGATTTCTAGTTTTCGGGGGAAAGGTTTTTTGGGTATGCAATTATCTTGGAACTCCTTGAATTTATATGTTGTTAATGTTTATTCTGCTTGTGAGATTCAAGATAAACGTAGATTGTGGAGTGTCTTGATTAATCTAAAGAACCAGAGGCCTAATGGAGGGTGGATCATCGCGGGTGATTTCAACGCTGTTAAGTCTGAGGAGGAAAGAAAGGGCAGAAGTGTAGCTAATCATAATGAAATGGTAGAATTTTATGCTTTTATTGATATTATGAATCTGATTGACCTTCCAGTTGTTGGGAGTAAGTATACTTGGTTCAATTCGAACAGTATAAATCATAGCAGATTGGATAGATTTCTAGTTAATGATATTGCTATTGAGAAATTGGCTTTGAAGGATCAATTGGTGGGAAAGAGAGATATTTCGGATCACCGCCCTCTGTGGCTGAAATCGTTCTCTGTGAATTGGGGTCCGAAACCATTTCGTTTCTTCAATTGTTGGTTGGATCACAGAGACTTTAAAACTTTTGTGAAGAAGTCTTGGGAGTCAGCGAATAGTTCGGGGTCGTATGGTCAGGTGTTGCAGAACAAATTTAAAACTCTGAAAATGGATCTCAAATGGTGGAATGTGCATGTTTTTGGTTGGTTAGACCTGAAAATAGAGGAAAACATCAATTGGCTTAATGATCTTGAGTCTAATTTGGACGATTTAGTCATCAGTCAGGAAGATTCTAATATGAAGGAAAGGTTGAAGACTCATGAAGATATATGGAAAATTTTAAGGCTTAAAGAGAATATGCTGAAACAAAAGTCCAGAAGTAATTGGTTCAGTGACGGAGACATTAATTCGCGCTTATTCCATGATTCTCTTAAAGCTAGAAACAGATCCAATACAATTTCTAGGATTAAAGTGGGAGGTATATTGAAGGTGGATCCTGATGAGATCAAACACGAAGCAAAGCTACATTTTGAGAAGAAATTCAGGGCTCAACCCTGTGAGAGGCCGGTCTGCAATCTTGACCTGTATGCGGTGATTAGTGATAATGACAGGGTTATGCTGGAGTGCGAATTTACTCATTTGGATATCAAAGAGGCAGTTTTTGGGTTCGATGGGAATAAGTGTCCTGGAGTAGATGGTTTTAATTTCTGTTTCCTAAAATCTTGTTGGGAGATTGTAGGTGATGATGTTAGTAACTGTGTCATCGAGTTCTTCGCGTCTGGCAGGTTGGACAAAGTTTTCGCTTCTTCCTTCTTGTCTCTTGTTCCTAAAGTGGATAATCCTCAATCATTTGAGGACTTTAGACCAATCTCTTTGGTGGGGTGTATTCTAAAAATTATTTCTAAACTGCTAGCTAAGAGACTTAGTCTGGTTATTGACAAGTTGATCTCGCCCAACCAAACGGCGTTTATTCCGGGTCGTCAGTTGTTGGATGGAGTTCTGGTGGCCAACGAAACGATTGACTTTGTAATTAACAATAAGAAGCAGTGTTTTATCTTCAAAGTGGATTTTGCTCAGGCTTACGATTGTGTGGATTGGTGCTTTTTGGAAGATATGATGTTAAACATGGGTTTTGGAGTTAACTGGATGAAGTGGATTCGTGGGTCTGTGTTCAATAACTACCTTTCTGTTCTGATCAATGGCAGCCCGTCTAAGGATTTTAAAGTGACTAGAGGGCTTAAGCAAGGTGACCCTTTATCTCCTTTTTTGTTCGCCATCGCCGCCGAAGGATTGGCTTGTTTTGTGAGTAAGGCTTCTGTTCGTGGAATTCTGTCTGATTTTAAATTCAACAATTCGACTTCAGTGAATATTCTTCAGTTTGCGGATGGCACCATTCTTATCGGAGATGAGTTGATTTTGAATTTATGGGCTTTTAAGTCAATATTACGTGGGTTTGAGGTCATATCGGGCCTCAAAATCAACTATGCTAAGAGTTACCTTTACGGGGTGGGTATTGATCCGGAATTAGTGGTAGCGGCGGAGGATTTTTTGCATTGTAAATCAGGAATGTTACCATTTAAATTCCTTAGTCTGGTAGTTGGAGGCAGCCATAGGCGCGTTTCTTTTTGGCAGCCGGTGGTGGAGTGTATGAGGAATAGACTCTCGAGTTGGATTGGGCGTAATCTATCCATTGGAGGTTGTGTTACTTTAATTAATTCTGTGTTAGCTAACATGCCAATTCACCATCTTTCCTTTTTTAAGGTCCCTAAACAAGTTGTGAAGGAAATTATTACCATTCAAAGGAGGTTTCTTTGGGCTGGTAATTCGCCTGGAGGCTTTATTTCGTGGGTTAGTTGGAAGGAGATTTGTAAACCGAAATCTCACGGGGGCATTGGGATTAAGCACATTGGTCGTTTCAATAAAGCTCTTCTTGCAAAATGGCTCTGGAAATTCAGCTTTGAAGGTAAAGAGATTTGGCGTCCGATTCTGTCTTGTAGATACAGAAATTTGAGCAGGAAAATTCAACTTTCTGAAGTGGAGGGTAATCACTATTTGGACTCTAGATGGATGAAGGATTTAATGTCTGTTTCTTCCTCTCCTAACCAGGTACCTTTTACTAGTTTTTTAAATGGTGTGATTGGAAATGGTTCAGGTATTTTGTTTTGGCACTCTCGGTGGGTATCTAACAGAACATTAAGGGAAAGTTATTCGTCTCTCTATTTGGCTTGCACTGTTAAAAATGGTTCGGTTTCTGATATGGGAAGATGGGAGGATGAGGAGTGGGTCTGGTTAATTCACGAACAAATACCGGCTAGATCGCAACAGCTAGAAGGGGATTTAAACAGTCTGATTTTGCTTTTGGACGGAATTCAGCTGAATAAATCTATTGCTGACAGTTGGAAGTGGAATCAAGATAGAGACAACGGATTTTCGGTCAAAACTTACTACGAGGGCTTGGCATCTATCGAGCCGACGGATTCCTTGAGTGACATCAGATTTCGGTTGTTGGATTTACTTTGGTTAACGGAAATGCCTATGAAAGTGAAAATTTTTGCTTGGAGAATGGTGATTGATAGGTTGTCAACTAGATCGAATCTAGTGTTGAGAGGGTTATTACTAACCCGGACGAGAAAGGATGCTTGTTCTGTTCCCGTGTTTTGGAGGATTCTTTTCATCTATTTTTCAACTGCCCTAAATCTATCTTGGTATGGAACAAAGTTTGCGATTGGGTGGGTATTGATCGCATTTTGGAATCTAATTGTTGTGATCATGGTCTTTTATGGAATTTGCGACTAAAAGGGAGAAGTAAATCAAACTCGATTAATTCTATTTGGTTTATTGTTTGTTGGAATATTTGGAGGTGTAGGAACAATATCTTATTTAATGAAGAGATTTGTAATGTAGATTCCATATTTATAGGCATTGTTACCTCTTCGTGGAATTGGTTAGTTCTAGGAAGCCGTAATAGAAGGCAATGTAGTCTATACGATTGGTTTAAATTTCCTTTCGATTGGTTGTAAGGGCGGGGTTTTTTGGAGGGGTTGTTTTTCGTTTTTGGTTCGAGATGACCTTAATCTCTTATTAATGAATCTTGCTTATCAAAAAAAAAAAAAAACAAATCCCCTTTAAATTTTATGTAGTAGGCTGCCCTTTTGGGTTTTTGTGGAATTGTCCTATTTTCTTGTATGGTGGTTAGAGATTTTCTTAATCTCTCTATATTGAAGTTGTCTATAAAAAAAAACAACAATATTAAATTTTTTTACTTATGAAACAATATTTAAATAATTTTTAAACTAATTTAGTAATTTTACTACTTCATTGAGTAAAGTATAAACGTAAGTTATTTGAAGACAAATAACATAAATTTGATGAGTGATTAAATGAAATTTAAAATTTATGTTTTTAAAGGAAATGCGTGTTTTGGTGAGTATAAGTTAAAGTTGATTTTGTTAAAATTGTATTTTAAATTATCTTTGTTTTTTCTAAAATCAAATTATGTTAAAATGTCAGATAAAATTTTAAAGAATGTGTTTTGACAATATTTTACACTTATTTTACGGATGTAAAACCATTTGAAACGATGGAGAATGATAATATAATTATTTTCATCTAAACATTGCATTTGAATTGGAGTTAGAGTTGGTGCATTATTAAAGTAAAGTAAATTCCAACTTATATGGCAAAACATGTTTTAAATAATTTAAGTTTACTTTTTCTATTTTCGGACCACACTATTGAGAGAATCAATGCTTTTTGTCTTTTGGATTTTAGAACAATAAATAAATTTTAAAAAACTAAAAATAATTTAAAAGATAATTGGGAAAAAAAACTATTCCAAGTAAAACAACAACTATAAAATATTTTAGAAAAACATACAACTAACCCTAAAAAAACATAAAGAAACTATTTGATATACTGGATTGAATTAATAGAGATTACGTAAAAGGTGGTTGAAAATATGGAATTATTTAGATGTCACTATTTGATTCTTGGCTTATGATGTAACCCTGCAAAACTAACTTAGCAGAACTGTTCTTGTAGGTTCTTATGGTGAAGTTTACTGTGCTGATTGCAATGGAACTGTAAGTCTGCTCATACTTTTTTAGGTTGTCTTAACTATTAATTACTTCAACAGTTTGCCATCATGTATAATTTTCTTACTATTTAAAAAGTGATTAGAATGGCAGTCTAAAAAATTCTAGATGCCTTCATTGTTTTGTTTTATTTATGCGTGAATCAAATATACAGATTAATATTTGTAGTTAATCAACTTTTCTTTGGATCAACTTGATCAACTTTTGAAGATCGAATAAGCTCTTTCTATTATTTCTTCCTCTGTTGGTGGCTTCTGGAGCTCAAATTTTAACTCAATCTTAGTGCTCTTGGGATGTCTGCTCTAAACTGCACAAAAAATAAAGATACCAGGTTTGGCGAAATCAATCAACCAAGTTCATTTTTTTATTTCCTATGCTTCTCAAAAGCCATATATTATTTGAATATCCCAGGATGAAATCCTGTATAGTCTACCAATTATTGGTCAAAGAAAATATTGTGGATTGAAAAATAGATTGTGGTTCGGAGTTAAAAGAAGTTGACAATGAAAATAGAATAGGCTACTGTGCTGCTAACAAGAATAATACATAACAAACAATTGAAGCATATGTTGCTTAAACAAAAAATATTAGTCTGCATGTGTAAGAGGAAGAACGCATACCGACTCAAGTCCAAAAGGAACACGTGAGAAGCTTGAGAGGGTCATGGAACGAATGATAGCATGTCTTATCCAAAACAAACCATAGGTTGAAAGTCGAAATTTCCGGTTTGGCTCAAAATGGCCAACTGCTATGATAAGTCCCTTAACTCTGGCCTGACAAAGATCTTGAAACCTTTGGCTAATGGCTAAATCTAAAAAATATTTGTTGATCACGAACAAGACAGGCCGGAGATTGTGCTGCAAAAGTTTAATATGACTATCATTTCATAATTATTGATATAACTTACTCAATCCAAAAACTAATTTCACCTCCACCTCAAATTATATTTATAATACAAAATTAAAAGGGTTAATTGCATGTTACCCCCCTGCCATATCTGCGTACCCCCCACCGTTGCCAAAGGCAGGTTTTGGCAACGGTTTGCTTGAAAAAACCGTTGCCAAAACCTGCCTTTGGCAACGGTGGGGAGTACGCTGATATGGCAGGGGGGTAAAATGCAATTAACCCAAATTAAAATTAGCGAGTTTAAAAACTAGGCACTGTAGATGTAAAAATTCTACAAATACATCCACAATCAAATCTCTAAATAATTTAACTTAGTCATAAATTGTCTCCATATATATATCTACATAGTAAAATTTGATCGGACATATGTGTAAGACTTTCTTACACTATCAATGCACATTCTTTTCAAATGGTTAGATCAGTTTAATTATATCACAGTACTTAAACACCCTATCAACTTGAATGAAATTTGTATGATCATCCTATTGATATCAAGCCTACTAATCTTGAACGGGAACTGTCTGTCATCGGAATTGAACAAGTAAAACTCTTTCACATATTGCAAATTCATTCTCAGATCTGCCGTTTTAGTTCTATTTGTATAAAACTTTTATAACGTCATCAGGGTATTTATGAAGATCATCCTTCCAAGGCCAATTCTGCTGAAGGTTTGAATAATGACACATTTAATCCAAGTGATGAGGTAGTTTTAATTTTTTTCTTTCTTTATTTGTTTCAATTTATTGGGTATTGACAAAACCAAAACTTCTATGAATTGTTTATAATACTTGCGAAATGGGTATTTGTTCAGGAATTACCTGTATCTGCAGAACACTTAGCAAGCACACTGCCTCGGTGATCGATCATTCTTTGGAAAATGATGAAGAGCAGATATTATTATCAAGTAGCTTGTTTTATAATGTTTAACTAGGCTCGTATTCACAACTCACGCAACTGTACTGGTGCTCCATCCGTGTTCAAGTTGCCCCAATTGAACATTGCCAATGAAACTTGAAATGGAGCTTCTGGTATCACTACACCAAACAAGACATTAGACAGCGCTTAAAAGCGCTGCCTAAGGTAGCGCTGTCGTAGGTAAAGACAACACTTTTTATTTATGAAAAAGCGCTCTCTAAAGTATACATTAGAGGGCACTTTTTCAAGAAAAAGCGCTGTCTAATGTATGCCTATAATTTTATTTATCAAATTTTCTATATCCTTAGAGGGCGCTTTTTCAAGAAAAAACGTTGTCTAAAGGCCCCCTTTAGACAGCGCTTTTTGAAACGCTGTCTAATGTATGCCTATAATTTTAGTTATCAATTTTTCTATACCTTTAGAGGGCGCTTTTTAGGAAAAGCGCTTTCTAAAGGCCCCCTTTAGACAGCGCTTTTTAAAGCGCTCTCTAATGTATACCTATAATTTTAATGAATTTTTTTCTATACCTTTAGAGAGCACTTTTTAGAAAAAACACTTTCTTTTGTGAACTATAGGCAGCGCTTTTTCTAGAAAGCGCTGTCTTTTCTCTACGTAAAATTTTAATGATTTTTTAAAAAAAATCCCATTTTAACATTTTTTTTATGCAGAAACCTGTATAATTCAAGCCATTTCAATAAACCTGTATATTTCACATTTCCATTAACAATTTCTAGTATGGTTCATTAACCATTTCCACTAATCCCATAAATCACATAAATAACATAAATCACATAAACCCATAAATAACATAAATCACATAAATAACATAAACCATTCACAAAACTATACTATCCCATAAAATAAACCATTCACAAAACTATACTTTCACATAATCCCATAAATCACATAAATAACATGAACCATTCACAAAACTATACTATCCAATAAAATAAACCATTCACAAAACTATACATTCACATAATCCCATAATCCTATACCTTATATATATAGGATTCTTTTTTCAATAAGGTATTCGCACAATTCCTCCTTAATTTCTTGCAATTTATCCTTCGTGTAATGAGAACACGCGTATTCATCAAAGTACTACATAACAAAACAAAATATGCATGATTTAGTTAAAAATAATAAATTATATGACATATCCGATAAATATTAAAATAAATCCTAAGTTATAAATCCATGCATACCGTAATAGGAATCTCTAATCGATCCATTTGAAGGTTTTCTCTCATAAACCTCAAAACGAAATACCCGTAGTCTATGCCATTACGCTGACGAGGGCACTACACATAGACAAACAAATAAGAATTAATATATAGTTGTTTTGTGTTATCAAGTAGCATCACTAATAAGCAACATTGTGAAAATTAATATACCTCCACTTTGACCCATGTAACGTTGGTTGCTTTAGCCCGTGCTACTCGAGATTCTCTTTGTGCTCGGTATACGAGTATTGCTCTATAAAAGAGAAACGTAAATTTAGAACAATCTCACAGAAATAATTAAATATACAAATACACACGAATATTTCGAACAATCTCACTTACGTATCAACCACATCCTTCATATCCTGATATGTTGACCAATCAGTATCCAATGAATTCAGATAATATACCACTTCTCTTGTAGGATTAATGGCAACCAACAACCAGTGTCCACTATAAAATATAACAAAAGTTTAGATGGATAATTTCTACGCAAAAGATATAAATTAAAGATTAGAATGAAATTAGAATGAAAATCTTACTCGTTTCCAGTATTATACGGTAAAAGAAACAAACTTTCTGTCTTGCTGGCCATAAATCTCTCAGTTAAGTGGTCTCTTAATGAAAGTGCATTCATACCAATTGTCGGTGCATTGACAAGGGTGCAAGAGAAGAAACAAAATCTGTTTGACAATTCCGTCCCCCACATCAATTTTTCATACAAACACCTTAAATAAAAACATAATAAATATTAGACTATTTTCATTGAAATGTGTAAATAAATTGTTCAACTAAATAAATAATAGATTGATCGGAGTACCAGATGTATGAATGCATAACACCGATGCCTAATTCAATATGCTTGAAAATATGCTCCATGTCCTCTCTTCCGATTATCTCGGAATGAGGAAAACCAAAAACACCTTCGTCCATGTCTATTTGACGAATAACACCATCCATCAAATCTGACATTGCCATAAGTGTTTCTAGACACGACTAAAAGCGAGGAGGAGCTCTTTTTGCCTGCGCGGTCCTAGTAGGAGCTTTTTTCTTGCTGGCCTATTGTGAAGCTTGAGCAGGAACCTAACAATCATATAAGTTAGGTAAAGTAGAAAATCATGAAACTTTTGAATTCGGATAATAGAATAACACTTAAAATGTACCTGTCTTTGTGATTCAACAGACTCGTTTTGCCGCAAAACCCCTTTATTCTTAGCTGCAGGATTTGTAGGAGTCTAACATTACCATGTAAAAAAATGTAAGTAATGGTTCAGAATGATTTTCATAATCGTTCAGATTTGACATTTGAATACTAAGAGATTCGTAATGGTTTTCAATATACCTCATCATCTATGGAAATGAGGTCTAACGGCCATGCAACAAACGAACCTATTGCATCTCGCAACAATGTAACCTCTGAAACCGAGTCAGGTATGGGTAGTACCGCATCCGTATCTAAAGCGATATCAACCGACACTTTCAGATGTCCATGAGGGAGCGGTTGATGGTGAAGTAACTCTCCCACATGGTTATGCACTTTTCCCTTGCCAACCATGCGATAAGTCGGTAACGACAAATACAGCTGGCAAGATGAAATACCCTGAAGCAATAATAAATATGTAACTGTTAATATGTATAAAGGTCAATTAAAATAAATGTGTTAATTTAATTAAAATAAATATGTGCTAATTACCTCGGGAATTTTATTTTGACAATTGATACTAGCTTTGTCACTAACATCTTTCAAACCGGAACCACGCTTTTCCGCCTCATATCTCTCTTTATCCTTTTGCAATTCACGGACTTGCACCTTTAGTTCCTCCAATGATTGCATGACTTCTTGGTTGTTGGGATTTTTTCTCTTTGGATACAAGGAAGATGGAGTCACACCAAATCCTTTACCTCTCACCCGGACGGAATACTCAGGAACATTTAGTACTCGATTAAGAATGCTCCTGCAATCCTCCTCGCCTGTGGTTAAGGATTTAGATAGAGTCTCCTGAAATTCATTGACATATCAAAAATTATTAGTGGAGATTACAAATTAATTATATTTTAATAAAATTTCGATTAACTTAAAGACATAAAGTTATACTTACACATTCGTCATAAACATGCTGAACGTCTTCCCTAACAACTCCATCCTTACCCACACGAGCTTCCTTCCACAAAACATGTACCGGAAGTGATGATTCTTCACTTTTCGTCTCTTCTAACTACACATTTAGTTAAATAATAAATTCATCAAGTATAACACAATAATACAATTAATAAAATCATAACATTAATATATACTTACCAATTTTTGTTGTAACCGTGCATATCCCAAACGCCCTTTTCTGTATGGATACGCGGATTTTGATGCTCTTTGGCGATTAATGGCACTCAATTCCTGGATAAACAAGTTTAAGTCATATCAGAACAAACTAATGCAACAAGTATATAATACAATTAATAGACATGACAAGATAACATTACATTGAATTTTTCGGATTTCCGTTTGGCTACAAACGTGCTCCATTCTTCAGGTTCAATCACGTCCGCATACAACTATGGAAGTTCTGCTTCAACAAAATTTTTATCTGCATCCCTAAGATATTTGTTTGATAATAAGGCTTGGAACCCTCTGTGTCTCTTTCCGGCCAACTGAAGACAATATTTTTTCTGGCTTTCATCAATATTAAAGGACCTCTACAAAGAAACATACACATATAAACATAAAGTGTGTTAGTATAAGTAAATTAAAGACTTATCTTATCTTATAAACATATAAACATAAAGTGTGTTAATATAAGTAAATTAAAGTACCTGTATCTCAGTCCATATCTTATCTTTACCAGCTTTCAACTTTGGACTCCTCCAATTATCACTAATAATTGGAATATGCTGACGGACAAGTGAACCAATGTATGAAGACAACATTGAACCGTTATGCTCAATTAGTTGGTTCTCATCACTCCAATGTACATCAAACTTGATCCGTTTATCTCTAGCACGGATGATTGACTTCATAATAGTTATTCCACGTTTTATTTCACTTTCTACATTCGAAGGTTCATTCTGAGCTTCATTTTCATCATGTGTCTCGCGTGTGCCGTCATGGTCACTAGCCATTTGACCTGTAAGAAAGAAAAAAACAAAAATTAAATGACAAATATAAAAATCCATAATCCATAATCCATTGAATGATATAAGCTATATATAACATGACAACTAATTAATATTATTGAATGCTATAAGCTATAATTTTATAACTAGTACCTTTTTCACTAACGTCTCTTTCTTTTCTTGGTTGGAATATGTTTTACCCGTCTCTTAACAACACGAACCGTTGGATTGATCCAAATACCCTCATTATGATCATTTCTTGTATATGATTCATTCGCTATAATATTTTCATCTTGATCATTTCTAGTAAATGATTCAATATCAACATCAATATCACCTTGATCTCCAATGTTTTCATCAATTAATTTGTTAGATAAAAACACTATAGACCATTTCGTACTTGTCGGATCAGTGACATAGAACACTTGTGTAGCTTGAGAGGCTAGAATAAAAGGCTCATTTTTGTACCCCACCCTATTAAGATCCATTTGCAAAAATCCTGACTTATCCATTCGTACGCCATTATTATTTTCAACCCACTTGCAACGAAATATAGGAATCTGAAACTTCTCATAATCAAACACCCAAATGCGCTCGATAACCCCAAAATATGACAGATTTGCAAATTTGGGGTTTAAATCTTTCACACTTGAAATGTGCATTGCTTCAGCTACCACGGTGACACCACTATTTTGCATAGTACTTTTATCATCTTGTTCTTTGGTATAAAATGTGTATCCATTAATTGCGTATGCGCTATAAGAAAACACAACCAAACTTGGACCATATGCTAAACATCTCAACCTTTCTGTTATTGAAGCGGGATCTGAATAATACTTTGAATAAATATGATCCTTAAACCAAGGTATGAAACTTCGATTGTCCTCTCGTACTATCCAATTCTCATTTCTATTCGGATTTAAACCTCGGAGAACACCCTTGTGCATTTCAACATACGGCTTAACCTCATTCTCATTGTGCAGAACATATAAATGCACTTGATCCCGTTCGACCCTTGATACTGTCACAACTTCATTTCCAATTAACTTTTTTCCTTCTTTTTTTCGACAATATGAGATTTGGGGAGTCCAATTGATTGTACATTGGACAAATATTCAGTACAAAACTCAATCACTTCTTCAACAATGTATCGTTCGACAATACAACCCTCTGGTCGACTTCGGTTTTTCACATACCCTTTTAATATTTTCATATAACGTTCAGCAGGGTACATCCATCTCATATAAGCCGGTCCACACAATTGTGTCTCTTTCACCAGATGAACAACTAGATGAACCATTATATCAAAAAATGAGGGAGGAAAAATCATTTCAAGATCACACAAAGTAATAACTATTTCTTTTTGCAATGTTGGTAAGATCGCAGGATCGATCACCTTACTGCAAATTGACTTGAAGAAAAAACACAATTTAGTTATTGCGCTTCTTACTTTTTCTGGCAAAATAGAACTTATACCTATTGGTAGAAAATGTTCCATTATAACATGGCAGTCATGCGTCTTTAAACTCTTTAACTTGAGGTCTTTCATAGACACAAGTCTTCTAATATCTGAAGAGTATCCTTCTGGAACTTTAACTTCACTTAGAAATTTACACAATACTTTTTTCTCCTTTCTAGAAAGAGTATACGCAGCAGGTGGTAGATATGTTCATTTTCCTTTCTTCAATGGTCCTAATTCAGTTCTTATCCCCATCACTATCAAGTTCTTTCTTGATTTAAGGCCATCCTTAGACTTTCCTTGTATATTGAGTAACGTACCAATAACACTGTCAAATACATTTTTTTTCAATATGCATAACATCGAGAAAATGTCTTACATACAACGACTTCCAATATGGCAGTTCAAAAAAATTTGACCTCTTCTTCCACCCACTCTTGACAAGTGTATGTGCAAAAGGCTTTCCAAACTGAGAACTCACATTTTTCACCTTTTCAAAAATTTGATCACCTGTCAATATAGTTGGAGCTCTACCTTGTTCTGGCTCTCCATTGAATGCTTTTCTCCACCCACGATAGTGATGATTAGAATTTAAGAATCTACGATGACCGAGAAAGACATTCTTCTGACCAAGCTCCAATCGCGTCCAATCTGTTTTATCTTCACAAATAGGACACACACATTGACCTTTTATGCTGTACCCTGATAGATTTCCGTATGCTGGAAAATCATTAATTGTGCCAAACAACATCGCCCTCAATTTGAAACTTTCTTTCCTATACCCATCATAAACCTCAACACCGTTCTCCCACAAAAACTTTAAATCTTCGATTAAGGGTGCCAAGTATACATCTATGTCATTCCCTGGTTGTCTAGGCCCAGAAATTAACATAGATAACATCATGTACTTACGCTTCATACATAGCCATGGAGGTAGGTTATAAATCATTATGATCACAGGCCAAGTGCTATGTGAGATACTTTGAAGACCGTGTGGGTTCATTCCATCAGTAGATAATGTCAAGCGAAGGTTTCTTGCTTCTTTTCCAAATTCAGGATAATCATCATCAATTTTCATCCACTATGGTGAATCTGCCGGATGTCAAAACTTTACATCAATAATTCTTTCATCTGCATGTCAAGTCAAGTGTCTTGAATCGGTCTCACTACGAAACATGCGTCTAAATCTCGGAATTATAGGAAAATACCATAAGACTTTTGCTGGAGAAAACTTTTTCTTATATCGAGAGACACCGCATTTAGGACACTCATTTAATGATGCATACTTATTTCGAAACAAAATGCAATCGTTTGGACAGGCATGTATCTTATCATAGCTCATGCCAATAGAGCACAACATCTTTTTGGCCTTATATGTTTGATTGGGAAGAAGATTATCCTCTGGAAGCATATCTTTCATAAGGGCCAATAACTATGTGAAACTTTTATCCGACCATCCATTGCCCGCCTTTAAGTTGTACAACTTTAATACCGCAGATAACCTTGTGAATTTGGTGCAACCATTTTATAACGCTTTCTCTGCATCGCTTACCAACCTCTCAAACATTTTGGGATAATCCTTAAGATCTTCTTCAAGTGCTTCTGCAATCTCTTCGACTCGATCAGAATCGTATGTATCTGTGCCATTGTCGTTTGAAGCATAGGTCGTATTATCCCCCGGTTCAACATTCCCGTTAATTTTCTCACCATGCAAATTCCAACATGTATAACTTCTATCAATTCCACTCCTCATTAAATGCGATGCCAACTGAACCGCGTCAACCCGACTCCCAAAACAGCAACCCAAGCAAAGACATCTCATTCGACTAGGGTCTTTGGCGTGCGCAACAGCAAACTTAACGAATTCCGATACCCCATTCTCGTACTCTTTCGACAATCGACTTGAAGACATCCATTTCTTATCCATAGTTATACTAATTAAACTAAACAAAAACAAAAATAAAAAATATTTACCTGTAGGGAAACGATCCGACTTTCACACTTTGATCACAAGTAACCCCTATATATAGCAAATTCAATAAGTTAGCAACTCGATCATATCAGTTCATTCAAAGCACTACTAATTACAGTGGCGAGAGAGAACAACTAATTACCTTTAGAGATGTAAACAACTTCTAGACCCACACAGTGTCCAGATAGGTTAGAATTACCAAGATCCCCCTGTACACGTATCATAAAATGAAATATCATTAATTGACCAATTATGAGTCATAACTTGATAAGTGGCAACATGTAATCACAAACAAGCAACATACTTAAGAGCAAGCATAATTAAACAAGTAACCAAGCATACTTAAACAAGTAACCAAGCATTAGAGCAATTCATCCTAAACCTAACAAGATTCAAATCTAAGCAATACCTAAACAAGTAAACATGCATCAACTTAAACGAGTAACATTCATACGATAACCTAAATCTATCAAGAATCAAGTTTAAATCATACTTAAACAAGTAATCATCATATCACAAATATTACCATCAAAGCAATTATTGAGAAAGATAAACATCTCATGCAAAGACAAATATCATACTTTCTTTGACCATGCAATACAATAACTATCATAACTCCACTTTCATGGCTCTATATATCATAACTCCATCAATACAATAACTATCAATATTACAATAACTATCATACTTTCTTTAATCTAGAATATAGAAACAACAACTAATGAAAATAGAAACAACATGTTCAATATTAGTCATTCTAAACATGTTCAAAAGTAAGTCAGAAATAAGTCATTCTATGTATGGATCATTCTTCTCAAAAATAAGTCAGAAGTATGTAAACATGTTCAAAACTTTATAACTATGGTCATTACCCATATCAACACTACACACAAATTTTTAAGGGCATATATTGGGAGCACAAAAATAATGGCAGTGACGGAATAATACGACGGCAAAATGGTAGTGACAAGAATGAAAACAGAACAAAAATCGTAAATGAAAACAAGAATGAAAACAAGAATGAAAATAGAATGAAAACAAGAATGAAAACATAATGAAAATCGTACCTCTTCTTCGTTTCGTCTTCTTCACGAAAGCAATGGCGAATGAACAACCAAAATGACGGAAAAAAGTGAACGACGACAATGAACGAAGGTAATGAACGACGACGGCAGTGGCGAATGAACGACGACAATGGCGAATGAACGACGGCAATGGCAATGGTTTTCAGCAGAGAAGAACGATAGCAAGAGTTTCAGTAGAGAAGAACGGTCGAAAATGAAAAAAGTGTCTAAAAATGATTAGAAATTGTTTTATATTTTAATTCATAAATGACCTTAGAGGGCGCTTTTAAAAAACGCTTTCTTAAGTTCTACCTATAAGAGCACTTTCCTCAGAAAGCGCTTTCTAAGGTGGGGAGAATTTAAAACCTATAGCAGTGCTTTCTGAAAGCGCTTTCTAAGGTTAACCTTTAGACAACGCTTTTTTAAAGCGCTTTCTAAAGTAATACCTATAGCAGCGCTTTTCAAAAAGCGCTTTCTAAGGTGACTTCCATTTTGGACATTTAACAGCGCTTTTAGAAAGCGCTTTCTAAAGGCAGTCTTTAACAACGCTTTTTTTAAGCGAAATTTTTTAAAGATTTATAGCAGCGCTTTGTCAAAAAAGCGTTGTCTTTGTTGCGCTGTCTTTGTCCAATTTTGGCGTAGTGTATATTTGTTAATGCAAGAGTTGTGCAAATAAACTGACATAATCCTTCAAATACATAAATGTCTAATCCTTCAAATACAAATATTGACATTCCTAGAAACTTTGATTAGAAAGTAATAAGTAATTCATTATGTTGGTGTTTTAGACAATGGTCCATCTGTAGGATATTCTTCATTTAGATATAGGATGCAGAAGACATAGTAAAATAACTTGTAAACCTGTTATGATAAAATGTAAAATATTTTATAATATCTACATTCTTTTATATTTATATGCAAAGTCCCATTACTATTGCCTATTAAATTTGAGTTTATTTGACCCGCAAAAGCAAAAATCAGTAGCATTAGTTCAATATCATTTCATAACAAATTTAAATTGATGCATTTATTTCATGAAATGTAACATAACGAAATTAGTTATTGTTGTAAACTAAGCATGGTAGAATTGTATTTCATGCTATTATTGATTCCCTGTGACAAGTAATTGTTGGCTATATGACCCAGTGTCATCAAATTTCTCTCCTTCTTTCTATTGCTACTGCATTTCTAACATGCATTTTATCGAACACCATCCACCCAATATATTTTTTCCTCTCTTGCCTGAAATAAAAGTTTATGCTATTAATTTGAAAATAAACATCACTACAAAATTCCATTTTGAGTGAAAAGTATGCTTTAATCTTCTAAATCAATCTGTATAATTAATAAAAATGACCTCCAAATTTGCATGGAGAAACACATGGTTTGTTTTGGGATTTGAAGAGAATGTTAAATATTTGTTGATTTGAAGAGAAGGTTGAAAGTGAAAAATAGGTAGTACAAGATAAAAGAGAGTGTAGGAAAGAAGTGAAAGTATGTTCATGTTGTAAGAGATTACTTGCCCTACTCTTCAAGAATTTTTCTATGAAAGATTCACTAAAATAATATCTTTAATAGTCTTTATAAATAATCACTATTATACATAGTTCCATCACTATTATACATTATGAAAACTTATTTCATTTAAGAGTCTTTAATTTTTTTAAAATTTTATAATATCTACATTATATTTTATTTTTCTATTTTAAAAATATAAAATATTGCATACAATTAAAAATAACTCATAAAACATAATATTAAAAATGATTTAGTATTATTTATCAATTAATTAATACAATCATTTCGAATATTTTTATAAATATTGTCAAAATAAAAATAATATTTATATAGAGAAAAATTATATTGTTGATTCAAAAAAATTTATACACGGGAACAACTTTATTATTGATTCAAATTTTTTATAAATAATGTTAAAACAAAAATAATATTTATTTAAGGAAAGATACATTGTTGATTAAAATATTTTTATATATGAAAACAATTTTATTGTTATAAACGAAAACAATTTTACCACTGATTCAAATATTGAATAATGAAAATTTATCAATCATTTTTTCTCAAATATGTGAAAACAATTTAGGGAGTCTATTAAATTTTTTTTTTGGAATAAGCATAATATTATTACCAAAAAACTAGAATTACAAGCCGATCGACCGATCCAGGCAACAAACCGACAAAGCGACCAAACGGAAACCTAAAGCCTATTACAAAAAGCTTTAAGTTTTCTATTAGAACTAACTCTACCAATAAGCACTTCTATGACATTATTACAATTCAAATCATGACTATCCCCATTTTGGAAGACAATCCTATTCCTAATACTCCATATGTGGTAGACCACCTCAGCAGTAGCAGCTTTTAGGATTTTGGCTTTACTCCCTTTTCCTCTAGAATGGTGCGTAATCCACTGAACTTCTGAGTTCCAATCTTCAGGCATCCTATTCCACCCAAATTTTCTCATGACCTCATACCAAACAATCTTTGTAGCAGCACATTCAAAAAACAAATGATTTCTACTTTCATTTTCCTCATAGTACACACACTTACCATCATTGTGACTACCATGGTTCATTAACCTGTCCTTAGTAGGCAATCGGTTCAGACAAACCATCCACAAACAGAAAACCGCCCGTGGTCGAGCTACATTACCATAAATCATCTTCCTCCAATTCACACTAGGTTTTTCCCCTCTTAACATCCTATACATTTTACCAATTGTATACTTCCCCTTCACATTAAACTCTTGCCAAACACTATTATTCTCTCATATAAAATTGAGTTGATATTTTAAAATTGTATTCTCTCATATAAAATAATTATCTTATTTATAAAAAACTAAAAAATCTGATTTATCTAATAAAAGTTTCAATAACTTTTATTTTTATAAATGGGAACAAGTTTACTATTAATTCAAATATATTTATAAATAATGTCAAAAAAATATTTATATACGGAAAAAAATACATAGTTGATTAAAATATTTTTATATACGAAAACAAATATTATTGTTATAAACGGGATCAACTTTACTACTGATCTAAATACTGAATAATAGAAATTTATCGTCTATTTTTTTTCATATATGTAAAAAAGATTAAGAGAGCTTATTCAAAAAGATTGAATAGATATTTAAAAATTGTATTTTTAACATAATTGTCTTATTTGTTAAAAAAAACTTAAACAATTAATTTATCTAATACAAGTTTTAATAATTTTTGAAAATCATAT
Source organism: Lathyrus tuberosus (assembly GCA_022829125.1). Lineage (NCBI taxonomy): Eukaryota > Viridiplantae > Streptophyta > Magnoliopsida > Fabales > Fabaceae > Lathyrus > Lathyrus tuberosus. Next base: position 753,395 of record JALAZF010000808.1, on the reverse strand, counting down.
TATTTTTTATATTATTGTTTACCTTTCATCTTCTACATGTATTACTATTTCAACTTCAATTTACTATTATTCTTAAGTTTATTCTTTTTTCAATTTCCTATTTATATGACAGTTTGTAAACAAATACGCTTCCAAAACCATATCTCATCTAAAAACATACCCCATGCGTAGGCACGGATTTGATTAATGGTTGAGATACAAAAAGGAGCACAGACTATTGTGTAAAAATGATATAGGTAGGTTAAATGATGTAGACAATTGCACAAGCTATTATACCAATTGTTTAGGTGATGTAGACATAAAGTAGATAAAGTATAATATAGAGTGAGAAAATATATTAAACTCCATTTATGGCTTACTTTTATTTTATATTTTTTTATCCATACCAAAATAATCTTTTTAAAAAAAATAAGGGATGAGACAAAATAGATACATGAATATATTTAAATTCATTTATAGACAAAATAAATGCATAATAAATTCGCAATTTTAAAAAAGAATTAATATATAAGAAATTTTTAATATTTTAATGTTATAAAAAGTTTTAATGTTTTAATGTTATAGTAATTAATATATAAGAAAATTTTAATTTATTGTTTTACAAATAAAATATAGAAATAGAGAGAACACAAATATTTTTTAAAAAATTGTGTCTATTTAATTTACTTATATTTTAAAAAAAATATTTAATTTAAGATACAATTTTTTTAAACATAATATATATTTGAAAAATTGAAATATATATTATTGATGTAAAACAATTTGGTTTTTATTTTAAAAATATGTCTTTCTTTTAAAAATAATAAACTATTTTGTTAAAACAATTTTGTTTTTCTTATTTACATTTTTATTACTTTTTAAAAACAAAAGTGTGCGTACGAACATACGCGTACTGATATGATACATGCACATCGTACTCATATTAAGCTAGTGATTTAAATATTAAATAATAACAAGAACAACTTCACTATTGACTTAAATGTTTTATTTATTTCTGTTACTAATATTTATTTATACAATTAAAATTATATTTTTTACAAATATTATTTTATTAGTTGAATGCATAATATTAAATGAATGCACACCGATATTATTATATTTTACAAAAAACATGAAGTTACTTATTAAAATATTAAATATTTACGAGAACATAAAGTTACTTATCAAAATATAGAATATTAACGGGAATTCAAACTTTCCAATCAAAATATTAAAAATTAACGGGAACATGAGGTTACTGGTCAAATATTATTGTTACACACGGGAACCAAATTAATATTTCTATACGGGACAAGTCTACATGGTTGATTATAATATTTTTATATGCGTTAAAAAATAATATTGTTATAAATGGGATAAACTTTACTACTGATCCAAATATTGAATAATAGAAATTTATCTACCAATGTATTCTTTCAAATTTCAATTTTTTATTTATTTTATAATCTTTTTAAAACAAGTCCGCGTAACACACCAGGACCCCTGCGAACGCACGAGTATCTACACCAGAATTCGTGCAAACGCACGAGTTATTTCATTTTTTGTATAATTAAAGAAAATGTATATTTTTATATTAATAATATTTATTTAAATAATATTATTAATATTTATTTATATAATTAAAGAATATGTATTTTTTATATTATTAATATTTATTTATACAATTAAAATAATATTTATAAATAATATGTTATTATTTGATATTTTTAAAACTAAATCATTGCATAAATAATTTTATAAAAAATATCAAAACAAAATTAATATTTACATATCAGAAAATATATGGTTGGTCCAAATATTTGTATATATGAAAAAACTATATTTATGTTTCAAATATAAATAAAATAAAAATAATTTTTTTTATAAAATAATTGTCTCCTTTTCTATTTTTATTTTTAAAATAAATAAATACGCGTCACCAACCGGTGGCCACGAGTATTTGTTCTATTTTTTTAATATAAATTATATATATATATATATATATATACATTACATTTGAAAATTTAAAAAATTTCGCTCTTAAATAAAGACAATTGTTGATTAAAATAAAATAGATACTGTCCTGATAATGATTTGTGAAATAAAAAGTTAGTTGTGTGCACTCTTATTGAATGTTATCCAATCATCAGATAAATTATGAATATTCTTTATATATAATAATTATAAAATAATTATGATTTTATTTTAAATAAATTTTGTGTTTTAAAAATTAAACATTTTTTTGTGTTCTTCTTCATTAAATTAAAAGAGGTTCAAAATTTGTTATCAACTATCAACCCATTAAAAATCAATTGCATGAACTCTCTCAAAATTTGTGTTCTTCTTCATTAATTTTTTAAGCAAAGAAAATGGAGAGAAAAAATTAAAATGATAGTGAGAAAGTGTAAAAAAAAGTGGGAGAAATTTAAAATTTGAATGAAGAAAAGAAAAGGAAGAGTGAGAAAGTTAAAAGTAAAAAAATAAGAAATGAATGATTTGAAATTGGACATGTGGTATGATCTAATAAGAGATGAGAATGATAAAATGTGAACATTAGTTGATTACTTAAATGTCCTTTTGTTAGTGTAAAAAATTTATTATGAAAGGGTAATTTAGAGAGTTCATGCAATTAATTTTTAATGGGTTGATAGTTGATGTAAACACATCAATATTCCTCATATCAGTAAAGTGTGTTGTGTGACACCTATACAAATCAATAATTTAATGTTTTTCAATCAACAAATTATACAAAAATATATAAATGTTAAATACTAAAACGGGAAAAATGAAATCATTGAAAATATAAAAAAGCACATGAGACAAATATTTTTATATACGAGAAAAATTTAAATATTTTAGATTGAACTTTATTTTTATATATGAAAAAAGTGTATGGATGATCCAAATACTTTTATAATTAGGAACAAGTTTTTTATTCACTAAAATATTTTTGTAAATAATTGCATAAATATTTTTATAAAAAATAGCAACCGGTGTCCGCGAGTATTGATTCTATCTTTTTTAAAAATATAAATTATATTTTTTATATTTAATGATTATTATTAATTCTACGTTTTTTCAAATTTTAAATGTAGACAAATGCGCGTCACCAACAGGTACCCGTGCGAAGGCACGGGTAATCTGCTAGACTATAAAAGTCAATTTGAACTTAGTATGTGACACATGATATAAAAAGTATCTGATTGTTGATAAATATAAAGTGTATGAATGATCCAAATACTTTTATAATTGAGAATATGTTTTTTTAATATAAATTATATTTTTTATATATACTAACTTTTATTAATTCTAATTTTTTTCAAATTTTAGATGTAAACAAATGCGCGTCACCGACGGGTACCCGTGCGAAGACACGGATATCCCGCTAGTTATTAAAGTAAAGTATATTCCAACTTATATGGCAAAACATGTTTTAAATAATTTAAGTTGACTTTTTCTATTTTCGGACCACACTATTGAGAGAATCAATGCTTTTTGTCTTTTGGATTTTAGAACAATAAATAAATTTTAAAAAACTAAAAATAATTTAAAAGATAATTGGGAAAAAAAACTATTCCAAGTAAAAAAACAACTATAAAATATTTTAGAAAAACATACAACTAACCCTAAAAAAACATAAAGAAACTAATATATATATATATATATATATATATATATATATATATATATATATATATATATATATATAACCCAAAAAGATTAATCTACTAAAGATTTATATTATTCCTTTTTGTTGCTGCGTCACATACAACACAAAATGATCACTTTCTTTTTTTTATATTTTAGTTTCTTTATGTTTTTTAGTTTGGATTGTATGTTTATCTAAAACATTTTTATACTTTTAATTTCTTTATGTTTTCCGGTTTGAAACATTTATAATCGAATAGGGAGAGAAATTGCTTTCAACCAAACCTACTTCATAGAAAAACTAAGCACAACCGAGTACTTCCAAAAAGAACTCGGAGAAAATCAATAACAGAATTCCCACTCCAATTCTGCCACCACACAGACACAACAAGCTTCTTGGAGGCCATAACAATAGTTGAGATAACAATTAAAATATTTGGTTTAATGAATGCCAGTGAGATATATAAAATGAGCTTTTAATCTAGGCCATCAATTTTGATTCAATGACTCATATGTATTTTTCTCACTCTCACTTAAGATTAACCTTTCTCAATATATATATATATGCCCGGCCCAGTGGGTGTGCAAGGAATGTCACCGCACAGGGCCTCCAATTCGTAAGGGGCCTCAAATTTGATATATAGGCTTAATATAAATATATTATTAAATAATAGATAATACAAGTTGCAACAATACCATCGTATTGTTCTATTTTGGTAATTGCAGTAGTATGTCGGTATGTGGGTTCAATTTTTTGTTGTTTTCATTTTATGTATATCTTCCAATTTAATAAAAAAATGCTACCACATTAAATCCTTTTTGAAATTTATCATGGCCCAACTTAATCAATTTTTTTCCATTATTATTATTATATTATCTACATTTTATTTATATTTTCCATTTTAATAAAATATGCTAGCACATTAAATCTGTCTTGAAATTTAAGTTGCATTGCTTAACTTTAATTTTGAATGATATTTTAAAATAAAAAAATTTATTATTATTGTTTTTTATATAAATTATTATTATATAGATAATAAATTAAGTTATTAGATTTAAAAGATTTATTTAACTTATTTTAGCCTAATTTTTAAAAAGTTTTTTTCACTAATTTATATTTATATTTTAATATATCAAATCTATATATTTATAGATATGGGTAAATATCATGGTCTACCCTGTTCAAGTGCAACCGAACTCATAGTGTAATATCTTAAAATTTTAAGAGTTTTAAAAATGTATGAAAAATTGTAAATATAAATTTGAAAATATTTATATTTTTCTACTATTATGAATGAACACATTAATAAATTTGGCATAGATGTTGTGAAACTTTGAAAATTTGTAATTTTACATTGTTTGTTTTTTATTAATTAAAACACTTCGTTATCAATATTGTCGAAATTATTCAAGAAATTATTTCCTTTAATCAAATGATATGAACTTTTCTATAAATTGTGTATTATAAGAGAGAAAAAAATACAAAAAACTAAACTTCGATTAGTCAAATTTCTACACAATATTTTAATATATATTTTTTCTCTATATATTTAATTTTATTTACTATTTAAATGAAATATTTTTTTTTTAATTTATTGTATTTTCATCTATTAAGGGCCTAATCTTAAAAAAGAACAGGGCCTCCAAATTGTTCAGGCCGGTCCTATATATATATATATATATATATATATAAAAGAGAATCATTTAAATTGAATTTAATCTAACGGATAAGTAACATTTTTACTTAATTAATTGTTAAATTAAATTAATGTTAAATACTATAATTTAGAGTAAGTTAAAAAAAGTTGATCCTCAATATATATAATCTTAAAAACAATTAAAACACATTTTGGTAATCACAGAAAGAAATGTTGATGTAAATTATTTAAACAACATCAATAAATCATAATCACATATTTACATTAACAAAATCAAATATAAATTAATTTATGTTATTTAAACAACATCAATAAATTATACTCATATATTTAAATGAATATTTAAATTTGATTTTAAATTGAAAAAAAAAATTATTTTGTTGGAGATATTTATGGAAGAGATAATATCCAACAAATTTTGCATTAGCTCTGAACGGAATTAAAAATATTATCCAAGGAGAAAAATTCATAGTTATTATGCTATATAAGGAGCTCAGAACCTACATTGGAAGAAAGCAATATGTTGAAGGTTTTAGAGTGCTAGGGTTTATTATGAGTCTTTGTTATTGTTGTATGTACACCTTTATATTTCAGTTACTTGATATAGAAGGTTTGTCTAGAGTTGAGTGATAGTAATCAACATTGATTATTGAGTTGAAATCTCTAATCACAGGTTGTGTGATTGAAAAGAAAGTGAGTAGGTTCTCATGTTTAGAGGGAGCTCTAAATACAAAGTCATTGGGTAGAGTTAGGAAGAAGCATTGAGCAACATATAGTTTGTTGTTTCTTGTAAGACTAATTGTACTAAACTACTAATAGTGAATTTCCTTTCTTGGGTTGTGGACTCAGCCCCCAAGATGTAGGTGTGGTTTCACCGAACTGGGTAAACAACTATCGTATTATTTACTATTTTTCTGTTTCATCGTCTAGTATTTTCTATTGGGGTGTTTCTGGTTTAACCCGCCGAACCTGTTGTTGAAGTATCACGTTCGACATCTATCCATATAGGAACGTAATTTCAATTGACATCATAGCAGACACCCTAGCTTGTTGGGTGAGATCCAGGGAAGATAAGTTATTCTCTAATGGACAATTTAAAAGATGAAGGATAAGTCAACAAACCACCAGTCTTAGATGACACCAATTATGATTATTGGAAGACAATAATGGTGGTCTTTCTCAAATTTATAGGCAACAAAGTATGGAAAGTTGTGATAGCCAGTGATCACTTCTAAAGATGAAACTACGAGCTTAAAACTAGAAGCTGAATGGACTGATGCTGAAGATGAGGAAGCTCTTGGAAACTCCAAGACTTTGAATGTTATCTTCAATGGTGTGGATAAGAACATGTTCAGATTGATCAATACATGCTCATAAGCTAAGGAAGCTTGGGAGATTCTCAAAACAACGCATGAAGACACACACACAGTTCGTATGTCCATGTTGCAACTTCTTACAACTACGTTTGAGAATTTGAGGATGAATGAAGATGAATCTATCTGTCAATTCCGCATTAGATTGCGTGATATTTCCAACACTTCCATCTACCTTGAAATTTTTATTAGTGCCTTCGCCTTTTATTCCAAGACCAAAGAACATTCTTCGATAAGTGAAAGTGTTGAACGAACACGTGAACATGATTTCTTTTTTCACAACATCAAGAGTTAAAGGGTTAAGTCTCCTTTGGGGCTGCGTCACTACTTTTGTTCCATCTTCAATTAAGAGCCTATGCTTACTCATGGATGAGCTAAAATCACGAGTGTCCACCAAGGTCCATCTAATTCCCTTCTTATGTTCCTGCAATAATTTTTCTTCCTACTCAAATTGAAGCTTTGATGAGTAATATAAATCCTCAGGAAGTGGTTCAAAAGGTGGTTGTTCAATGGAATGTTCGGTTGGAGCAGCCGAGATGTCGAGAGCTTCAGATGTATAAACATCTTCATCTACAACTCCATCTGTAGGAAAAATGTCAACATGTAAGGCAGCCTCAATCTCAGCACAAACAAAACAAAGTTTAGTGTTACTACAATCATCACGTGAGTAACTATAATCAAAATCAGACAATGATGGAAAATCAGATAAGAACTCAGTATAATGGTAGAATTCTCTGACTGATCTCAGTGAAATGGCAGAAGTGCAGCTAATCTCAGTGAAATGGTAGAATTCTCTGCTTTTATAGATATCATGAATCTGACTGATCTTCCAGTAGTTGGTAGTAAGTATACTTGGTTCAATTCGAACGGTATAAATCGTAGCAGGCTGGATAGATTTCTTGTAAATAATATTGTAATTGAGAAATTGGCTTTGAAGGATCAATTGGTGGGAAATAGAGATATTTCGGATCACCGCCCGCTTTGGCTGAAATCGTTCTTTGTGAATTAGGGACCGAAACCGTTCCGTTTCTTCAATTGTTGGTTGGATCACAGAGACTTTAAAGCATTTGTGAAGAAGTCTTGGGAGTCAGTGAATACTTCGGGGTCGTATGGTCATGTGTTGCAGATTAAATTCAAAACTCTGAAAATGGATCTCAAATGGTGGAACGTGCATGTTTTCGGTTGGCTAGACCTGAAAATCGAGGAAAACATCAACTGGCTTAATGAGCTTGAGTCGAATTTGGACGGCTTAGGTATTGGTCAGGAAGAATTTAGTATGCAGGAAAGGTTGAAGACTCATGAAGATATGTGGAAATCTTTAAGGCTAAAAAAGAATATGCTGAAACAAAAGTCCAGAAGCAAGTGGTTGAGTGACGGAGATATTAATTCGCGCTTATTCCATGATTCTCTCAAATCAAGAAATAGATCCAAATCAATTTCTAGGATTAAAGTGGGAGGAATATTGAAGGAGGATCCTGATGAGATCAAACACTAAGCAATGCTTTATTTTGAGAAGAAATTCAGGGCGCAATCCTACGAGAGGCCGCATTGCAACCTGAACCTTTTGGCAGGGATTAGTGATGATGACAGGGTCGCGCTGGAGAGTGAGTTTACTCATTTAGATATCAAAGAGGCAGTGTTTGGGTTCGATGGGAATAAGTGTCCTGGAGTGGACGGTTTTAATTTCAATTTCCTTAAATCTTGTTGGGAGATTGTAGGTGATGATGTTTGTAACTGTGTCATCGAGTTCTTCGCGTCAGGCAGATTGGACAAAGTATTCGCATCATCCTTCTTGTCTCTTGTTCCTAAAGTGGATAAACCTCAATCGTTTGAGGACTTTAGACCAATTTCTTTGGTGGGGTGCATTCTTAAAATTATCTCTAAACTGCTAGCTAAGAGATTAAGTCTAGTTATTGACAAGTTGATCTCGCCCAACCAAACGACGTTTATTCCGGGTCGTCAGTTGTTGGATGGAGTTCTGGTGGCCAACGAAACGATTGATTTTGCAATTAACAAAAAGAAACAGTGTATTCTCTTCAAAGTGGATTTCGCCCAGGCTTACGATTGTGTGGATTGGTGCTTTTTGGAAGATATGATGATAAATATGGGCTTTGGAGTAAACTGGATGAAGTGGATTCGTGGGTCTGTGTTCAATAACTATCTTTCAGTTCTGATCAATGGCAGCCCGTCAAAGGATTTTAAAGCGACTAGAGGGTTAAAGCAAGGTGATCCCTTATCTCTTTTTTTATTCCCCATCGTCGCCGAAGGCTTGGCTTGTTTGGTGAGAAAGGCTTCTGTTTGTGGAATTCTTTCAGATTTTAAATTCAACAATTCAACTTCTGTGAATATTCTTCAGTTTGCGGATGACACCATTCTTTTCGGAGATGGGTCGATTTCGAATTTATGGGCTTTTAAGTCAATATTACGTGGTTTTGAGGTCATATTGGGCCTCAAAATCAATTATGCTAAGAGTTGCCTATATGGAGTGGGTATTGATCCGGAGTTAGTGGTTGCGACAGAGCATTTTCTGCATTGTAAATCAGGAATGTTACCTTTTAAATTCCTTGGTCTGGTGGTTGGGGGCAGCCATAGGCGAGTTTCATTTTGGAGGCCGGTGGTGGATTGTATGAGGAATAGACTCTCGAATTGGATTGGGCGTAACCTTTCCATTGGAGGTCGTGTTACATTAATTAATTCAGTGTTAGCTAACATGCCAATTCACAATCTCTCATTTTTTAAGGTGCCTAAGCAAGTCGTGAAGGAAATAATTACCATTCAAAGAAGGTTTCTTTTGGCTGGAAATTCGTCGGGAGGCTTTATTTCGTGGGTAAGTTGGAAGGTGATTTGTAAACCAAAATATCACGGGGGCCTTGGGATCAAACACATTGGTCGTTTCAACAAAGCTCTCCTTGCAAAATGGCTATGGAAATTCAGCATTGAAGGTAAAGAGATTTGGCGTCCGATTCTGTCCTGTAGATACGAAAATTTGAGCAGGAAAATTCATCTTTCTGAAGTGGAGGGTAACCACTATTTGGACTCTAAATGGATGAAGGATTTAATGTCTGTATCTTCATCTTCTAACCAGGTACCTTTTACTAGCATTTTAAATGGTGTGATTGGTAATGGTACTGGTATTCTGTTTTGGCACTCTCTGTGGTTATCTAACAGAACGTTAAAGGACTGTTATCTGTCTCTCTATTTGGCTTGCACTGATAAAAACGGTACGGTCTCTGATATGGGAAGATGGGAGGATGAGGATTGGGTCTGGTTAATTCACGACCATATTCCGGCTCGATCGCAACAGCAGGACCGTGATTTATGTAGTCTGCTCTTGCTATTGGACGGAATACAGCTGACTAAATCAATTGCTGACAGTTGGAAGTGGAATCAAGATAGAGACAACGGATTTTCGGTCAAATCTTACTATGAGTGCTTGGCATCTAGCGAGTTGACAGATTCCTTGAGTGATAACATAACACAGGTGTTGGATTTACTTTGGTTAACGGAAATGCCTATGAAAGTGAAAATATTTGCTTGGAGAATGGTGATTGATAGGTTGCCAACTAGATCGAATTTAGTGATGAGAGGTGTGATTACAAACCCGCATGAGAAAGATTGTATGTTTTGTTTCCGTGTTTAGGAGGATTCACCTCATCAGTTTTTTAATTGCCCAAAATCTATCTTGGCGTGGAACAAAGTTTGCGATTGGGTGGATATTGATCGCATTTCAAAATCAAATTGTTGTGACCATGTTCTATTATGGGATTTGCGACTAAAAGGGAGAAGTAAATCAAACTCGATTAATTCTATTTGGTTTATTGTTTGTTGGTTTATTGTTTGTAGTAAATCAAACTCGATTAATGATGAGATTTGTAAAGTAGATTCCATATTTACAGGTATTGTTACTAATTTGTGGAATTGGTTGGTTTTAGGAAGTCATAATAGAAGGCACTGTAGTCTATATGATTGGTTTAAATTTCCTTTCAATTGGTTGTAAGGGTGGGGTATATTTTGGAGGGTTGTTTTTGGTTTTTCCCTCTTTTGTTGGGTAGTATTCCGTTTTTGGTTCGAGATGTCCTTAATCTCTTATTAATGAATCTTGCTTATAAAAAAAAAACTCAGTATAAGTATCATCAACTAAATCAGAAAGTAGCTAAATATGAAAAATAGAATGTTCTTCCATGGGGTGTTTCATGGCGTCAAAGATGTTAAATTTGGCAATGATATCGCCAAACTCCATGGAAATTATGCCATTATCAACATCAATTTTTGTCTTCACCGTTTTCATGAACGGTCTGCCTAGAATGATGGGTGTCTTATTTGACTTTGTTTCTCCTTCCATGTCCAAAATGTAAAAATCTGAAGGAAAACTCAAGTCATTAACTTGCACAAGTACATCTTCAACTACTCCAGTAGGGCGGGCATTGCTTCTGTTTGCCAGTTGAATGATTAAACCTGTATGCTGCAAAGGACCAAGATCAAGATTATTATAAACATAAGTAGGCATAACATTAATGCCCACTCCAAAATCAAGCATGCAATTTTTGAATTTACTATTCCCAATGGTACAAGGGATAACAAAAGTTCCCGGATCCTTACACTTTTGTAACATGGCCTGGAAGAGGGTTGAAACATTTTGCTCAAGTGTATCCCTAGATTAAATGAAGGCAGAAACATTTCTTTCCATATTCACTGTAACACCCATATATAAAACTCATACATCAAAGCATAAATATTATATATAGATCCAAGTATTTGGTACTAAAATACTATAAGTTCCTAGTTAACACATTATATACATTAAATGCACTAAATACAAAGTTCTAAAGTCTACGGCATAACATATACAAGATGTCCCAAAATGCACTAAGAACTAGATCAATATAATGATCTCAAAATAAAACGCCATAGCGGAAGCCATGCCATCTCAAAAGCTACGATCCGTAAGGAAAAGTCAAACAACTTTATCCTTACCCTTCGCTGAACCTGTAGTACCTGTGATGTAAACAACAACGTGGGGTGAGATACATCAAATCTCAGTGAGTTCGCTATCTTATAGTCCTCTCGGCTTTACAAGGTTCTAACAACCTAACTCAAGTCAAAAGGGAAGGGAAGTGACTTTGAGTACGCACACCCCATATGTGGATTCACACTTGTGAGCCTGTTAACTCACACTAGTACCAAAGCAAGTCCTGAGCCTATTAACTCAAGAATCTCGCTAATCAATAACCGTACCAAGACATCCCCTTTTCCCATCCGCTTCTACGTCTAGAAGACGACCCGAGTCATGGATCCTTATAGTTACTTGGCATACAAATTGGATTCGGGATCATCGGCCTGTTAACCGTGAACCGTCACTTCTCATGGCCTGTTAACCATCACAAGTCTCGACCCATAGCATAGGTTTCAATCGAACTACACGTAGGGAATCAAACCTACCAAGTAATTGTGCATACGTTTCAGAGGAGGAGCTCGAGTCTCATGAAACTACACCGTAAGATAAACTGGTTATGATTAATAGACACACGCCTCGACCTCTCATGCACGAGCGTTGTCACTATGTCATTTCCACACTTTCCGACAATTGGTTACGATAATATTCCTCACTCTACCTATTTCGTATTTTAGCATGCATACATATTCAAACATGTTTAACAATAAGAGCATAGGCATATAGTCATCAATCACATAATGGAAACACATAATTCAACATACCACAAATTACACCAATTCACGGTTCCCTCCGATTTATTTAATCGGGCAATAAACATATATTTCTCACTTCCATTAGCTAGAGGATATTCATAGCTTCACAACGATACCAAGAACACTCATAACGGATAAACGAGTCAAAAGTTATGAAAGAAACAAGTTGGGGGATCTGTCATGTTCGCAATGCGAAGAAGTCAGCGAGTGCTCGCTTCCTCATTCGCAGTGCGAAGCTCCCAGCGAATGCCTAGCCAACACTGGTTTGCTGCCCCATTCGCAGTGCGAACGTCTGGCGAACCGTGGCAGAACCCAAAACAATGTAACGTTCGCAGTGCTAACCTCTGGCGAATGTTCGCCTTCACCTTCGCCGTGCGAACATCCACCGAGTGCTCGATTTCCCCTTCGCTAGGGGATTCGCAGTGCGAATTTGGGAAAGTGCAGAAATTCTACAGCGTAACAGCTGAGTTCCCATGGGTCCAAAACTTCACCAAAACATATCCAAACATCCCACAATCAAATATAGATGATTCTACACTCATATAGCTTATACTACTCAGTTTATAACACATTTCAACCGTTAAATTTCATCGATTACCAATTTAAGCATTTTCTCATAAAACCTAACTTAAGCTAAAATCATCTCTAACTCTAGAACTTAAGTTTCTATCTAGAACCCACCTTGAATAGATGAAGATGGTGAAGATTGGAAGATGATTTGATGAAGTTCTTGATAATCTTGTTCTTGGACTTTTTCCTCTTTTTTTCTTCCTTTCCTTCTCTTTTCTTTCTCTCCAAAACCCTTTCTATCTTTTTCTTTCTCTTGTTCTAATAAGGAAAAGGAATGGAAAAGAAATGATATAGTATAATATCATCAATTAGCAACACTACTAATTGTCCAAAAAGTCTCTAAAGTTCAAATACTTAAATATCTCAGAGTCAGATAATATTAATTGGATTTACTCTAAGTTCAACAGTTACCCTAATTATCTCTGCAGATAATTTCTCAGAGTACACTGAGACTCAATTGATCACAACTAATATTATCCAGAGTAAAATAATTACGGGGTATTACATTCACTCTCTCATTCCCTTTTAATCTCCTATTGTGAGTACATAAGTCCTTAAGAAACTTGGCATACTTTGGAATTTGCTTAATCACATCAAGAAGCGGAATGTTCACCGCCACCTTTTTAAATACATCCAAAATATCTTTGTCTTCCTCATCAATCTTCTTACTTTTCAGTACTCTATGTGGGAAAGGGATCTTAGGTACATACTCTTTTTCTTTTTCAGCCTCAACAACAACAGAAGGTTCAGTTTAGGTTCAGGTTCAGGAGTTACCTCAACAAATTTTTTTTTCTGGGGCTGGTTCAGCAACTTTTCCGGATCTTAAGGACATTGCACTCACATTAGGGTTAGGGACATTATGATTCACCACTGTTTGGGCAGGTAGTTGGTTTGATCCTTGATCTTGTTGTATGTCATTCATTGAGGTGGCAAGCTATCCAATTTCTGTCTGCAAGGTCTGAATACTAGAATTTGTTCATTGCTGAAATTGGAGATCATTTACAACCATTTGTTTGACAAGGTCCTCTAGTGAAGGTCCGGAAGGTGCAGAGGTGGTTACTTGTGGAGGGTTTTGTGGTGGTGGTAATGGTAACATCAACTGTTGTTGAATGGGCTGCTGATTTCCATATCGAAGGTTTGAATGGTTCCTCCAATTGGGATGGTATTTGTTAGTGGAGAGGTCGGGAATGTTGTATATATTCTGATTGTTACCTTGATTGTAAAGGGCTGCTGCATATGCTTGAGGCAACTTAGTGTGATTTTCATCTTGCAGAATAGGATATGTATCCATCAGGTGGTCAGGAGAAGGACAAATACCACATAACTTTGTTGTTGTTTGAGCTTTACTTACTGCTAATTGTTTCACTAAAGAGGTCAGCTCGTCAATCATATTTTCTAAGGCCTTGTTGGAATAAGAAACATGAACTTGATTCACACCTTTTGTCTGGACAAAATTGTTTCTGGTTGTGAATTGTTGGGAGTTGAGTGACATATTTCTAATGAGGGCTTTGGCAGTAGCTGGAGTCTTATCAACAAGTGCTCCACCACTAGCAGCATCTAAGATGTTTCTATCCATGGGTAGCAATCCCTCATAGAAATACTGGATAAGCAATTGTTCGCTAATCTGTTGTTGGGGGCAATTGGACACTAACTGTTTGAATCTTCCCCAATATTCAGCCAATCATTCCATGCCAAGTTGCCTAATACCGCATATATCTTTTCGGATTGAGGCAACTCTGGAGGCAGGAAAGTATCTCTCTATAAAGACTTTCTTCAAATTATTCCAAGTTGTGACAGAATTTGGCTCAAAATAATATAACCAATCTTTGGCAGCACCTTGTAGTGAAAAGGGAAAGGCTTTCAACTTGATGTGATCTTCTGTTATTCCTTTAGGCCTCACTGCAAGACCACTAAACTTTGGCAACAAGTGTATTAAACCAGATTTCAATTCAAAAAGAACAACAACATCAACATATTCAATACATAAACCATTGCAATTAACATCAGAATCAACAAGCTCTCTTAATGTTCTTTGTTCACCCATGTTATCAAAAGGGGAAAAATTAACAAAGAATGAGAAAGCACAAAACTAATTCAACAATGCAACAAATGCGAAAATGCCAACAATGTCCATTGATAGGCAGAAACAAAACCAAAGAAGAAATATGATTAAAATAAATTCAGAAAAATATAAAAACACAACATTTAATCTAATTAGGTAAAATAAGAATTTTGAGAATTTTTTTGGAATTTTATGAAACTATAAAAATAGTAAAAAAAATTCATTAAAAATAGAAAAATGATGAATTTAGGGTTTTGAGGGTGGATTCCCATAACTCTTGTAGAGTATGGGAATAATGACCGCAAGATTTTTCTGTTCAGAATGCACGAAGCAAATTTCAAAAAGGACACAGTTTTACTGAATACCGAGTTTTTTTTATTAGGTCGGACACAGGACAGACATCTGGACGGGGAAAACGACAAAACAGCAAAACGAAAGGTTTACGACGCAACAAATGGAACGTATGACTTAATTAATGGTTAAAACGGCAAGAATCCCCGACAACAGTGCCAATTTGATCCGCTGTCACACGCGAGTTAAAAACGAGATAAAGACAAAATGCAATAAACGGAAGCGATACTCGGATGTCGTATCACAAGGATTCTTGTATTGAATTAACCAACTAAAACGGCTAACCCTATTGATTCGGGTTCCAACTTATCATCAGTTACTATAACACCAATCCCTAAGCAGATTCGATTCTATTCGATTATGAGATCAATTAGACAAGCGCAATCAATATCATATGAATTATGTTCCTGTTTACCGCATAAAGCATAACAATTTAAAGATTAGGCAAAGGCTAACGAAGAAGCTAAGTTAACACGCGATTAAAAATAGGAATATGCATACAATCAAATTTAATCAATTCTATCCTATGAACAACAATCGAATTAAGCAAACGAAAGCAATTAAAGTCTCCAGCACTTGTTCTTCATAATCTTCATATCTTGAGCGCAGAATCTTGAAGGTAGATAAACCTTCAGAAGCTCTTCAATCAGAGTCACGATCAGAAGCTTTAGCACGAACGTGCTTCATAGTCGTAGTCTAAAAGCTTTATAGAACTTGATAGCGTCGCAACGCGAAAAACAACCGACAGAAAAACAGAATCGCCATCGAACGTTATTTATCCCGACGGGGGAAAGGAAACGATCGAAGAAACCTCAAAAAGGGAAAAAAACATGGTCTCACAACCAAATTTCGGGTTCGGGAGTCGATTACGCGAGAGGAAGCTGTTAGCACCCCTCGCATCCATTGTACTCAATAGGATCCACTCTTGTTGTCCTAATCAAAGGGTGTGTTTATCTAAGCCCTACTTGCTAACAGAAACGAAAAAGGGAAAAAACAAAAGGAGACTCAATAGGACTTCGTTGTCCTATGCCTACGTATTCCCTCATGCAATGGGAAAGTCAGATTCAACGTAGTTCGGAGGACTACGAGTGAAAAGGGGGGAAGTGTGCTCACCAAGACTTTGTCGTCTTGTGCCTACGTATCCTCATTCGGACGAGAATGAAAAAATCAGAGCGTTCGTAGTTCGTGGGACTAAGGGTAGATTAATGTCTTTTATGAGCAATGCTACGTTCGTATTCCAGCAGCTATGGACGAGGCCTGTTTGCCATAGAATGGAAGTAGCACGTATTTTCTGAAAAGTTTTGACAGAAAATCCCGAAGGACAAAATGGTTTGCATTTATTCAAATGTTTTAAAGAAGTGAATTAACTTTGTTTGAGATGCGTATTGCACTAAAGTCTATGACATAGGATCGAATATTTTGCAAGATCGACCCAAAATGGGACGTATGCAAAGCACTCTAGACAAGGTATGGAGAGACTTCCGCTTATCACTTCCCATGTACTTAAGACTCGTGACGTACCATACTCATCGTATTTATTACGTATTTATTACATTGTTTGCCTTAGTAGCATTTTGATTTTTTTTCCTCTGAGGATACTGATTTTGTAATTTTGACTGATATCTTTTGTATGGCATACCTTATGCACTGGTTTCTTTTATTATATTTGCTTTTGCGAAAAATAAACAATAACGGACTCTTGTATTGATTTTTTCAGATAGGAAACCCTCTTTTGGATTTTTATACCGACTACAACTCCACCGCTGATTTTTTCTGGGCGCACAGACATATTTCAGAGCCGACATATTGGAAGCTCAAAAATACATGTAGTTATTCATCTATAGAAAAGGAGTTGTCATTGCAAAGCTTACAAAAGCTTGCAATGATCTAAACAAGAAGATGATGAAAGAGGTAAATAATTAATATATGAATTTTTTAAAAGAATATTTTGATGTATTTGTTTTTAAAATATTTCATTTTAACCGTTTTTATTTTATGCGCAGGTGAATGGCTACGTCAATATGTTTAATGTGTATGCTGATACCTGTCCGGTGCCACCAAAAAAGGAAGAATACGTACAGGTATATATACATATCCTCCAATATCTTTTAAATTTAATTTTCTTTATAATTTGTTTTTAATGTTATATTTTTAAAGTTTGCTTTCTTCCTTCTTTCAGCATGTACAAAAGAAAGGCCATGTATGCATAAGAGATGCAACAATTGCATACATGAACAGAAAAGAGGTTATAAATACTTTACATGATATGCTAGTAGAGGTCAAGAGATGGACCCTTTGCAGTGGGTAAGTTTTTTAATTGTTTCTCTTTTGGAAATTAAACTATATTGTGTTAGTAATTAATCATGCTCCTATCCCTTGGTTTGCTTAATTGCTTTGAATTTTTAAGTAACTTTATTTTAATTATCATGTTTAGGTAAGTTTTTAAATTTATAATATCTGAATTGTTGAACACTAATTCCATTTCTATTCTATAATAGGGTTCTCTTGTATAATCCCAATGAACAATTCAACCCAGTCACCTCTCTGCTAGGGACACTTGCTAGGTCAAGTGTTAGAGTCCTGGTATATATGTAATATTGTAATATTATGTTTTTTCCTTCGACTATTAATAATTTTGATTTAATATTTAATTCTTTTGACTAAACAAATTTTCTTTTTTTCCTTTTAGCGGTGATACGGATGCCTTCATTCCCTTACCGTAGGGGTGGATGCAGATTCAATGAATATTTATTATAGCAATAGAAATGATAAGTAAGTCGTCGTTGAAAATGATAGTGACAATGGTGAAGGAGAGTTGAGAGAATGTGGTGAAGGAGAGTAGAGAGGGTCATCGAATCTATTTAAACAATTATTCTAATTTTTAATACTAAAAGTTTCTTAGTACTAAAGTTACTCACTTCAGATCCAACAAGAAAGTGAATTTGAAAAAGAATGGTGCATGTGGTTAGAGAATACTATTCTTCTCTAGACTAAATTTATTTTTCACCCATAAGTGCGCGCACGCACGCACAGTATATATATATATATATATATATATATATATATATATATATATATATATATATATATATATATATATATATATATATATATATATATATATATATATATATAATGTTGTCAACAATAATATAGTATCTAATTAATGATATGGATGAGACACAAATAGTTCGTTTATAACCTAATAACATAGCATATGTAAGAGTACAATGAAGTTAATAATTGTTACTTTTATGTTACTATTTTCTATATTGTAAACAATATTGAAAGATGTAATTCAATATTAGATCAATTATGGATGAGGGTAAATAATCTAATTATCATTATTAAAAAAATTGTTTACTAATAATAATAGTACATTTACACTCAATCTACACTTAATCTCGTAATAACATTATTTGATGCCTATGTTTCAAGGGAAAATGGTGTCTTTTTGGAAGTCGTTTTTCTTCCAAAAAAAGCCGTCATCATCAGAAGCGATCTAATGGGTTGAGAAACTGCACCTGAATGACCTCCTCCTCTTACTGTAGCAAAAGTAAGGATATCCTGATATACTCGGGTCCTTCCAAACGAATGAGTTTATTAATATTTTTAAAAGATCTTAATTAATGTTGATCTGCTTTATATATTTAATCATTTATTATCCACTAAATCTCTAATTATTATTGAAGAATCAATTTAAATAAATTTTGTTACAATTATAAACATTATAAAAGTAATTATAATATCAAGTATATATTTGATGGCGCTCTATAAAGTCTTGAAAAACTTTAGTAATTTATTCAATCTAGATTTTTATGGATAAATATTTAAAAAAATATATTAATTATTATCTACAATTTATAGTGTTATTTAATTCAATATGGTTATGGTTATTTCAATTTGTGAATTTTTTTCTAATATTTATGATATGTAGATTATTTTCATATGATTTTTGTTCTTGAAATATTCTTGGCACATTAGTATATATTTTATTCAGTTTATTAGAAAAATGAAACTATCAATATATATTATATGCATGTATGTCTTATAAGCTTTGCTTCATTATACATTTAACCCATGCACGTGTCCATAACTAGTAATTATTAAAATGAATAAAGTATGTTACTCACAACTATCCCCTTCAAATTTATCTTTGCTTTGGTTTTTAGGATGAGCTGTGTAAGTTGGGGTGCAAACTGATATAAAAACAATCAAACAATGGTGCATTAGTAATTGTGTTACCTTATCAATTTCATGCTGCTATGCGTTTCAGAAGTCATATTGTACTGCTATGTTAAGTACTCAATCATGAATACTGTACTGGATGAGCATGAGCATGAGCATGAGCATGAGTTTTTTCTCTCACAAAGTTCTTTATATTATTTTAATAATTTTATTTCAATAGTTTTTAACCAAAATATTTTTTTAAATTTCTCCTTGCTATGCAGAACCTGTACTAAGATTTTGGCTTATTTGATAAATGAATGTATAATAAATATATATTATATTGTTGAGAGAGATTATTTGTTTAACCAAAGTTAGCAAAGTATAGATAAACTAGTCACCGAAACCTTTCCCTACTTTGACATATGAATTATTTCAATTCTCTCATAGTGAGTCATACGAGTAAAAAATATTTCACATTAGCCTTAATTATTCTATATGTGCTCTGCGGGACCGGGCCGCTCTGCTGTTGGAGGAGGAGCATTTGCTCAACATGGGCCTTTCAAGCCCACCATTGAGGGTCTGGTAAAAAAACCTTATAGCTGGAACAAGGGTAACATAACACATAAATTGATTTTTTTTTCTATTTTATTTAAGTTTTTTGAATTTTTTACTGCTTTTTCTTTTTCAATTACAATGGCAAACATGTTGTATCTTGATTCTCCCGCTGATGTTGGTTTTTCTTACTCCGCCAACACCTCGGATTATTTGTTTGTCAACGACGAAATAGCAGGTAGTACACTCTTATTTTATTTTTATTCTATCGATATGATATAACTTTGTCATACTAACTCTGATTTTCACTCTCATTTCCAGCAAGGGATCACCTTGCTTTTCTTGAAAATTGGTTTCTAAAATATCCAAATTTCAGAACCAACGATTTCTTTGTCACAAGAGAGAGCTATGCGGGTAATTTTTATGTTTAATGAAGTGTATTTTCCTTTTTTTTAAAGTTTTATTTTATTAATGCACTGTTTAATTGTTTACAGGGCACTATGCACCCCGGCTTGCACAACTCATCCTCGATACCAA
Source organism: Lathyrus tuberosus (assembly GCA_022829125.1). Classification (NCBI taxonomy): domain Eukaryota; kingdom Viridiplantae; phylum Streptophyta; class Magnoliopsida; order Fabales; family Fabaceae; genus Lathyrus; species Lathyrus tuberosus. The sequence continues at coordinate 732,789 of JALAZF010000808.1, read as the reverse complement.
AGCCGAGATAAATCTGAAGGGGATTGCGGTAAGTAGGGTGTTTGTTCTTTACTCAGGTTTTCTTTGTTGGTCTTCGTTTTTGCTAGAGAGTGGGTGTTTTAATATAGCAGGAAGTATTTTTTTGATCAGTGTTTGCTGTTATTCGTTTGAACTGGAATATTGTACTAGTATTTTTGATCTAGCATTTCTTATGCTAGCCAGTTTGATATCATTATTTGTCATTTTCAAAAAAAAATTACTAGTTATAGTTATGGATCCTTGCCTGACTTAAACTTATATATTTTAAATTTTAAATTGAAACAAAACTATACACACATGGCTTATACTTATATTTTAAATTTTAAACTTTGTTTTCTGCAGCACTTGATGTTGCAGTTGCGTGTTGGAGTTGTTTTTCTTTTTTATCTGGTTGTTTTTCTTTCTGTATTTTTCGGTGCTTTGGTGTTGTTTGGCTTAGTAGCATTTTGATTTTTTTTTCCTTTGAGGTTGCTGGTTTTGTATATGAATAATCTAATTATCATTATTAGATAAATTGTTTACTAATGAAAATAGTACATTTACACTTAATCTACACTTAATCTCATAATAACATTTTACGATGCCTATGTTTCAAGGGAAAATGGTGTCTTTTTGGAAGTGGTTTAATTTTTCTTTCAAAAAAGCCTTCATCATCAAAAGCGATCTAACGGGCTGAGAAACTGCACCTGAATGGCCTCCTCCTATAATTGTAGCAAAAGTAAGGATATCCTGATATACGCGGGTCCTTCCAGCCACCTTAACCATCAAATATCAAAATAAGTTAGTTTTATAGACAGTGAAGAGATAATTAAAAGATATATATGGAAAAAGAAATAAAAAATCATTATGCCTAAAAATTTAGATAGTTTATTTATAATTCACTAAAGTAGGCCAAATATTTACTTGACCACCTTAAAACAAAGTTTCATAATCCCTTGTAGTTTCCAACCCAAAATCTTCTGCCACTTCACCTGTAACAACACTATAAGGAAAAACCAACCTTGCTTAGTCAAAATAATTTATACTAATAGTTGAAGGAAAAAACATAGTATTACAATATTACCTATATGCTTGTACTCTAACACCTTTTTTTTTTAATAAGAAATTGTATTAATAGGAGAAATAGGGCTTCTCCAACCCAATACAAAAGATCAAAAGAAGGCTAGAAAGCCACAAAGAAGATAACGTTACAGAAAATCAATAGGACATTTTATCCACTCATAAAGGCTACATTTTACACTTCCAATCTTTAACCATCTCCAAGATAAAATCGTGATTCGATGGTAGAGAGCTTCGATATCACAAAACTCATCACCAAAAATAATGTTATTTGTTAAGGTCCATATACACCAAGCCGTGATATACCAAACAAAATTAGTCATGCCTTTCTTGCATGAATCAAGAAGAGATAAATGCTAAGACTTAACATGGTTTAAATTTGAGTCAGCTAGAATCGGAGGGACTCCCAACCAAGAAGAAATCTTAATCCAAATATGCTGCGTCTTAGAGCAAGACAAAAAAAGGTGGGTATCATCTTCTTCCTCCATGAAGCAAAAGACACAAACTTTGTCGTGGGCGGAAACGATCACCCCTCTAGAAGCCAAGTTCTTACGAGTCGACAGTCTATTGAGCACTAATCTCCAAATGAAGGCTTTGATTTTCATAGGAATGCTATATCCCCACATCTCCTTAAGCACAACAAGACCTTCATCATGGAGACCAAAACCTATAAGATCCGAACTGCTTTTAGAATAATAGGAAGTAACCGAAAAATTGGAATTAGTTTCCAACTTCCAAATCCAACTATCATCCTCCATTTGCTTCATAGGATAATCACTAACTAGGATCAAAAGAGCCTGAACTGCTCTTTCTTCAAGCTCCAAGGAAGAATGCCAAAGGGTGTTAAGATTCCAATTCCAACTGCCTTCCGTCCACTGGCCCAGATCAGCGATACAACAGCTCTGGTTAGCAGCAGTAGCATACAAAAGCGGAAAAATAGATTTTAATGCGAAATCTCCACACCAATTATGATGCCAAAATTGGACTGTATCTCCTCTACCTACTACTAGTTGAACAAAATAAAAAATAAAAGGATAAAAGGATTTATACATTTAAGCAATAATAAGTCCCTCATCCAAAGAGAGTACTTAGAGAGGCTGCCTTCAACATCAGTACTCGTTACCAGATTAGATAAGTTACCATACCTGCTACTGAGTAACCTCCTCCAAATTTCATTCCCTCCAATAAGAAATTTCCATAACCATTTAACAACTAAGGCCTTATTAAACAACCCAATGTGTTTAATCCCTAAGCCACCCTCCTCTTTAGGTTTACAAAGGGAGTCCCATTTCACCCAAGCTATACTCTTCTTGTCCATCGAGCCCGACCAAAGGAATCGACGCTGAATTGAAATGATCTTATTGACAATTTTGAAAGGAGCCTTAAAGAAGGACAGGTAGTGAATAGGTAAATTAGCCAGGACCGAATTAATTAGAGTAACTCTTCCACCTAAAGATAGGTTCCTTCCAACCCACGAACAAAGCCTAGCTTTAAGCGACGAGAGAACCGAATTCCAAAACGAGAGCCTTCGATGGTTTCCTCCAATAACAATTCCAAGGAATTTAAAAGGCAGCACCCCAGACTTACAATACACGAAGGATTCAGCAGCAGTAAGATAAGTATGATTAAACCCAACACCGTACAAGCAGCTTTTGGAGAAATTAATCTTTAACCCCGAAACCATCTCAAACCCACGGAGGATAGATTTCAGAGCCCAAAGTTTAGAGTACTCACCATCACATATCAAAATGGTATCGTCAGCGAATTGGAGGAGCTCTATAGAATAAATACAATTAAAACTAAAACCAGACAAAAGGTTACCCGCGGCAGCTCTTCTGACCAAGAGGGAAAGAGCTTCAGCAACTAAAGTAAAAAGAAACGGGGCCAAGGGGTCCCCTTGTTTCAGCCCTCTCGAAACCTTAAAATCCTTAGAGGGACTTCCATTGATTAAAATGGAAATATAATAAGAACATAACGTCCCTTTGATCCATTTAATCCAGTTGGGCCCGAAATTCATAGCTACAAGGATGGAAATCAAGAAATCCCAATCGAAGCAATCGTAAGCTTGCGCAAAGTCCACCTTGAAAAACAAACATTTACGCTTCTCTCTTTTAGCTAAATCAAGGATTTCGTTAGCTACTAGGACACCATCTAAGAGGTTCATACCAGGAATAAAAGCTGTTTGCAACGGGGAAATAAGTTTGTTAATAACCAAAGAGAGCCTCCTAGATAACATTTTAGAAATCACTTTTGAAACACAGCCCACTAAACTGATAGGCCTATAATCTACAAAGTGTTGTGGGCTATCAACCTTAGGAACCAAAGCCAAAAAGGAGGAAGAAAAGGCTTTAGGAAGGGAACCTGTCAGAAAGAAATGACGAACACAGTTGGTAAAATCTGAACCCACTATATCCTAAGCATCCTTGATGAACTTAAACGAAAAACCATCCGGACCCGGAGATTTATTCTCATCACAAGCAAAAACAGAAAGACGAATATCTTCAGACAAAAACTCAGAATTCAGTCGCACTCTATCCAATTCATTAAGCTTCAGAACATCTTCCAGGTCCACAACCGGTCTTCTAACATTAACCCTTTGAAATTTGGCACCAAAGAATTCAAAGGCAACATCCTTAACGAGGCAAGGATCCTCAATAAGAGCTTCACTAGGACCAATAGCAAAAATGGCATTTAGTCTTACTTTCGACTTAAGGCTAGCATGGAAAAATCTCGTGTTAATATCTCCATCCTTCGCCCATTTGGACCGAGATTTTTGAAAGATCATACACTCCTTAATAAGAAGGCCGCTCCAAATTTGTTCCTGATCTTCCATCCTTTTCTTAAGCAAGTCATCCGACACAGGTGAAACAGAAGACGCCAAAGCCAACTCTAACCCATTAAGACTCTCCACACAATCTTCCAATTTGAGATCAATCCAACCAAATACATGAAGATTCCACCATTTCAACCGATTCTTTAAAGATTAGAACTTTTCCTTCAACACAAAGGAAGGGGATCCTTGAATTTCAACCAAATTCCAATGGTCTTTAACAAAATCCAAAAACTCCTTATGAAAGGTTTCGGCCCCGAGTTAGTCGAATTGGACTTAATCCAAATCGGACGATGATCGGACACATCATAGTTACCAACAAGCTGGGCTTTGAGCTCCCAGGAATCGACAAGAGACTCATCAACTAGAAATCTGTCAAGTTTACTACAACTCTTACCATTAGCATTAAACCAAGAAAACGTGTTTCCCACAAAAGAGAGGTCTACAAGTCCAAGGCATTTAAAAACGAGTTAAACTCCAAACAATCCTGATTGTTAGATAAGCCACGACCCTTCCTCGCCTCTCTATATTTAACGGAGTTAAAATCTTCACTAATCAACCAAATCCCATCCCGACGACTTTCCTTGAGGGCCAAAATATCAGACCAAAGAATTATCTTCTCTCTCAACCCACAAGGCGAGTAAACATTCACAACAAATAAATGCAAACCTCTCCATAAAAGATTAGTACAAAGAAAATCGTTACCTCTGTAGCTGGAAATAGGTGTGAACGAGTCCCTTCTCCAAATAGTAAGGATTCCACCTGAGAGACCTTCAGAATCTACAGCTGACCAACCGAAACCTTGGTCACCCCATAAGCTCCTGACCAACCTATCACTCATCTTCCGAATCTTAGTTTCTTGAATAAGGCACAGATCGGCACAGCCTCTCAAAAATGTTTGGCAAATTCTTCTCCTTTTCAGAAAGTCATGAAAGACTTCAGTAATTTATTCAATCTAGATTGTTATGTATAAATATCTAAAAAAACATATTAAGTATTATCTACAATTTATAGTGTTATTTTATTCAATATGGTTATGGTTATTTCAATTTGTGATTTTTTTCTTAATATTTATGATTTGTAGATTATTTTCATTTGTTATTTGTTCTTGAAATATTCTTGGCACATTAATATATATTTTATTCAGTTTATTAGAAAAATGAAACTATCAATAGATATTACATGCATGTATGTCTTATAAGTTTTGCTTCGTTATACGTTTAACCCATGCACGTGTCCATAACTAGTAATAATTAAAATGAATAGAGTATGTTACTCATAGTTATCCCCTTCAAATTTATCTATGCTTTGGTTTTTAGGATGAGCTGTGCAAGTTGGGGTGCAAACTGATCTAAAAACAATCAAGCCAAAGTGCATTAATAAATAAAAATTTTAAAAAGAAAAATACATTTCATTAAACATAAATTGTACATGCATAGCTCTCCCATACAATAAAATATTTATTGAATCTGAAATTGGCGAATTTTAGGAACCATTTGTGAAGAAAAACAAGGTGATCCCTTGCTAGAAATCAGAGTGGAAATCACATAGTTAGCAAGAAAAATTTATATCATATAGATAGAGTAAAAAACTAAATAAAAGTGTATTACATACCATTTCATCATTAACGAACAAATAATCTGATGAGTCGGCGGAGTAAGAAAAACCAACACCAATAGGAGAGTCAAGGTACCACATGTTGGCCACTATAATTGAAAAAGTAAACTCAATAAAAAAATCAAAAACTGAAGTAAAATAGAAAAAATATCAATTTATGTGTTGTATTACCATTGTTCCAATTGTAAGAGTTTTTCACAAGACCCTTGATTATGGGCTTGAAAGGCCCATGCTAACTCAATGCTCATCCTCCAAATTCATCACATTTTCTTCTTTTTCTGATCATTGAACTGCTTCTATTTCAACCGTGATTTTTTTTAAAAGTAATTTTAGTGAATCGGAGAGTATTTTAGAAGAATCATAAATTATTTTTTATGATATTTTCAAAGTAACACGAAATTCTTTCAAACTCTCTAATATCCATGTTTGATTTAAAAATTTCTTGGAATGATTTTGTTATATCATTTTTCAAAATTATTTAAACCTTCTAAAATATTAGAAAATGATATCTCTAGATCTTTATTTGGAATGGGTGTTGTTGATGTTCTATGTAATACCCCGTATGTTTATTTTGCTCTGGATAATATTAGTTCTGATCAACTGAGTTTCGGTGTACTCTGAGAAAATTATCTGCAAAGATAATTAGAGTAACTAATGAACTTAAAGCATATCAAATTAATATTATCTGACCCTGAGGTTTTATCAATTGACACTTTAGAGACAAATTGGACATTTATGTTAGTGTGACTAACTAAATGATATCTCTACATATCATAATCTTTCCTTTCCTCTTCATTGGTCACAAAAATAGAAAGTTTAGAGAGAGGAAGTAGAGAGAAGGAAGAGCAAGGGTGAAAAGAGAAAGGAAAACCTAGAATAGGAAGAAAGCTTGGATCATCTTCATCTTCTATCATTCTTCATCAAATCTTCTCATCATCTTCATCATCATCTTGTCTAGAGGTGGGTTCTAGTTAGGACATTTGTCTTAGAAATGTTGGAAATGGTTGAGTTAGGTTAGAAATATTGAATTTGTGAATAATGTTATGAAATCAATGTTTCTGACGGTTAAAATGTGGAATTAGTCTGGTAGAATAGTCGGGTTATGTGTATAATGAACCTACTATGCTTGCTTAATGTTTCTATGAAATTTGAATGTGTTTCCATTGAGTTTATGTTGAAAATAGCAGGTTTTTGGCCTCTGGTTCAGTGGTAACCGGTTACTCATTATAAGGTAACCGGTTACTTACAGGAAAAATTGCAATTTTACGCAGAAAATGAACTGGGTAACCGGTTACTCATTTTGAGGTAATCGGATACCCAATTGAACTTTTGACTACTGTCTGCGCAAGAGGAATGCGTAACCGGTTACTCATTTTGAGGTAACCGGTTACCACTGTTATGTTTTGAAAAATATCTTTGAAAATTAATATCTTTCGAACCGTGTTTCCGATCGAGGTGTTCTTGGTACCGATGGAAAGCTATGAAAATAATATATAAGATGGAAGTGAAAAATATCGGTTTTGATGCCCGATTAAATAATCGAAGGAAAACCCAAAATGTGTATAAAGTATGATTGATTTATAATATGTGCTTATTGTACAATTGTAATATATCTTGCCTAATCTATTGTTGTTGAACATGAGTGAGAGATATGCATGTTTAAAATATGGAATAGGAAGAGTGAGGAAACTTAAACATGAAACTATAGTAGAATCTAGTAATGTTTCTAGAAATTGATAGAAAACTCTAGATGGCAATGTTCTGGCATTCGATGTATAGATGTGCATCCTTGACGAGTAACGGTCTAGATGAGAGTGAAACACTAGTATGGAACATGTGTGAAACTAGTATATGTGAAAAGGCGAAAGGGCCTTAAGGCGAATGTGGCATTGTGATTGTCGAATATAATCACGCTTGTGTGATTAATCACGTAATTGTAACCGTTTCCCTTGAGTTGCAGTTTCATGAGTCTCAGACTCCTCTGGAACGTATGCATAATTACTTGGTAGGTTTGATTCCCGCGTGTAGTACTAATGGAACCTATATGATAAAGAGACTTGAGATGGTTAACAGGCCATGAGAAGTGACGCTTCACGGTTAACAGACCGATGATCCCGAATCCATTTCGTATGCCAAGTAAGTTACGAGGATCCATGACTCGGGTCGCCTTCTAGACGTAGAAGCGGACGAGAAAAGGGGATGCTTTGTTAAGGTTATCGATTAGTGATATTTTGAGTTGATGAACTCATGAACATGTTTTCATATAGTGTGAGATTGTGAACTCAAGGTCTTTCCCTTTCCCTTGACTTGAGTTAGGATTGATAGAACCTTGTAAAGCTGAGAGAATCCATAAGATAGGGAACTCACTGAGATTTAATATCTCACCCCATGTTGTTTATTATATTACAGGTACTGCAGGTTCCGCGAAAGGTAAGGATAAAGTTGTTTGACTTTCCTTATGAATCGTAGCTTTTGGGATGGCATGGCTTCTGCTATGACGTTTTATTTTGAGATCATCTCGTTGATCTAGTTCTTAGTGTTTAGAACATCTTGTACACATTTTATGCCATAAATTTTTAGTATTTTCATTTTTGGGCATGTAATGTATACAATGTGTTAACTTGGAACTTATGGTATTTCAGTACCAAAAACTTGGATTCATGTATGATATTGATGCTTTGATGTATTATATTATAGATGAGTTTTATATTCTCACTCTTTTGAATGATTGTGGATGTTGGTAATACTTATATGAAAAAAAAGGGTTGAGTGGTGGTGGTGTGTAGCCATGGTTGAAACATAAATTTGGTGGTGTGGTTGGAAGAATGGGTGTGGAATAAAATGGAGGAGTGTCATTGGAATAAGATGGAATTGATGGTGTAGCAATGAAGTTTGTATGATAAGGATCATCCATAGAATTATTTGAGTGCACGAATGAAAGCACAAATGTTAGAAAGCTAAAACTCTAAACTAAGAAAAACATTAAAATTAACAAAATAAAATAATAAAAGATATTTTGATTTCATTGACTGATTCTTCAAATAACACATTAGATTTAATATATAGAACTTTATATATATCATAGTCATCCATGAGACACAATCCTAAAACTAATAAAATTCTAGTGAAAAGTTCTTCATGTTTGGATAGGATGTATATGTTCTTTGTTTGGTTGAAAAGTCATTGAGCATTACGGTTAAGTGGACCATATTTTTACAAAATTGATCAATTTGTTTATTTTATTGTTTTAAAACCCTGAACTAATAAAATAGTGGGAAAAAATTGATCAATTTGTTTACAAAATTGTTTTAAAATTCTTCATATTTTTCCACTTTTAATCTAATATTGTTTACTTTATTTTAAATATATCCCCTGATTAATACCCAATGGAGTATCTTTCAAAATTTAATATTTTTTTTATTTATTATAAAAGTAAATACATTAATAGATAAAAAGTGTATTTTAATAAAGATATAATTTTATATTTTTGAATATGTGCGAAGTATTTGGACATGTTAATTATTTGAGATGGATAAAGCATCTTTTAGATAGATGTTTTTTTTTTATAAACACTTTCTTTAATAAGAAATTAAGGAAACAACCATACAATCTAAGGAGAGTACAAACAATCCGACAATACGGAAAATACAAAGAAACACCCGACAGCACCACCACCAACAATTACAGAACAACTATAAAAAGTCAAAAGGGAATTTGGTCCAGTCGTAAAGGCTGCACTTCCGCCTAGTAAGATTGCCAAGAACCATCCAATACCAAGAAGTACCTACAATAGCACTAAAATTGGCATTGATATCACAAAATCCGTCGTTAAATAGGATGTTATTCCTTGACCTCCAAATAATCCAACACGAGAAGAACCAAATGGAATTGATCGAACCGAGTTTGCCTCTACCTTTCAGCCTTATGAACCACGCCAATGCATGAGAATGACAATCCGATTCTGTAATGTAATCGATATCAACCCAGTCACACACCTTTTGCCAAATCCGAACCGATTTAGGACAAGTGAAAAAGCGATGAGTAGAGTCCTCAAGAGTCCTAAAACAAAACATACAAGACAGATTTTTTTTTATAGGCAAAATTTCACTATAGGATACTAAGGGGTATCAAACCCGATTACAAAAACCAACTTAGGACTCGCCTTACAAAAAATCTATTGGCGATTTGGTCCAGTCATAATAATTACAAGTAAAATTAGTTTTTTTTCAATCCATCTCCAAGAAAGAACAACTATGTTATGAACTATTGACTCAACACACCATATTTCGTCAGTAAACAAAATACTATTCCGAACTCGCCACAAACTCCAACAAATGACAAGCCACAGGCCAACTGCATTTTGTATGTCCACACCAGCCGCATATAACGAGCAGGTCCAGCTTCTTAGAAGATCAACCACGAATCCGTTCAAAGGAACCGTCACCCCTAACCATACAATTATTTTCTTCCACACTAAAAGGGAGTTAGGACAATAAAATAAAAGATGGATTATATTTTCTTCAACCTGAAAACAGAAGGGACAAACTTTATCGTGAGGAGATTCTATAATGCCGCGCGCATATAAGTTGTCTCGTGTTGGAAGACGATTATGAATTAGATGCCAACCAAAGACCATCGTCTTAACTGGGGAAGAGGCTTTCCAATTAAGTTTAAGAGCATTTTTGACTTCTGCTGAAAATTGAGCTGATGCAATTCTCCTTTCTAGTAGGAACTCGTAGGCATAATGTACGGCAAAATCTCCATCCGACTCGATGGTCCAAGAAATCCTGTCAACAACATTCCTGCATAAAGTGTGCGTCTGCAGAACCTGGTATAATCCCGCTTCCTGCTGCCTTAAAGTCAAGTTGGTGTCATCCAAACTTCTCATGATTTCCCATTGCCAATATTCATCATTCCAACCACCGTTGTCGTGCACTGAACTTCTTTTGTTGACAGTAGCTCTGAACAAATCCAGGAACAAGGTTTCCAAAGAGTCTTCGCAGCACCAATATGAATTCCAAAAAGACGTCTTTTGGCCATTCCCAATCTTTGATTTCATAAGACTAAAAACTGGACTGTTACCAAAATCAGAAGCTAAGGCAACCAAGTCACGCCACCATAAGGATGTTTGGACCTCACCGCAGTCTACAGTACCACGTACCAGAGATAAAGAGAAGTTGCCATATCTTGCCTGCAATATTTTGGTCCAGATGTGCTGTTCATTTGACATGAGTTTCCAAATCCATTTAGCTATTAGGGCCTCATTCAAGCATTGAATATTCATAATATCCAAACCCCCAACCTCCTCAGGTTTACAAATCGTGTTCCAAGAAATCCAATATATGCCATCCTTTAATGGAGAACCATTCCACATAAACTTCCTTTGAAGAGCTGTTAATATCTTAATAACCTTCTTCGGCATCCTATAGAAAGACATATAATGGATTAGTAGGTTTGTTAAAACAGATTTTATAAGTGTGATTCTACCTCCCATCGATAACAGCCTACCTTTCCAAGAGGCTAACCTGGCTTGGATCTTCTCTATCACCGGTTTCCAAAAGGATATCAATTTATAATTCCCTCCAATCTAAATTCCAAGAAATGTGAAAGGGCAATTTTGACTTTGACAGGATAGGAATCGTTCTGCTGCCTTTAGAAACCAATCATCTACTCCAAAGCATTTTGATGATTAATCTTGAGCCCACGGAATATGCCAACCTCCTCAGCCTTTTTCATCATAGCAGCTAGGCCTTCAGCAGGAATAACAAAGAGGTATGGGGAAAGAGGGTCCTCCTGTTGGAGGCCACGAGAGACTTTGAAATCACGCGAAGGGCTGCCATTCACTAGAACTGACATGAAGTTGTTGAATGCAGTACCTTCGATCCAGTCCAAAAATCTGTTGCCAAAACCCATAATCTTCATAACCTGTCTAATATATGACCATTCAGTGCAATCATACGCTTTTGCGAAATCAACTTTAAGGAATAAGCTCTTGAGTTTGCTTCTCTTCGAGAAATCAATAACTTCGTTCATAGATAACACTCCGTCAAGTAAGTTTCTCCCGGCAATGAATGTAGTTTGAGATGAGGATATAATAACATTCAGAACTTTCTTTAGCCTGCCGGCCAAAAGTTTGGCGATCACCTTATAAACGCTACCCACTAGACAGATTGGTCTGTAATCATCAAGGTTTTTGGGATTTTTCAGTTTTTGGTATGAGGGACAGAAAAGACGAAGATAGAACCTTAGGTAACTTGGCTTCATGGAAAAACTCTTTAATACAGGCAGTAAAGTCGTGTCCTATAAATTCCCAACATTTCTGAATAAACTCCAAACTGATGTCGTCTGGTCCCGGACATTTATCTCCTTTACATTGAAATACTGCCTCTCTAATCTCCGATTCCGTAAAATCTTCTTCCAAAGAAGTCTTTTCCATTTCATTTAGACACTTGAAATGTTCAGGATTTACACTCTGCAACGTTTTGTTGGTGGAGGTTAGTTTTTTTTCAAAATGGTTTGCAACTGCTCCTTTTACACCTGCAACATCTTCAATAACATATTTGTAACACCCATATATAACAACATACATCAAAGCATATATATTATACATGAATCCAAGTATTTGGTACTGAAATACCATAAGTTCCTAGTTAACACATTATATACATTAAATGCCCTAAATACAAAGTTCTAAAGTCTACGGCATAACATATACAAGATGTCCCAAAATACACTAAGAGCTAGATCAATACAATGATCTCAAAATAAAACTCCATAGCGGAAGCCATGCCATCTCAAAAGCTATGATCTGTAAGGAAAAGTCAAACCACTTTGTCCTTACCCTTCGTCGAACCTGTAGTACCTGTGATGTAAACAACAACATAGGGTGAGATACATCAAATCTCAGTGAGTTCGCTATCTTATAGTCCTCTCGGCTCTACAAGGTTCTAACAAACCTAACTCAAGTCAAAAGGGAAGGGGGATGACTTTGAGTACACACACACACTATATGGAACAATGTCATGAGTTCATCAACTCAACTATATATCACTAATTGGTAACCACACCAAGGCATCCCCTTTTCCCGTCCGCTTCTACGTCTAGAAGTCGACCCGAGTCATGGATCCTGGTAACCTACTTGACATACAAATGGATTCGGGTTCTACGGGCCATTAACCATTATAAACCGTCATTTCACATGGGCCATTACCGTCAAAAGTATACGCTCCCAGAGCGCCATTCGTACTGCACGCGGGAATCAAACCTGCCAAGTATTTGTGCACATGTTTTAGAGGAGCTCGAGACCCATGAAACACACTCACAAGATAACCGGTTACGATTATGTGATCACACTCACAAACGCGGTCGTATTCGATGATCACAAGGCCATAACGCCTTAGCACAACCACAAAGGTTAACATACATGTTCTATACTAGTGTTTATTCATTCCATGACATTAGTATCTGACACACGCCTCGGCACCGCACGCACGATCGTTGTCATTATGTCATTTCACACTTTCCGACATTGTTTACGGTAATAATCCTCACTCTTCTTATTTCGTACTTAGCATGCATACATACTAAAACATGTTCAACAATAAGAGCATAGTCAAATAGTCATCAATCACATAATGGAAACACATAATTCAACGTACCCAAATTACACTAATTCACGGTCCCCCCTAATTTATTTAATCAGCATCAAAACCAGTATTTAACACTTCCATCATCTAGAGTATTTTCGTAGCTTCACATCGATATAAAGAACTCTTAAATCGGATAAACGAGTCAAAAGTTATGAAAGAAAAAAGTGGGAGGATCTATCATGTTCGCTAGGCGAACCTCCTGGCGAGCGCTCGCTTCCGCCTTCGCTAGGCGAAGCTCCAGGCGAATGAACAAACAGGACAAAACAGACCTAAAGTTCGCTTCGCGAACTCCCTGGCGAACATTCGCCTCGCCCTTCGCTTCGCGAACTCCCTGGCGAAGCAAGGCAGAACCAACCAGCACTGAAAAGGCACAAAGTTCGCTAGGCGAACGTCGTTGGCGAACCTTCGCTAACCTTCACTGTCGGGTTCGCTAGGCGAACCCTCGAAAGTTTGTTCGCTGTGACTCGCCCCAGGTTCGCTAGGCGAACCCTGGAAAACCCAACTTCCCAACAACGCTGTTGTTCATCAAAAATCTAAAATTTTACCATTCAAAACACCTCCATCCCTTAACAAAACATTCAAAACACATTATAATCATAACAATAATCATTTATATTTCATTTCATCCGTTAGATTCATGATTTTAGCACAATTATTCATTTTCTCACAATCTCAACCTAACTCTAAAACTCATGAATTTCTACAACTAAGGCATCTATCTAGAACCCACCTTGATTAAAAGATGATGATGATGATGAAGATTTGATTTGGTGAAGAATGGATGTTGATTCTTGATCTTCTCACTTCTAGGTTTTCACTTCTCTTTTTCCTTCCTTTCTCCTTCTTTCTCTCCAACTTCTTTCTATCCATTTCTTCCTTTTGCTCTAAGTGTGGAAAAAGAGTGGAAAAGAAATGATATAGTAAGACATCATCAATTGTAATACTACTAATTGCCCAAAAAGTCTCTAAAGTTCCAAATATTAAAATATATCAGAGTCAGATAATATTAATTAGATTTGCTCTGAGCTCAACCGTTACTCTAATTATCTTTGCAGATAATTTCTTAGAGTACACTGGAACTCAGTAGATCACAACTAATATTATCCAGAGTAATTAAAATGCGGGGTATTACATCCTCCCCCCCCCCTTAAATAGAAATTCGCCCACGAATTTAAAACAATTACCTGAAAAGATGAGGATAGACCTCCCGCATCTCCGATTCCAATTCCCAAGTTGCATCGCCCAGATACGTCTCATCCCACTGGACCTTAACAAGAGGAATCTCTTTATTCCTTAACACCTTAGTTTCTCTTCCTGTGATATGACTCGGTTGGGGCTCAAATGTTAAATCTGCTTCTATCTCAATTGTATCTGGTAAAATTGGCTGAAGAGGATCTGGGACAAATTTTCGAAGCTGAGACACATGAAAAATGTCGTGCATCTCCGATAGAGAAGGCTGTAAGGCCAATCTGTAAGCTACTTCACCAATTCTTTCCAAAACCTGATACGGTCCCACGTATCTCGGACTTAATTTCCGCGACCGAAACGGTCCTTTCAACCGCAATCTCGGAGTAACTTTCAAAAACACGTGATCGTCTTATTCAAATTCTAAAGGCCTTTTACGGTTATCCGCATAACTCTTCTGACGATCTTGTGCTTGTTTGAACTTATCACGGATCATCCTAATCTTCTCCGTAGTTTCGTGAATAATCTCAGGTCTCAACATTCTATCTTCACCAACTTCTGCTCAACACAAAGGTGTCCTACACTTCCTTCCATACAATGCCTCATAAGGTGTCATACCAATACTTGCATGATAACTGTTATTATAAGAGAACTCAATCAACGGCAAAAGTTCTATCCAATTTCCTCCACTTTCAAGTACACAAGCTCTCAACATATCTTCCATGGTTTGTATTGTCCGTTCCGTCTGACCATTCGTTTGCGGATGATTAGACGTACTCAAACACAACTTCGTTCCCATAGCTTGTTGAAAAGCTCTCCAAAATCTGGAAGTAAACTTTGGATCTCTATCCGAAATGATACTAGTGGGAATACCATGCAATCTCACTATCTCTGAAATGAACAACCTTGCGAGATGACTCGCCTTGTAGGTAGTCTTCACAGCTAAGAAATGCGTGGATTTCGTTAATCGATCCACAATTACCCAAATCGAATCATAACCACCCTGAGTACGGGGTAGTCCAACGACGAAGTCCATAGAAATACTATTCCATTTCCATACCGGAATTTCTAAAGGTTGCAACAAGCCACCCGGTTTTTGGTGTTCGATCTTCACTTGTTGGCACACTGCACATTTCGACACATACACCGCAATATCCTTTTTCATCCCGGACCACCAATAGTCCCTCTTTAGATCTTGATACATCTTTGAAGACCCCGGATGTATAGTAAAAGCACCCTTATGCGCTTCTTCCAAAATCCTCCTTTTTAACTCCGCGTTATCCGGAACACAAATCCTTTGGTTAAACAAAATAATTCCGTCGGTAGCTCGCACAGAACCCGGTTGTACTAACACTTCTTGTAACTTCTCATCTAACCCTTGTCCTTGTTGGAGTTCTTCCCTAAGAGTATAATTGATATTCAAATTTCCCATAATCACACCATTAGGAGTCCAAACAAATTGGAGATTTATATCTCGAAATTTTTCTAATAAAGTATACTCTAGCATCATCAACTCGGCATTATGCAACACCTTCCTGCTCAATGCATCCGCCACTTTATTTGCTTTGCCCGGATGGTATTTTAACTCCAAATCATAATCCTTCAAATACTCCATCCACCTCCTTTGACGCATGTTCAACTCTTTCTGATCAAAGAGGTACTTTAAGCTCTTGTGGTCGCTAAACATCTCAAAACGTACACCATACAAGTAGTGACGCCACACTTTCAAAGTAAATACAACTGCCGCCAATTCTAAATCATGCGTTGGATAATTCTCTTCATGGACTTTCAACTGTCGAGAAGCATAAGCCACTACATGTCCATCTTGCATTAACACACCTCCTAATCCCATCTTCGATGCATCACAATATACCTCGTAGGATTTGCTAGGATCAGGAATAACCAAAACAAGAGCGGTCGTCAATCTCTCTTTCAAGCTCATAAAACTTTGCTCACAAGCCGAATCCCATTCATACGAATAATCCTTCTGAGTAAGTCTCGTCATCGGTAAAGCCAGTTGGGAAAAACCTTTAATAAACCTTCTATAATAACCTGCTAACCCCAAGAAACTCCTAACTTCTGTAACGTTTTTCGGTCTCTCCCAATTAATCACCACCTCAAATTTTGATGGATCAACCTCCACACCTCCTTGAGATATGACGTGACCAAGAAAATTTACCTCTGACATCCAAAACTCACACTTGCTTAGCTTGGCAAAAATTTGTCTCTCTTGTAAGATGGATAAAATGATTCTTAGGTGTTCCCCGTGCTCTTGAGGATCACGAGAATATATAAGAATGCCACAATGAAAATCACCACAAATTGGTCCAAGTAAGGTTGAAATATCCGATTCATATAATCCATGAAAACTGCCGGAGCATTCGTCACACCGAAAGGCATCACCAAAAATTCTAACGGGTTCTAAACACAGTCTTTGGTACATCTGAACTCTTCACATGAATTTGATGATAACCCGACCGTAAATCAATCTTCGAGAACACACAGGCTCCTTTCAATTGATCTAACAGATCGTCTATCCTTGGTAATGGGTATTTATTCTTGATGGTGACCTTATTCAACTGACGGTAATCGATACACAACCGCATTCCACCATCCTTTTTCTTTACCAACAACACTGGAGCTCCCCAGGGCGAAACACTGGGTCGAACAAAATGCTTAGCCAACAACTCTTCCAATTGATCCTTTAATTCTCTTAATTCAAGTGGTGCCATTCGATACAGGGAAACAGATATTAGAGCCGTTCCCGGTATCAGGTCAATAGAGAATTTCACTTCCCGCTCCGGAGGAAGAGAAGTGATATCCTCGGGGAAAACTTCAGGAAACTCACAAACTACCGGAATACTCAAAACATGAAGGTTACTACTCTCCTCCTTAGTAAGAATCAAAAGAACGGATTTTTCCTCCTCAAATAAGAAATTTATCATTCCAACCGTACCTTCTAAAATAGTTGTCAAAACATCCTTCGGAGTAGCTTCAGTAGATGAAATAATGATTAGTTTTTCTTCACACCCGATAAATACCGAATTAGCTAAAAGCCAATCCATTCCCAGAACAACATCCACTTTCTTAAGTGGTAAACAAATCAAATCAATCTGGAAAACTCTTCCATCCACAGATAAAACACAATTTTCACACATTAAAGGTGTTTCAACCATCTCATCCATGGCAGTAGTAACCACCATGGGTGGAGACAACGGTACCGCTTACAACCCAAGCCGGTTTACACATTGCATCGATACAAAAGAGTGTGTAGCTCCACAATAAAATAAAACAAAGCAAGGATTTCCATTCACAAAACACGTACCAGCAATCAAAGAGTTATCACCCTTTGCTTTCCTCGCATCCAAGGTATACACTCGCCCGGTATTCTTCTCTTGCGTCCTCGCTAAGTGGCCCACTTTCTGACACTGATAACACCTCACACCTTCGATACCACACCTTCCCTGATGATTCCTACCACAAAGACGACATACGGGAGGTGCATTAGTCCTAGAACTCTGAACTTGCTTCCCTTTGAAAGATTGTTGCCTTGGTCTAAATTGTTGATTCGATCTCCCACGATCACTTTAATTCACCCTACTCAACTCTCCTTTTGCCTGCACTTTCTTTAAGCTATGCTCTGCCACATAACACTGTCGTAACAATTCAGCATAGTTAGTGAATTCCCTCTGCGACACGCTATGCAAAATTTCGGCCCTCAAACCAAAAAGAAACTGACCAATCTTCCACCTCGATCTCATCAGGAGCATACATAGCCTGCCTAAAATAAGCAGCCATAACCTTGAACTTTTCTGCATAAGAAGCCACAGTCAAGTTGCCTTGTCTCAACTGTTGAAACTCGAATTCCTTCTGAGACCTTAAGGAATTTGGGAAATACTTCTCCATAAAATTTATCTTAAACTGTTCCCATACCTTCGGTATCTCTTGAATTATCATTATAGCCGAAGCACTCTCCCACCACCTCATGGCAAGACCCTTCAATAAGTGAGAAGCGAAAACAACCTTATTTTCCTCACTGCACTGAATTATCAAGAAAATATGCTCCATACCGGATATCCATTCATGAGCCTTTACTGGATCTAACCCTCCCTGAAACTCCGGAGGATTCATACAAATGAAATCCCTAAAGGTTCCCCCTGCAACTTCGGGAACAACCACTGGAGGATGCACGCCACTAGCCATTTGTTGTACCATTTGTTGCACAAACTGATTTTGTTGTTGTCGCATCTGCTGCATGAATTGATACAAAGGGGCATTCCCTTCGTCCCCTGGCGGATTTGTCCCTGCTGGAGTAGTTCTCGGTCTACCACGGTTGTTTCTGCGCCCGTCGGCCATGTTCCTAAATGTCATACAGATAGGATTAAGTTGATCAGGCTCAATACCATAAATATAACACGTAAGACCAATGGCGACACAAGGCATATGAAACGGAAAGAAATACTTATACTATTTCATGGCTAGGTCGAGGATACGACCTGCTTTGATACCAACTGTAACACCCATATATAACAACATACATCAAAGCATATATATTATACATGAATCCAAGTATTTGGTACTGAAATACCATAAGTTCCTAGTTAACACATTATATACATTAAATGCCCTAAATACAAAGTTCTAAAGTCTACGGCATAACATATACAAGATGTTCCAAAATACACTAAGAACTAGATCAATACAATGATCTAAAAATAAAACGCCATAGCGGAAGCCATGCCATCTCAAAAGCTACGATCCGTAAGGAAAAGTCAAACCACTTTGTCCTTACCCTTCGTCGAACCTGTAGTACCTATGATGTAAACAACAACGTGGGGTGAGATACATCAAATCTCAGTGAGTTTGCTATCTTATAGTCCTCTCGGCTCTACAAGGTTCTAACAAACCTAACTCAAGTCAAAAGGGAAGGGGGATGACTTTGAGTACACACACACACACTATATGGAACCATGTCATGAGTTCATCAACTCACACTATATATCACTAATCGGTAACCACACCAAGGTATCCCCTTTTCCCGTCCGCTTCTACGTCTAGAAGTCGACCCGAGTCATGGATCCTAGTAACCTACTTGACATACGAATGGATTCGGGTTCTACGGGCCATTAACCGTTATGAACCGTCACTTCACACGGGCCATTAACCGTCACAAGTATACGCTCCCAGAGCGCCATTCGTACTGCACGTGGGAATCAAACCTGCCAAGTAGTTGTGCACATGTTTCAGAGGAGCTCGAGACCCATGAAACGCACTCGCAAGATAACCGGTTACGATTACGTGATCACACTCACAAACGTGATCCTATTCGACGATCACAAGGCCATAACGCCTTAGCACAACCACAAAGGTTAACACACATGTTCCATACTAGTGTTTATTCATTCCATGACATTAGTATCTGACACACGCCTCGGCACCGCATGCACGATCGTTGTCATTATGTTATTCCACACTTTCCAACATTGTTTACGGTAATAATCCTCACTCTACTTATTTCGTACTTAGCATGCATACATACTCAAACATGTTCAACAATAAGAGCATAGTCAAATAGTCATCAATCACATAATGGAAACACATAATTCAACGTACCCCAAATTACACTAATTTACGGTCCCCCTAATTTATTTAATCGGCATCAAAACCAGTATTTTCCACTTCCATCATCTAGAGTATTTTTGTAGCTTCACATCGATATAAAGAACTCTTAAATCGGATAAACGAGTCAAAAGTTATGAAAGAAAAAAGTGGGAGGATCTGTCATGTTCGCTAGGCGAACCTCCCGGCGAGCGCTCGCTTTCGCCTTCGCTAGGCGAAGCTCCAGACGAATGAACAAACAGGACAAAACAGACCTAAAGTTTGCTTCGCAAACTCCCTGGCGAACATTTACCTCGCCCTTCGCTTCGTGAACTCCCTGGCGAAGCAAGGCAGAACCAACCAGCACTGAAAAGCCACAAAGTTCGCTAGGCGAACATCGTTGGCGAACCTTCGCTAACCTTCGCTGCCGGGTTCGCTAGGAGAACCCTCGAAATTTTGTTCGCTGTGACTTGCCCCAGGTTCGCTAGGCGAACCTTGGAAAACCCAACTTCCCAACAGCATTGTTGTTCATCAAAAATCTAAAATTTTACCATTCAAAACACCTCCAACCCTTAACAAAACAATCAAAACACAATATAATCATAACAACAATCATTTATATTGCATTTCATCCGTTAGATTCATGATTTTAGCACAATTATTCATTTTCTCACAATCGCAACCTAACTCTAAAACTCATGAATTTCTACAATTAAGGCATCTATCTAGAACCCACCTTGATTAGAAGATGATGATGATGATGAAGAAGATTTGATTTGGTGAAGAATGGATGATGATTCGTGATCTTCTCACTTCTAGGTTTTCACTTCTCTTTTTCCTTCCTTTCTCCTTCTTTATCTCCAACTTCTTTCTATCCTTTTCTTCCTTTTGCTCTAAGTGTGGAAAAAGAGGGGAAAATAAATGATATAGTAAGACATCATCAATTGTAATACTACTAATTGTCCAAAAAGTCTCTAAAGTTCCAAATATTATAATATCTCAGAGTCAGATAATATTAATTAGATTTGCTCTGAGCTCAACCGTTACTCTAATTATCTTTGCAGATAATTTCTCAAAGTACAGTGGAACTCAGTAGATCACAACTAATATTATTCAGAGTAATTAAAATACGGGGTATTACAATATTCATCTACTGTCACCTTATGAATTGTGTTCGTCAGATTACAGTGACGGATAACTGAATGGAAGTAGTTTGTATTCCTGTCTCTATCTTCAATCCATCTAGTAGCAGCCTTTTGATGAAGTAGACTCTCTTTAATTCTTAAACATTTCCATAGCTCCTCTTCCGCTTTCTTATAGTTCGTATCATTCTGGTTCAAACTCAAATCCTCATTCTCTGTCAACAAATCTTCTGCCTTATTTAGAATGATAGTGTTCTCCTCAATGTTGGTATCTATCCAACCAAATATATTCATATTCCACCATCTTATTTTTGGCCTCAATGCCTGAAATTTCTTGGTCAAGACGTAACTGTATGTGCGTTGAAATTCAAAAGATTCCCCACCATTCTAAAAGGCTTAGGATTTCTTGGAGCATCGAGTCGGATGGAGATTTTGCCGTACATTCTGCCTACGAGTTCCTACTAGAAAGGAGAATTGCATCAGCTCAATTTTCAGCGAAGTCATAAATGCTCTTAAACTTAATTGGAAAGCCTCTTCCCCAGTTAAGACGATGGTCTTTGGTTGGCGTCTAATTCACAATCGTCTTCCAACACGAGACAACTTATATGCGCGCGGCATTATAGAATCTCCTCACGATAAAGTTTGTCCCTTCTGTTTTCAAGTTGAAGAAAATATAATCCATCTTTTATTTTATTGTCCTAACTCCCTTTTAGTTCATGCGGATTAACAATAATTCCTCTAACGGCCAGATTCGAGCGGGTAAGCAACCTATCGAACACCAATCTCCAAGCGAACACTAATAATGGAATAGTGAAATATTCATTCAGAGTAGCATATTGTTTGAGTAATTAAGAAAAGTAGTATATGCCTATGAAAAAGAAATTTTAAATTACTTTAGAAAACAGTATCATATATTAATAATATAAAAAATCAATATGAATGAGGTTGAGACTTTCTAAAAAATTTAGATAGAATATAATATCTAGTTCTGCATTTGGACAACGATAATAAAGCACCAATGACATGTATTATGAAAATTTTCAATGACTATATGTAAAATTAGAATATATTCGAAATATGTGACATAGCTGTAAGAAAATTCACATCATCATAATAGGTTTGGAACATTTCACCATCACATTCCACTCTCTTTGTCTCTATCAAACTTTAACTTTTCACATATCATCCATTTTTGATGAAACCTACTTTTATTATAGCTTGATAGCCTCTTATCTATTTTTATTATAATTGTCACTTTCCCTTTAAAAAAAGATTCCTTCCACAAAGTGAGTTGTGACAAGTGAAAAAGAAATGTAGTTAAACCTCTTTATCATTATTTTTTGTTGAAATAATGAAACTTTTCTAATTTGTGAATGTTGTAAAATATTGAAGCATAGGATCCGATTTTATGTTTAACATGTTGTATTTCTTATCTCAGCTAGAAATGAATGGTCAGCATTCCATTTGGTAGCCAAGGCTTTTGTCCTATAAATACCATCAGCAAGCAAATGCATTCTCCCCTTGCATACTACTGTTGCGGCATATTATCAAACTTCATAGGGTCAGAAGCTTGCATCAAGCTGCTCTCAAGCAAGGAATAAGTTTGTAAATTAAAAAAGTTTGAAAGTACTATAACTTGAGTTTTTTTGGGTAGGTAATGAAGGACTGTAGAGTTGTTTCTAATGTCTAAGTCATTTATGTTGGTGCTACTAATTGGACTTGTAAGATTTTACTGTATATTCGGGTCAAAAAAGAAACTTCGAGATCAAGGGCTTGGAAGTTTCCTTGATGAGCGAGTAAGTCGAGACCTTTCTGGTTTTGGTCTTCTCCTCCTTCTTCTTAGTCTTTCTCTGTTTAATTACTATGTTGGTCTATTTGTGAATTTTAAATAGTTTCATGAATTAAAATCAAGAGTTAACTTTTAGGTGATAACTGACTTCATAAATTTTAAAAGTCAAAATTTCTCATAATGAATGGTATCTCAAATAGAATAGGTAGAGTATTTTTTAGGGGAGTGGTGTTTCCTAATATGTAATAACACAGTAGTAATTGTTTCCTAATGACGTGGTGTTTCCTAATACCTATTAACACAACACAACGGTATATGTTTCCTAATGAAGTGGTGTTTCCTAATATCTATTAACACAACCGTATATGTTTACTATAGATTGTTCTTTGAACTGATTGTCATTTCCAAAAAATACAACTACATGATGAGGTCAGCTATATGGTCTACAACCAGCCAACTACATGATGAAGAGTGTGATCTGTTTGCTCGCACTGTCTTAGCTGCTAAAGGGTCCAGGTACAAATACTAATTCTGCATACTTACAAAACATATTTCCTTTGTCATTCATTGTAGTTCTTGCTGATATGTACATAAACTTCCACTATCATTTTGGACCTGTTTTACCTAATTACCACAAGTTATAACAATCATGAGTTCTTAATTCGTGAAATTATTATTGAATTAATTGTGAGTTTGGCACATTTGCTTAATATGCAATCATAAGTGTTCTCAAGTATACAAAATGTTAAAAAACATGATCAATATTAATCAATACAACGAGTGAATTTGGTTGTGTTTAATTGAATGGGATTAAAAATGGAGCAATGTCATGGTTCTAAATAGATTTAATATGTAAGAGTACAATGAAGGAAATAATGTTACTTTTTTTTATATTGTCAACAATACTGAGGAATATAATTCATTACTAAACATACACCCGTGTGCTGCACGGATAAGTTTTTTCCTAAAATTATTTATAACTATTGTTATTTAATTTATTAATTTAAAATGTATTATTATAAATATTTTATATTGAAAATTTAGTTGTGAAGTTAAAATATTATAATTTATTTATAAAATAAAAGAAAAAAATATTTAAATAATAAAACAAAAATAATAAATTTTGAAGCGCTTGTTATAAATTGTTATTATCTTGTATATGAAAATTTAAAAATAAATAATTTAAAAAATTTAATAGATTATATCTTGACAATCTATTAAGTTTTTATATCTAATAACAAATATATTAATTACATTTGTATAATTCATATGAATTGTTATCATTTTTCATATAAAATTTTTGTAATAAAAGTAATAGATATACTTAATATACTTAATTGTTTATTAATAAATTTTATATATAATATCAAATGTTTAAATTATTTAAAATCTTATTAAACACAGAAAAGTTTACTATAGTAGCATAGATATAAGTTTAAAACATCTTTACTATAAATTTATTTTGCAATACCTTAAATAATATCTATAAATAAAACTCAATAATTAGTAAACATCAACGAAAATTAAAAATGAAAGAAGATATAAAGTGAATAATATTTCTACTAATTTCTTCAATGTAAAAAAACACATAACTAATAGGTAACAAATGAAGTGAAAAACAAAGGCAAAACATAGTAATTAGTAACTTTATTTATTAATTAATAATAACGGATCCACTTATTTTGATTAGTTATTCTAGGTTAGTATAAATAATAATAATAATTAATGAAATTAATAATAAAAGAAAATATTAATAGTTGATGGAAGTTTTTATAAAAGCCAATCTAACTTATGTAAGGAGAATTAGTGGGATTAGTGGATTAATTATTTACTAATTATTATCATTAACAATCAATATTACATGAAATTAATTATAATAATAAATAGTTAATGAAAATTTTTATATAAGCTAATGTGAGAAGAGTTAATGGAGTTAGTGGATTCCATTAATTCATCTATTAGTTTATGAATAAAAATAAATAAAAAAAGTAGCATATCAATAGAAGAAACAAGTCTTTGAAGGTCTTTATTTTTTGCTAGTAATGGAGTAGTGGGTAATTTAAGTAGCTGTAAATATCATTATTTTTATTTAACAAAATAGTTGAAATGGGATTTGATATTTAATTGATTATTATTATTATTCCAGCACCAAAACGTGACCACTAATAATTAACCGTTAATAACTAACGGTTAGTGCAATGATGAACAAAAGTTATTATTATTTAATTAAATTGATTTACTCGAAATATAGCATTTAGTGTAATTGAATAATTATTTTAATTAAATTAATTAATAAGTGAATTATTAGAGATACTTTTGGAGGGGAGTTTTTAAAAGAGAAGTTTTGATAGTGTTAATGGAGTTAGTGTGTTATGAATATTTTATTTATTTATTTATTTAGCAGTTTTTTAAATTAATAATTATTATTAATGAATAATTGAGAAACTATTTAGTAGTGAGAGTTAATAATGTAGAGAGGAAAAGTTACTAAATTAGTGATTGGTTTTTTTATTAATTAATAATATTTACTTTTTTATTTAATTAATTAACTTTTATTTATTAAAGATTTTGGTGGGAAATTTGGTAGGAAGAATTTCTAAGATTATAATTTAGTATGATTAGATTAATTTTTTTTTTTAATTACTGGATAGGTTGCTCAATAGATCAATTATGGTTGAGAGGAAATAATATAATTCTCATAATTAAATTAATTGTTTACTAACAATAATAATAAATACATCCCGTGAAAAAAACACAATAATAATAAATACATATACACTTAAACTACAATTTTCTATGCCTATGTTTTAAAGGAAATTTGTGCCTTTTTGGAAGTGGTTTTCTGGAAGGTCTTTATCATCAGCAGTGATCTGGCGGGTTGAGTAGCGGCAGCTGAACGGCCTCCTTCCCTTACTGTAGCAAAAGTAAGGATATCTATAATAAATTAGTTTTATAGACAATGAAGTGATAATTAAAAGGTTTATATGAAAAAAGAAATAAAAAATCGTTATCCCTAGAAATTAAGATATTGATTCATAATTCACTAGAGTAGGACAAATATTTACCTGCTCATCTAAAAACCAGGCTTCATAATCTCGGGTTGTTTTCAGCCCAAAATCTTTAGTCACCTCACCTACTAACGGTCGTGTCTCTATAAAGGGAATGAAGGCATCCGTATTACTGCTAAAAGAATTAAATATTAAATCGATACTATTAATAGTCGAAGGAAAAAAAAATAATATTACAATTTTACCTATATAGCAAGACGCTAACATTTGACCTAGCAAGTGTCAGCGGTGACTTGGCTGAATTGTTCATTGAGATTATACAAGAGAACCCTGTTATAAAATAGAAATAGAATTACTATTCCGCATTTAGATATTATAAATTTAAAAACTTACCTAAACATGATAATTAAAAAAAATTACATAAAAAACCAAATCAATTAAGCAAACCAAAGGAAAGGAGCATGATTAATTACCAACACAATATAGTTTAATTTCCAAAAAAGAAACAATTAAAAAACTTACCCACTACAAGGGGTCCATCTCTTGACCTCTACCAGCATAGCATGTAAAACATTTATAACCTCTTTTCTATTCATGTATGCAATTGTTGCATCTCTTATGCATACATGGCCTTTCTTTTCTGCTGGCTGAAAGAAGGAAGAAAGCATACATAAAAAAATAACATTAAAAAAAAATTAAAAAAAAAAATTTAAAAGATATTGGAGGATATGTATATATACCTGTAGGTATTCTTTCTTTTCTGGTGGCACTGGACAGGTATCAGCATACACATCAAACATATTGACGTAGCCATTCACCTGCGCATAAAATATAAACGGTTAAAATGAAATATTTTTAAAACAAATACATCAAAATATTCTTTTAAAAAATTCATATATTAAATTATTTACCTCTTTTATCATCTTCTTGTTTAGATCATTGCAAGCTTTGGTAAGCTTTGCAATGACAAACTCCCTTTTAATAGATGAATAGCTACATGTATTTTTGAGCTTTCAATATGTCGGCTCTGAAATCTGTCCGTGCGCCCAGAAAAAATCAGCGGTGGAGTTGTAGTCGGTATAAAATACTAAAAGAGGATTTCCCATCAGAAAAAATCAATACAAGAGTTCGTTATTGTTTTTTTTCGCAAAAGCAAATATAATAAAAGAAACCAGTGCATATGGTATGTCATACAAAAGATATCAGTCATAATTACAAAACCAGCAGCCTCAGAGGAAAAAAAATCAAAATGCTACTAAGTCAAACAACACTAAAGCACCGAAAAATACAGAAACAAAAACAACCAAATAAAAAAGAAAAACAATTCCAACACGCAACTGCAACAACAAGTGCCAGAAAACAAAGTTTAAAATATAAAATATAAGTTTAAGCCATGCGTGTATAGTTTTGTTTCAATTTAAAATTTAAAATATATAAGTTTAAGCTAGGCAAGGATCCATAACTATAACTAGTAATTTTTTTTTTGAAAAAGGAAAATAATGATATTAAACTTGCTAGCATAAGAAATGCTAGATCAAATATATTGATACAATATTCCAGTTCAAATGAATAGCAGCAAACACTGATCAAACAAAATACTTCTTGCTATATTAAAACACCCACTCTCTAGCAAAAACCAAGAACAACAAAGAAAACTTGAGTAAAGAACAAACACCCTACTTACCGCAATCCCCTTCAGATTTATCTCAGCTTTGGTATCGAGGATGAGCTGTGCAAGGTGGGGTGCATAGTGCCCTGAAAACAATCAAACAGTGCATTAATAAAATAAAACTTTAAAAAAATGAAAAATACACTTCATTAAACACAAAAATTACCCTCATAGCTCTCTCCTGTGACAAAGAAATCGTTGGTTCTGAAATTGGGATATTTCAGGAACAAATTCTGAAGAAAAGCAAGGTGATCCCTTGCTGGAAATGAGAGTGAAAATCAGAGTTAGTATGACAAAGTTATATCATATCGATAGAGTAATAAATTAAAATAAGTGTGTACTACCTGCTATTTCGTCGTTGACAAACAAATAATCTGAGGTGTTGGCGGAGTAAGAAAAATCAACACCAGTGGGAGAATCAAGATACAACATGTTTGCCACTATAATTGAAAAAGAAAATTCAGTAAAAAATTCAAAAAACTTAAATAAAATAGAGAAAAAAATTAATTTATGTGTTATGTTACCCTTGCTCCAGCTGTGAGGGTATTTTACCAGACCCTCAATGGTGGGCTTGAAAGGCCCATGTTGAGCAAATGCTCCTCCTCCAACAGCAGAGCAGCCCGGTCCTGCAAAGCACATATAGAATAATTAATGCTGATGTGAAATATTTTTTACTCGTATGACTCACTATGAGAGAATTGAAATAATTCATATGTCAAAGTAGGGAAAGGTTTCGGTGACTGGTTTATCTATACTTTGCTAACTTTGGTTAAACAAATAATCTCTCTAAAAAATGTAATATATATTTATTATACATTCATTTATCAAATAAACCAAAATCATAGTACAAGTCCTGCATAGCAAGGAGAAATTTTAAAAAATATTTGTGTTAAAATCTATTGAAATAAAATTATTAAAATAATATAAAGAACTTTGAGAAAAAAAAACTAATTCTCAAGCTCATACAGTACAGTATTCATGATTGAGTTTTTAACATAGCAGTACAATATGATTTCTGAAACGCATAGTAACATGAATTTTAAAACCTTTAAAGCAAATATACTAATAAAATACAATACACTGTTTACCTCCATGGAGCCAAAGAACCACCGGTTTGGAGGAAGGTTGAGTTTCTGCCTCCACAAAATAGTAGAACAGTCGACGTCCGTGGTTTACATCGACTGTGATGTATCCCGCGTACTGATCAAAGTTTACTTTTGGTTGATTTTTAACTGTGTTACCTTATCATTTTAAAAGTAAGGGGAAAAAAACTAAAGAAAATCAAGGTTAATGCAAGAAAGACAAAAAACTTGCCTTAACCTTGATTTTCTTTAGTTCTTTTTCCCCTTACTTCGAAAATGAAAAGGTAACACAGTTAACAAATCAACCAAAAGTAAACTTTGATCAGTACGCAGGATACATCAAAGTCGATGTAAACCACAGACGTCGACTGTTCTACTATTTTGTGGATGCGGAAACTCAACCTGTCTCCAAACCGGTGGTTCTTTGGCTGCACGAAGGTAAACAGTGTATTATATTTTATTAGTATATTTGCTTTAAAGGTTTTAAAATTCATGCTGCTATGTGTTTCAGATGTCATCTTGTACTGATATGTTAAGAACTCAATCATAAATACTGTACTGCATGAGCATGAGCATTAGTTTTTTTCCTCAAAGTTCTTTATAATAATTTTATTTCAATAGTTTTTAACACAAATATTTTTTTAAATTTCGCCTTGCTATGCAGGACCTGTACTATGATTTTGGTTTATTTGATAAATGAATGTATAATAAATATATATTATATTTTTTAGAGAGATTGTTTGGTTAACCAAAGTTAGCAAAGTATAGATAAACCAGTCACCGAAACCTTTCCCTACTTTGACATATGAATTATTTCAATTCTCTCATACTGAGTCATACGAGTAAAAAATATTTCACATTAGCATTAATTATTCTATATGTGCTTTGCAGGACCGGGCTGCTCTGCTGTTGGAGGAGGAGTATTTGCTCAACATGAGCCTTTCAAGCCCACCATTCAGGGTCTGGTAAAATACCCTTACAGCTGGAACAAGGGTAACATAACACATAAATTAATTTTTTTCTCTATTTTATTTAATTCTTTTGAATTTTTTTACTGATTTTTCTTTTTCAATTACAGTCGCAAACATGATGTATCTTGATTCTTCCGCTGGTGTTGGTTTTTCTTACTCCGTCAACACCTCGGATTATTTGTTTATCAACGACGAAATAGTAGGTAGTACACTCTTATTTTAATTTTTTATTCTATCGATATGATATAACTTTGTCATACTAACTCTGATTTTCACTCTTATTTCCAGCAAGGGATCACCTTGCTTTTCTTCAGAATTGGTTCCTGAAATATCCCAATTTCAGAACCAACGATTTCTTTGTCACAGGAGAGAGCTATGCGGGTAATTTTTGTGTTTAATGAAGTGTATTTTTCTTTTTTTTTTTAAGTTTTATTTTATTAATGCACTGTTGGATTGTTTTAAGGGCACTATGCACCCTAGCTTGCACAGTTCATCCTCAATACCAAAGCCGAGATAAATCTGAAGGGGATTGCGGTAAGTAGGGTGTCTGTTCTTTACCCAGGTTTTTTTTTGTTGTTCTTGGTTTTTGCTAGAGAGTGAGTGTTTTAATATAGCAGGAAGTATTTTGTTTGATCCGTGTTTGCTGCTATTCGTTTGAACTGGAATATCCTATCAATACTTTTGATCTAGCATTTCTTATGCTAGTAAGTTTAATATCATTATTTACCTTTTTAAAAAAAATTACTAGTTATAGTTATGAATCCTTGTCCGGCTTAAACTTATATATTTTAAATTTTAAATTGAAACAAAACTATACACGCATGGCTTAAACTTATATTTTATATTTTAAACTTTGTTTTCTGCAGCACTTGCTGTTGCAGTTGCGTGTTGGAGTTGTTTTTCTTTTTTATTTGGTTGTTTTTTTTTTCTATATTTTTCGGTGCTTTGGTGTTGTTTTGCTTAGTAGCATTTTGTTTTTTTTCCTCTGAGGCTACTAGTTTTGTAATTGTGACTGATATCTTTTGTATGACATACCTTATGCACTGGTTTCTTTTATTATATTTGCTTTTGCGAAAAAAACAATAACGGACTCTTGTATTGATTTTTTCAGATAGGAAATCCTCTTTTGGATTTTTTTACTGACTACAACGCCACCGCTGATTTTTTTCTGGGCGCACGGACAGATTTCGGAGCCGACATATTGGAAGCTCAAAAATACTTGTAACTATTCTTCTATTAAAAGGGAGTTTGTCATTGCAAATCTTACCAAAGCTTGCAATGATCTAAACAAGAAGATGATGAAAGAAGTAAATAATTAATATGAATTTTTTAAAAGAATATTTTGATGTATTTGTTTTAAAAATATTTCATTTTAACCATTTATATTTTATGTGCAGGTGAATGGCTACGTCAATATGTTTGATGTGTATGCTGATACCTGTCCGGTGCCACCAGAAAAGAAAGAATACCTATAGGTATATATACATATCCTCCAATATATTTTAAATTTAATTTTCTTTTTAATTTGTTTTTAATGTTATGTTTTTTATGTTTGCTTTCTTCCTTCTTTTAGCAAGCAGAAAAGAAAGGCCATGTATGCATAAGAGATGGAACAATTGCATACATGAATAGAAAAGAGGTTATAAATGCTCTACATGTTATGCTGGTAGAGGTCAAGAGACCCCTTGTAGTGGGTAAGTTTTTTATTTGTTTCTCTTTTGAAAATTAAACTATATTGTGTTAGTAATTAATCATGCTCCTTTTCTTTGGTTTGCTTAATTGCTTTGGATTTTTAAGTAATTTTTTTTAATTATCATGTTTAGGTAAGTTTTTAAATTTATAATATCTGAATGCTGAATACTAATTCCATTTCTATTCTATAATAGGGTTCTCTTGTATAATCCTAATGAACAATTCAGCCCAGTCACCTCTGACACTTGCTAGGTCAAGTGTTAGAGTCCGAGTATATAGGTAATGTTGTAATATTATGTTTTTTTCCTTCGCCTATTAATAGTATCGATTTAATATTTAATTCTTTTGACTAAATAAGTTTTCTTTTTTTATTCCTTTTAGCGGTGATACGGATGCCTTCATTCCCTTTATAGGGACACGACGGTTAGTAGGTGAGGTGGCTAAAGATTTTGGGCTGAAAACAACCCGGGATTATGAAGCCTAGTTTTTAGATTAGTAGGTAGGATTGGACAAATGGTCGGGTTCAGACGGGTTCGGGCTCACATATCCAAACCGGAACAATCCACGGGTGTTAAATGGTAACCCAATCTCGACTGTTTTAATTTCAATTAGATTTGGGTTCGGTTTTCCGATTTCGATGGTTGTGCGAGTCGGATAGTCCGGTTTGAAGCAAATAAATTGTAGTGAAGAAAACCAATAGGAAAACGCAAACACCACATAAACAAACAAAGAATATGAAGTAGATCTACAGAAATGAAGACGAAATTGATTTGTATGAAGGCATATTCTATTTAGATCTGGAGAGATAAACCTGTGCTTTGACAAAATTTGATAGGCTTAAAAGTATATTTAGTGTAAATTGAAATATATGTCTTGTTTCAGAAACTAAAAGAGTAATTAAAGATGCTTTAATGGTGGTTTAGTTGTTGAAAGTAATAAAATAGAAGGAAAGAAATAAAACTCTCTTTGTGAGAAGAAAAAAAGGGAAGCCCAATGACACTTTCTTAGAAAAGTGAGAAGATAAAGTTAATAAGTAATTAAGGTAAAAAATAAATTTAAGATAAAAAAAAGGCTTAAATGCACTTTTGGTCCCCATAGTTTAATTTTTCTAAACTATTGACCCCCCTTTAAAAAAATCCAGCTTTTAGGTCCCTTGTTTTAAGTTTTTTTGGGATAATTTTGGTCCCCTCTCATATTTTGGTTATGTGGCATTGTAAACGCTGATGTGGCATGAGGTATGTTGCTCATAGCTGGTAATAATTTGCCATGTCATTAATTAAAACATTTTTAATGAAAGTTTAATATTTAAAAACATTTTTAATAAAAGAATATTAAAAGACAAGTTTATAAGTACTAATGTTTATTTCAAAACGTGTTCTTCCCCAAATCATTTCTCTGAACGCTCTTAACCCTAGTTTTCATATTTTCCCCAAATCGTTTTTTCAATCCTCAAATCAAAATCAGAAGTGAATCCCCAGAACGTTGTTGAATCCTCAAATCCAAATCTCGTGCGTGCTTTTTCTTGCAATCTTCCATGGAGAATCCCAATCACGGTTCCAGTTCCGAGAAGACAAAAGGAGTAAAATTTTGTCTCAGGTACGTCTCGTGTCCCCCACGATACTTGTTTGGTTAGTTTAATGTTAATGGTGGTCCCCTAATATTTTAGGGTTTCTTTTGTTGTATTATAATGTACAAGGGGACCCCCAATGTTTTAGGGTTTGCATTCTGTGTGTTCTGTTTTAGGGTTTAATGTTAATGGGGACCCACGATACTTGTTTGTTCATTTTTAATGTGTGGTTTGTGGTCCCATTCTGACTTTTATGTAGTCTTTGATATAAAACAGGCCAACCAAGTGTCACGCAATTAGGTTTAGGATTCATCATGGAGGTGATTTAGTTGATACTCCTGTAAGACTGTATATTGGTGGGGTTGTGTCAGAAATGAACTGGAAGTTTGATGTTGATTATCTTTCCTACATGGAATTGTTGGCACTGATTAAGAAAGAGGGATATGTGGACATTAAGTTTATCTGGTATTTGAACCCTAGGAAAAGCTTTAGTCTTGGGCTTAGACCACTTAATTCTGACAAGGATGTGTTGCAAATGATAAAGGAGGTTGAGGGCTGTGAACTTGTAGATCTCTATGTTGAACATAGTGTTAGTCTACCTGACATTGTAGAAGAGACAGATGTAGGACATGAAATATTTTCTGATGATGATGTTGTTGAGGTAAATGTTGAAGAGGGTAGGGATAAGACTGCTGAGGGGAATGATGAAGAGTGTGGGTAGAAGGTTTCTGATGGTGAAGAGGGTGTGGACAAGGATGAAGAGGGTGAGGAGAAGGTTTCTGATGTGAATGGTGGAGAGGAGGTGGACAATGTTGAAGAGGGTGGGGAGAATGTATGTGATGTGAATGGTGAAGAGGAAGGTGGGGTTGGCAATCAAGTGGATGATGAAATAGATGCTTGATAAGTGCAAAGTGTACCTATTTTTGTAAATAAGTTTTGTTGCACTTATCATTACTTTGTGTTAAAATTGGTTGAATAAACCCCACTTTATGTGTAAATATGATTACTTTACGTTTTCGTGTGTATATTGCGTTTTCTTGTATATATCGTTGAGTTTAATTGATTTTGGCTCATTTTTGTAGGTAACCAATAAAGGCTATTTTGCCATTGTTTTGAAGAGCATTGAATAAGCTTTCCAACGCTTCCGACCGTGCGCAAATCGGAGCTACGGTGCAGAAGATGTGGTCAAATAAGGGACTGGTTTTCTGTCATGTTCGCCTAGCAAGTGTGACAGCGAAAGTTCGCTTAGCGAAGGCTGGCGAAGGTCCCAGCGAAGGAGGCCAGAAAGTGGCAGAGGAGAAAGAGACCAAAGTTTGCTTCGCGAACTTCCAAGCGAGCATTCGCTAGGCAAATAAAACGTTCGCTTAGCGAACTTCTGAAGAAAGCAAGGGGCGGTTTAACTATTCAGAGGCACTTTAAGTGCCATTTTCGTGCATTCGCCTAGCGAATGATCTGTTCGCCTAGTGAGCAGTGCAGAATTTGAAATGTATATAATTCATTTTAGTCACTTTTTATGTTATGGTTTTGGGGATTCTTGTTCCTAATTCCATCAAACTTCATTTTTCATTGGAGAGCTTAGAAAACAACTGTGGAGCATGCATACGGATGAACCGGGGTGGATTGATCATCGACCGGCTCTGACAAACCGCGAGATGTTTGGTTCATTTCTCTTTTTCTTTGTGTTTTCTTCATTTGTTGGGTATCATGTATATTTGTCGCCCTTGCCGTTGTATAAAACTTGCTTTACAAATCTCTATTGGTGATTGTCTCTAATTTTTGCTTTATGCGCGGGGTTTGGGTTGCGTTAGACATAACCTTCGCGAACTTCGATTAGGGATGATTATCTGTTAGTTTCTGGACTCTAGAGATAGATTTAGGAGCTAACAATCTTCAATAGGCGTCGAAGCTAAATGCCTTCCGTGTTTCGAGGCTTCGCTCGCGAGAGTGACAAAGAGAGTGACACGGTTGTTATCTCAACTTTGCGTTAGACATAACCTGTGTTGTGAGCGATGCTGGGTGATATTGAGGAGTATTGTAGGAGGAGTATAACTGGTCGGTAAGTTTAAGTTTGTGAGGAGTCGATGTTGTGCGCGCCTGATAAGTTTCTTGTCTCTGAAGAATGAATATCTTTCTATGTTTTAATGTTTACTTTTTTTGTTTTCTTGTTTGAAACCATTCAAAACCAAACTCATAAACGTGAGAGATTGTCGAACGGGATTCTTTCCCTCGAACCGATCTCTGTGGACACGACATAAATCCCGGAGGGGATTCTTCCAAAAATAAATATTTTTGCTTGCTTGCCGTTATTCTGCAATCAACAAAATGACGCCGTTGTCGGGGATCGGTTTTGATATTGAATCGCATTGCGATAGTTTCTTTGTTTTTTAGTTTTGTATATATCGTATATATTGTCTATTTCCCTTATGTTTGTTCAAGTGTTGTATATATTTTGTTCCCGTAACGTTTGTTTAAGTGTTTGGTTAGGGCACTTGCTTTTGGTTTGCGCGGTGAGGCATCACTATGGCATGAAGGAAGGAAGTTACTAGCTAAGCATTGTAAAGGCGTCGAGCTTACGACGTAAAACAAGCATGGTGTATTCTTTTCTTGTGTTGTTGTTTAGTTTAGGTAGTGTGGTGAGTATTCATTAAACAAGTTGTACTCGGATTTTTCGTAAAATTCTCAAATCTTCACTTTACAACTTGTTTAATGAATTTTCTACCGATTTTTCAGTTTGTTAATATTAATAGCTTTCACGTTTATCAATGAGCTTGTTTTGAATAGCTTGAGGAAATTTGGTGCTTTTCCAAGTTTGGTCGTTTCAACTTGCGGATGTATGGTAATGATCTTGTTAAGTTTTGTACACGTCCGAGGTATGTATTTATCGCTTTCTATACTTTAGCATATTCATGATACTTAGGCATTTTACAAACTTCCATGCCATTCATTCTTTTGTATACTTGTTCTTGTGTGAATCACTTTAGTTCCCAACCTTTTTGTGAGGAAGTCGTCTATTGTTCATATATGCACGGAGTACCAACATTTTTGTTTAACTGGATTTTATTATGTTGAATCTTTTGTTTGTGTTGTTTATAAGAATGCATGAAAATGATCAAGGCATTTTCTTTCATTTTGAGCACAACTACATTAGCCAAATAGTCAATTCACCTTGTGAGTGTGTGAGAATTCGTAACCCCTTTGAGCTTTTTGATCCATGTTTTTATTTGAACTTAATGCTTGTCGATGAGTATTTAGTTCACTTATTTTTTATGGATTTTGTTTTTTCTTGGACCTCAACTATGTGTTGTTGTATGGATTTTTTCCTTGCCTTAGAAAGTAGGGAGTATTCACATGATGATGTGGTTGAATTCAAGTTGGGGAGAGAATGATTGTGTACTCATTAGTTGTTTTCTATGAGGATGAAAAAGAAAAGAAAAACGAGAAAAATATGAAAAAGAAAAAAAAAGTGAAAAAGAAAGAAATAGAAAATCCTTGAAAAAGGAAACAAAAAGAGTTTCAAAAATTGTGCTAAATAAGTAGTGTTGTTGTGTAACACTTGGGTTTGTGGAGGAAGTTGGTTGAAATTTTATGTTTGGATCTTTGTGAGTTTTCACTCCCTTAGGTTTAGGCCAGTTTTTGTTTCAATTACCTTTATAAATTGCCCCTTGTTTGTTTACCCGACCACGTTACAACCTTGAAAGTCCTTGTGATTCTTGCCTTTGTATGTTCAATATGAATTTGTGGATGTATGCATAATTTAGTCTTTTGTTTGCATGAGTGTTGTGTGAGTGTAAAGTACCTTATTGTGTGTTTTTCATCTACCGATGATTGTTTTTACTAGGTGTGATTCACTTTGGAACTTGTGTTGTTTTAGGATGTTTGGCATGATTTTTGTATTTTGCGTTTGTTTCGTGACTATGCTGTCGTCGTAGCCAGTGGTAAGTATTTACTTTTTGTGTGTATCGTTTTCATTTGAACCATTCATTCGTTTTCGTTTTCAAAACCTGCTGATTCGGCATTCTTTGGATATCGCTTTTGTGTTTTCAAGTTTGTTTGATTCTTGTTTGAGGACAAACAATTATGTAGTTGGGGTGAGTTTGATAAGTGCAAAGTGTACCTATTTTTGTAAATAAGTTTTGTTGCACTTACGTTACTTTGTGTTAAAATTGGTTGAATAAACCCACTTTATGTGTAAATACGTTTACTTTACGTTTTCGTGTGTATATTGCGTTTTCTTGTATATATCGTTGAGTTTAATTGATTTTGGCTCATTTTTGTAGGTAACCAATAAAGGCTATTTTTCCATTGTTTTGAAGAGCATTGAATAAGCTTTCCAGCGCTTCTGACCGTGCGCAAATCGGAGCTACGGTGCAGAAGTTGTGGTCAAATAAGGGACTGGTTTTCTGTCATGTTCGCCTAGCGAGTGTGACAGCGAATGTTCGCTTAGCGAAGGCTGGCGAAGGTCCCAGTGAAGGAGGCCAGAAAGTGGCAGAGGAGAAAGAGACCAAAGTTCGCTTCGCAAACTTCCTAGCGAGCATTCGCTAGGCGAATAAAACGTTCGCTTAGCGAACTTCTAAAGAAAGCAAGGGGCGGTTTAACTATTCAGAGGCACTTTAAGTGCCATTTTCGTGCATTCGCCTAGCGAATGATCTGTTCGCCTAGCGAGCAGTGCAGAATTTGAAATGTATATAATTCATTTTAGTCACTTTTTATGTTATGGTTTTGGGGATTCTTGTTCCTAATTCCATCAAACTTCATTTTTCATTGGAGAGCTTAGAAAACAACTGTGGATCATGCATACGGATGAACCGGGGTGGATTGATCGTCGACCGGCTCTGACAAACCGTGAGATGTTTGGTTCATTTCTATTTTTTTGTGTTTTCTTCATTTGTTGGGTTGTGTATATGTATTTGCTGTAAACTCATGTATATTTGTCGCCCTTGGTGTTGTATAAAACTTGCTTTACAAATCTCTATTGGTGATTGTCTCTAATTTTTGCTTTATGCGCAGGGTTTGGGTTGCGTTAGACATAACCTTCGCGAACTTCGATTAGGGATGATTATCTGTTAGTTTCTGGACTCTAGAGATAGATTTAGGAGCTAACAATCTTCAATAGGCGTCGAAGCTAAATGTCTTCCGTGTTTCGAGGCTTCGCTCGCGAGAGTGACGAAGAGAGTGACACGGTTGTTATCTCAACTTTGCGTTAGACATAACCTATGTTGTGAGCGATGCTGGGTGATATTGAGGAGTATTGTAGGTGGAGTATAACTGGTCGGTAAGTTTAAGTTTGTGAGGAGTCGATTATGTGCGCGCCTGATAAGTTTCTTGTCTCTGAAGAATGAATATCTTTCTATGTTTTAATGTTTACTTTTTTTGTTTTCTTGTTTGAAACCATTCAAAACCAAACTCATAAACGTGAGAGATTGTCGAACGGCATTCTTTCCCTCGAACCGATCTCTGTGGACACGACATAAATCCCGGAGGGAATTCTTTCGAAAATAAATATTTTTGCTTGCTTGCCGCTATTCTGCAATCAACAATGCTGTAATGGATGATGAAATGGAGGATAAAGTGGAGGATAAAGTGGCTAGTGATCATGAGTTAGATTGGACAAGTGTTTTACCTAATGACAATGTTAACTCAAATGTTAAGGACTTTGACATTGGGGAGGATTCTGACCAACTGCACACCCCAAATGAAAGTGAAGATGATGAGGAATGTGAAAGTTTCCCTGCTTATAAATTTGGTGAGGGAACAAAGTTTGAGCTAGGGATGAGATTTAACACTAAGGAGTTGGTGAAGGAGGCTATAGAGGAGTATGCCATGATGGAGAAAAAGAATTTCTACCTACATAAGAATGATGGAAAGAGAATGGTTGTTAAGTGTATCACTGATTGTAAATTCTATATGAGAATAGGAAGGAGGGTTGGTAACAGTATTGGCAGGTAGTGTTCTTGTATGATGAGCATACATGTCATAGAACTGCTCAAAATAGACAGGCTAAGACTGAATGGCTGGGGAAGCAGTTTAGCCATATATTAAGGCATAGTCCCGATTTGAAACCAGCTAGTTTAGGGATGGAAATAATCAAATATTTCCTATAGCTTATGCTACTGTGGAGGCAGAAACAAACTACTCTTGGGAGTGGTTTCTAAATTTGCTACTTGATGACTTGTAAGGAAAAAATCAAAGGGCATATGCTTTCATATTTGATCAACAAAAGGTAAATGATACTTAATTAATTTCCATACTTTAACTGCCTGTTGACTTAATCTAATATGATCTTCAATTGTAAACTGCAGGGTCTTGTTCCAGCTGTTCATGGTTTGAGTGAGTATGTGGAACAAAGGCTATGTGTCAAGCATTTGTATGGCAATTGGAAAAAAAAGTATTCTGGGATGGAATTGAAGGAAGAATTATGGAGTGCTGCAAGGGTAACCACTGTTCAGGGGTGGGAGAGGGCAATGTTGAGGATAAAAGGATTGAATGATGCTGCTTGGGAGGAATAAGAGATTAGCTGAAAGATGGACTCCAACTTGGCATGGTGATGATGAAATGGCAATATTTGGTGTAACTAATGGTATAGAAACATATTGTGTGAACCTTAGGGAAAGAACATGTGCTTGTAGGAAATGGAACCTGACAGGTATCCCTTGTAGTCATGCAATATCGTGCATGTGGCATAACAAAACACAACCAGAATAATTCACTTCTGATTATTATAGGTATGGAATGCTACTTTGTATTATTGGTCTTGTTGCTACTTGTGTTATAGTTCTGATTTTTGTGTTTTATATGTGCAGGAAACATACTTTTCAAAAGACCTACTCACATATCATATTCCCAACTAATGGACCCCAGCTCTGGCCCGTGAATGATGCACTAGTAATCAATCCCCCTGTGATGAGAAGGGCAGTTGGACGCCCCAAGAAGATGAGAAACAAAACAAATGATGAACCCAAAAATCCACATGTCTTGCCAAGGAAGCTTCAAACTGTCACATGTAAGAAATGTGGATCCATGGGCCATAACATGAGGACATGCAAGGGGAATAAAGCAGCTTATAGGGTCATGCCTAAGGGAGGGAACAAAAAGCAGAAAATTCAGGATAAGGAAAAGAAAGGTGCAAAGGGAAAGAAGCAAAAGAAACGTGCAAAGGGAAAGAAGCAAAAGAAGGTTGCAAAGGATGCAAAGGAGTCAACTCAGGAGATTGGTTCATGCTCTCAAGCTCCACAGCCTACCAAAGAATAGGAATATCTAGATTTAGTGTCATTATGTAACTGTCATGAAATATACTGTCATTTTGGATTTGGTGTCTACATTTAGTGCTATTATGTAACTGTCATGACATATGCTGTCATTTAGGATTTGGTGTTTGATGTTTGGATTTGGTGTTTGTTTTTTATGTTTGTATTATAAATCCATTATGTAATATGAATGTTGATATTTTGAGTAATGGTATATTTTGAGTAATGGTACATTTGATTTTTATGCATTTTGTGTCAAGAAACAACATGACAGGTCTCATATAAATATGGTACAAATGAATAGAAATTATGGTACCAACATCATTACAGGTCTGATACACATGTGATACCAATCTGGTACATTTGATTTTTATGCACTTTGTGTCAAGAAACTTCATTACAGGTCTGATACAAATATGGTACAAATTATAGGTATGTTATTGCAAAGCTTTGTAGGTCTGCTTTGTGCAACCAAAAATTATAGGTCTATTTAAAATTATAGGTCTGTTATGCAACCAAAGGTCTGTACTGATATTAGCATGTGCTTAAAGTTATAGGTCTGTTTAAAATTATAGGTATGTTATTGCTGTACTGATATTAGCATGTGCTTAAAGTTATAGGTCTGTTATGCAACCAAACATAATGCTATTGACATTAAAATGCTATCAACTCAACAATTTCATTAGAACAACTTACAAACTTAAATAACACATTACAAACTTAAATAACACATTACAAACTAATTTCATACCTAACACTAAAGAACAACTTATCAGACCATACACTTATCAGACCTAACACTAAAGAACAACCAAGAACAACTTACAAACTAATTTCATACATTTGTTAAAACCAACCCAATTAACAACACTAATGTTATTCCTATAGTCAACTTGTTCATCTTCTTCAAAAATTTGATCTCCAACTTCAATTGAACTTCTCTAACAACAACTTCATTCAACTTAACATTTTCTTGGTTCAACTTTTGATGCATTGAAGATATACCTTCCTTGGCTCGTTGCGACATTTTTTCATCAAACCAAATAAAATGCGAACATCTCTTGTATCCCTGATTCTGGACATGAAGATGAAGAAATTAGGGATTTCATTCATGTTACTACAAAATAGGGATTTCTAGGAAAAAGTATTTTACAACTAACCTTGTACATCCCGCAGCCAAAAAACCGTCTTCCTGGGTTTTGCTCCGTCCAAGCCGTCATCAATGGAGAGTGAATACCACACTTGCATTCAACATGATTCGCAGGAGAAACACTGCGATTGCTTGAAGCTGAATACCCAGACATTGTCGTGAGGCTTGGTTCTTGAGGATTGAGGATTGAAAAAAATGAATTGGGGAAGATTTTGAAATCTAGGGTTCTTAGACACGATTGAGGAAGAACATGAAAACAATTACGTATTTATAAACTTATTTCTTTTAATTCTTTTATTAAAATTATTTTTTAATATTAAAAATTCATTAAATATGTTTTAATTAATGACATGACAATTTATTTTCAGCTATGAACAACATACCCCATGCCACATCAGCGTTTACAATGCCACATAACCAAATTATGAGAAGGGACCAAAAAAATTCCAAAAAAACTCAAAATAAGGGACCTAAAAGCTGAGTTTTTTTAAAGGGGGATCAACAGTTTAGAAAAATGATACTATAGGGACCAAAAGTGCATTTAAGCCTAAAAAAAATAATGGTGATGGTCACGTGAAAGTACTAGCGAATTGTGTGTCTCAAGACTAAATTGATGGGATGCTATATATACATTTAATTGAAATACATAAAATTTTGATCGGTGATGGTTTTAATTTGATGGAATTTTTGGATCAGATTTCGACCGGTCATATCCATTCTAAACTGAATAAAGCACCTTGTAAACCCACGGGTTCAGAATAAACAATCCGAAGAGTTGATTTTTTCAGCAGATGAATCGGGTTCGGTCGGACCTCAATTTTTTGTCCACCCCTAGTTTTTTGGTGACAAAGAAAAACTACACCAAAACCGATTCACAAAAATCAACGTACCCAACAAACCTGAAGAAACTGATTCTTAGACAAAATTTTGAACTAATTTATTGTCAGATAGCTGCCCCACATGGCCAAAAATAACCCAGAACCACATGACTAAATTTTTAACTCTTTTACAAAAATATACTCCCTCCGTCTCACAATAGGTGTTCTCTTTCATTTTTTTATTTGTCTCAAATTATTTGTCCCTTTAGAATACCAATGTAATATTTATTATTTATTTCCATTAACTTACCCTTATTTATTGTATTTTAATTCAT
The DNA here is from genome assembly GCA_022829125.1 of Lathyrus tuberosus. Taxonomy (NCBI): domain Eukaryota; kingdom Viridiplantae; phylum Streptophyta; class Magnoliopsida; order Fabales; family Fabaceae; genus Lathyrus; species Lathyrus tuberosus. The sequence continues at coordinate 690,366 of JALAZF010000808.1, read as the reverse complement.
TTAACTACTCCACTATCTATTATTAATAAGGTTATTTTAGTAAATGACACTCGTTTTATCATTGAAGCCAACACAATTAATCATTATCTTAAAAAGTATGAAAATCTCATAGAGGACACCTATTATGAGACGGAGGGAGTATTAACTAATATTCTTCAATTGTTATTGGCCCAACATACCAAGCAAAGCACTTGAACATGCATGGTGAAGCTTTAATTAGATGCTGCAAGACACTCCTCTATTTATAATCTATTTTTCCTTCAACAAATTCATTACAAACCGATGTGGGACATTAAAAGTGTAATAACCACTTACTCTTTGTATTCACACTTATTAAAAAAAACTCAAGTGATTTTCTTTATCATTTATTTTTTTTACTTAATAATTTTTTAATTACAACCTATATATTATTATATTTTTCATACCACGAACCGAAATGACGTACTACGAACCAAAATAACGAACCACGAACCGAAATAACGTACCGACTATGTATACCTCCCACATACCGAATTTTTTGAGAGTTGCGTACCGCATACCCGAATTCATACCACGTACCTGAGCGAATTGCGAATTATGTGATTATGCTCTAACCAGAGATATGCTCTAACCAGAGCCACGGCAGCAATACTACACGACGAACACCTAAAACACTTTAAATAAAATACAGACAATGCTAAGAGATATGCGACTGCAAACACTCTTAGGCTGCTGGTTGGAATTTATACTTATTTTAGGTTTTAGAGGTGTGTTAGTTTAGACTTTTTCTTCTCACAAATACAATCGTCTCACAAAAGCAAACAAATTACTAATATTATAACACAGACATCCTTTAAATAAATTAAAACCACTTTTACCGGTTCTAAAATAAAGAAAATTCGAGTCACATTCCATGTACTTTTACACACTATTGTAAAAACAAGGACAAGTCAGTGGCTACAAAGCACTATGTGTATATGTGACTATGACACACTATTGTCCAGTAAGCATGAAATTTTATAAGTGGTTTAATAGAACATTTTAATTAATTGTATGTGACTAGAACACTAAATATAAATTTTTTTTACACTAAATATAAATTGTTTTAAAATTTAGAATGAATGTAATTATAATTTATTTAAAATTTATGGCCTCAATTAAAATAAATTTAATTTAAATTTAAATTAAATATTTCTAAAAATTTTAGATTTTATATTAGAAATTATTTTAGTTTACTGATTTATTTAAAACCATACTTATAAAACTACATAATTAAAATATTTTTTTTTTGTGTGTGATAAATTAAAAACATATCTAACTATTAATAGAGACTAACATGATCTAACATGATTTAGTTTTACCCTTACCAACAACAATATTAAAATTTTTTACTTATGAAACAATATTTAAATATTTTTTAAACTAATTTAGTAAGTTTACTACTTCATTGCATAAAATATAAACGTAAGTTATTTGAAGACAAATAACATAAATTTGATGAGTGATTAAATGAAACTTAAATTTTATTTTTTAAAGGAAATGCATGTTTTGGTGAGTATAAGTTAAAGTTGATTTTGTTAAAATTGTATTTTAAATTATGTTTTTTTCTAAAATTAAATTATGTTAAAATGTCAGATAAAATTTTAAAGAATGTGTTTTGACAATTTTTTACATTTTCTTTACGGATGTAAAACCATTAGAAACGATGGAGAATGATAATATAATTATTTTCATCTAAACATTGCATTTGAATTGGAGTTAGAGTTGGTGCATTATTAAAGTAAAGTAAATTCCAACTTATATGGCAAAACATGTTTTAAATGATTTAAGTTTACTTTTTCTATTTTCGGACCACACTATTGAGAGAATCAATGCTTTTTGTCTTTTGGATTTTAGAACAATAAATAAATTAAAAAAACTAAAAATAATTTAAAAGATAATTGAAAAAAAAAACTATTACATGTAAAAAAACAACTATAAAATATTTTTGAAAAACGTACAACCCAACATAAAAAAAAAAAAAAAAAAAAAAAAAAAAAAAAAAAATATATATATATATATATATATATATATATATATATATATATATATATATATATATATATATATATATATAAAGATTAATCTATGATTTATATTATTCCTTTTCTCTCTTTTTAATACACAAGTTACTAAGACTTGTGATCTAAATATAAATTGTTATTTTTTTACACTAAATATAAATTTTTTTTACACTAAATATAAATTGTTTTAAAATTTAGAATGAATGTAATTATAATTTATTAAAATTTATGGCCTCAATTAAAATAAATTTAATTTTAATTAAATATTTCTAAAAATTTTAGATTATATATTAGAAATTATTTTAGTTTACTGATTTATTTAAAACCATATTTATAAAAATACATAATTAAAATATTTTTTTTTGTGTGTGTGATAAATTAAAAATATATCTAACTATTTAGAGAGACTAACATTTTTTTTAATAGTCAAAAATATATTCATCAGGATACTTATGGTGTATCCAAACCTATAACAATAAAATCACCAACTCAATTCCACATGAAACCTACAAAAATTCACATGAAAAGTTGGTCCTTTTATAGTAATTACAAGTATACCGCCCGTTAATCCGTTTTCCTAGCCACCACCAAATGAACAAAATGGTTCTATATTCTACCAATTCATAATTCCATACTTCTCTATTAAAGACAATTATATTCCTTGTTATCCATAAACTTCATCCTATAGACAACCATAGACCAACCACATTTTTGATTGCGACCTTCTTTGCCATCAATGCCTGAATCCAGTGCTGTAAATGTGACAATACCGTTTCCTGCGATTCCATCTGTATTGCCAACCATCTCCCTATAAAGCCCCAGATTTTCAACGAAAAATTACAGGAATATAAGAGATGAAAGGCATTCTCTTCCACCCTTTGACAGAATGGGCATAACAAATCCTCCCGTGTCGATAACATTTGACGTTTATGCAAATTATCTCGCGTTGATAGTCTGTCCCGAAATAACCTCCATCCAAACATCTGCACTTTCGGGTGAGCTGAGGATATCCACACCAAGTTACAAGCATCCCTTAAGTTATTGTCTACAGCCTGCGAATTATATGTTTTCGACAGTAAATCATATCTTGATCTAACCGTGTATTCTGTTTCCTCTCCAACCTCCCAGACAACGTTATCTGCGCCTGCCAATTTTATGGGTCTATCTGGCAGCATACCCCTTAACTCTTCGATTTCCTGATTGTTGTTAGAGAGACTAGCATGATCTAACATGATTTAGGTTTACCCTTACCAACGACAATATTAAACTTTTTTACTTATGAAACAATATTTAAATATTTTTTAAACTAATTTAGTAATTTTACTACTTCATTAAGTAAAATATAAACATAAGTTATTTGAAGACAAATAACATAAATTTGACGAGTGATTAAATGAAATTTAAAATTTATTTTTTTAAAGGAAATGCGTGTTTTGGTGAGTATAAGTTAAAGTTGATTTTGTTAAAATTGTATTTTGAATTATCTTTTTTTTTTCTAAAATCAAATTATGTTAAAGTGTCAGATAAAGTTTAAAAAAACGTGTTTTGACAATTTTTTACACCTTTTTTTACGGATGTAAAACCATTTGAAACGATGGAGAATGATAATATAATTATTTTCATCTAAACATTGCATTTGAATTGGAGTTAGAGTTGGTGCATTATTAAAATAAAGTAAATTCCAACTTAAATAATTTAAATAATTTAAATTTACTTTTTCTATTTTCCGACCACACTATTAAGAGAATCAATGCTTTTTGTCTTTTGGATTTTAGAACAATAAATAAATTTTAAAAAACTAAAAATAATTTAAAAGATAATTGGGAAAAAAAACTATTCCAAGTAAAAAAACAACTATAAAATATTTTAGAAAAACATACAACTCATCCTAAAAAACATGACGAAACTAATATATATATATATATATATATATATATATATATATATATATATATATATATATAACCCAAAAAGATTAATCTACTAAAGATTTATATTATTCCTTTTCTCTCTTTTTCCCTATTTTACATCACTTTCTTTTTGTTGCTGCGTCACATACAACACAAAATGATCACTTTCTTTTTTTTTGTATTTTAGTTTCTTTATGTTTTTTAGTTTGGATTGTATGTTTATCTAAAACATTTTTATATTTTAATTTTTTTTATATTTTCCGATTTGAAACATTTATAATCGAATAGGGAGAGAAATTGCTATCAATCAAATAATTTTTTTGGTTTGGAAATGGGGTAATTGTTGGAGGACTTCTAAATCCAACTCTTCTTTTTACGATTTTTGTTTAAATCCCTTATAGATTGTAGGTTGAGTTGGTGGGGAAATCTTCCCTCTATTTTTTTGGAAGGATTGGAATACTCCTAGTATTTTCTTTTAATTCAATTGGCTTTTAAAAAAAAAAAAATCAGATAATTTTTTTGGAAAAGGCAAAATATATGGCCAAACCTACTTCATAGAAAAACTAAGCACAACAGAGTACTTCCAAAAAGAACTCGGAGAAAATCAATAACAAAAACCCACTCTAGTTCGCCACCACAGACACAACAAGCTTCTTGGAGGCCATAACAATAGTTGAGATAACAATTAAAATATTTGGTTTAATAAATGCCAGTGAGATAGATAAAATGAGCTTTTAATCTAGGCCATCAATTTTGATCCAATGACTCATATGTATTTTTCTCACTCTCACCTAAGATTAACTATTCTCAATATATATATATATATAAGAGAATCAACTTATTTTAAAAATATATTTTTTAACTTACTTCAAATCATATCATTTAAATTGAATTTAATCTAATGGATAAGTAACATTTTACTTAATTAATCATTAAATTAAATTTATATTAAAGACTATAATTTAGAATACGTAAAAAAGGTTTTTTTTTTTTGGAAATTTTTTTTTTATTAAATTCCAAAAAAAACACAAAACACCACAAGGCGGTCTAGGACCCGGCCAAAACAACAAAACAAGAAAACAAATAAACTTAAGGCATAAGAAGAATACTAATGTGGTCTCTAAGCTTAGGCCTATTCCAACATCTATGAACAATGGTGTCCACTATCTTAGCACCAATGTAATTGTCTTTAACTTTATCTCCAAAACACACTTGATTACGGTAACTCCAAACTTCGTATATCGTTTCCGTAAAGGCACACTTGAGAATTTTACTTTTATACTTTCCACCTTTACAATTAGCCAAGACCCAATCCAACTCATCTTTCCAAGTAAGGGGGACATGATCAATTTGGAGTCAATTTAAGACAAATTGTCAAATTTCTTTCAGCTCAAGACATTCAAAATAGAGGTGAGGGAGGAATTCATCTTCAGAACAGAAACAACACTTAGAGACCTCCAAAAAAACCAAACTTACAAAGTTTATCCTTAGTAGCCATCCTACCATTACACGCAAGCCAAAGAGTAACAATTGCTCGAGGCCTAGCGGGGTTGTCGAGCCAAATTTTCCTCCAATTCACTTTTGCCACATTTTGATAGATTATATTATAACACTCTCTAGTGTTCACTTTCCCTTTCTGCAATAAAGCATTCCAATCTTGATTGTCTCGAATTCTCTCTCTTTGTTTGAAGATGGCTTTGCAAATCCAGGACCAGTTTGATTTCACAACCACTATCATGATCTCATCCCTCTTCATATAGTAAGTATGGATCCATTTAATCCATAAGCTGTCTCTTTTACCACTTAAGTTCCAAAGTAATTTTAACAAGCTAGCACACTTCCACTCCTCAAAGTTCACTATGTTAAGACCTCCCTGGTTTTTTTTCTTACAGACATTATTCCAAGAGATGGGAGACTTCTTAGAAACATAATCTTTCCCTGTCCAAATAAATGATCTACTTACTGCTTCTACTTTTCTGATAATTTTCCTAGGCAAAGGTATAACATGTAACCAAAAGTTTAAAACAGCAAAAATAGTACTCTTTACCAACATAATCCTACCAGCCATACTAAGAAGATGAGAGCTCCAGTGGTGGATTATCCCCATAATTTTCTCAACTAGAATATTACACTCTGACACAGACAACTTTTTACTTGAGAGAGGAATGCCCAGATACCTGAATGGAAATTTGCCCTCTTTAAAACAACATCAATATATATAATCTTAAAAACAATTAAAACACATTTTGGTAATCACAGAAATAAATGTTGATCTAAATTATTTAAACAACATCAATCAATCATAATCACATATTTACATTAACAAAATTAAATATAAATTAATTTATGTTATTTAAACAACATCAATAAATTATAATCATATATTTAAATGAATATTTAAATTTTATTTTAAATTGAAAAAAATATTATTTTGTTGGAGATATTTATGGAACAGATAATATCCAACAAATTTTGCATTAGTTCTGAACGAAATTAAAAATATTATCCAAGGAGAAAAATTCATAGTTATTATGCTATATAAGGAGCTCAGAACCTACATTGGAAGCAAGCAATATATTAAAGGTTTTAGAGTGCTAGGGTTTATTATGAGTCTTTGTTATTGTTGTATGTACACCTTTATATTTCAGTTACTTGACATAGAAGGTTTGTCTAGAGTTGAGTGGTAATAATCAACAATGATTATTGAGTTGAAATCTCTAATCACAGGTTGTGTGATTGAAAAGAAAGTGAGTAGGTTCTCATGTTTAGAGGGAGCTCTAAATACAAAGTCATTGGGTAGAGTTAGGAAGAAGCATTGAGCAACATATAGTTTGTTGTTTCTTGTAAGACTAATTGTACTAAACTACTAATAGTGAATTCCCTTTCTTGGGTTATGGACTCAGCCCCCAAGATGTAGGTGTGGTTTCACCGAACTGGGTAAACAACTATCATGTTGTTTACTATTTTTCTGTTTCATCGTCTAGTATTTTCTATTGGGGTGTTTCTGGTTTAACCCGCCGAACCTGTTGTTAAAGTGTCACGTTCGACATCTATCCATATAGGAACGTAATTTCAATTGACATCATAGCAGACACCCTAGCCTGTTGGGTGAGATCCAGGGAAGATAAGTTCTTTTCGAATAGACAATTTAAAAGATGAAGGATAAGTCAACAAACCACCAGTCTTAGATGACACCAATTATGATTATTGGAAGACAATAATAGTGGTCTTTCTCAAAGTTATGGGCAACAAAGTATGGAAACTTGTGATAAATGGATGGAAACATCCAGTAATCACTTCTAAAGACGGAACTATGAGCTTAAAACCAGAAGCTGAATGGACTGATGCTGAAGATGAGAAAGCTCTTGGAAACTCCAAGGCTTTGAATGATATCTTCAATGGTGTGAATAAGAACATGTTCAGATTGATCAATACATGCTCATAAGCTAAGGAAGCTTGGGAGATTCTCAAAACAGCGCATGAAGGCACACACAAAGTTCGTATGTCCATGTTGCAACTTCTTACAACTACGTTTGAGAATTTGAGGATGAATGAAGATGGATCTATCTGTCAATTCCACATTAGATTGTGTGATATTTCCAACACTTCCATCTACCTTGAAATTTTTATTAGTGCCTTCGCCTTTTATTCCAAGATTAAAGAACGTTCTTCGATAAGTGAAAGTGTTGAATGGGCACGAGAACATGATTTCTTTTTTCACAACATCAAGAGTTAAAGGGTTAAGTCTCCTTTGGGGCTGCGTCACTACTTTTGTTCCATCTTCAATTAAGACCCTATGCTTACTCATGGATGGGCTAAAATCACGAGTGTCCACCAAGGTCCATCTAATTCCCTTCTTATGTTCCTGCAATAATTTTTCTTCCTACTCAAATTGAAGCTTTGATGAGTAATATAAATCCTCAGGAAGTGGTTCAGAAGGTGGTTGTTCAATGGAATGTTCGGTTGGAGCAACCGAGATGTCGAGAGCTTCAGATGTATAAACATCTTCATCTACAACTCCATCTGTAGGAAAAATGTCAACCTGTAAGGCAGCCTCAATCTCAGCACAAACAAAACAAAAGTTAGTGTTAGTACAATCATCACGTGAGTAACTATAATCAAAATCAGACAATGATGGAAAATCAGATAAGAACTCAGTATAAGTATCATAAACTAAATCAGAAAGTAGCTAAATATGAAAAACAGAATGTTCTTCCATGGGGTGTTTCATGGCGTAAAAGATGTTAAATTTGGCAATGATATCGCCAAACTCCATGGAAATTGTGCCATTATCAACATCAATTTTTGTCTTCGCCGTTTTCATGAACGGTCTGCCTAGAATGATGGGTGTCTTGTTTGACTTTGTTTCTCCTTCCATGTCCAAAATGTAAAAATCTGAAGGAAAACTCAAGTCATTAACTTGCACAAGTACATCTTCAACTACTCCAGTAGGGCGGGCATTGCTTCTATTTACCAGTTGAATGATTAAACCTGTATATTGCAAATGACCAAGATCAAGATTATTATGAACATAAGTAGGCATAACATTAATGCCCACTCCTAAATCAAGCATGCAATTTTCGAATTTACTATTCCCAATGGTGCAAGGGATAGCAAAAGTTCCCGGATCCTTACACTTTTGTAACATGGCCTGGAAGAGGGTTGAAACATTTTGCTCAAGTGTATCCCTAGATTAAATGAAGGCATAAACATTTCTTTCCATATTCACTCTCTCATTCCCTTTTAATCTCCTATTGTGAGTACATAAGTCCTTAAGAAACTTGGCATACTTTGGAATTTGCTTAATCACATCAAGAAGCGGAATGTTCACCGCCACCTTTTTTAATACATCCAAAATATCTTTGTCTTCCTTGTCAATCTTCTTACTTTTCAGTACTCTATATGGGAAAGGGATCTTAGGTACATACTCTTTTTCTTTTTCAGCCTCAACAACAACAGAAGGAAAGAGAACGAAGAAAGAGAGCTAAAGACTGAGAGTCGTTTGTGTCTTTGTGTTTGTATTGTAAACCATTCTAGTGTGAATTGGTGTATTGAGTTGTAATTGCTCTAAAACTTTTAAGTAAGAGAGTTTCTGTTCTTGATCAAAGTTGTGAAGCAGAATCAAGGTGTGGTTGAATTGTATCACTGAGGTGATTTAGGGAGTGAGTGGTTTCTCATATCTAAGTGGTTTCTTAGGTAGAAGGTTCATTGGGTAGTGATTAAGTTTAGGAGATGTCAACTGGGTTGTTGAGTCTGTAAATTAATACTACTAATAGTGAAATTCCTCCCTGGCTTGGTAGCCCCCAGACGTAGGTAGTTAGACCGAACTGGGTGAACAATTCATTGTGTGTTTCTGTTGTTATTTTACCTTGTCCATTGCAGAGTGTGTTGTTATGACATCACTCGTAACATCACATATCTGGTACCATAATTTCAATTGGTATCAGAGCAGGCATCCTGTCTGACTCTGGGTGAGATCTAGAGAAGTTACTTTCTGGTGTAAAGATGGACAAAGAAGCTGGTGGATTTGTGAATAGACCCCCTATTCTGGATGGCTCTAATTATGATTATTGGAAGCCAAGGATGATTACCTTTTTAAAATCCTTGGACAGCAGGGCTTGGAAGGCTATCATAAAAGAATGGAAAGCACCTATTGTGTTTGAGAAAGGTGATGCTGGGAAAGATAAAGAGGGCACCTCAAAACTGAAGCCTGAAGAAGAATGGACCAAGGAAGGAGATGAGCTAGCCCTTGGTAACTCTAAAGCCCTAAATTCTATTTTCAATGGAGTTGATAAGAACATATTCAGGTTGATCAATACCTGTGAAGTTGCAAAGGAAGCTTGGGACATCTTGAAGACTACTCATGAAGGTTCATCTAGAGTTAAGATGTCAAGACTTCAGCTTCTAACTTCTAAGTTTGAAAGTCTGAAGATGAAAAAAGATGAGACTATTCATGATTTTCACATGAGTATCCTTGAGTTGTCCAATGCCTCGAGTGCTCTTGGAGAGAAGATGACTGAAGAAAAGCTGGTGAGAAAAATTCTTAGATCCCTTCCCAAGAGATATAAGATAAAGGTGACTGCAATTGAGGAAGCTCAAGACATCAGTAAAATGAGGGTTGATGAGCTTATTGGATCTCTTCAAACTTTTGAGCTCGGGCTGAATGAAGAGGAACCTGAAATGAAGTCCAAAAGTATAGCCTTGGCTTCCAGTTCGGAAGAAGCCAAGAAAGGGAAAGAGGATGATTCTCAGGAGGAGCTATCTCAGGCTATTGCCTTGTTGGGAAAACAGTTCCACAAAGTTATGAAGAGGATGAATAGGAGTTATAACCCTAATGTCAAAAACATTGCTTCTGACATCAACAGATTAGGAGAACAAGGGAACAAGTCTAAAGATGATGAAAAGTCCAGCAATGATAAAGGGATACAGTGCTATGAGTGTGAAGGGTATGGACATGTCAAAAAGGAATGTCCTACCTCTCTAAAGAAACAAAAAGGTTTATCAGCTTCTTGGTCTGACAGTGAGAGTGAATCTGAAGAAAATTCAGCTAGACTTGTTAGAACAATGGTTGGGGTGTATGAGTCAGATGATGAGTATTGTGATGATGAGGTTACGTATGATGAACTTGCTGCCACTTATAAAGATCTTTTCATTAGAAGTGAACATGTATGTCTTGAAGGAGAAAAGTTGAAGAAAACCATAATACAGTTAAAAGCTGAAAAGTATGAACTTGAGTCTGAAGTTAGCTTACTGAACTATAAACTGGACTCTATGACCAAAACTATCCGAATGTTGAATAATGGGACTGATGCTCTAGACAACATTCTTAGCATTAGGAAGATGGCCGCAGACAAATGTGGTTTGGGATTCACCAATGATGCAGGTTCAAATGGTGTTATCACCTCCAAACCAGTGATGTTCAAACAGATGTTAAAACATCATGACAGAACTTCATCTAAGAAGAAATACAGGCGCTGGAGATGTCATCATTGTGGAGGTTTTGGACACATTAAGGCTTATTGTTATAAGCTACATGGATATCCACAGAAGGCTCATCAGGTTTATCCCAGACAGAACTGTCACAGAGGAAGGCAGGTTACCACGCCTAAGAAGCAATGGGTCCCTAGAGTTAAAGTTACTAGCTTGATAGCTCACACTTCCTTAAGGGTTTATACCAAAGAAGATTGGTACTTTGACAGTGGGTGTTCAAGGCACATGACTGGAGTTAAGAATCTGTTGGGAGATGTTAAGCCTCATTCTTCAGGCCATGTTACTTTTGGTGATGGGGTCAAAGGAGAGATCAAGGGGATTGGTAAACTGAACTGTGCAGGTGCTCCCAGACTGGATGATGTTCTTCTTGTTAAAGGACTGACAATAAATTTAATTAGCATTAGTCAACTTTGTGATCAAGGTTTCAAAGTAGACTTCACAAAGTCTGAATGCATTGTCAAAGATGATAAAGGAGAAGTCATTATGAAGGGAGCCAGGTCCAAGGACAACTGTTATCTTTGGGTGTCACAAGACTCAAATTCTTCCACTTGTGTCTTTGCTAAAGAAGATGATGTCAAGATCTGGCATCAGAAGTTGGGACATCTTCACCTAAAGGGAATGAAGAGAATCATCTCCACAGAAGCAGTCAGAGGAATTCCCAAACTTAATATTGAGGAAGGAAAGATTTGTGGAGATTGTCAAAAAGGGAAGCAGACAAAGATGTCTCATCCGAAGCTTCAACATGACACCACCTCCAAAGTTTTGGAACTACTTCATATGGACCTAATGGGACCTATGCAGGTTGAAAGTCTAGGTGGAAAGAAATATGCGTATGTAGTTGTGGATGACTATTCATGGTACACCTGGGTGAGCTTCATCAAAGACAAATCAGAGGTGTTTAATGTTTTTAAAGATCTTTGTCAAAGACTCCAAAGAGAAAAGGAGAGTAAGGTTATCAGGATAAGGAGTGACCATGGAAGAGAGTTTGAGAATAACAAGTTTGAAGAATTTTGCTCTGCTGAAGGCATAAGTCATGAGTTTTCATCTCCTATTACTCCTCAGCAAAATGGAGTAGTTGAGAGGAAGAACATAACTATCCAAGAGTCTGCTCGAGCTATGATCCATGCCAAGAAACTTCCCTATCATTTCTGGGCTGAAGCCATGAACACTGCCTGCTACATTCACAACCGAGTTACCCTGAGAAGAGGCACTTCGTCCACACTGTATGAACTATGGAAGGGAAGAAAACCTAATGTTAAATACTTTCATGTTTTTGGAAGCAGATGCCATATTCTGGCAGATAGAGAACAGAGAAGAAAATTGGATTCCAAAAGTGATGAAGGAATATTTTTGGGATACTCTACCAACAGCAGAGCATATAGGGTTTTCAACTCTAGAACCAAGGTGATGAGGGAGTCCATCAATATGGTGATTGATGACAATGATAAGCAAGAAGATGATGATGTCCTAGATGATGTTGGAACATCAGCGGGAGAAGTTGAACCAGAAGCTGAAGACAGAAGTTCAACTCCTACTGTTGCTGCTGCTGAACCTGAGTCTGAGCAACCTCATAAAGTTCCCTCTATTAGAGTGCAGAAGGACCACCCAAAGGAGCTCATTATAGGTGATCCAAATACTGGAGTAAGGACTAGGTCAAGAGATGTTATAGCAAGTTCATGTTTTGTCTCCAAAGTAGAGCCAAAAAATGTCAAGGAAGCTTTGACTGATGAGTTTTGGATAAATACAATGCATGAAGAGCTGGAGCAATTCAAGAGAAATGAAGTGTGGGAGCTTGTACCTAGGCCTGATGGGGTTAATGTGATTGGCACCAAGTGGATCTACAAGAATAAATCTGATGAACAAGGAGTGGTCACCAAAAACAAGGCTAGATTAATTGCTCAGGGATACATGTCTTGGAACATGTCACTATAGATCAACAATTAGCTGATATTTTCACTAAAGCATTAGATGCAAACCAATTTGAAAGTTTAAGAAGTAAATTGGGAATATGCATTTATGAAGATTAAGCTTGCTAGAGAGTGAATTGTGCAGTTGTGAAATTTATTGAATATTATTTCAACTACTGAAGACTACAAGAAGGGAATACATCAAAAGCTGCATCTTAGAGTCTACAAATTGTCCCAACCCCCTGAATCTAGAAAAGATTTCCAGTCCTCATCCCATTCATCATCAGAAGCTTGTTGTTGCACTGGAGGTTTCCTGCTGGTTTTCATCCTTGTCTCAGATATTTTGCCTATTCTTGTTGCTCCTGAAGAAGTTCCAGCTGTTTTGCTATTCCTCTTCAGCAGATCTGGTTGCTTGTCCTCCTGCTTGAGGCTCTTTGCTGCATCTTTGGTGTTCGACTGGCTCATTCTTGGTTGCTGTGTGGTGCTACTCAAAGGAAGAAGGTTGGTTTTATAAGGCAAACAAGGAGCATTGTTTGTATCGCCTGACTAGTCTAGGTGTTGGAACTTGTTTTTGTTTGGGGAAAGCTTGGTGTTTGACTGTGTTAGAACATTGTGTTTGGTGTTTGTCCAATTGTGGCTAAAAGGGGGAGAGTTAGCCTAGCCTTTGTGTAGAGTGTGACCTATCTATCTAATGTCTTGATGTGGTGCATATGTTAAGGGGGAGTGTGCAGGTTGAGAAGTTGAGCAGCTGGTATGCTGTTGAGGGGGAGCTTGCCCTATGCTGGTTCTTATTTTGAGGGGGAGCACCATTGTTGATTGTTGAAAATTGTAGTTGATGAAGATGGTGCTGCAACAGAGTTTTGTGTAAAGTGAAATCTTTATGTATTGAAGATGCTGCTGCTTGAAGTTCAAATTATTCAAAGTTATCCGCTGCTGCTGAAGTCTCTGATGTTGCAGAGATTGTTTTAGCCAAAATTACCCAAAGGGGGAGATTGTTAGTTCTTGGATTGGCTGGAATTTTGGTAAAACAAAGTTGTTCAATGTTGATGTCACATGGGTGATGTCTTGACATTGAGTCTTAACATTGGTTTATGTTAAGTGTTTAACTGGTTGAATGTTGATGTCTGATGTCACATGCGATGTCATGACATCAGATCTGTAGAAGACTAATAACATCAGGCTTAGTGATGTTGTTAGGGTTTGCGTTTTAGCTGGATTTTGGGAGAGCTGTTAGAGTGATTGGATACGGATATCTTGGAGGAGATATTTTCTGTTACAAATAGATTTGATGCAGATTTGTAGGAGTGTTTAAAGGCTGAAGATTAAGAAGATTTTGAGAGAGAAAATCTGTTTTGAAGATTCAGTTTTAAACAACAAATCAGGTCAGATATTGTAGCAGGTCCAAGCCCAATTCAGAGAGCTATATAATGCGCAATAATCCTGAAGGAAAGAGAACGAAGAAAGAGAGCTAAAAACTGAGAGTCGTTTGTGTCTTCGTGTTTGTATTGTAAACCATTCTAGTGTGAATTGGTGTATTGAGTTGTAATTGCTCTAAAGCTTTTAAGCAAGAGAGTTTCTGTTCTTGATCAAAGCTGTGAAGCAGAATCAAGGTGTGGTTGAATTGTATCACTGAGGTGATTTAGGGAGTGAGTGGTTTCTCATATCTAAGTGGTTTCTTAGGTAGAAGGTTCATTGGGTAGTGATTAAGTTTAGGAGATGTCAACTGGGTTGTTGAGTCTGTAAATTAATACTACTAATAGTGAAATTCCTCCCTGGCTTGGTAGCCCCCAAACGTAGGTAGTTAGACCGAACTGGGTGAACAATTCATTGTGTGTTTCTGTTGTTATTTTACCTTGTCCATTGCAGAGTATGTTGTTGTGAAATCACTCGTAACATCACATATCTGGTACCAGAATTTCAAGGAAGATAATCCCTCGTCAACCCCGTCGAGCCTAGTAGTAGGAGTTCTTTCTGGAAATGAAAAACCCTCAATCTTAACCCAGGGGCAGGGTAGTTGTCAGTTGATTTGACCAGGTGCGTAAATTTCAAAAGGAATGCGCGTCCGAGGACCCATCACTTTTTTTTCTCATCAGGAGGCCAAGGAGCATGAAACCACAATGGTTATCCCCACACCGCAAGGAGTGAAGCAGTCACAATCCTTTCAACAAAGTCAAAACGAGCCAGTGTCACACGATTCGTTAAAAAGAAAAAAGAGAAAAAGAAAAAGGAGAAAGCCTGCTAAGTCGAAAGCTTGAAAGCAAATGACTTAGGCAAAAATTAGGGCATCCCGCTGGACACCAAAATCGAAAAGAATTCAAAAGAATTCGGTCCAGGAAAAATCAGGGAAACAAACAGAAAAATAAGCAAATAGAAAAAGCAAAAAGGATTACAAAAGAAAAATCCTCGAACAAAAACGAGTCATCTGACTACAGGCACCAAAGACGAAAGGAGCGATTGCCATTCCGAAAGCAGTGGGGGCTCCTTGACCATCAATGATGACTTGCAATAACCTTTTGGAAGGTGAGCACTTGTGTCAAATAAGCTGAACGTAGGACTGAAGGACATCAAGGAGAATGGGTGGGTGCAAACAGAACTTTGAGCCTTATATCCTTTCTTTCTCAAACCGTGAACCCGACAACGTTACAACCTTTAAAAGACCTAATTGAAGCAGGGTTGTTTCGAAAGCATACCTCGGTAAAATTGCGTCAGTTCTGACTCCTAAAAGGTTTTTCTTACCATTCATGTTGGTATCGATGTGACATTCTGATAAGTGATTCGTTCACTATATGTCACAACATTTTTCCAGTGAACAGACTTGGATTTCAAAACTGTCATATGCATTGCATTCAAAATTATCTTTTCAAAACGATTTGTTTTACTTGCGAGTAAGCACTTGATGTCAGGAGAGTTTCTATAATGGAGAGATTGATCAAGATAAGATGCAAACGCCATAAGACTTCGTTGAGTAGGGGCAAGTCATCAAATGATCACGGCAAATGGACAAGCCATTCCAAAGATTTAGCTAATCTGGGGGAATCACGTAGATAAATCTCTTCAAAGTGTAGCCAAGCTGGGGCAGTCACGTTGAGAAAGTCTTTTTAGAGAGCGGTCAATCATGGGCAGTCAAGTCGAGAAATCTCTTCAAAGTTTAGCCAAAATAGGGGCAACCACGTTGAGATCCGTCGAATCTCTCTAGAAGTATTTAACATGGGGCAATCAGGTCGATTTGGAAAATCTCTCAAGGATCAGCCAGTCAGGGGCAAAGGCACTTCAAGGTTAGTACTGGGGCAGGCCACCTCAAAAGTACGAGAAGTTATCCTTTCCAAATGATGACTAGTCAGAAGCACCTCTCCAAGAGTTTGAAGACACTAGGGCATTTTTTGCTACGTATTCTGTAAAATCCTCTTGAGACGATTTCTCCCTGTGGTCTGAGACAAGTTAGGAGTTCTCTTGTGATATTTGGCATGTAGTTGATCAGTAGAAGCGTGAAGCACCAAAGTAGTTCCCAGCATGGTGCTTCTCTTCCTCGGCAAGGCGCCAGAGGGTATCGTTCCCCATTGAGGTATTAGAATTGCTAGTCGTCCCCGACAGAAATAGCCAAGATGGTATTGTCCTCGGCAAAGTATCCTCCCTAGCGAGAGTCCTAAGGTTTGGTTTCCCCAACTGGAGTTGGATTGGCCTTTCTCCAGCAAGAGTTCAAGTCCCCAGACAGGGTAGAGATGGTTTGTTCTTGCCCTCAAAGCAGGTGGGTATCCCCAGCAAGAGGCTCGTTTGACCTCTCGTCCTCAGTAAAGTCTTTCTCTCTAGTATAAAAGAGCTAGCATCCTCAGCAGAGCAT
Source organism: Lathyrus tuberosus (assembly GCA_022829125.1). Classification (NCBI taxonomy): domain Eukaryota; kingdom Viridiplantae; phylum Streptophyta; class Magnoliopsida; order Fabales; family Fabaceae; genus Lathyrus; species Lathyrus tuberosus. The sequence goes on along the minus strand of JALAZF010000808.1, from coordinate 673,679 downwards.
CGAGAACCTCTCTCTCCCTAGCAAGAGTGTGGAAATTTGCCTTCCCCAATCAGATTGGTTTATTACTCCCTATTGAGTGCTCAGAAGTCAACCACATCAGACAAGGCGATATTGTAACTCCAGCAGGAGACTTGTTTGGTGTCTCTCCTTCTTAGAGATCTATTTTCCCCCACAGAGTCTTGGTGCCTCTTTTCCTCATCAGGACAAGAAGCGTAATTTCGTCAGCAAGGGTATGCCATCACCCCCAGCAGATGAAGGACATTTCCCCAGTAGCAGGTCAAAGGCAATGATATTCCATGGCAGGTTTGGTATTATTGACTGCCCACCCCAAGCAGAGTTTGGTGTTCATCCTCTCAATGGTTGGTCAACGGTGTTTGACATCCCCGGTAGATTCCAAGTCCAATGGTTATTGGCGCCTTTTCCGTATCAGATCTTCGGGTTCCATCATTATCAGTTGTCATTCTTATTCCCCAACAGAGTAGAAATTCTCTTCAGGTTTCATCTTCAGCAGAGGTTTGGATCGGAAAGGCCGCTCAGTTTGTCTTCCTCAACACGGTTTGCAACCACGAGGACAATCCAGTTTGTTATCCCCAGCAAAATTGCCTTCATATCCTCAACATTTATTTTGCTGAGGAGCCTCTTTGCATTTTGCATATAGTAATCATTGCATCCTCAAAAAAAACGTAGCATTTCCATTTGAGATGGAGCATTACGCCATGGAAAAATTCAAACATACGCATGTGAAGCATAAGCCAGTTTTGATACCTCGCGCGAGAGCCCAAAACTATTTTTCCTTCTATCATATTGACAAAGCCAGAAAGAATGCCTCACTCATTCCTCAGTAGACATTTCAAAGTAATATCAGGGTTTCACCACTTTTCTCCTCACCAGAGTCTTATTCCTCGGTTTACAGATCTTTTAATCGTACCTCTCAATCGTACATTACCAAAACCATTCACAATAGGATTCCTTTAGTCGTTCCCGACGGGCAAGCCGGAACCATTCCCGATAGGTAACCGTAGGTTTTCAACTTTAGCCGTTCCCTACAGGCACCCGTTAAGTTTTAGACCTAGCCGTTCCCGACAGGCCCATCTACCGTTCCCGACAGGCACCCGTTAAGTTTTAGACCGAGCCGTTCCCGACAGGCCCATCTACCGTTCCCGACAGTTAACCGTAGGTTTTCAACTTTAGCCATTCCCGACAGGCAACCTTTGAGCTTTAGACCTAGCCGTTCGCGACAGGCCCATTTACCATTCCCGATAGGTAACCCGTAGGTTTTAAACTTTAGCCGTTCCCGACAGGCGACCTTTGAGTTCAAGCTTAACCGTTCCCGACCGACACACCTTAACCGTTCCCAACAGGCACAATCTAGACTCCAACTGTTCTCCGACAGGCCTTCTTTGGATTTCACTTGTTCTAAACTCTTTTCCACAAATACCTCTCCATCATCACAACCGTTTTATTTGTCATATATCTTTTCTCTTCCACCCACAGAGTGCAAATTTTCCCATTTTTTGTATTCAATCCCTATGTACCTTGAATTCCGGACAGTCGTTCGCTCTCATCCTTTCAGGTCCACAGTTGATTGAATAGGGGCAGCTGTAACACCTCAAAATTTGCCCTCTTACTTTTAGCACTAACTGGCTTACGCTTCATTTCATTTGCATCCTCATTTCTGCATTTGCATGCTTTTTCTGGGCATGGGATCAAGGTATTTTCCAGCAGCTCATGGCGTCATTAGTTCCAGTATTATTTTCAGAACCAAGCAGATAGCTTTCAAAGTCTTTTTGAGCATTAATTTTTCTTACTAGATGATTTGATAATCAGAAGCTCTGGCAGCCTTTTTTTATCAGCGATTCAGCACCAGCCAGTTGTTTTCAGCAATTTATTCCTAGTGCGAAACACATTTCACAGCATATTTCAAAAGTGTATAAGTGGTGATATCCAATTGCAAGCTTCCGAGGTCTAATGTAGCTCAGAACGGGTGGAATCAGACAATTCTCCAAGTTTCCCTCCAAAAGGCGCTAAATTCAATTTTTCCTCGTGTTAACCAGTAACAAGGTTTGTACTAAAAGTGGTTAACCGGTCAACCATTATAAATTTTGCCCGAATACTTCATTTTCAGCGTTGTTTCTTTGGGGTTCAAATTTTAATCACCAAGTTTGATTTTTGCACCAGGGGAAGGATCTAGAGAAAATGATTTTCCATCCAAATTCAAATTCTTCCCACTCTAATTCCTCATTCCCTTTCCTAATGCATTTTTCACTCCCATTTCCACCCACTAAATCTCACTCCAAACCCAAACTTAACTCCTAACCTAGGGGTTATTTAAACTAATTCATTCTAAACCTCTAAAAACGTTAGATAATTTTTTTCACTCTCATTTTTCAGAATTTGCTCTCAATTCTCTCTCACGTTTTCATTCTCCATCTTCATCTTCAACCTCTCACCAAAGCTCCATATTCATAGATTCACAAATTCTTCATTGGAATTTGTGAATTCTTGAGCTAAACCTCCATCACATCATCATTCTTGGTTCAATTCTGCAGTAGCAACTGGTTTGGATCTTGGATTAAGTTGTTGGAATCATTTTTGAGGAACTTTTGCTTATTTGAAGTTTTCTTGCTTGGATCTTCAAGTGTTCTTGATAAAGCTTCATATATCTCTGGTTTTCTTGCTGGGATTCATCAATTTTCGTTTACAACAATAACCAAAGAAAATCTCAGCTTTGTAGGTTGGTTTTCCTTAGATCTATACTTGTTTTAGCTTATTTACAACTTATTCAATGTAGATATTTGGTGATTTTTTGATTTGGATCCATTGCGCGTGAATTTGATTCTTGATGTTGATGATTATTGGATTCAATTGATGTTTGATTGTTGTTATTCGATGTGAATTTCGTGATTAATTGATTGCATGATTATTTGGAAGTTTGGAGAAGTGATTTGTTGTTGAAAAGTGCTTTTGCAGCAGGGTTTTTGGCTACTGTCCCAGAGTAACCGGTTAACACCCATGCGTTAACCGGTTAACATGTTGTTTTCTACGTGATTTCTGGCTTTTTTGAACTAAGTAACCGGTTAACTTGTGGTAGGTAACCGGTTAACACTGCTGTAGAATGTGATTTTCTTGCATTTTCTTGTTTGTTTGAGATCCTTTGCATGTCTAAACTTCATGGATTAATAGGTTGATCATTTGTGGACTATTCTTGAGATGTTTCACCTCACACTATTGCATGAGCATGATTTGCCGACACGCGATTCTTGGATTTTTATCGTTTATGATCATGTTTGCGTTGTTGCGTTCTTGATGCGATGAACACATAGCACACACTCTTTGAGCATGCTAATTGTGAATTAAAGTTTGTGTTGCTGGAATTGTGTTGTGCATGCTTGTTTGCTTTCTATTCCTTGAGGTGCATACTTGTTTCGTCTTGTTCACATGCTTAATGTTATGCATCCTTTCATGATGTACATTTTTCCATGATGTATTCAAGTTTATTCAACATGATGTATGATGTGTTTGTGATCATGATTAATTGAGGAATGCATGATGTTGGATACACGTTTGCTATACCATGATTGAATTGTATTCAAATGCATTGCATGCTGCCCTGTTTCTACTGCTGACTAGGTGCATAGGTGTTGTTGTATGTGTTGTTGTTCGGCCTTTAACACCTATTTTTGTGCTGAATATGAGCTGTTGAATGTTGTTTAGTGTGTTGGCTGGAATTTACTGTTGTGTTGGTACATATGCGTTGTTGTAGCTGCTGTTCTTGTTCATTCGTATCTCTTATTTCTTCTACTTCTCTTTCTCTCGTATATGTTGGATTGCATGATATAATGCTTGATTGTGTAGAATTTTCTCAAACCCCTTTGGGATCCTAACTCATCCTTAATTTTTGATTAAGGTGAGGTAGGATAAGCATTAGATAGTGCTATCCCTCCATCTTCTTTAGACTTAGGTTGTTCTTGAACCTCCCCTTAGGGCCATCTTTTGCATGACAACTTTAGGATAGAATTCCCCTTAGTGTTTTCTTTTCCTTGAGTCTTTTCTTCTCATCTCATAATCATTCTAAAACACTTAATAAAGGTTAGCATGTCTTGCGCATGAGCCTTGTATATGGGAAGTGAAGGATGGGGGGGGGGGTCTCCCTTCATTCTTCTAGGATGCTTTGTGTACGTCCTGTTGGGGGCGATATGCGACGTATTCGTTCCTATGTTGTAGACTTGGGTGCAATGCAAGTTATGAACCAACTTCAATCCATTTCTGTCTAAAAAACACAAAACAAACTCAAACCTTTTTCATCCTTCGGGATTGTTAAGTTTCAAACTATTTTCAGAAAAGGGCACGTTACTTCCGTCTCGTCGCAAACAGGCATCCCTAACTGCCGGACGCGAACGTAACGTCGCTCATAAAAAATGCAGACTTGGTTAAGTCGAACTACGACTGCTCTGATTTCCTCCTTCTGGTTAGATTGAGGATATGTAGGCACAAGACGGCGATGTCTTGGCGAGCAACCTCCCTCCTAGTTCGTGTCCGAACTACGTTGACTCTGACTTTCCCATTGCACGAGGGAATACGTAGGCCTAGGACTCCGATGACGTCCTATCGAGTCACTTCTTTTCCTTTTCTTCCCCGTTTCATCATTTTCTCCCGCACCTGTTCCTTTTCCTTTCCAGTAGCAGCGGAACTCCATATGACGACACCCTTTGATCGAGACAACCAGCGTGGATCCCATCGAGTACGATGGACGCGTGGGGGTGCTAATACCTTCCCCTCGCGTAACCGACTCCCTTACCCGTTTCTCTTGGTCGCGAGACCATGCTTTTTCCTTCCCTCAGGTTTACGCAGTGTTTCCTTTCCCTCTCTTGGGATAAATACACATTGCTGGCGACTCTGTTTCAGCGCCACTTTCGCGTTTGTACTTGGATGAAAATCCCGGGAGCGACACTACCCAGTGCAATTTATATCTAAGAAACTCCAAGGTATGAAAAACCCCTTTCACTTCCTACCAGTCAACAATAGCTGTGATAAACATAACAATACATCAGAAGAAGACACACTTCAAAGACAATACTTGATCTTGCTTAAAAGCTTCAATTAAGTATAATTTACTCTTGCTTAAAAGCTTATAGTGGACACTTACAACTCAATAACATCAGTCCAGTTCAAGCATCTAGGTGATGAATGAATGACTCACAAATAGTCTACCTCAATATATCAAAAGACACATGAGTGACACAATGTAACAATAATACCCTAAAATAAACTCAAACCCTAAACCCTTATTTTCACATACAGTTTCTTCAACCCTTATTACACACAAATTAGGTTTAGTATGTCTTCTTTTATAACCTTGTGCAAAATGGGCTTGGACTTTTCCCATTTTATCAAATTTAAACAACCTACAGAATATTCTCCAAAATAACAGGAACAAATCTTCAAAGTTTCCTAAAACATCTCATCCCTTAATTTTAGCGTTTTGTCTACAACTGGAGATTCTGAACCTTGTTCCTGATAACATCATCTTGACCTGCGTAAATTACTGAGATATATCCAAAAGAAATATCACATAATTAAAACAAAACAAATCTGTCAAGATTTTAAAACATTCAGAATACATGTTCTGGTAGAACATGTTCCAACATCTGTTAGGACATCTGCTCTCAAGATGAGCTGAGCAACATGTTACAACATCACACATGACATCCTGTAGTAAATCATGTTTTAGCAAAATTATTTCCAATCCATAAACCATGGAACCTTCAATCCCCCCTATGGAAAATTTTGGCTAAAATAACTTTTGCACAATAAACCTTGGAGATTGTGTGTGTACATGAGGAAGAAGATAACCTGCACCTTCGAGAATATCCATAACACTCCCCTTAGACCCTAGAAGCGGTCCTTTTCACGGAGGAATAAATCTCCCTCTAAAATCGGATGAAGAAATTTTTCCCGAAGCAAAAGAAAACCAACCTGAAGCACAAGAAAACCAACCTGAACACAAGCTTGAACTAAACTAGTTCAAGTCATTAGAAACACATATGGTAGAAGCCATGATCATTAGAAACACATATGGGAGAAGCAAACACAAAAGATCCCAAAACATGTCCAGAAAGACAAAACATCTGATAGAACATCCTAGACTCAAAAGCCAACCAACAATGCCACCTTTCTTTTTTCTCCACCTGTTTGAGCTAAAATTTGACAAAAAAAGTAAACAACACTGACTCTGCAAGAACCAAAACACACCTAGTACGAAAAAAACAAAGAAAATAATCTAATACAAAAAAAACAATGAAAAATAAGGACCTTAACACACAAAAAAACTGACAACAAAACTAGCTATTCCCTCCAACCTCCTGAGTTAACAAATTGAACCCAGTCTTCATCACCACTCCCACCAGAAACAAAATCCTTAGAATGAGTCTTCTTTAAGGATGTAACCTTTGTCACAAAAGTTTTCCCTGTCAGGACAGCTCCTGTTGATGACCCAACAGATGTCACCGCACTTGACTGATCTTTCTTTTTGTTCAGAGATTCCTTCTTATTACCAGATAATTTGAAGGATTGGCTCATGTTCGAAGTACACCATGAGGGGATGGAAAAGAAAGCAGGCTTCAAACTTTATATAGCAAAAAATCCTTGATTGTAACGTCTGACAAGTCAAGTAGAGACATGTTGGAAACATTTAAGTCACCCTTGAAAATGGACCACCGTCCATAAGTGGGAAATGAATCTATTAACTCTGGGTCTCATTTTCGAAACATGAATCAAGACACTTCCCACTTCATAGAAACACGCTACGCATGAACCAATAAAAAACATGTTTTACAGTCTATTATTAGAGCACTGCTGACTAGACCCACCGCCCTTGGCGTGCTGACCATACATAGACTCTTTGATAGTCTTAATTGAAACAACTTGGTACAATGTCCTGACATTCTGATAGACATTTTTTTTCTCCTATGACCCAGCCACAAACACACAACACACCTCAAACATGAAGTTTCCCACCAAATTCCTTGCCTAGAAAATTCATTAGTGATCACCCCAACACAAATGAGCACAATGTGACGACATTACGTTAGACATATCACAACCAAGTAACATAACCATCTTGACTGAGCAATGTCACCACATCTTGTCTGACATTATACTTTCACTAAGAGTCAAACAAAAAACCAAGTTGCATGAGATCATGCATGCTTTGTACAAGACGTACCAAAACACCTACATAACAGACAGATACACATCTCCCCTGTCCCACATAATTAGTTATCCCCCTGAAGGTGGAGACCAAGTAAAACACCTTAAGCAATTCCAAATCTTATAACACAGCATCACCATCCATCTCATTCACACTCCTATTGCAGAGAAAAAGTTTCTCAACGAAGAGTTATCAGAAGCAAACACATCGGACTAAAAGAGACATTCATCAACTCCATACATCAAACAAAAACTTGTCAAGACATCCCAGGTCCAATAGCAGAACTCCCCCTGAATTGTGTAGTAAAAACAAAAGTCCAGAGATAGTGTATTCAAGCATACACGAAGACATGTAAACACACATTACTTGGTGGAAACACACATCACTTGATCAACTTTAGGTGTTATGCCCCCTCTTGCCCCTATCAAAGATCCATTTTCACTTCTTGTTGTTGTCATAACCCTTACACCCTGTCTTCTTCAATCTTTCAATAATACCAACCTTCTTAGGCATACTATGCCTCTGAGAATAGAGGAAAGATACAGTGTTAGTTACCTTCCTCCATACCTGTAACTGCTATAAATCTTTAATAGGATAAGTACTTAGCCCACATCTTATGTCCTCAAACTGACCTGCACATAATGCTTTAGTACCCATACCAGTCAGCTGATCCTTAGACTCCACACACTTTAGAATAACGATCTTTCCTTTATCAAGATTCTAGTCAAGGCTCTTGCTCCATCCATGTTGAATAACATAACTGAAAACTTTAAGATCTTCACAGTCTAATCTCACAACATCCAGCTTGACATTTTATCTCTCCATCATCTCCTTCTTCCACACTAGTTGAAAACAACCCCTTCTTGTCTTACCATAGTCAATTTCAACAGGATTCCCAGAAACACATCCATCCACATTATAGGATTCTTTCATTAGGAATTCAGTGTTGTGAGAGTAGAATACACCATAAACACTTATTTCAATTATATAATTCAAGAGCTTCTTTTCTTAAATGGTAGAACTCATCTTTGGTTCCAGCTTAAAGACAAGACAAGAGTATGACATTTTCTTTATATGTTCAGAAGGGTGTCTTGCAGTGAGTTCCTTGGATAGCTCTGCCTGAACTCTAACAGAGAGACCAGAAGTGAGTTATGGATCATCTGTCACAATGCTAGAACGATTACATCTTTCTTCTTTTCTAGTCTGCAGAGAGAATGTCTCAACATCATTCTCAACATCCATCCTTTGCTTAGTAATTGAATCATCAATTATTACACTGATAGATTCCTCAACCATTTTAATTTTGGAGTTAAAAACTCTATAGGCTCTGCTGCTTGAAGAGTACCCCAAAAATATCCCTTCATCACTTATAGGAGTTGTCCTACCGTTCTGATCTTTGTCAGTCAATACAAAGCATTTACTTCCAAACATATGCAAGTGTTTGATTGTAGGATTCCTCCCTTTCCATAGCTCATAGATCGTGGTTGAAGTACCTCCTCTTACTTTGACCCTATAATGAATGTAACACGTAGTATTCATAGCTTCAACCCAAAATACCAATGACAATTGCTTGGCATGAAGCATCACTCTAGCAGATTCTTGTATCCCTCTGGTCTTCTGTTCAACAATTCCACCCAACTGAGAAGAGAATTCATGACTAATATTTTCAGAGTCACAAAACTCTCTGAATTCTGTACTCTCAAATTCCTTGCCAATGACACTTCTAATCTTTACAATCACATTGTTCTTTTCTCTCTGAATACTTTTACATAAATCTCTGAAGACTTCAACCACGTCTGATCTTTCTCTAATAAACTTCATCCACGTGAACCTAGAATAATCATATACAATCACATAAACATACCTCTTTCCATCCAAGCTTTCTATCTTCATTGGTCCCATCAAATCCACATGAAGCAATTCCAGCACTCTGGATGTAGTCTGATGTCACAACATTGTGTTAGGCATCATACCCTACTTTCTAATCGCACATTCTCCACAAATTTTCCCTTCTTTAATCTTAACGCCTGGCATTCCTCTAATGGCTCCTACAGACATTATTTCCTTCATAATTTTGTAATGAAGATGTCCAAGAATCTGATGCCATAACTCCACTTCATCTTCATTGTTTATACACCATGTAGAGGAATAAGCAGTTATTTGAGGATCCCATAGATAACAGTTATCTTTAGACCTTATACCTCTCATTAGAACAACACCTTTCTCATCTTTGACTATACATTCTGATTTTGAAAAATTGACCAACAAACCTTGATCACAAAACTGACTAATGCTAATAAGGTTAGCAGTTAATCCTTTCACCAGCAGAACATCTTCTAAATTATGAGATCCTGCACACATCAATCTTCCCACTCCTTTAATTTCTCCTTTAAATCCATCACCAAATCTGACAGACCCTGAGGGCTGAGACCTAATATCCACTAACAGCCTCTGAATCCCTGTCATGTTTCTAGAGCATCCATTGTCAAAGTACCAGTCTTCTCTAGTTGAATCCCTCAAGGAGGTGTGAGCCATAAGATTCACATCCCTGTTGATAGACCTTATTTTCTTACTTAACTGATTAACTTTGGCCCGAGATAAAGCTTGCTGCACTCCATACAACTTATAACATAAGGGCTTAATGTGACCATTCTCCCCACTATAGTGACACCTCCAAGTTAAGGCTTTAGAGTTTGTTGAAGACACACCATGTCTTATAGGATGTTGTAACATGTGGTTGGACATCGTGACCATTTTCTTCTTTTTAGAAGGAGGGAACTCTTCTATAGACTTATTGTTTTATTGATCATCAAAAGGATAATCACCTCCTGCACTTCTATACTCTTTCACCACATCATATTCATTAATCATTCTTCTTAATGAGTTTGTCATGTTATTAAGCTTGGATTTTAGGAAGGTTACCTCATCCTGAAGATGATGAACATTACATAAAAGTTCTTTCTTCTCATTCTCCAGTACAACTATGATCTTCCTCTGATTCTCCTCTATCTTAATTTGTTCTTTACACTTGCCACAGGTTTCCTTGTAAGACATATCCAGATCTTCATAAAGGAAATTTTCTGCACACGATTCTTCCTCATCAGCCCATCTCCCAGAGAGAGCAATTAAAATGTTTCCAGTCTCAGAATTAGATTCATCTTCTGACTCAACATCATCTGACCGTGATATAGACAACCCTTTCTTCTGTTTCTTGAGAAAAGTGGGACATTCTGACTTGATGTGACCAAAAACCTCACACTTATAGCATTGTATTCCTTTGCCTTGATTTGACTTCCCATCAGACCTGGCATTCTTTTGAGAGTCATTGTTGTGCCTGATGTCAGATGAGATATTCTTGACACCTGCTCTTCCTCTTCTATCCACCCTTTTCAAAACCTTGTTAAATTGCCTCCCAAGATGCACAATAGCATTAGATATATCCTCATATGTATCTAGGTCACATTTATCCTCTGAGTCTTTAGTATTTGACACAAAAGCTATGCTCTTCTTCTTTTCATCCTTGTCACTGATCCCTAATTCAAAAGTTAGGAGAGATCCCATAAACTCATTAACCTTCATGTTGTTTATGTCTTGGGCTTCTTCAGTGGCTGTTACCTTCATGTCAAATTTCTTTGGAAGAGATCTGAGAATCTTTCTGACCAACATAGCTTTTGAAATATTCTCAGGGCACTTGAGGCATTGTCTATCTCAATAATATTCATGTGAAAATCATGAATGCTCTCATCCTCCTTCATTTTCAAGTTCTCAAACTTGGTGGTAAGAAGTTAAAGTCTTGACATCTTTACCTTAGAAGTTCCTTTATGGGCAGTCTTTAAAATCTCCCAAGCATCTTTAGCAACAATACAATTATTTATCAGCATGAAGATGTTCTTGTCAAATCCATTAAACAGGGCATTCAGTGCTTTAGAGTTTCCCTGAGCTAGCTTGTCATCTTCATCATCCCAGAGAAAGACCACCATACGTGCCTTCCAATAAACATAATTGGTTCCATCAAGGATGGGTGGTATGTTCACAAAACCTCATTCCTTGTCCATTGCACCAAAAAGTATCTTCCCTAGATCTCACCCAGATATAGAGCAGGATGCCTGCTCTGATACCAATTGAAATTCTGCTATGTAGATATTAGATGTCCTAAGAGATGTCAAGGCACTGATATCTATTTAACACACAAGGACCAAGGTACACAAAGTTAAAGGTACAAAAAAAATAAAACACAAAGAGTTGTTAACCCAGTTCAGTGCATAGCAACACCTACGTTTGGGGGCTACCAAGCCAGGAAGGAAATCTATTATTAGCAGTATCAATTCAAAGCTAAACAACCCAGTTTACCACTTCTCACTTAATACCTACTGTAACACCTCAAAATTTGCCCTAGTGTTTCTAACCCTTTTGGCTTATGCTTCATTTCATTTGCATCGTCATTTCTGCATTTGCATATTTCTTTTGGGCATGGGATCAAGATATTCTTTCAGCAGCTCACGGCGTCATCAGTTCCAGTATCATTTCCAACAATGTTCAGAGCCAAGCAGATAGCTTTCAAAGTCTTTTTGAGCATTTATTTTGCCCATTAGACATTTTGACAATCCGAAGCTCTGGCAGTCATTTTTTGATCAGCGATTCAGCGCCAGACGATTATTTTCAGCAGTATTCCGAGCACAAAACGGAGTTCATAGCATATTTCAAGTGTGTTTCAGTGTTACTCAGTAGCAATGCCAAGTTTTGGAGTTCATAGGCTTAATGGTTTCACAACAACTGACAGAAGTCCCTTTTTCAAGTTTCCCTCCAAAAGGCGCCAAAATTCAAATTTTGCACTGTGTAACCGGTTACAGCGTATCTGATAACCGGTTACCCTTTGGTTTTTCTGCATATTTCTTCAGTTTTTGAACTGAGTAACCGGTTAGCAGATGTGCTGTAACCGGTTACTCTGGGCAAAATTTGGGAAATTCTGATTGCATCATTTGTGATCATGTGCTTGGCATGTGCACGTGGGGGAAGGATCTAGAATTGATATTTTCATCATTTTCCACCCAAAATTCAAATTGCTTCCAACATTTTCCACTTTAATTCCTCATTTCATTTCCTAATCCACTTTTCACCCCAATTTCCACCCACTAAACCTCACTCCAAACCATATTTGAATTCCTAACCTAGCTTCTATTTAAATCAATTCATTCCAAACCTCACATAACATGGATCCATTTTCTGAATTTTCTACACATTTCACTCCAATTTTCTCTCAACTTCTCTGTCATTCCAAAACCCTCACTCAAAGTTCCACCATCAAAGTTCAACAAATTTTGCATTGAAATTTGTTGATCTTGGAACTAAACCTTCATCCATTCACTAATTCTTGAAGGATTTCTGATTTTGCTACTGTTTTGCTTTTGGATATAAGTTCTTGGAAGTGATTTTGGAGAAGCTTGAAGCAAGTTCATCACATTGCATTTATTTTGCATTTTTTGGTGAAGTTAGCATTGGATCTCTGGTTTTCTTGCTTAGATTCATCTATTGCAGCTTATCAACACTCACCAAAGCAATTCTCAGCTTTGTAGGTTGGTGAATTTCAAATCTACTTTTCATTTTAGCTTATTTTGTTTGTTCATGATGTAGATCTTGAATTTGTTGTGTTTGATCCATTGGATTGTGGATTTGATTGTTGTTGTTTGTTAATTGATGTGTGTTTGCTGATCTTGAGATGTAATTTTCGTGCATATTGAGATGCCCTAACATGCAGGTGATTGGAGAAGTAATAAGCTGCTGAGAAGTGCTTTTGGAGCTGTTTTTTTTTTAATTCTGCTACTGTGTAACCGGTTATCAGTTATGCTGTAACTGGTTAACATGTTGTTTTTTTTGCGTATTTTCAGGTTGTTTTGAACTGTTTAACCGGTTACATCGTAACTGCTAACCGGTTACCACTGCTGCAGAATGTGATTTTCTTGCATTTTCTTGCTTGTTTAAGATCCTTTTCATGTCTAGACTTTATGGATTGATATGATGAGGATTTGTGGATCATTCTTGAGCTGTTGCACCTCACACTATTGCATGAACACATTTTTCTGACATGCGATTCTTGATTTTCATCGATAAATGTTTATGTTTGCGTTGTTGACTAATTGATGCGGTAAACACGATGCGCATACATTTGAATTGTGTTAATTCTTGATTGATGCTCAACTTGCTGGACATATGATGCATGATTGTTGTTTGTTTTCGTGGCTGCTTATGCATGATGTTTTGATCAATGTTTGATTTGTGCAACTTTGTTGAGTAATTGTTCTTGAATTGTTAGCATGATCATGTTATTCATTCTTGATGCTTGCAACCTTTATGATAGGTTTGTCGTGCTTTGTGTGTCTATTTGCAATCATTGCTTGCATGAGTATTTTGTTTTCAAATGCATGGTGTACTGTCCCGTTTTCCACTGCTGTCTTAGTGCATATGTGTTGTTGTATGTGCTACTGTTTGACCTTTTACACCTGTTTTGTGTGCTGAACATGGGTTGTTGAATACTGTTTGGTGTGTTTGCTGGTTTTTAACTGCTGTGCAAGTGCATAGGTGTTGTTGTAGCTGCTGCTTGTTTGTTTTATTCGCCTTTTCTTCTTCATCTCTTTCACTCTTTTTCTTCCCCTGAATCTCAAGACTTGTTTAAGTCTTGGATTCACTCCCTTAGAGCTACCTAGTCCAACTTAATTTTTGATTAAGCTTGGAGTAGGATTAGCATTAGGATTCCCTTTGCATGCTAACTTAGGTAGACGTTTCCCTTTCAACCTCAACTATAGGGCCACCTTTGCATGACAACATTAGAAACAATTAGTTTCCCCTTAGTGTTTTCTTTTCCTTTGAGTCTTCCCTTCTCATCTCATAACTCTTCTAAGACACTTAATAAAATATAACGTATATTGCGCTCGAGACTTAAGTGTAGGAAATGAAGAACGAGGGGTCTCCTCTCCTCTTCTAGAGTGTTTAGCATATGTCCCATTTGGGGGCGACCATGTGATTCACTCGTTCCCGCATGGTAGACTTTAGTGCAATGTAAGTTACGAACATATTTTAATTCACTTCTGTCTAAAAAACACACAAAAAAACTCAAACCTTTTTCATCCTTCGGGATCGTTAATCTCAAATCATTTTCAAGAAAGGGCACGTTATTTTCCGTCTCGTCGCAAACAGGCATCGACCCTAACTGCCGGACGCGAATCTAACGTCACTCATAAAAAACACTAACCGACCTCGTTAGGTCGAACTACGACTACTCTGATTTCCTCTTTCTCATCCGATTAAGGATACGTAGGCACAAGACGGCGATGTCTTGGCGAGAAACCTTCCCCCTTAGTTCGTGTCCGAACTTCATTGACTCTGACTTTCCCATTGCACGAGGGAATACGTAGGCATAGGACAATCGATATCCTATCGAGTCACTTCTTTTTCTCTTCTTCTTCGTTTCTTCGTTCCCTTCCGTTCCTGTTTCTTCTCCTTTCCAGTAGCAGCGGAGCTCCAGAAGACGGCACCCTTTGATCGAGACAACAAGCGTGGATCCCATCGAGTACGATGGACGTGTGGGGTGCTAGCACCTTCTCCTCGCGTAACCGACTCCCTTACCCATTTCTCTTGGTCGTGAGACCATGCTCTTTCCCTTCCCTCAGGTTTACACATTGTTTCCTTTCCCTCTCTTGGGATAAATACACATTACTGGCGACTCTGTTTTTCGCGCCACTTTCGCATTTGTACCATGGATGCAAATCCTCGGGAGCGACAGCTTGCGACTCTGCTGGGGACTGGTTCCCTATGCGAGTCAATCCTAGCGCTTGTCTGTTTTTATTTCATTGGGTGTTTATTATGGTGCTTTATTTTGTTGTATATTACTGTATTACTATTTACTTATTTTACTGTATTTACCGCACTTATTGCATTGCACTTCATTATTATGATGTACTGTTCAGCTGCTTATTTTCTGTTTGTAGGGTGGTTGGATTCATGAGAGAAAAGCCCAATACCCAGGCTTAAGCATACACTTATGATTAGCGTGGAAAGTAGTGTGACTTGTGTGGCATTTGGCCAGACTTAATATACATGAAAACTCCACATCCAGACGAGGTTTCCTTGGTAATATTCTATCCTGCTCATTTGGGGCAGACGATGGAATATAACCTGGAAAACTATCGACTCTGGCGACCGTCTCCCGAGGACTCAGCAACGCCTCTCCTCCCGATATGTGATAATGGCAGACCAGAAATGGCAAACCCATTACACTTGTCGATCCTAGGACCCAATGTTGGGAACTTACTATAGGATGACCTTATTTTCGAGGGGAATCAATTGAGGCCTCCTTGATTGATGATGATGCCAAACCAAAAATGGTGAACGTATCATCATTTCTCGACCTGAGAGCCCGGGATATTGTGGATCCTCAGTTTTCTAGTACCCACATGTAAGAGGGATGGGTGTTTGCAGGTCTGCAGGTAACCAAAACCTTCAACATACCCAGTTTTCTGGATTTCTCGTCAGTGTATAGTTATTTACCTGGTTTTCTTGTTAGCTCAGTAGTCCGATGTTCTTGTATTCTGGTTATTCGGGTATTCTGGTATTCCGGTATACTCTTCAGAACAGACCTTTGAACTTATCCATTAAGCGACACAACAGTACAGAGCTTTATGGAAGCCTTGATCCCATGTCTGTTGCATCTGCATCATCATTTTTGCATACATGTTCTTGTATTGCCAAGGGATATTAACTTTGAGACTCGCAGTTGAGCATTTCCATCCATTTCTTGTGGTTCGTCTAAAAAAAACAAAAACAAAAATTGAATCAAAGCAGAATGATTCCTTGGAAATATTCGAACATGGCATTTGCATTGCATTTTCATACTCATTTGCATAACAGGTGTTCGAGGCTGGTTATTCTTGTCCTGATCTGGTTCTCTCCGAATTTCAGTACTTAACTGCTCAAGCCATTCAGAAGGTGATCATGGAGAAAAGTCAAGCGGAGTTGAGGGAAGTACGAAGCCAAATGGGGCAGTTTATGGGGAAGATGCAAGCTTTGGTTCAAGACCAGAAAGTGCTGAAGGAAGAGGTCAATCAACTGAAGACTCAGATGAGCCTGGTTATGGAGGTCGTGAGAGGTGTGATAAGCAAAGATAATACTCCCATGCCTGAAGCTACGGCTGGAATTGTCTCTCCTCCATTGTTTAAGGGATCCCTCCCAAAAAGTGAGCAGATTGCCACGGTGACCGTCCCGGCTGTATCTCAACAGCAAGAGAATCGTGCTCCACGCCATTAGAAATTTACGCCTAAGCAGAATAGGCATTTTGAGACTCCACCTGTGCCATATTCTGAGCTATTACAGCATCTCCTTCAGTTGCGGCTGGTACAGAAAAGGACACTGGCTCCTCTTACTGGTATTCCTCCACCGGGTTATGATGCAAGAGCTCATTGTGATTTCCACTCCGGTGCGCTGGGGCATAATGTGGAAAATTGTAAAGCCTTGCAGCATGCTGTCCAGGATCTGATCGATTCGAAGGTAATTGAATTCACGCCGGGCGGCGTAAACATACAAGGTGGTCCTACTCTAGATGTTGAAAAAGAAGTGAATGTCCTTGTTGCTTCTCCCAAAGCTACATCAAGTCAGGGGCATTTCTCGCAGTCCTTGGTCTTAGAATCCCCACGTCCGCAACTTCAGCCTACTCCTCGATTAAGTCTGAGGGGGAAACCGCCTGAGCCAGATGAATATGCAAATCAGAATCAACAGCAGAATAGTTCTCAAGCGCGGCGGAGGAAGCCAAGAAACAGACAGTTTGTTCTACTACCAAAGCTGTATGGTCAGATATTGCCAGAGTTGGTTAAAAGAGGTTTGATTGTGCCAAGGAAACCAGGGTATTGGAGACTGTCCGAGTCTACTGGTGTTTTTCCCTTCGTGAAAGGTGCTTGAGAATGTCTTTGGGACTCAAGGGTCTTAGACTGTCCAAGTCTAGAGTTTTATCTTTTGTACTATGCTTAAAGAAACAATGGTAGTATGTTCTTGGTAGAAAGATCTAAACTCTTTGAAAGACTGTTCAATTAAGATGATTAATTTCTGTTCCTATACCTCTAGGAGGTCGTTGGGACAATTTGTACGAAGCCCAAGCGGAGGCTGGAAACTTTTAAGAAGCTGAGGGACAATTTGTTTGAAGCCCAAGAGGAAGCTATCATTCCTGGAGGAAGAAATCATTATATGAAGCCTAAGAGGAGGATGTGAATACTTCTAAGAAGCCGACGGGTCCTTGTACAACGCCCAAGAGGAGGCGGGGATGCTTTTAGGAAGCCTGTGGGTCCCCAAACCCTGGGAAATTCAAGACAGGCTATTCACAGAGAATAGATCAAGCCAGGAAAGTCCGAGAATTTGGAAGAAACTCAAGAGATGCCATTCACGGAGAAAAGATCATCTCTGGGGAGTAGAGTTTCTTAGATTGCTTTTAAGAAGCCTGTGGGTCCCCAAACCCCGAGAAGTTCAAGACAGGCTATTAACAAAGAATAGATCAAGCCAGGAAAGTTTGAGAATTTGGAAGAAACTCAAGAGATGCCATTCACGGAGAAAAGATCATCTCTGGGGAGTAGAGTTTCTTTGACAACTTCTAAAGGTGACAGTCTGAGAAAGGGTTCAAAAAGAATATGCCTTTCATGTCTCCATATTGTTTAACCCCAAGAGGAGGGAAGACTGTGTCTGGTAATCCTATGGGGATCTAGTTTTGTCTACTTCTAAGAGTGATCAACGAGCTTAATGCTAGACGTAGTTGTCGGGGAAACTCTAAATATCTATACTATTATTACACAGTTGATATGAGTTTATGAAAGAAGACTTACAGTGAAACAGCCCCACAATACAGTTATATACATATGAAAGTGTTAAACGAAAGCGGGTAAACACTTACTCGGTTGTAGAGCTTCCATGTTGTTTGGTTAGTTTGTTCAACAAAGAAAACTTTGATAATAATATTATATTCAAAATCAAAAGAGAAAGTGCTTTGAAAAGAAATATTGGGGCTTACAGCTCAAGGAGAGGCCCAAAGAGTTTTTTTAAAGAAAAAGAATGGAGCTTATAACACGAGGGTAGGCCCAGATGGTTTTGAAATGGCGATCGCGCCGAGGTTTCTTTTAACACAGAGGGACTTATACAATTTCTGAGGCCCAAAAGTTTGGGCTAAAAGGGGGATTGGGTCTTACACTCTATTAGAGGCCCAAAGAGTTTTGAATGGGTCTTATAGCTCTAGGAGAGGCCCAAAGTTTGTTTTTCAACGGACTATGATCGCGTCGAACTTTTTGAAATACAACGGGACTTATACCATAAGTGAGGCCCAAAATAGGTTGTATTTACAAAAAGGATTGGGTCTTACACTCTAATAGAGGCCCAAAAGTTTAAAAAAAAGGGAATGGGTCTTACTACTCGAGGGTAGGCCCAAAGTTATTAAGACGATTGCACCGAGGTTTTTGAAAATACCCAGAGGGACTTATACAATAAGTGAGGCCCAAAATAGGTTATTTTACAAAAAGGCTTAGGTCTTACACTCTATTAGAGGCCCAAAGAGTTTTAAAAAGTTTGATGAGGGTTTGAATTAATCAAAAACCCTAATTTGCTTTCACAATGTATTTTAATTGAATAAAAATTCAATTAAAATGATCAAAATTGTTAAACATGTGTGGAAACAAATTGTGATCTTGGATTAATGTTTCAAAAATCAAGTTTTGACCTACAAAATGATTATAAATCATTAAAATTTACAAAATCAAGAGGGAAAAAATATTTTAAATGTCAAAAACAATTAAAATATTAATTCTTTGCAAAAATATCAATTATATGAAATAAATAATATTTTTGGGATTTTTTATAAAATAAAATATTTTAACATTTTTGTGAATTATTAAAAAAAGAATCAACTCAAAATCATTAAAACTCAGAGAGAAATTAATTTTTGAATCAATTAAACAAAATCACAAAATTCAAATATTTGAATTTTCAAAAAAGGGCGCCAAGAACACCCAAGAACACGCGCGTGTTCTGGGTTTTGCCCAGATTTGCATTTTCTCTCCAATCTCATTGAATACTTGATTATATCATGCAATCCACATATCAATCTGCTCGTTTCAACCTCACGATCATGTCTATGGTCTTTAATTTCATTTATTTTTAACATGGAATAAGAAATCAAGACAAAACCTCAAGAACCCTAAAATTTGCATGAAGGCTGAGAATTTTGATACACGATTCAAACAAAGCCATTAATTGAGGGGAAACATTCTATGCATGATTATGAACATTTGGCAAAAGTATTGTGCGAGGAAATATGCATAGATTAAGAGATGACCAAGTTTAGGCTTACTTGAAGGTCGTGACAACAAGTGCAATGTGATTTCTGAGATGGAGATGTTACAGATGTATTGTGATGATCTAAACAGCTTCAATGGATGTTGTGGAGAGTGTTGCAAGCTTTGGAACACTTTGGAAGTCCTTGGATCAAGCTGGAGCACTCCAACTGCATAATTGAAGCATAATGGCTAGGTTGATGGGTGATTTTGAGCTGGGGGTGTTACAGTTGGTTTTAAAGTGTTTGGACACCTCAAATACATCATATGTGATGTGTCTGAGCCATTGGAATGGATTGCTTATGTCTGCAACTCAAAACCCGATACTGGTTGCTCAAAAACAAGAAAACTTGGCACTTAAGAGAGAAAGAGAGAAAGCAGTGCTATACCTGGCTTTGGTGTGAGTTGAATGATCCATTGGAACCTCTATTTATAGGGGATCAACTCTTGTCTTGGATGAATAGTGAATGACTGCTGGATCAGATCACATTCGCATGGATTGGCTTGGAGGATTTCTTCCCATGCAAGGCAAACTAGCCCTTCCCAAGAGTAGGGCTATACCTTGACCAAATTCACATTATTCAGATATTTTTATTGTTGTTTAATCAGAGAACTTGACTGAGTAGAGTGGCTACCTTGACAATGCACTATTCCATATTAATGCCCTTTGAATTCAAGGCAAAATGTGCCAAAATGCATGCACTTCAAGTTGGAAGATTCCTTGGCTTTTTGACTCAGATTTATCAGTTGGATCAGTTGCATTGTGATTGGTTTGAGTACAGGTGGCATAGTGATCCTCAGTCTTTGGCTCAAAATCGTGTGTGGCAAGCAAACATGCAAACTTATTTTTCCAAAACAGCTTGCAACAACATGACTTTGGGCATAGATTTCTCTTGGCTCAAGATGAATCAGTTCATGCTAGTGAGCTCTTTGAATTCTTGGCAACATTTGTAACAACATTGATGTTTATCTTTGGAACTGATTCAGCTTGCATCTATGTGAAAAAATCCCACAAGTTTTGATGTTTCACCAAAATCTGCCTTGCCCAGAATTTTTTCTAAGTGTTGGAAAAGTGGTACTTTCATGTTTTTAGTGATTTTGATCCAACCATAACTCAAAATCCATAATAAATTGGAATGACTTGTAGTTGACACTTTTGTATAGGGCCATGAGGGCTACAAATTCAGCTTTGGATGGGGAAAAATGGCTTTGTGGTTTAGGAGTTATGATCCTCCAAAGTTGGTACCCTTGCCACTTTATTTCTTAACTTAGAAAATTTTCTAAGTTTTTATGGTTACCCCTTTTACAAGTTATCCAACTTTTCTTGATTTCTCTTGATGAATGATGATTCAAATCATACATTAACATCATTTTAGGGTTAAAAAGCCATAAAATGGAAAAATCTCAAAAAGTCAAAGTTTGACTTTTGTGCACAGTTGACTTTTTATCAGACGAATTCCAAACTGTGGAATCCTTTAGGAAATCATGTCCTTGACCTGAATCAAACTTGATGGACATGTTCCATGGGTGTTATAGGGTATATTGATTCATGTTCTAGGGCTTGGGAGCATGTCCTGGTTAAAAGTCAAAGCTACAGTTGACTTTTCTCGCGAAACCCTAACTGTGGTTCAGATGAAATTGAGACTTGCTGCTCAAGCTTCTTGGATTAATCCATTGTTGCAAATGGATCAATGTAGTATATTGGAGACCCTCAAATAATGTCTTGAGGTCTTGGCTCATGATTTGTCCCAAAAGTCAACTTAGGGGTGAATTAGGTCAAGAAACCATAATTCCTGATTTTTGATGAATGCATCCCCTGAGGTTAAATTGACTTGATGCTTTGGACCATGAGGTTCCATGGAGTATCTTAGCTTATGGTTTGAAGCAATGGCTCATGCCTAGAGGAAAATTTCCATCTGGAGGCCCGGGTCGACCAAACCCTAATTTGGTGACGCTGGCGATCTTGAGGCTTGATCCACCTAGAAGGGAGCAGCTTTGTGCTTAATCCTTGAAGTGGGAGTCCTCTTGATCCCTTGTGGATGTTTAAGAGGTTAGACAAGTTGAAGATCATGTCAGTTCTTGATTGATCCTTTGTCTAAGAACTCTGAGAGGGCTTGAAACCCTAATTCTGATTGTAGTGAAGGCTCACCCATCTTTGGGGAGACTAATGGTTCATCCATATTGTGATGATGATTTGCACAATGATGGTAAATCTTAGTGGTCAAAATTTGGGGTATGACAGATGCCCCTATTTAATCTTCTTGGACCTGAAGGTGTGAATGACAAAGGTATTCGGCCATTCAGGGTGCAAGAGGATTAAATATCGGAATGCCCAAAATTTTGATGATGATTATGAATTTTAGCTTACGCATTCATCTTATTTCGCTAAGCAATGATGTTTAGAAAAGGTAAACTTCCCCTCGATCCTGGTTTCCTACCAAGGAACTGGTCTAAGTTTCTGAAGTAAACTCCCCCTCGATCCTGGTTTCCTACCAAGGAACTGGTCTAAGTTTCTGTTGTAAACTTCCCCTCGATCCTGGTTTCCTACCAAGGAACTGGTCTTAGTTTCTGAAATAAACTTCCCCTCGATCCTAGTTTCCTACCAAAGAATTGGTCTCAGTTTCTGAAATAAACTTCCCCTCGATCCTGGTTTCCTACCAAGGAACTGGTCTCAGTTTCTTTTGTCAATAAACTTTCTTGACAAGGGACGCTATTCGTAGCGATTTCCCTCAAACTTCTCGCCGAATTTTCCTGGAGAGATGCCATTTGATATAAAAATTTTGATGTCAGAGTTGGTGGGAACCCATCCGTCTGAGTTATAGAGGTGCACAAACTTCTATGTTTGGAGATGCCATTTGTCGACTCTATCGGGGAAAACGGGTCTCTTGAGAGACTGCTTTCGCTTGGGGATATTACATCATACTTTTCTCGGGATCTTCCTGGAGAAATGCCATATGATGGGATCCAATTTGAGGTGTTGATGACCTTTTCATCAGTGGTTTTTCAGAGAAAAACTGTTGTACCGCCGAATCTCTGCTTAAGAGGCTTTCTCTGGGGATTTTCCTTAATCCGGGAAAGCAAGGATATCATCTTCAATGGCGAAGAGTGATGCTTGTTGAACGTTTTCTCTGGTCTTTCAAAGGTTCAAGTTATCAAAGTGGTCAAGGGCCAATTCTGATCCAGAAATAAACTGGAGGAGAGATATTATTCAGACACAGCATTTCCTGACGAGGTAAGAACTGACAACTCGATTGAGAAGACTCCTATCACTAGGGGACAAGACCGACTAGAGTGATAGTGATGCAATATGAAATGTGAATGCAAATCAATAATGCATGATGTATGTATGTATATGCTGACAAAACTGACGCGACATACAAACTAAAAGATGAACATGACTGGATACTCGGCCATCGCAGGGCGAAGAAGGAGTACTTCATTCAGGTAGAGCATTCGCATTTGACCGAGGGTGTCAGATAGAGCATTCGCATTTGACACAGCTGATCCTTCATTCAGGTGTACTGGTTTAGAAGGAGTACTTTGACTCTGCACTTTGAGGCTCGAACACCTTTGGAGAAGCGATCGATGCTCTTCTGATGTTCAACAGTCAAAAGAAATTGTCGACTTTATTTTAAAAGCAGAAAAAGTTTACAAGTAAATTCATTTTTGTTTTATTTCAAGAATCGTTGATCATATTAAAATGTCGTTCTGTAAAGCCAAAACAAATAAGAATTATAAACAAAAGCACAAGGGCTCAAGTTTTATTGATAGGATGGAGACCAGCCAAGTGCGTGATTCCAAAGAGTATTTACAAAGTTAGAAAATGGTAATTTACAGGGAAAAGGGCTACATTGAAACATAACGACCACTATCCTTCTACCATTTTTAAAATCGGGACATCCTGAGCTTCTGTCGAAGATGACCTTGACTGGAGTTTTCCTGACGGATGATGTAACTACTGCTGAGGGACTTGCCTCTGTTGAACGTAGTTAGTTTCCATTATCCCTAATTTTTTCCTGGATTGTACTTTGAGGTTTCCAATCCACCGGGATGATTTTTGATCATGTCTCTAATTTTTGCCTGGACCGCCCTTTCGGGTTTCAATCCACCGAGACGTTTTTTTCCTTTTTTTTTAGTTTAGGCGAAGTATTTCTTAACTACATCAACATTTGTGGGGTAGGCAAATTCCTCTCCGTCCATGGTTGTAAGTCTCAAGGCGCCACCTGAGAAAGCTTTCGTGACCACATAGGGGCCGTCATAATTCAGAGTCTATTTGCCCCGAGAGTCAGTGAGAAAATATTGTATCTTCTTGAGCACAAGGTCTCCTTTCCTGAAGACGCGAGGTCGAACCTTTTTGTCGAACGCCTTCTTCATTCTCTGTTGATACAACTGACCATGGCATATCGCTGTTATTCGCTTCTCTTCGATCAGGTTGAGTTCGTCGTGTCGACTTTGACACCATTCAGCTTCTGTAAGCTTAGCTTCCATCGATACTCGGATTGATGGGATCTCTACTTTGATGGGGAGTACAACCTCCATGCCATACACCAGAGAGAAAGGGGTTGCCCCTGTTGAAGTACAGACAGATGTACGATAACCGTGAAGAGCAAAGGGTAGCATCTCGTGCCAATCTTTGTAGGTTACAACCATCTTCTGAACAATCCTCTTGATGTTCTTGTTAGCCACTTCTACCGTTCCGTTCATCTTGGGTCGGTAGGGAGATGAGTTATGGTGTTCGATCTTGAACTCTGCGCACAATTCTTTCATCATCTTATTGTTAAAGTTAGATCCATTATTAGTAATGATCTGGCTCGGAACACCATAACGGCAGATGATATTGTTTTTTATATAGCGGACCACCACTTGTCTGGTTACATTAGCGTACGACGCTGCTTCAACCCACTTGGTGAAATAGTCAATGACTACTAGAATGAACCGATGTCCATTTGAAGCCTTAGGCTCAATCAAACCAATCATGTTGATTCCCCATATGGAAAAAGGCCATGGGGAAGAAAGAAATTTGAGATGCGTAGGCGGTACATGAATTTTTTTGGAGTATATCTGACACTTGTGACACCTCCTCATGTACTTGTAGCAGTCGGATTCCATTGCCAACCAGTAGTACCCTGCTCTCAGAATTTTTCTTGCCATTGTGTGTCCGTTGGCATGAGTGCCAAAGGACCCTTCGTGAATTTCTTTTATCAACATGTCTGCTTCTGGTCTGTCCACACATCGGAGCAAGACCATGTCAAAATTTCTCTTATAGAGTGTATCACCGCTCAGGAAGAAGCTGCTTGCTAGTCTTCTGAGGGTCTTTCTGTCTTTTCTAGATGCCCCATGTGGGTACTCCTGTTTCTGAAGGAAGCATTTGATATCGTGATACCAAGGTTTGTCGTCTATGAGTGCTTCAATCGTGAAGATGTAAGCGGGCCGTTCAAGGTGCATTATGTCGATCTTAGGTAAGTCGTTCCATTGACCTATGCTAATCATGGAAGAAAGAGTGGCTAATGCATCAGCCATGTGATTCTCATCACGAGGGATGTGATGAAACTCGACTCGGTTGAAGAAGAGTAACAACCTTCTTGCGTAGTCTTTGTAAGGAATTAATCCTGATTGGCATGTGTTCCAATCTCCTTTGATCTGATTGATAATCAGGGCTGAGTCGCCATATACGTTCAAGTTTTTGATCCTTAAATCAATTGCTT
The DNA here is from genome assembly GCA_022829125.1 of Lathyrus tuberosus. Lineage (NCBI taxonomy): Eukaryota > Viridiplantae > Streptophyta > Magnoliopsida > Fabales > Fabaceae > Lathyrus > Lathyrus tuberosus. The sequence goes on along the minus strand of JALAZF010000808.1, from coordinate 648,411 downwards.
CCTCGAGACCAATAATACAAGCTTCGTATTCGGCCTCTTTGTTCGTACACTTGAACGTAAGTCGAGCAGTGAAAGGAATATGGGTACCCTGAGGGGTAACAATGATTGCCCCAATTTCGTTTCCGTAATGATTAACTGCTCAGTCAAAGATAAGTCCCCATTGGGAACCTGGTTCTGGCCCTTCATTGGGTAGCGGTTCATCACAATCTTTCATTTTTAGATACATGACATCTTCGTCTGGGAAGTCAAACCCGATAGATTCTTGATCGTCAATCGGGTGATGAGCCAAATGATCGGCTAAAACACTTTCTTTAACGGCTTTCTGAGCATGGTAGTCGATGTCATATTCGGATAGCAACATCTGCCAATGGGCAATCCTTCCCGTGAGAGCAGGCTTTTCAAAGACGTACTTAATTGGATCCATTTCGGAGACCAACCAAGTAGTATGACGAATCATGTATACTGGCGCAAACGTTTGGTTGCCCAAGCCAAAGCGCAACAAGTTTTCTCAAGCATCGTGTACCGAGTCTCGCGGTCAGTGAATTTCTTGCTCAGATAGTAGATGGCAGACTCCTTCCTTTTGGTTTCGTCTTGTTGGCCAAGTACACATCCCATTGAGTCCTCTAGGACTGTGAGGTAAATGATTAGTGGGCTTCCTTCCACTGGAGGTGATAGAATCGTCGGGTTCAATAAGTATTCCTTGATACTGTTGAAGGCGGTTTGACAATCTTCTGTCCAAACGAAGTCCTGATTCTTTTTGAGTAATTTGAAAATCGACGCGCATGTCACGGTCATGAGGAATATGAATCTGGAGATGTAGTTCAAACGTCCCAGGAATCCCCTGACTTGTTTTTCAGTTTTCGGAGAAGGCATTTCTTGAATGGCCTTGACCTTGTCAGGATCAACCTCAATTCCTTTCTGGCTAACGATGACCCTTAGTAGTTTCCCTGAACGGACACTGAAGGTGCACTTGTTGGGATTCAAGCAGAGTTTGTACTTTCTCAACCGCTCGAATAGCTTTGTCAGATGGGTCACATGCTCCTCTTCTATCTTAGATTTGGCAATCATATCATCGACATATACCTCTATTTCCTTGTGTATCATGTCATGAAATAGGGTAGTCATGGCCCTTTGATAGGTTGCCCCGGCGTTCTTCAAACTGAACGACATCACCTTGTAACAAAAGGTACCCCATGGGGTAATGAACGAAGTTTTCTCCATGTCCTTCGGTGCCATTTTGATCTGGTTATAGCCCTATAATCCATCCATGAAGGAGAAGATTTTGAACTTTGCTGTACTGTCTACCAGCATGTCAATGTGTGGTAAGGACAATCATCCTTTGGACTAGCCTTGTTTAGATCTCTGTAGTCGACACAAATTCTGACCTTTCCGTCTTTTTTCAGAACAGGTACGATGTTGGCTAACCATTGAGGATATTCTGATGTAGCGAGGAAGCCCGCATCAATCTGTTTCTGTACCTCCTCTTTGATTTTGATGGCCATGTCCGGGTGAGTCCGTCTCAACCTCTATTTTACTGGCGGACATTCCGATCTCAACGGTAAGTGATGCTCCACGATGCTGGTATCCAACCCTGGCATGTCCTGATAGGACCAAGCGAATACATCGGGAAACTCTTTGAGAAGCTTTGTCAAACTCTCTTTAGCAGCTGGACTGAGTAGTGCCCCAATCTTGATTTCTTTTCTCTCTTCTTCGGAACCCACGTTGATCGTTTCCAACGGCTCTTTGTGAGGTTTAATGGACCTTTCCTCTTGTCTGAGTAGTTGGGAGATCTCTTCTGGAATTTTGTCGTCAACTTCTTCTTCAGCCCCAAATACCGGGAACTCAAAGTCGGGAGAAGGCATCGGATTGTATGTTTTAACGGGGTTTAAAACAAGCAATCTGCATGACGTGATGATTCGTGTTTAGAAGAAATAGAGAGAATGCAAGTGTGTGCAGTGTATTTTTTTTACTGCTTGTTTTTATTATTGAGTTCGTTTTTTTTAGGATTACCATTTTCTGAAAAAAGCAAAAAGAGAAAACAACAATTAATGCGGAAATTACAGGACGACGTTATTTTATTAATGAACAAGTCGATTCTTGAAAATACAGCCCTATAAAACAAAACTCTGTCGCTTTGGGCGAAGCGAAGAGGGAAATATACAGAAAGTGAGCCCTATCAAAACATCTGTTTCACAGGGGCAGGGTGAAAGGTTAAAAGACGACAATTACTTTGACTTATGAACAATCTTCGAAACATCAACAACAACCCATTGGCGGCGAACTCCTCGGTGAATCACAAAGTCTGGCACCTTCTTTCTTGGTTTGTCCTCAGAAATGACGCTGATTTCTGGTGGAGCGGGATCATTGGAATCTGTCTCCCAAGCAGAGTTGTCATAGGAGGATTCCTCTATTGCATTTTGCAGAGTATTTGTGCTCTCAGGTATATCTCCCAATCTAGTTGGCTGGATATCTTCGAGCCTGATACGAGAGCTCTCAGGAGCGGTGTACTTGACCATATAGTCGTACTTTCCACTTGGTTGTCCTAAGGCGTCCCACACTTATTTGGAACTGGAGGAGTCATCTCTCTCGATGACGTTGACCTCGGGAAAAGCATAGTTAATGAATTCTAGTTCGGCAAACGTTGCGAATTCATCGTCATGTTGAGTATTTTCTAAATGCCCTGAGTGTTGATCCCATGACATGGTGGGGACATAGGTATTCGGTTCAATGATGCTCAGCTGATTTTCATTGTTCGGCTGATTCTCTTGCCCCAAGTCTCCTGGGTAGGGCTGCCACATTGGCAGACCATCCATTGGGCCATAATAGTCGTGGTCAAAGTTGTCCTTCATCAGAGTGTCTTCCTCTAATGAGTTTGGTGGAGCACGACATCCTTCTGGATCACAATCTCCGTATATCATTTTAACGTCTGACCTTGGTATAAATCTCAGACTCTGTGCGGGATAGCAAAATGGCGTAGGCACCTCTTCCTGAGACATATAACCGCCCTCGTTAAGATATGACTTCCACTCTTTATCTGTATCGGAGGAATCCCCCTCGTTGATAGTGTGTACTTCTTGAGTCACTGGTTGAAGGAAGCCTCCGCTGTGGAAGAAGTTCTGAATGGGATGAAGACTTTCATCGCTGGCAGTTGTCTGGGTACAGGTTGCAGAAAATCAAAGACCCTTCTTTGTTTTATTGTCAGTAGGAATGACAAGCTGTCCCCATCCTGTTGTATTGGCACTCTCAACCATTTTGATAGCGTATTTATATGAGGAGATCGAGGTTCCTCCTTCGGACTGATCGCCTATGTATAGCGAAAGTGTTTGGAATTGAGTTCCAATTATCCCTTCTGGTTCCACATAAGTGGCTGATGATAAATTGCTTACGAGCAAAGCCTGTTCCCCACAGACCGTGACGAGTTGACCGTTTTGAACGAACTTTAACTTTTGGTGGAGGGTCGAGGTGACCGCCCCAGCCTGATGTATCCAAGGTCTTCCTAATAAATAACTATACATTGCCCGGATGTCCATGACCTGGAAGGTGACTTGAAAAGTGCGAGGACCAATAGTTATGGGAAGGTCAACTTCGCCGATAACCATTTTTTTGGATCTGTCAAATGCTTTGACGATGACCTCGCTGGTTCTCATCGGAGGGCCTTTGAAGGATAATTGCGTCAAGGTGGATTTTGGCATAACATTCACATCTGACCCTGTGTCTACCAGTACGCTGGCTAAAGCATCGCCCTGGCAGTTGACAGTGATATTGAGTCCCATGTTATGACGGCGACCCTCTTCAGGTAATTCCTCATCACTAAATCCCAAGTTATTGCAAGAAGTGATGTTAGAGATAATGCCATCGAACTGTCTGATTGTTACATCTTGTTCCACAAAAGCTTGCTCCAAGACTTTCTGTAGAGCCTCCCTATGCGCTTCTGAACTTAGTAACAGTGACATCACAGAGATCTTTGAAGGAGTCTGTAACAGTTGATCAACAATGTTGTATTCACTCCTTTGGATGAGCTTCAACATCTCATCGTTGTTTTTCGAAAGGTCGGGATTACTGGATTGACCGACTGGTGGATTGGGAACTTTTGCCTAAGTTTCCTTCTCTTTGTTGGATTCTCCAACTCCTCTGTTGAAGATTCTACCACTCCTTGTTACTCGACTGATGTCTGCAATATTCACGACGGAGGGTAATGGAATTTCCTTTCCATTTTCAATTATTGTTGCACCGTATTTGTAAGGGATAGCCTTAGTTGATTCATACGGTAGTGGTCCCGGTAGATAGATGACGATGGGAGCCTTCTGATTTTTCTGACCATCGTAAGTAATCTCGATCCGTTCCTGGTTAGGAACTCTCGATTCGTCAAGTAGCGGGATGATGGAAAAAACATCCCTAGTCCTCTGATGATTAGAGATTACGACAATGTCCTCAATTTGATTGGCAAGGTAGTTCGGCGTCCAGCTGATGGGTCCGAAACCCAGATATGGACTAACCTCTCTACGGTCTACTTGACCCTGAAGAGTTGCTCGTACAAGGTAACATCCTTGGTTACTTTCTGAACAGACTCCACAACGTTCATAGTTGTGTGGCGGCACCTGGCCATGCCCGCTTTGAATGCAATGTAACCTCACTAGGTTAGTTTCCATAGATCAGACATCCTGACTCTGACGCCGAGTAGGGTTCCTGTCATCGTTACTAATTTGCTGAGTATCTTCATCCATATAGATGGGAAGCCACCAATGATTTAACAAGTGATGGAGCACTTCCTGGACAAGGGCACAACCTTGATCGTTTTTGCAACCCGCCGTATAGCTTTGATAGTCATGTGATATCAGGAACTTGAGTCGGACCTGCTCAGCATGTAACTCTACCAGGTTGGTATTCATTAAGCGAATATCGAAGATCTGAACCATGTTGATCTGATAGGGATCCCTATCATGGTAGTCCTGGATCCATCCAAGATCCATCTGACGCTGGAGGGCTTCTTGTACAAAAAAGCATCCCTGTTTGTTTACCGAGCAAGTCAGACGGGAACTGTAATCATACCGCAACAGATTATGATATTGGCTTTGCCTTGAGTGCATTGCCACCAAGTTGACATTCATCGCACAGATGTCATGGTTTTGAATGACGTTGGAATTCATATAGACCATGTTGACCCCACGAACTCGATGCTCTTAGATCCATCCAAGATCCATCTATTCCTGTAGAGCCGCTTGCACCACAGAACATCCTCGATTGCTTTTAGAGCAGATATCACATTGGTGATAATTATGAGGTGGCATATGGCCATATCCACTCTGTCTACAATGCATCTTGACCAGATTGGTCTTCAACAAGGGTACATCGTGCATTTGATAGACATTGTTAGACTCTCCTTCTATCAGGTTGACGACAACTTTCTCATGTTGAGGCAGCGGGTTCGTGAGACCATTCGGATTCGTATCTTTGAAAGATAAGACCCCGCTCCTAACAAGCTTTTGCACGTCAGATTTTAAATTGAGACAGTTCTCTATGTTTTGTCCTGGTCCTCCTTGATGGTAAGGGCACGTCTGATCCACCTTAAACCAAAAAGGTAGATTTTCCGGTACTGTAAGAGGAGACTTAGTCTGGATGTGCCCCTTGGCTAGTAGTAACGGAAATAGTTTTGTGTACGATACGGGTATAGGATCAAATCCTGGTGGTTGCGTTGTACGGTTGTTGTTGTATTGAGGACGAGCCTACTGAAGAGGCTGTTGTGTCCTTTGCTCATTAGGTTGGCTTTGCGCAACCTGAGGCTGATACGTAGGAGAAGGCGCAGGGTTGATAGCTGGAGTCATAGCTGCTACTGGTTGATAACGTCGCCTCTGCTTTCTGAGAGAGATATTCCCAATATCTTGCTCTTTTTTCTTAGGGAGAGCACTACCGTATCGTTTTGTACTACTCGATGATCCAACGTCTTTTACTAAACGTCCCTCCCGGACGGCTTCCTCAAGACGAACTCCCATACCGACCATTTCGGTGAAATCACTGGGCGCACTGGCAACCATTCTGTTGTAATAAAATGAACTTAAGGTCTTTAAGAAGATCTTTGTCATCTCTTTTTCCCATAGAGGTGGACAAATTTGAGCGGCGATCTCACGCCATCTCTGAGCGTACTCCTTAAAGGTTTCCTTGTCCTTTTGTGACATTGATCTGAGTTGATCTCTGTATGGTGCCCTGTCCAAATTGTATTTGTATTGCTGGACGAAGGAAGTGCCAAGATCTCTGAAAGTGCTGATCGTGGCGCGGTTTAAACCCATGTACCATTTTAATGCGGCACCGATTAAACTATCTTGAAAGTAGTGAATCAGTAAATCCTGATTCTCCTTCTAAGCTGACATTCGCCGAGCGTACATCACCAGGTGGCTGTGAGGGCAAGAGTTACCCTTGTACTTTTCAAAGTCGGGCACTTGGAACTTGTGCGGAACTTTCACATTGGAGACCAGACAAAGATCTGCGGCGTCCTTTCCAAATAAATCCTGACCGCGAATGGCTTGCAGTTCCTTCTACATTTCCAGGAACTGCTCCTGGAATTCATCCATTTTATCAAACATAGTTTCCTTTTTACCAAAAGGTATCTGTGGAATCTGTCCTTCCGGGACAGTGTGCACCACAGGGGGTGGTACCGTGACTACGTCAGCGAATCTTGGCGTTTCCCGAAGTTTGTAACCTTCAGGAGTCCTTAGTATGCCTCTGGCATCCTCGCTTTCCCGAAGTTTGTAACCTTCAGACCCATCGGCTTCTGTTATGATTCCCTGATCTTCAGTGATCGGCGGAACATATCCTTCTGGGATATAGTTAACAGGCATGCCCCAAGGACGATCTTTCGACATTTGATACTTAGGATCAGACTTTTCGACTATGGGCATTGAGGTGATCTCTGAGATCACAGTTCTTTGATGTTGAGCTTCTGTCATGGCTTGCATGTCGTTATGAAGCTTTCTTATATCTTCTCTCAGAGTGTCGATCTCTTCTTTCAACTCTCTGTTCTCTTCCTCGAGATCATCCATCTTTTTCTGACGATTGGCCTAAGTATTGTACGAATAAGACAGTTTGACTCTAGAACCGAGACACAAACATGAGATTCGTAGGTAAGAAGAATGTGTTACGTGAGAATGATGAATGCAATGATTATATTATTTATTTTTGTTTATTCAAAATAAACTCCGACAATTAGATTGCAAATATCAAACAGTGGGGGAAACCCCGTTTTATTGAATTCAAAGGATTGCGAAAATGGAAATACAGTAGATTACAAGGTGCGGAAATAAAAACCTAAGCTAAGGGGTCCCGAGTCCTCTTTGAGGATAATTCGGGTGCTGATTATGGTACTTTCCTTTTCTTGGACCGGGGCTCTTGGGCCGTTGTCGGGTTGTCATTCATTTGCCAAGTGAAAGGAACGAGTAAATTCCTTTGGTCATCCTGATTATCCACAACATGTTGCTCTAAAATCTCGATCAGAGCATCCTTATCTTTCAGCAGTTGCTGTATTTTGGTACACTCTACATTGAGGGTGCGGTACTTGTTCTTCCAAGATCTCCTCTCTTGTTGAACTTTGTTGAGAGTCACGTGAAGTTTTTCCGCTTCAGTCATGAAGTACATGACAGATTCCTTTGGTGGAAGAACTCCGTGACGAGGATAAGGCATCTTTAGCTTGAGAGCTCTAGTTTGTACCCAATGGAGATAAGGCTCCACCGAGACACAGTCCGGTTTTCCTAGAGACTCCCGTCCTTTCTTATGAATGTGTTTCCAAGCGTGCACTATTTCCATCTTTAGTGCTCTGTCACTTTCTCCTTCTTTGAAGAAAATACCTTCTAGATGAGCATTACATGGAACATGCCTCATCGGGTATCCGAATTGACGTCGAACCAATACCGGATGGTAGTTGATTCCTCCTTTAGTTCCTATGAGGGGTATGTTGGGGAAGTTTCCACAACGGTCAATGACTCTGATCCCATCATAAATCCCATTACACCAATCTATGTCAGAGTTGGTAAGAGACATGATTTTCTGCGACCAACGTAAGGCACTCTTATGATCCCAAAATGCAGCAGACTTGGGCAAATGGGAGATAAACCATTTATATAGCAGGGGTACGCAGCACGTGATCATTCCTCCGCTGTCCAAATTCCCTAAGTGTACAGAATGATACGCATCTGCGAGCAAATTTGGCACAGGGTTTCCAATGAGAAAAAACCTTAATGGCGTTGATATCGACGAAGATATTAATGTTGGGAAACAGAAATAACCCGTAGGTGAGTAAGACAAAAATGCTTTCTAAAGCAATCACGTTCCCTATACTGGAAAAGTACAGGGCCTTCTTTGTCAAGAACTGGGCTGGCAAACCTTGGATGCCACCCTTAGTGGTCAGGTGAGTCTTGACTTCCGACTCATCCAAATAAATTGCTCTTGCAATGGTCTGATCCTTTGGAATTTCTTCCAGTCCAAAAAATGGAGCTCGATCAGTAATGTGTAGATCGATCAAGTAAGAATACTCCTCCAGCGTTGGTGCGAGCTGGTAATTCGGAAATGTGAAACCGTGATAAACTGGATGGTAAAACTGAATGAGTGCCTCCATGATTCCTTCAATCACATGGACCCTTAATAGAGGTAGCAGACCTCCGTACTTGGCTCTGAAAGCCTCAGGGTTAGCGATCATCCTCGCTAAACTTCTCAAATCCTCTAGTTTTGGAACCTTGAAGGTGTACTTATGAGTTCTCCTTCTACCGAAATCCATTAGCGCAATCCCCTTTTTCCTGACATTTGCAATCATTGTCTTAGTTTAATTTGAAAAAGAGAGACTAGAAGAGAAAATTTTCTTTGTTTTAATGTTTTTTAGATGAATGCAACACACAAAAACATAGAAAAAACATGGGGTCAAAGGGTCGGTGTCATGAAGTCAAGGCTCTACCCCCCCAAAGGTTTTCTACGGGTGATTTTTGTACCTGTCACTCAAAATCATTGATTCCTGAGAACACCAGCGGGTTGGGAACCGGGGTAGGTGATGTCCATCAAAGAAATCTCAGAAGAGGGTAGTTTATCGCGTAACAGCTATTCTCGATAGCTTCCGCACTACAAAAAAGGTGATTTTCCTATGTGTATACTTAATCTTTCCACATGCGGCATCACACGCATTCCCATTAGCAGAAAAATAAACACGGATACCAATTAGGAAAAGCAGTATATATATTTATCCTAGACTTTAAAGAGCTATCAATCCTATGTTCCTGACAAAAATGGCTCCCCGGCGGAGTCGCCATTCTGTGGTACCTTCCCCACTTTAAAGGTTTTTGACCTAAGATCCTAGTGAAGTCAACAAATCTTAATCCCAATGAAGTTGTGAAGTCATCATTCTTCGGTTTCTACCCGAGAGATAAAAAAAGATCGGCCCCACGGTGGGCAGCATTTTTTCTGTAGCGAGCGATTTTGGACATGGTTCTTAAGCACTGTCACTCTAGGGGTGACTACAGGTCGATTCATTTTTTGTCCTATTGTGAGCTGATTAAGGAAGGAAAATAAATGTCTCAAACTAACCCTGCTTTGCAAACTGAGGTCAAACAGTCAAAACTGTTGGTTTACAGATGCGATCAATGTGGGGGGGGGGGGGGACTCTCTCTGGTTATTTTGGTTGAAAGTAGAATTTTGGTAGGGAATATGGACTGGGATATTTGGGGGGATATGTGAGGATTTGTGACCTGGGGTTTTTGATGTAGTGTGCTCGCTAATATTTTTATTTCAGTCTTATGCCTACGTATTCCCGTTTAACGAAACAGGGAAATCAGAGCGATCGTAGTTCCTCCTATTCTATGGGAGGAAATGGTGTTTCGGTGTCTTGTTCAAAGCCCAAGATGTGAAGCTAAAGGTGGTTTATTTGTATCTTGTTCGAAGCCCAAGATGTGAAGCTAAAGGGTGTTGCCTTTAGAGAGAATTTGTCATCTCTAAAGGGGGTCTGTTTGTCACAACTGACGAGTGACTGATTACAAAGAAGAATTACTTTAACCGGGATATGTGGATCTGGCAATGCTATAATTTCCTTTATAGGGGGTTTTAACCTGAAGGAGAAGACTTTAACTCAGTGTAGAGCAATGCCATCTTTCCTTAGGAATTTCTCATGCTAAAAGAGGGACAGTGGTATGGATGTAAATAATCCAGAGGCTTGCCGCTTACAACAATTAGATGAAGGGAAAAAGGAGTTGTTGATGTTTGTGTACTGTGAACGAGGCACAACCTTGATGCTAAAAGGTTGATTGACTCAACCGGGGTTTTCTTATACAAAGCCTAAGAGGAGGCTATTGGCCCAACAAGAGGGTGTTTTTGTATGTGTCTTGTACGAAGCCCAAGAGAGAGGCTAAGAATATTTGACTCAACAAGAGAGTCTTTGTATCTCGTACGAAGCCCGAGATGGAGGCTAAAAATGTTTGACTCAACAAGTGAGTCTTTGTATCTCGTACGAAGCCCGAGATGGAGGCTAAAAATGTTTAACTCAACAAGAGAGTCTTAGTATCTCGTACGAAGCCCGAGATGGAGACTAAAAATGTTTACCCACTGGGGAGAATCATTGTACAAAGCCCAAGAGGAGGCTAAGGTAACTGTTTCAGTTGAGTAACAGGTTCAGTTGGTTGGTTAAGAGAAAATCAGTTCTTATATGAGTAATGTTGCACTCATGGATATGATCTGAGGATCGGGGTTATTTCCTATTCTTTAAGGAAACGGGGAATCTGAAGGGTATTGGAGACTTTCCGAGTCTACTGGTGTTTTTCCCTTATTGAAAGGTGCTTGAGAATGTCTTTGGGACTCAAGGGCCTTAGACTGTCAAAGTCTAGAGTTTTATCTTTTGTACTATGCTTAAAGAAATAGTGGTAGTATGTTCTTGGTAGGAAGATCTAGACTCTTTGAAAGACTGTTCTATTAAGATGACTAATTTCTGTTCCTATACCTCTAGGAGGTCGTTGGGACAATTTGTACAAAGCCCAAGAGGAGGCTGGAAACTTTTAAGAAGCCGAGGGACAATTTGTACGAAGCCCAAGAGGAGGCTATCATTCCCGGAGGAAGAAATCATTATATGAAGCCTAAGAGGAGACTGTGAATACTTCTAAGAAGCCGAAGAGTCCTTGTACAACGCCCAAGAGGAGGCGGGGATGCTTTTAGGAAGCCTGTGGGTACCCAAACCCCAGGAAATTCAAGACAGGCTATTCACAGAGAATAGATCAAGCCAGGAAAGTCTGAGAATTTGGAAGAAACTCAAGAGATGCCATTCACGGAGAAAAGATCATCTCTGGGGAGTAGAGTTTCTTAGATTGCTTTTAAGAAGCCTGTGGGTCCCCAAACCCTGAGAAGTTCAAGACAGGCTATTCACAAAGAATAGATCAAGCCAGGAAAGTCTGAGAATTTGGAAGAAACTCAAGAGATGCCATTCACGGAGAAAGGATCATCTCTGGGGAGTAGAGTTTCTTTGACAACTTCTAAAGGTGACAGTCTGAGAAAGGGTTCAAAAAGAATCTGCCTTTCACGTCTCCATATTGTTTAACCCCAAGAGGAGGGAAGACTGTGTCTGGTAATCCTATGGGGATCTAGTTTTGTCTACTTCTAAGAGTGATCAACAGGCTTAATGCTAGACGTAGTTGCTGGGGAAACTCTAAATATCTATACTATTATTACACAGTTGATATGAGTTTATGAAAGAAGACTTACAGTGAAACAGCCCCACAATATAGTTATATACATATGAAAGCGTTAAATAAAAGCGGGTAAACACTTACTCGGTTGTAGAGCTTCCATGCTGTTTGGTTAGTTTGTTCAACAAAGAAAACTTTGATAACAATATTATATTCAAAATCAAAGGAGAAAGTGCTTTGAAAAGAAATATTGGGGCTTACAGCTCAAGGAGAGGCCCAAAGAGTTTTTTAAAGAAAAAGAATGGGGCTTATAACACGAGGGTAGGCCCAGATGATTTTCAAATCGCGATCGCACCGAGGTTTCTTTTAACACAGAGGGGCTTATACAATTTCTGAGGCCCAAAAGTTTTGGCTAAAAGGGGGATTGGGTCTTACACTCTATTAGAGGCCCAAAGAGTTTTGAATAGGTCTTATAGCTCTAGGAGAGGCCCAAAGTTTGTTTTTCAACGGACTATGATCGCGTCGAACTTTTTGAAATACAACGGGACTTATACCATAAGTGAGGCCCAAAATAGGTCGTATTTGCAAAAAGGATTAGGTCTTACACTCTAATAGAGGCCCAAAAAGTTTTAAAAAAAGGGAATGGGTCTTACTACACGAGGGTAGGCCCAGGGTTATTACGACGATTGCGCCGAGGTTTTTGAAAATACCCAGAGGGACTTATACAATAAGTGAGGCCCAAAATAGGTTATTTTACAAAAAGGCTTGGGTCTTACACTCTATTAGAGGCCCAAAGAGGTTTTAAAAGTTTGATGAGGTTTTGAATTAATCAAAAACCCTAATTTGCTTTCACAATGTATTTTAATTGAATAAAAATTCAATTAAAATGATCAAAATTGTTAAACATGTGTGGAAACAAATTGTGATCTTAGATTAATGTTTCAAAAATCAAGTTTTGACCTAAAAAATGATTAGAAATCATTAAAATTTACAAAATCAAGAGGGAAAAAATATTTTAAATGTCAAAAACACTTAAAATATTAATTCTTTGCAAAAATATCAATTATATGAAATAAATAATATTTTTGGGATTTTTTGATAAAATAAAATATTTTAACATTTTTGTGAATTATTAAAAAAAGAATAAACTCAAAATCATTAAAACTCAGAGAGAAATTAATTTTTGAATCAATTAAATAAAATCACAAAATTCAAATATTTGAATTTTCAAAAAAGGGCGCCAAGAACACCCAAGAACACGCGCGTGTTCTGGGTTTTTCTCAAATTAGCATTTTCTCTCCAATCTCACTGAATACTTGATTATATCCTGCAATCCACATATCAATCTGCTCGTTTCAACCTCACGATCATGTCTATGGTCTTTAATTTCATTTATTTTTAACATGGAATAAGAAATCAAGACAAAACCTCAAGAACCCTAAAATTTGCATGAAGGCTGAGAATTTTGATACACGATTCAAACAAAGCAATTAATTGAGGGGAAACATTCTATGCATGATTATGAACATTTGACAAAAGTATTGTGCGAGGAAATATGCATAGATTAAGAGATGACCAAGTTTAGGCTTACTTGAAGGTCGTGACAGCAAGTGCAATGTGATTTCTGAGCTGGAGATGTTAGATATGTGTTGTGATGATATGAACAATTTCAAAGGATGTTGTGGAGTGTGTTGCAAGCTCTGGAACACTTTGGAAGTCTTTGGATCAAGCTGGAGCACTCCAACTGCATAATTGAAGCGTAATGGCTAGGTTGATGGGTGATTTTGAGCTGGGGGTGTTACAGTTGGTGTTTAAGTGTTTGGACACCTCAAATACATCATATGTGATGTGTCTGAGCCATTGGAATGGATTGCTTATGGCTGCAACTCAAAACCCGATAGTGGTTGCTCAAAAACAAGAAAACTTGACACTTAAGAGAGAAAGAGAGAAAGCAGTGCCATAACTGGCTTTGGTGTGAGTTGAATGATCCATTGGAACCTCTATTTATAAGGGACCAACTCTTGTCTTGGATGAATAGTGAATGGCTGCTGGATCAGATAACATTCGCATGGATTGGCTTAGAGGATTTCTTCTCATGCAAGGCAAACAAGCCCTTCCCAAGAGCAGGGCTATACCTTGACCAAATTCACATTATTGTTGTTTAATCAGAGAACTTGACTGAGTAGAGTGGCTACCTTGACAATGCACTATTCCAAATTAATGCCCTTTGAATTCAAGGCAAAATATGCCAAAATGCATGCACTTCAAGTTGGAAGATTCCTTGGCTTTTCTACTCAGCTTTATCAGTTGGATCAGTTGCATTGTGATTGGTTTGAGTACAGGTGGCATAGTGATCCTCAATCTTTGGCTCAAAATCGTGTGTGGCAAGCAAACATGCAAACTGATTTTTCCAAAACAGCTTGCAGCAACATGACTTTGGGCATGGATTTCTCTTGGCTCAAGATGAATCAGTTCATGCTAGTGAGCTCTTTGAATTCTTGGTAACATTTGCAACAACATTGATGTTTATCATTGGAACTGATTCAGCTTGCATCTATGTGAAAAAATCCCATAAGTTTTGATGTTTCAACAAAATATGCCTTGCCCAGAATTTTTTCTAAGTGTTGGAAAAGTGGTACTTTCATGTTTTTAGTGATTTTGATCCAACCATAACTCAAAATCCATAATGAATTGGAATGACTTGTAGTTGACACTTTTGTAGAGGGCCATGAGGGATACAAATCCAGCTTTGGATGGGGAAAAATGGCTTTGTGGTTTAGGAGTTATGATCCTCCAAAGTTGGTACCCTTGCCACTTTATTTCTTAACTTAGAAAATTTTCTAAGTTTTTATGGTTACCCCTTTTACAAGTTATCCAACTTTTCTTGATTTTTCTTGATGAATGATGATTCAAATCATACATTAACATCATTTTAGGGTTAAAAAACCATAAAAGTGAAAAATCTCAAAAAGTCAAAGTTTGACTTTTGTGCAGAGTTGACTTTTTATCAGATGAATTCCAAACTGTGCAATCCTTTAGGAAATCATGTCCTTGACCTAAATCAAACTTGATGGACATATTCCATGGGTGTTATAGGGTATATCGATTCATGTCCTAGGGCTTGGGAGCATGTCCTGGTTAAAAGTCAAAGCTACAGTTGACTTTTCTCGCGAAACCCTAACTGTGGTTCAGATGAAATTGAGACTTGCTGCTCAAGCTTCTTGGATTAATCCATTGTTGTAAATGGATCAATGTAGTATGTTGGAGACCCTCAAATCATGTCTTGAGGTCTTGGCTCATGATTTGTCCCAAAAGTCAACTTAGGGGTGAATTAGGTCAAGAAACCCTAATTCCTGATTTTTGATGAATGCATCCCTTGAGGTTAAATTGATTTGATGCTTGGGACCATGAGGTTCCATGGAGTATCTTAGGTTATGCTTTTAAGCAATGGCTCATGCCCAGAGGAAAATTTCCATCAGGAGGTCCGGGTCGACCAAACCCTAATTTGGTGACACTAGCGATCTTGAGGCTTGATCCACCTAGAAGGGAGCAGCTTTGTGCTTAATCCTTGAAGTGGGAGTCCTCTTGATCCCTTGTGGATGTTTAAGAGGTTAGACAAGTTGAAGATCATGTCAATTCTTGATTGATCCTTTGTCTAAGAACTCTGAGAGGGCTTGAAACCCTAATTCTGATCGTAGTGAAGGCTCACCCATCTTTGGGGAGACTAATGATTCATCCATATTGTGATGATGATTTGTACAATGATGGGAAATCTTAGTGGCCAAAATTTGGGGTATGACAACGGTTAATTGAAAGCACCTCTTCAAGGTTCAAAATACTGGGGCAGAGTATTTTCAAGTTATTACAAGTCCTTTCGAGGTAATTTACTCCATGGATTATGAAGTTTGGGGCAGTTGCGTCGAGATCTGATGAATCTCTCCAAGATTTTGAAGACCCTGGGTAGTATGAATGCCCAGTCTTCTATAAAATCCTCTTGAGATTATTTCTTCCTTTGGACCTGGTGGTCTGGGGCAAGTGGAGAGTTCAAAAAGCCGTTTATGACCATAGAGACAGGTCAGGCTGGGTAACAAATTTGTTTTCCCCAGTAGAGTTTCTCTCCCCAGCACTGAAAGTTCATCATCCTCAGCATAGCTTATTCTCCCCAGCAAGAGTACAAAGGATTATGTTCCCCAGCTGAAGTCATGATTGGATTATTATTCCCTAGCAAGCAGTTAAAGTGGATTGCTCCGAGTTGAATGTGGCTGTATCTCCAGCAGGAGGTGTGTTGGATGTCTTTGAAAAGACTTTATTCTCCCCACAGATCCTGGTATTCACTTTCCTCAGCAGGTCAGGAAGTGTAATTCTATCAGCAACGGCACGCTCTGATCTCCAACAGGGTAAATTCTTTCCTACAACAGCAGGTTAAGCTCAATGATATCCCTCGGCAGGTTTCGTTGACTTTTCTCTCCAATAGAGTTATTCTTTCTGGCATTAAGGTTTCATCATCCTTATCAGACTGTCACTCTCCCTAGTCAGGGTACAAAAGATTGTTCCTCAACTAACAGTTATAGTGGTTTTCTTTAAGGTGGATGTTATTTGTTACCACAAGAGAGTTGTGGAACGTATTCCCGAGACAAAGATGTTGTCTTCCCCGCAGGGTATTGGTGTCTTTTCCCCTCGGTCAATGAGGAAACGTGTTTTCACCAGCAACAGCAGGATAAGGACGAAGTCATTTCCCAGCAGCGGGTTCATTTCAATGGTGTCCCCAGCAGGTCTAGTACTTGTGATGTGTCTCCCCAAGCGGAGTTTGGTGGTAATCCTCACATGTTTGTTAAATGATAGTTGACATCCCCAGTAGGTTTTAAGTCCAAGTGATATTTGGCACTCTACGGATTCAGGTCCTGGTTCCCTTTTTCAAAGAGTTATGTATAATCCCCAGCAGGGTGGTTGTTCTTTTGGATTTCATCTCCAACAGAAGTTGTTGATCAAAAGAGTTGATCATGGTGATCCTTCTCGGCAGAGTTCTTGGACTCAGAGGACAATTTATTTTGTCATCCCCGGTGGAGGTGGCTTCGTTTTCAGCATTTATTTTGCTGGAACGTTTCTTTTTGCATTGCATAAGCATCGTTTGCATGGCATCCTCCCAAACGCGTAGCATTTCCATTTCGTACAGAGCATTACACCATAGAAAAATTCAAATATGTGCATTTGAAGCATAATCCAGGTTTGATACTTTCTTTGCCAGTTCTCTTTCTCAGCAGAGATGGCATAATTCCAGATATTTCGTTTGCCAGTTCTCTTTCTCAGCAGAGATGGCATAATTCTGGATATTTTGTTTGCCAGTTCTCTTTCTCAGCAAAGATGGCATAATTCCAGATATTTTGTTTGCCAGTTCTCTTTCTCAGCAGAGATGGCATAATTCTGGATATTTCCTTTGCCAGTTCTCTTTCTCAGCAGAGATGGCATAATTCAGGATATTTTCTTTGCCAGTTCTCTTTCTCAGCAGAGATGGCATAATTCAGGAGATTTTGTTTTATCCTCGGTGAGGTCGCCGAGGGATGTGTTCATCCTACTTGTGCTCCTCGGAAGAATCTTTTATTTAGATTTCTCCTTCCCTAGTGGAGTCATCTTATCTGTGGGTTGTAAGTCCGTTGATTTTACCTCTCACCCTTTTGGTTCACGACCGTATCTTTGCTAGGATTTTGCCTTTGATTGGCTAATCTCTTTTGTAAACCCAGTTCACGTCTGGTAGTCAGTTCTCGTCTGACTTATTGTCGTGAAATCCAGTTCTCGCCTGGTAGTCAGTTCTCGTCTGACTTATTTCGTGAAACCCAATTCTCGCCTGGTAGTCAGTTCTCGTCTGACTTATTTTTGGTAAACCCAGTTCTCGCCTGGTAGTCAGTTCTCGTCTGACTTATTTTTGGTAAATCCAGTTCTCGCCTGGTAGTCAGTTCTCGTCTGACTTTTTTTTTTGGTAAACCCAGTTCTCACCTGGTAGTCAGTTCTCGTCTGACTTTTTTTTTTGGTAAACCCAGTTCTCGCCTGGTAGTCAGTTCTCGTCTGAGTTATTTTTGGTAAATCCAGTTCTCGCCCGGTAGTCAGTTCTTGTCTGACTTGTTTTGTGAAACCCAGTTCTTGCCTGGCAGTCAGTTTTCGTCTGACTTATTTTGTGAAACCCAGTTCTCTTTCTCAACTGAGATGGCATAACTCAGAAGAGTTTGTTTCACTTTATCCCCAGAGAAGTCCACATTTGGCTTGATCTTCCTTTTCGAGTTCGTCTTTAGCCGTCCTCATTTTATGATGTTGGGTAGAGCGCCTTCGGTCGGTCTTCCTTTTTGAGTTCGTCTTCGGCCGTCCTCATATTATTTTGTTGGGTGGCCCGCCTTCGGCTGGCAAGCACTCCATTTCATTGTCCCCACAGTTTGCAAATTTCAGGGTTCTTTTGGTATTCAATCTCCGTGTATCCTTGAATGTCTGAAAGCCATTGCTATCATACCTTCAGATCCAAGTTGATTGAATAGGGGCAGCTGTAACACCTCAAAATTTGTCCTAGTGTTTCTAACCCTTTTGGCTTATGCTTCATTTCATTTGCATCGTCATTTCTGCATTTGCATATTTCTTTTGGGCATGGGATCAAGGTATTCTTTCAGCAGCTCACGACATCATCAGTTCCAATATCATTTCCAACAATTTTCAGAGCCAAGCAGATAGCTTTCAAAGCCTTTTTGAGCATTTATTTTTCCCATTAGACATTTTGACAATCCGAAGCTCTGGCAGTCATTTTTTGATCAGCGATTCAGCGTCAGACGATTATTTTCAGCAGTATTCTGAGCAGAAAATGGAGTTCACAGCATATTTCAAGTGTGTTTCAGTGTTACTCCGTAGCAATGCCAAGTTTTGGGGTTCAGAGGCTTAATGGTTTCAAAACAACTGTCAGAAGTCCCTTTTTCAAGTTTCCCTCCAAAAGGCGCCAAAATTCAAAATTTGCACTGTGTAACCGGTTACAGCGTATCTGATAACCGGTTACCCTTTGGTTTTTCTGCGAATTTCTTCCGTTTCTGAACTGAGTAACCGGTTAGCAGATGTGCTGTAATCGGTTACTCTGGGCAAAATTTGTGAAATTCTGTTTGCATTATTTGTGATCATGTGCTTGGCATGTGCACGTGGAGGAAGGATCTAGAATTGATATTTTCATCATTTTCCACCCAAAATTCAAATTCCTTCCAACATTTTCCACTCTAATTCCTCATTTCATTTCCTAATCCACTTTTCACCCCAATTTCCACCCACTAAACCTCACTCCAAACCACATTTGAATTCCTAACCTAGCTTCTATTTAAATCAATTCATTCCAAACCTCACATAACTTGGATCCATTTTCTGAATTTTCTACACATTTCACTCCATTTTTCTCTCAACTTCTCTCTCATTCCAAAACCCTCACTCAAAGTTCCACCATCAAAGTTCAACAAATTTTGCATTGAAATTTGTTGATCTTGGAACTAAACCTTCATCCATTCACTAATTCTTGAAGGATTTCTGATTTTGCTACTGTTTTGCTTTTGGATCTAAGTTCTTGGAAGTGATTTTGGAGAAGCTTGAAGCAAGTTCATCACATTGCATTTATTTTGCAATTTTTGGTGAAGTTAGCATTGGATCGCTGGTTTTCTTGCTTAGATTCATCTATTGCAGCTTATCAACACTCACCAAAGCAATTCTCAGCTTTGTAGGTTGGTGAATTTCAGATCTACTTTTCAATTTAGCTTATTTTTCTTGTTCATGATGTAGATCTTGAATTTGTTGTGTTTGATCCATTGGATTGTGGATTTGATTGTTGTTGTTTGTTAATTGATGTGTGTTTGCTGGTCTTGAGATGTAATTTTCGTGCATATTGAGATGCCCTAACATGCAGGTGATTGAAGAAGTAATAAGCTGCTGAGAAGTGCTTTTGGAGCTGTTTTTTATTAATTCTGCTGCTGTGTAACCGGTTATCAGTTATGCTGTAACTGGTTAACATGTTATTTTTTTGCGTATTTTCAGGCTGTTTTGAACTGTGTAACCGGTTACAGCGTAACTGCTAACTGGTTACCACTGCTGCAGAATGTGATTTTCTTGCATTTTCTTGCTTGTTTGAGATCCTTTTCATGTCTAGATTTTATGGATTGATATGATGATGATTTGTGGATCATTCTTGAGCTGTTGCACCTCACACTATTGCATGAACACAATTTTCCGACACGCGATTCTTGATTTTCAACGATAAATGTTTATATTTGTGTTGTTGACTAATTGATGCGGTAAACACGATGCGCATACATTTGAATTATGTTAATTCATGATTGATGCTCAACTTGCTGGACATATGATGCATGATTGTTGTTTGTTTTCGTGGCTGCTTATGCATGATGTTTTGATCAATGTTTGATTTGTGCAACTTTGTTGAGTAATTGTTCTTGAATTGTTAGCATGATCATGTTATTCATTCTTGATGCTTGCAACCTTTATGATAGGTTTGTCGTGCTTTGTGTGTCTATTTGCAATCATTGCTTGCATGAGTATTTTGTTTTCAAATACATGGTGTGCTGTCCCGTTTTCCACTGCTGTCTTAGTGCATATGTGTTGTTGTATGTGTTGTTGTTTGACCTTTTACACCTGTTTTGTGTGCTGAACATGGGTTGTTGAATGCTGTTTGGTGTGTTTGTTGGATTTTAACTGCTGTGCAGGTGCATAGGCGCTGTCGTAGCTCCTGCTTGTTTGTTTTATTCGCCTTTTCTTATTCATCTCTTTCACTCTTTTTCTTCCCCTGAATCTCAAGACTTGTTTAAGTCTTGGATTCACTCCCTTAGAGCTACCTAGTCCAACTTAATTTTCGATTAAGCTTGGAGTAGGATTAGCATTAGGCTTCCCTTTGCATGCTAACTTAGGTAGACGTTTCCCTTTCAACTTCAACTATAGGGCCACCTTTGCATGACAACATTAGAAACAACTAGTTTCCCCTTAGTGTTTTCTTTTCCTTTGAGTCTTCCCTTCTCATCTCATAACTCTTCTAAGACACTTAATAAAATATAACGTATATTGCGCTCGAGCCTTAAGTGTAGGAAATGAAGAACGAGGGGTCTCCCCTCCTCTTCTAGAGTGTTTAGCATACATCCCATTTGGGGGCGACCATGCGATTCACTCGTTCCCGCATGGTAGACTTTAGTGCAATGTAAGTTACGAACTAATTTCAATCCACTTCTGTCTAAAAAACACAAAAAAAAACTCAAACTTTTTTCATCCTTCGGGATCGTTAATCTCAAATTATTTTCAGGAAAGGGCACGTTATTTTCCGTCTCGTCGCAAACAGGCATCGACCCTAACTGCCGGACGCGAATTTAACGTCGTTCATAAAAAACACTAACCGACCTCGTTAGGTCGAACTACGACTGCTCTGATTTCCTCTTTCTTGTCCGATTGAGGATACGTAGGCACAAGACGGCGGTGTCTTGGCGAGCAACCTCCCCCCTTAGTTCGTGTCCGAACTACGTTGACTCTGACTTTCCCATTGCACGAGGGAATACTTAGGCATAGGACGAGTGATGTCCTATCGAGTCACTTCTTTTTCTCTTCTTCTTCGTTTCTTCGTTCCCTTCCGTTCTAGTTTCTTCTCCTTTCTAGTAGCAGCGGAGCTCCGGATGACGACACCCTTTGATCGAGACAACAAGCGTGGATCCCATCGAGTACGATGGACATGTGCGGTGCTAACACCTTTCCCTCGTGTAACCGACTCCCTTACCCGTTTCTCTTGGTCGTGAGACCATGCTCTTTCCCTTCCCTCAAGTTTACGCAGTGTTTCTGATCGGAGAGGACCAGAAGAAGATCGTCGCGGCCTTCGTGTAGGATAAGAGTTGATGCTCCTAGGAGAGGAAAAGGGGGGGGGGGGTGGAGGTACCTGCAAGGTACTCCGATGCCAAAGTAAGTATTTGGTCAAAAAGGGGGAAAAGCAAGTAAGAGAAGTCGAGTGTATGATTTATGATACCTTCCCCTCTCAAGCGAGGGGGTTTTTATAGATGGATTTCTGGCGAACAAAGCGTCTAATCGACCAATGAGGGATTGCTAGATGGAGGGCAAGGCGCTTGGCCTTTCTAACTGTTTCTGTGATATCCGGGGAGGTAGTTGGTCGCGTGAACTGTTCTGCGCGTGAGGGGGACGTGCCCAACGACTATATTGTGCCTATTGGGCCTGTTCGCCAATTATGATGGATTGGGCCTGGTCCTTAAGGGCAGGAAGTCCTGCCCGGTCCAGAACAGGAGCCCCCCAAGTCGTTGCTCTGCTAGAGAGTAATGACTTTAGACAGCTGTGACTTTGACCGTACTATCGGAGAAGTGGTTGCTCACGTGGAGCGTTCCATTCGTGCCTCAACCAGGTGTGGTCGTTAGACAATTACGCAGAACGCCGACCAAGGTTTGTGGCGTGCTCGCAGAAATCGGCGTTTTTCGCCGAGCACCCCTGCACGGATGTGTTCATTTTGACGAAGAGATTTTCTCGTGGGAGCCAAGGACTAGTGAAATTTCTGCATTAAGCCAGACGAAGAGTTTTTGTGACACGTGGTGAGCATTTATGGCTTTTGTCAGTCCTAGGGCCGCATAGGCTATGATGACTGTCGCTCCCGGGATTTTCATCCTAGTACAAACGCGAAAGTGGCACCAAACAGAGTCGCCAGCAATGTGTATTTATCCCAAGAGAGGGAAAGGAAACACTGCATAAACCTGAAAGAAAGGAAAACCATGGTCTTGCGACCAAGAGAAAGGGTAAGGGAGTCGGTTACGCGAGAGGAAGGTATTAGCACCCCTACGCGTCCATCGTACCCGATGGGATCCACGCTTGCTTGTTTCGATCAAAGGGTGTAAGTAAAAAAAAAAGCTGGAAAAGAATGAAAAGAGAACTGGAAAAGGAAAGGAAAAGGAAAGAAAAACAAATGTAGGGAAAATAAAAGAAGTGCTCGAATGGGCCCTACCCCACTGCCTACGTATCTCATCGGGAGCATGAGAATCAGAGCGACGTAGTTCCCCTCACTAGGGATGGATTGTTTGGGTTTTTTAAGGAACAGCTAACGTTCTAGCTTAGGTGTTGCAGGCTTGCTGGTCCGAGTGCGTTACCATCTTGCAAGAGAACGAGTAGGAGCACGTTCATACGTTGAGAGTGAATGAGGTGAGAAAAGAATTCCCAAAGGAAAGACGTTGTTGTTTGTTTTTGTCTTTTAGAAGTTTTTTATTTGTTTGCATATGACAGTGTACCTGAATCTTAGTCATTGGAATGTGTACATTCTCATATTCCAAGATGGAATGAGTAAGAAAACACACTAAGAGTGAAGAAGACCCCCACACTTAGTTCCAATTTTCAAGGTTCAACCACACTAGCATACTTGTGTTTATTAAGTGTTTTTTTGTTGATTAAGAAATGAAGAAGTGTTTTTTATTATTTGCACCTTCAACAAGTATTGCATTTAAGTCCCTCATACGAGATCAAATGTTTAACACATTGACCCAAGATGGGCTATATGCTACACATTCTAAGATTATAAGAGAAGACCCCTTTATAATCTCTTCTTTATATGAAAGGCCTAAATGCAATAAATGCCTATCTTTATTACATATTTTGAATTTTCTTTGAGATGAGAAAGAGAGACTCAAGAGAGGAGCAAAGGTAAAATCTATATGAACTAAGACTCAATCCTAATTGAAAATTAAAGGGAGTGGTCCTAATGGTTTGTGAGGTTTAAACCTAAAGTCTAAAGAAAGAATGAATTAAACAATTCACTTCTAAGTTGGAAGATGAATTGTAATTCAAAAAGGGAAGGTGATGAGTTATTAAAAGAAAGCACATAAATGCTTAACAAAACACAAAATGGAATTGTAAAAGATATGAAAGGAAAATTGAATGTGGATTCCTTATCCACACTCAATTGCAACTTACCAAAGCCCCTACATGGTTAGTAAACATGTATAAGAAGTATAAGGAATAAAAGAACATTTAATGCACCATAAAACTCAAAAGAATTAGATGAGAAATCACATCCTAATGTCACAACCAGAATGTACATCATATGGAAAACAAATGATTATTAACATACAAGTCCAAGTGGATAGGCCACAAACATCGTCCATGGCATTAGAACATGTTACCATAATAAAAAGGAAAATGAAAGATGAAAAGAAATGGAAGAAACATGCCTAAATGGAACATGTAATCCAAGGATCAGAATTGAAATGAAATGAAGAATGATATATAAACACATCACAAGCATTCATGAAGCACATCAAGACATTTAAGAAGTAATAGAAGAAGTAGAATTGAAATGGAAGTTCAAAAGAAAACACAAGTACAAACACAACATGTTAAAGGTGCACAAGGTTCAAATGAAAATGCAATGATGACACGTAACATGTACCAATGAACTATAATTTCAAGTGAATAGTTCACCAAAGTATGCAAATGATCATGCAAGTATACACAAAAGAAATCATGTAAGCATGCACCAAAGATTTCAATGATATGACATGTCATAATGCTTCAAGTGAAATGTCTTAAACAAAAATCAAATGAGTTCATGAAAATTATTCAAGCATGGTATTGAGATACACAAACCAGAAATGAATCACTTATCAAAGTATCATGTAAAAATTCAAGGCAAAAAAGTTTTATACAATGCACTTAAGTCAAATTGGATGCAAATACAAAGTAATGCAAAGATGAACATCAAAACATGCCATAGCAAGACCTAAAAAATGAAATAAAAATCATATGACATACCTCAAGATATTAATGACTCAATACAAAAAGAGGAGTATCAAAACAATTTTTAATGATCAAGAAAAAAAATGCACAAATTTATGTATCACATTAAGCATGCATACCAAAGAAATTCAAATAAAATTATGGAGCAGGGGCAAAAATGTCATAAAATCAGAAAATAAAATCACCATAAATTTTATAAATGTTTTATTGATGTTCATAAATTTTTGTGGAATTTTATGATGCCATTTGGTATTTTTAAAAATTGAAAAGCAAACGTGTATGAAAATAAAAAAAATAAAGTGAAATGTAAATGTGAATGGGGGTGCAAGCATAGCAAAATGTGAGTTCAATATGATTAGGCTTTGAACGCGTGGGGTGTGGAAAGTAATCTGTCATAGGTCCAATTACGCGCCAGTACAAATTAGTAACCATGCACCTCAGTCAACAAAATTGACTCATCAATAGCCATTGGATTAAGTCAAGTCAAACAAGCAGTCAAAGTATATGCAATCAACACACCTACGTGAGGGAACACGTTATCTACAGTGTACTGCATCACACAAAGTTTAAAAATAAAATCAGAATGAGCACGTGAGAGGCATGTGCGTTTTTATGTGTTGTCACCACACGAGCCACACGATGATGAAAAATCAACGGACATGATTAAAACACACACAAACCCTAGCATAACAGTCACCGGCCGGAGATGACCTCCGGTCACCTTCTTCGGTCACACCGCCACCGTCTGCAAATTTGATTTTGCCAGAATTCCACAAACGATATACCAAAATGAAGCTGAGCTCACATACATCATGAATATGCAATTAATTTTCATAGATCATGCACGCATAACACAAACCGAGCCAAAACAATTTGCCCTAACATCACACCTAAACTCCTAAAGAGCCTATCAACTAGCCAGAACTCACGCATAGCTTCTAATAAGCTCTAAACACATAAAACGAGTTTAAATCATACTGATATGAAGCATTAATATTGAGTGAATTAAAACCTGAAGGTGTGGCAACTTGATGTGTTGAGAAAACCAGAGAAAAGCTTGAGGTATTGAGCTTCTAGATCTTCAACCTTAGCAAAATAAATGCTACTTGATGTGGAGATCTTGAGAACAAAAACAGAATTCCAAACTGTGATGATGTTATGCTTGGACAATGGAGTTTTCTCTTGAATGTTCTTGCTCAGAATGGATGAAGATGATTGAGAAAGGAAGAAAAATCGTGCAGAATCAGAGAGAGATAATGGAGAGAATGTGAGAGTGTTTGAGAGAAAGAGTGAGAATGAAGTTCCCCCTAAATTTGTGAAGAGAAGTTTTGTTTTATACTATGAGTTAACCATGGTTTAGTGAGTTGGTTAATTGAGTTAAGGTGGCTAAAGTGAGTCCACCCTAACTAACTGAGTCAAGTTAGTTAGGGGCGAGTTAGATTGGCAATGATAAGGTGGTGGTGGTTCATGACAGTTATGGTGGAATTGAAAAGGTGAGAGCATGGCTGTTGTATCAGAAACTTGCTTAGCAAGTTTGCTTTTTCCAATTTCATGCAAGGCACGTGCTAGTGTTCATAGTGTAGGTGAAATGTGTTTGGTTGAAAGAGGAAATGGTTGGACAGTGTGAACAATGCACGGGTGAGTGCTATGACAATCAACAACAACATTTGTTTTTTTTTTCATGACAGTTAAGAACAGATACAGCAGTGGTTGTTTGAAGATGATTTTCTCTCTTGTTAGTGAATGATTCAATGAGGTTTAGGTGCCAAATGAAAGATAGAACATCATAGAACATGATTGATGTTGATTTTGGATTGAATTAAGGCTTGGAAGTTGGTGAAAAAATAGCTTGGAACATCAGGGTTTGGAACTGATTTGTGGGCGTGGCAAGCAAGTCATGGCATGGCAACTTGGCACACAAAATTTCAGCACAATCAACATGACTTTGAACCAATATATCTCCACTATAAATTGATCAAATGGAATTTTGTCCAACACGAGTATTGAAGATGACACTACAAGGAACAACTTTGATGTTGAAAAGTTTTTCATTTGAGGCCTTTAACCGTGAGAAAAATGAGTGGACATTTGGCCCACCACATGTTTGTTAAAATGACTGCGCGCATGACCTGAAAGTTCTTGGTCATGGCCTAGTTTTGGCCTACTTTTTCCCAACTTTGATCCATCATATCTCCCTCAATTTTTATCCAATGGAGATGTTCTATACATGGATTTGAAGCTGAAAACAAGATCTTTTGTTGTGGCCGAGTGGAATTTTCATTTGGTGCTTCAATTTTAAATGGCCTTGGTTCAAACTCTGATGCAAAATGGCCAAAACTTACTATTTTTAGTAACCCTTCTTCATCCAAAAATGGCAACTTTCCACATCTTGATTTTTTCATGATTCCTTTGGAGTTTCTTGACCAAATTTTGTACATTGGACACATATAACATGAATTTTATGAATTTGGCCTCAAAAAGTCAAGAGTTGACTTTTTCTCCTGATTATTTGACTTGGCCCCGAAATTCTCTGATTTTTGATCTTTCTTTCAATTGAACCACTTCTAAAACCAATTGAGAGGTGATTTTCCACATACATACACTTAAGAACATATAGAATACCATGACATCAAGTTTTGTCCAAAAAATCAAAGATATCCTGATTTAATTGGAAACCCTAGTTTAGGTCCCCTCCTCCTAGGAGAAAAATGTACAGTCTTCAATTTCAAATTCCTCAGAGTATGTTGTGTATCATCTTAAAGGATGATGATATATGCCATTTGAGGAGGATTTTGGATCAATGAGCTATCTCTTTTGAGGGTTTTCCTTCAGTTTTTGAACCTCTTGCATAATGAAAGATGTAGTGCTTCAATCTCCCATTGAATATCTCATTCTTGAGGTTGTGGATGATCCATTAAGATAGTATGAGACATGAAAGACCTCTTGGCTTGCCTTGAGGAAACTTGATTGACCTTTTTGTGCTTTGAATGATCCCTTGATTGTCCACCTTCCACCTGATCACATGCCCTGATGGTAAGAAGGATGATATGCTTCATTTTTCTATGTTAAATGCAATGTAATGTTAATGAGGTGGATATGATATGATAAATGATAATACCATGCTATGATGACAAAGAGGGAGAGCAAATTTTGGGGTATTACAGCTGCCCCTATTCAAACGCTGTAGACCTGAATGCCTGAAAGCGATTGCTTTCGGACTTTCAAGGTATATAGTGATTGAATACCAAATATAACCAAAAATTTGCTCTGGATGATGAAGAAGAAACCCCCCGACATTGCTGGATTGAATCTTCAATGAAACATTGTCGGAGAACTCTGTCTTTTGAACGACACCAGACGACTGCAGGCTCGCCACACTACTGGTGGACTGTAACAATGTCTTTTATGCAACTCCAGACGACTACTGGCCTGCCACACTACTAGTGGACTTTAATAATGTCTTTTATGTAACTCCAGACGACTACTGGCCTGCCACACTACTGATGGACTTTAATAATGTCTTTTATGCAATTCCAGACGACTACTGGCCCGCCACGCTACTGATGGACTTTGCAGCCTCGCGCCCCCCGAAGACGGACTCTTGCCAATCCACTGTTGGACTTTTGCCACCCGAAGACGGACTTTTGCCAATCCACTGTTGGACTTTTAGAATTTGCCACCCTTAGATGGACCTTTCGCCAATCCACTGTTGGACTTCTGCCACCCTTAGATGGACCTTTCGCTAATCCATTGTTGGACTTTTGCCACCCGAAGACGGACTTTTGCCAATCCACTGTTGGACTTTTAGAATTTGCCACCCTTAGATGGACCTTTCGCCAATCCACTGTTGGACTTCTGCCACCCTTAGATGGACCTTTCGACAATCCAATGTTGGACTTTTGCCACCCGAAGACGGACTTTCGCCAATCCACTGTTGGACTTTTGCCACCCGAAGACGGACTTTTGCCAATCCACTGTTGGACTTTTGGCTGCTTTGCCACCCGAAGATGGACTTTTGCCAATCCACTTTTGGACTTTTGCCACCCGAAGACGGACTTTTCGCCAATCCATTGTTGGACTTTTGCCACCCGAAGACAGACTTTTGCCAATCCACTGTTGGACTTTTAGAATTTTCCACCCTTAGATGGACCTTTCGCCAATCCACTGTTGGACTTCTGCCACCCGAAGACGGACTTTTCGCCAATCCACTGTTGGACTTTTGCCACCCGAAGACGGACTTTTGCCAATCCACTGTTGGACTTTTAGAATTTGCCACCCTTAGATGGACCTTTCGCCAATCCACTGTTGGAATTTTGCCACCCGAAGACGGGCTTTTGCCAATCCACTGTTGGACTTTTAGAATTTGCCACCCTTAGATGGGCCTTTCGCCAATCCACTGTTGGACTTTTAGAATTTGCCACCCCTAGATGGACCTTTCGCCAATCCACTGTTGGACTTTTAGAATTTACCACCCTTAGATGGACCTTTCGCCAATCCACTGTTGGACTTTTAGAATTTGCCACCCTTAGATGGACCTTTCGCCAATCCACTGTTAGACTTTTAGAATTTGCCACCCTTAGATGGACCTTTCGCCAATCCACTGTTGGAATTTTAGAATTTGCCACCCTTAGATGGACCTTTCGCCAATCCACTGTTGGACTTTTAGAATTTGCCACCCTTAGATGGACCTTTCGCCAATCCACTGTTGGACTTTTAGAATTTGCCACCCTTAGATGGACCTTTCGCCAATCCACTGTTGGACTTTTAGAATTTGCCACCCTTAGATGGACCTTTTGCCAATCCACTGTTGGACTTTTAGAATTTGCCACCCTTAGATGGACCATTCGCCAATCCACTGTTGGACTTTTAGAATTTATCGACATTGGATTACACTCTGCATTCATGCCAAGCATCTCTGCTGACTCTGCTGAGGATCGAAAATCAATGTTTTGTTCTCGGAGACTCCTGAAAGGATAATGTCTCTGCTAGAGGATGAGTAAACAATCCGTCTGCTTTAAATTGTCAAGTTTGCCAAAAATAAATTGGACTTTGTGATATGAGGGGAGTGAAGATTCTGCCAGGAATTACTTCACCTGTTTAGGGCTGGATTCTGGTCACAACAACTCAGCTGGGAATGAGAATTTTTGAATGACGTCCTGCTGGGGGAGAAAAATCATTAAAAATTTGCTTGGGGATCTATCAAACCCGAGATCCTTTGCGGGGACTATCAACCCTCTGAGCCGGTTGGGGAAGGGATATACCATCCTTGCTGGGGAATAGATTTTGTTGATCAATAAGGCGCTTGTGGGGGAAAAAGAACAACAACTTAGATGGGGAGTATTGTTGACAAGATTCGACGCTGAACTATGTGGGGAATACAATGACCAGAGATACGATCTTGTCGAGGAATCAGGGTTACTCTGCCGGGGACATACAAATCCTGGTTAGAACATTTCCTTGCAACTTGCTGGGAAAGAGTCCTTAGAGATCTGCTAGGGCAACCCATGGTAGTCTGCTGAAGAGCAAAACTGTCAAGCTTAGGATATGTGTCACAATGCCACTTGTTAGGGATAATGAGTTTACAATACTCTGCAGGGGAGGACCGCTTTAAAACGTCTCGTGCTGGGGAATGCCTTTTGAGAGGATTTTACAGAAGACCAAATGTCCTCAAACTCTACTGGGGATGATCAACACTTCATGCTGGGGAAACAAACAATTTGTCCCCGAAGAGGATGTCATAAGAAGATTTTACAGAAGATTTAGCCTCTTCAAACTCCTGCGACTTCGCTGGGGATAATGACCATCAAACTCTACTGGAATGATCAACACTTCATGCTGGGGAAACAAACAATTTGTCCCCGAAGAGGATGTCATAAGAGGATTTTACAGAAGATTTAGCCTCTTCAAACTCCTGTGACTTCGCTGGGGATAATGACCATCAGCTTCGGTATCGGCGAGACCACTCTTCTGGGGAATTTGCGACCGTTATCGACACAGGAAAGCTTGTAACTGTTGGAAGTACTGTATGAGATAATCGACTTAATGAGATACGACGGTACCCCGTTGAACTTAATTTACTGATATCGAACCGTTATGAACGACCGTCGACCTAACGATGAATGCAGATATCCTTACCCGTGATTGCCCCAGTCTTTTGTGTGGGGTAAGTGATTACTCGCCTTGTGCTTAAAATCATCTGTACCTGCTACCTGCAACAACAAAGTACTCATACATGCTCCGGAATTTTGCGTGGTTTGAATCCACCATCCAGGACTATTCAACCTTCAGAGTAATTTTCAAATACCTTTTCTGCGCATGTTTTTGCAAGGCCACCATGTTTTCACATGCATTGTTTTATAAAAAATTAGGACGTTTTTGCAAACAAAGCAATAAAACAAAAATAGGAAGCTTTTTATTGAAATTAAATTTATTGACTGAGAGCCCAGAATAGGCAATTACATCAGGAAGCAATCCCTGGAAAGAGGTGATCGCTGAAAATTGAGAAAAGAAACTATCCTAACGGCAATGTGAAAACGGAATTCCACTGAGTTTCCATTCTGATATGACCAGTATGTCTTCAAAACTCCCTGACCTTGCCTTCTGAGGAATGATCAGACCGATTCCTATCTTTCAGAATGTAAGTTGTTCAAACGGTAATGGGGTACAGATAACTCAGACCGTATTCATTCGCTTACATCCCTCTTTTGCGTGGACCGCCCTTTCAGGTTTTCGATCCACCGGGATACCCTTTTTTTGCCTAAGTTGCCCTTTCGGGTTTTCAACTTACCGGGTGTACATTTTTTCAATTATATCCCTAATTTTTTGCCCGAACCTTATTCTGTTTTTGGTTCGCCGGGATGCCCTTTTTTGCCTGGATTTTTTTATTTTTATTATCCAGCAGGTCTATTCATGCGAAGTATTTTTTGACTACGTCCGAGTTGACAGGGGATGAAAAGTCTTCGCCATCCATGGTTGTAAGCAATAAGGCTCCGCCCGAGAAGACCTTTTTAACCACAAATGGACCTTCATAGTTAGGAGTCCATTTGCCCTTGTGATCTGTATTGGGAGGAAGGATCCTTTTGAGTACCACATCTCCGACTTTGTAAACCCGAGGACGCACCTTTTGGTCAAATGCCTGGTTCATTCGGCGCTGGTATAATTGCCCATGACATATAGCCGCCAATCGCTTTTCCTCAATAAGGCTCAGCTGATCAAATCTGGCTCGTACCCATTCAGCCTCATCTAGCTTAACATCAATCATGACTCTGAGGGACGGAATCTCCACCTCAACCGGTAGCACTGCCTCCATACCATATACAAGTGAGAATGGGGTTGCCCCAGTGGACGTGCGTACCGACGTTCGATACCCATGCAAAGCCAATGGTAACATCTCATGCCAATCTTTGTACGTGACAACCATCTTCTGCACAATCTTCTTGATATTTTTGTTGGCCGCTTCGACCGCGCCATTCATCTTTGGGCGGTACGGAGAAGAATTGTGATGTTCGATTTTGAAGTCATGGCATAACTCAGCCATCATCTTGTTATTCAAATTAGAACCATTATCAGTAATGATTCTTTCGGGAACTCCATATCGGCAAATGATATCCCGTTTTAAGAAACGAGCTACCACTTGTTTTGTAACATTGGCATAGGATGCAGCTTCAACCCATTTGGTGAAATAATCAATCGCTACCAAGATGAAACGATGACCATTAGAAGCTGTAGGCTCAATCTTTCCGATCATATCAATGCCCCACATGGCAAATGGCCAAGGCGACGACATGATACTCAACGGATTTGGAGGCACATGCACTTTGTCTGCATAGATCTGGCATTTATGGCATTTGCGGGCATATTTGCAACAATCTGACTCCATAGTCAACCAATAATATCCCGATCTTAACAACTTTTTAGCCATTGCATGTCCTCCGGCATGGGTACCGAAAGAGCCTTCGTGCACTTCAATCATCAACAGGTCTGTTTCGTGTCTATCCACACATCTAAGCAGGACCGTGTCAAAATTCCGCTTGTACAACACATCATCCTGATTCAGGAAGAAGCTACCAGACAACCTTCTCAACGTCTTCTTATCTTTAGCAGATGCCCCTGGAGGGTACTCTTGACTTTTCAAGAAACACTTAATGTCATGAAACCATGGCTTGTCATCAGACACTGCATCAACAGCAAACACAAATGCCGGTCTATCAAGCCGAGATACTTCAATCTTAGGTACATGGTTCCATCCTTGCACTTTGATCATGGAAGACAAAGTGGCCAAGGCATCAGCGAACCTATTCTCATCCCGAGGAATATGGTACAGTTTCACTATTGTGAAAAATGTCAGCAATCTCCTTGTATTATCTCTATACGGCACTAGATTTGCTTGGTGCGTGTACCAACTCCCTTTCACTTGATTGATTACCAGAGCTAAATCACCGAATATATCAAGGGTCTTAATCCGTAGATTAATCGCCTCCTCGACCCCCATTATACAAGCTTCGTACTCTGCTTCATTGTTGGTGCATCCGAAAGTTATTCGGGCAGTGAAAGGCATATGAACACCTTCCGGCGTGATAAGAACTGCTTCAACTCCGCACCCATTCATATTGACAGCCCCATCAAACATCAGACTCCATTTGGATTCAGGGTCTGGCCCCTCCTCCGGGAGTGGTTCCTCGCAGTCTTTAGCTTTGAGAAACATGATGTCCTCATCAGGGAATTCAAATTTCATGGGTTGGTAATCATCAATCGGTTGCTGCGCGAGATAGTCTGACAAGATACTTCCTTTGATGGCCTTTTGGGAAGTGTACTGAATGTCATACTCTGTCAAAACCATTTGCCACCGTGCAACTCTGCCTGTCAGTGCTGGTTTCTCGAAAATGTACTTGATAGGATCCATTTTTGAAATCAACAAGGTTGTGTGCCTGACCATATATTGCCTCAATCGCTTAGCGGCCCATGCAAGCGCACAACATGTCTTTTCAAGCATTGAGTACCGGGACTCACAATCATTGAACTTTTTGCTCAGGTAGTAGATAGCATGCTCCTTCCTACCTGTCTCGTCATGTTGACCGAGAACACAACCCATGGAACCTTCAAGCACTGTCAGATACATTATCAGCGGTCTCCCTTCAACTGGGGGCATTAGAATTGGAGGTTCCTGCAAATATTCTTTTATCTTATCGAATGCCACTTGGCAATCGTTATTCCACCTGACCGTTTGATCCTTTCTTAGCAGTTTAAATATTGGTTCACACGTGGCTGTTAGGTGAGATATGAACCTTGCAATGTAGTTCAATCTACCCAAGAAACCACGAACCTCTTTTTCTGTTCTCGGTTCAGGCATTTCTTGTATTGCTTTCACCTTGGCAGGATCAACCTCAATTCCTTTTTCGCTCACAATGAAACCCAACAACTTTCCAGACCATACACCGAAAGTACATTTGTTTGGATTTAATCTCAGACGGAACTTTCTCAACCTTTTAAACAGCTTTTTCAGGTTAATCAGATGTTCCTCTTCTGTTCTCGACTTGGCAATCATATCATCTACATAACATTCGATCTCCTTATGAATCAAGTCATGAAACAATGTTACCATCGCCCGCTGGTACGTTGCCCCTGCGTTTTTCAACCCAAAAGGCATTACTTTATAGCAATATGTACCCCACAGAGTAATGAATGTGGTCTTCTCCATATCTCCAGGTGCCATCTTGATCTGGTTGTACCCGGAGAAACCGTCCATAAATGAGAACACTGAAAACTGAGTTGTATTGTCGACCAGCACATCAATATGAGGTAGTGGAAAATCATCTTTCGGGCTAGCTTTATTAAGATCTCGATAATCCACACACATTCTCACCTTTCCATCTTTCTTCGGTACTGGCATGATGTTGGCTACCCACGGAGGATATTTAGTCACCGCAAGAAACCCAGCATCCCACTGCTTATGGACTTCCTCCTTAATCTTTAAAGTCATGTCGGGGTGAGTCCGACGAAGTTTCTGCTTGACTGGCGGACATTCTTCTCTTAATGGCAGCCTGTGCACAACAATATCCGTATCCAACCCCGGCATGTCTTGATACGACCAGGCGAAGATGTCAACATACTCGCGCAACATTTTAGTCAAAGTTTTCTTCACATCTGCTTGCAAGCTGGCACCAATCCTGATCTCTTTCTTGGCATCCTTGGTACCAATATTGATGATTTCTACAGTCTCCTGGTGAGGCTGGATGACCATTTCCTCTTGTTTCAACAATCTGGCCAGTTCTTCAGGGAGTTCAAAATCTTTCTCATCCCCTTCTTCGGCTTGATAAATTGAATTGTCAAAGTCATACATAGCCATATCAAAATCGTTATCAGTGGTATCCGGAGGATCAAGTCTGCATGAACGGGTTCATGCCTTATTTTAGAATTTATTTTTAAGCAAAAACAAAAGAAAATGAAACATTGCCATTTTATTATTTTTGTGCAAAAATAAAAACTGAAAGACAGAGAACAAAATTTGATTGCAAAACGTCCTTTCTTAATGATTAAAAATTGCAAATGCAACCAGGGTGGCCCTACAAATGAATCTATATGCCTTGGGCAGAGTGCAAGATTTTGACATGCATTATGGTTAGGAAAAAACAAAGAAAAATTACTCTGTCTGAAGAGTAACCCGGATGACTTCTTCAACGGAACAGTTCTGCACGTGTTGTCCTGGAGCACGAGGGTATACCCAGTTATCCAGGTCACAAACACTGTCAACACCGTCCTCTGTAGCTGCACAAGACTGGTCCGTGTACATAATTCCCCCACTATTGAAAGTAATGGGTCCACTGCTCCCCGCATCTGAAGTTGTATAGGGATGATAACCAATACCAAATTTGTCTTCCTTCATTGGGGTCTCTATCAACCTGCCCCAACCTTGGGCGTTGCCTGCCCTGACGACCTCAACAGCTTGTTTGTAAGATGAAATGGAGGTACCGGCCCCAACTGGTACAGAAGAAGACTCAGGTGCATCGTCAATATTGACTACTTCAAATGATTGGCACAGCATCTCGTGAATTTCCCCATCCATTTCAATGTACTTGAATGTGGACAAGTGACTCACAAAGATGTCTTCTTCCCCGCACACCGTCACAACCTGCCCTTCAAACTCATACTTCAACTTTTGGTGTAAAGTGGAAGTAACAGCCCCGGCTCCGTGAATCCAAGGGTGTCCCAATAGGCAGCTATATGCAGGTTGTATGTCCATTACATGGAACGTGGATTTGAATACCTGTGGTCCAATTTGTACGGGCAATTCCACCTCACCAAACACAGATCGTCTAGTCCCATCGAATGCTCTGACCACCAATTCACTAGGCCTCAAGATCAAGCCATCAACTTCCAGCTTCATTAATGCCTTCTTGGGCAAGACATTGAGTGATGAACCAGTGTCTACTAGTACATGAGATAACACGGCGCCCTTACACTCCATCGTGATATGCAAAGCCTTATTGTGGTTTCTTCCCTCAACAGTCAAATCTCTACTTGTAAAGCCCAAGCCATGGCTAATGTTAACATTGGAGATTACGCCCTCAAGCTGATTAACCGTAATTTCCTGTGGCACGTATGCACTCTTCAATACTTTCAACAACGCCTGCCGATGCGCATCAGAGCACATCAATAGCGACAAGATTGAAATCTTTGAAGGGGTCAGATTCAGTTGGTCCACAATCTTATAATCGCTTTTCTTGATTATCTTCATGAATTCTTCCATCTCCTTATCAAAAGTAATCTTTGTCTCTGCTTCAGGTGTAGGCACATTTTCAACCACCTGTTTACCCTTAGCCTTTGCTGCAGCTTCTGCCTCTTTATCACTTCTCAAGGTTTGGGGAGCGAACAACCTTCCGCTTCTTGTAAATCCCCCTACACCCCCTACATTATCAACATTTAGGCTGACTGACGACTCAACTTCCTGCTTTTTACCTTCGTAATACACATCTGCCCCATAGTGCCATGGGATAACCTTCGTAGATGTGAACGGAATTGGTCCTGGCACCGTGATAGTGACAGGACTGGGCCTTTCTTGCGCAACACTCGCCACGGGAACTGCATTGATCGGCATTTGAATCTCAGCGGGAGTATAATAGATGGTCACGGTTGATACCTCGTCAGTGTCTTTCACAACTCTGTCGAACTGTAGACATCCTTCATCGATCAGATTCTGTAAACCCACCTTCAACTTATTACAGCCATTCTCCTGATTCATACACTCAGAACAATCTTGATTACAGCCCGGGAACACCTGTCCCTTCAATAAACGATCTTTTACAACCAACAAAGAAGTTTTCACTTGATGTATGTCTGCCACTAGATTCAATCTCCTCCCATCTTCAATAGCGTACACATTTGCTGCACCATTATCAGGCATGGGATGCTGAGTAATATTAGGAGATGGAGAGAAATTGATGGCTTTAGCATCAATCAAGTCTTGTACTTTATGGTGGAAAGCCCAACATTTTTCAATGGAGTGCCCCTGAGCACCTGAGTGGAACTCACAACGAGCATTAGCATCGAAGTTAGGTGGCAGGTTTCCAGCAGCAGGAGCTTTCATAGTACGGAGTTCTACCAACTTTAACTCGAGTAGCTGGGGTAACAGCGCTGCATAAGTCATAGGGAGAGGATCCATCTTCCGATCCCTCTGCCTAGACCTTTGTTGGAAAAAAGGTTGTTGCTGTTGCTGCTGAACTTGTTGTTGGGGTTGTTGTTTCTGAACAGACGGTGTTGGGATTGTTACAGCATCTACCTGATAATAAGCTTGAGAACGCCCTCTGCCTCGTCCTCTAAACACAGCATTCGTATCACCTTCTCTTCTTTTCTGGCTACTAGCAAACGGTTTCTTCGTCCCAGAAGAGCCAGCCCCACTTACGTCTTAGATCTTTCAAAGTTTCAACAGACTTTCTATTCTTTCTCCCGTAATCACAATATCAGCAAATCCAGTTGACGGACAAGCAGCCAATCTATCAAGATAGGCCCCTTGCAAGGTGCCCATAAACATGTCTGCCATTTCTCTATCCGACAAGGGAGGTTGAACCTGTGTAGCCATTTCCCTCCACCTCTGTGCATATTCTTTGAAACTCTCCTTGGCATTCTGTGACAACCCCTGCAATTGAGTGCGGTTGGGCGCCATGTCAATATTGTACTGGTATTGCTTCAGGAACGCTTCTGCCAGATCTTTCCAACTCTTCACAGCAGCTATATTCAACTTCATATACCAGGTCAAGGACGCTCCAGCCAAACTGTCCTGAAAATAGTGCATCCACAGCTTCTCGTCCTCTGTATGGGCTGAAATCTTCCCAAAGTAAGCTTGAAGATGCGTTTGGGGACACGAATTTCCGTGATACTTATCAAAGGTGGGAGGCTTGAATTTAGGGGGAATTCCGACTCCTGGGACCAGCCCCAAGCTAGTAACATCAATGCCCATAGAGTTCTTGCATTCTATGGCCTGAATCTTTTCTGCTAACTCATCATACCTTCGATCACCATGATTAACCACATCAGCATCCAGCAGAGTAAATTGGTCTTCCAAGGGATCTTCAAGAGTAACGCCAACATGCCTACCATTTCCATTACCCCGATTGTTACCACCAGGAGGAGGGTTGCCACCGGGAGGAGGAATGCCATGTCCCTGTGAATTGTCATGCTGATCAACTTCGGGCCCATTTTCTGGACGCTCGACCAGAAGCCTCAATCTCTCCTGATTTTGTGCCATGCCAGTCATGAGGGTCATGAACTGGTCCATACGCGCCCTCATTTCAGCCAAATCACTTTGCACTTGGTCCATGATTCTTACTTGATTTCTTCGCGTCGAATATCGGTGAATATAATTCTCAGCTATACTGCCTGAAACCAAATAAAGGTTAGAGACCCTGCAACGAGTACCTGAAAAGCAAGTAACAGAAATGCAGAATGATATGTAATGCCATGCAATGTTATGTTTATAATTTCCAAAGTGCTTTACACCCTGATTCCAATCCAAACCACAGAAATCTGAAGACCAGAAATCGTGATATAAAGAGATGTATCGTGGTCATGTGCTTGTGTATAGATATCTGATAAAGAGTAATTCTGAATAAACCGCTCATACTCATTCAACAAAGTATTCCAATATATTTAAGAAAGGCTCATCCGCAAATGCAATACAAGGAAAAATGGATCCATCACCAAGCCTGATGGTAACCATTAACAACAAAATACAGGGAAAAGAACATCAGTCTGACAATTCCACATCCTTCAGCTTATCACTTGAGTATTTGATCTCCTCAAAAAGTATACGGGTACGCTGGTGATTCGGCTTTTCAATCATCTCTTTGATCAAGACATCCCTTTTCTCAAGAGCTTCAGTTAAAGAACCCATATGCAGCATCAGAGCTTCGTCATCACACACTCCTTTGTGTCTCTTTAGGCCAGCTTGCGTCTTGAGTATCTCTCTTTCTATCATGGCTTCTTCAAGCTCTTTCTTGGTATTCTTCAGCTCGCTTCTAGCTTCTTCTAACTGTTCTTGACTTTTACCGAGACTTTCCCGATACTTTCTCCTCTGCTCATGTGCCTTTTTAAGCTCCTCGTCTTTAATCTTCGACTGATCCTTTAACTCAGCATTTTCAATTCTGACTTCATCCCAAGCTTGACGAAGTTGAGCTAATGAATCCTTGCTTCGGGCTAAAGCCTGTTTTGTAATCTTGTGAGCCTGACTAGTGTCATCTGCTCCCAAAGTAAGTTTCCGGAAGTACCGAGCTCTGTCATCAAAATCTTCCTCTTTGTCAGCCAAGGTTTTTTCCGCTTTCAATGCTCTCCTTTCCAACTCTTTGTTGTCAGCTAGAGCTTTCTGAAGACATCTGCTCATTCCAAAATTCTCTATCTGCAGCTCTCGGACCATTTTCTTCCACTTCTCACATTCTTCAATAGCCACCATGGTGGGTTGTTCTGGCTGTACTGAACATAAAAAAGGTCCCCTTGAAAAGGGTAAAAGCAATTCCTTAACTTTCGTCTCAATCCATCTGTCATATTCAGGATAAGACCTACAATCTCCTTTCCCAAAAACTGCTTTTCCAATTTTATGCTTATCTTTCCAAGCATTTACTACTTCTACCACCTTCGCATCTTTAGTTCCTGTAAAGAATAAAGATTCTTCCACATCTTGCTCTGTAGGAGGATCCCTGGAAGCATACCCAAACTGTCGGATGGCCAAAACTGGATTATAATTGATCCCTCCTTTTCTGCCAATCAAAGGTACATTTGGAAAATTTCCGCATCTTGTGACAAGCTCTATTCTCAACAACCGGTGGTCAAACCATACAATGTTATCAGCAGTTAAACCCATCAATCGTTTAGACCATTTCGCCACATCTTTGGTTTCCACAAAGGCACCTGTCTGAGGCAAATGTTTGAAAAACCAATGACTCAGCAGTGGAGTACAACAACTAACAGATCCTCCCCTTCTTTTCCCGTTCTTGTAATGCACGGAATGATAAAAATCTCCTAACAAAGTAGGGACTGGATTTTTAAGGACGAAAACTCTCGTTGCTTGCATATCCACAAAGTCTTGCTGATTGGGAAAGAGAACTAGGCCATATATGCAGAGAGCCAGAATGGAATTGTAAACCGTCCAATTTTTAGCACTTGCAGCCTCTTGGGCTTGTCCAGACAGAAATTCTAAATGAAATCCGCTAACTCCATTTTTACTGCTCACACCACTCTTTACCACTGCCTGATCCATTTGTAACGCAGCAGCAATTTCTTTTACGCTAGGGGAACTACCAGAGAAGAATGGTATTGCCGGTGTGATCGGAATTCCCAAAATAAATGAGAATTCTTCCAGTGTTGGCATCAAAATGTAATCTGGAAAGAGAAAGCATCTCAACAAAGGCTCGCAGAACTGCAGCAGAGTGTGCAAAGCATCATGTTCATACTTGGTGATTGTACGGACCATCCCAACCAAATTCCCGTAGCTCTTCTGAAACCTATCAAGAATACCCGGACCAGCCATATCTATAACTTTGAGCAATGAATCCAAGACAGGATCTGGAAACTTGTAAGACACATTGTTCTTTCTCTCGGCAACGATCTCTGTTGAACCCATGGATTGGAATCAGAAACGTATTATGCACCTGAAAATGACAAACATAACTGTTATGATATGATAATGCAATGCAAAAGGGCATGTGATCAGGTAATCAAGTGTCTGTGTCTGTATTGAACTGTGTGCACTGTGTCTCCGTACTGAATCCGGCAATATCTGAGATGAACACTCAAATCACTGTCATAGGATACAATGTCTGAAATCATCATAGAATCACAAGTAAGGTAGGTAGGAGGCTGGGTTTCCTGCAAGCCTGTAAACATTCCGCCCATACTCACATGTGGTTCTTAGAAAATAAGGTTTGTCAGCTTCGGAGGTTTGAGAAGCAATAGCACATTCAGCCCGTAGGAAACAATGCTATGCCAATCAAAGAGGTCGTCCACTGACTCCCCTTAGAAAATAAAGGTCATCCTATGCAAGTTCCAAAGTGGGCCCTCGGGTGCGAATGGGTTTGCCACAAAATGTGGTCTGCCACTGTCACCGCTAAAGAGGGATGTTTCCACTAAGGTCCTCATGATCGGTCACTGGAGTCGACAGCTCTCTAGATCTACATCCTGGAATACGCAAGATGCGCATGCCACGACGTGTCCCAAGATAGCCTCGTCTAGCTGTGAATTTCGTGAACACCCAACGTACTCCAAACGGCACGTAGGTCCCATTACTCTCCACTCTAATTCTAAGTGTATACTCAAGCCTGTGTAATGGGCTTATCTCTCAGAAATCCCATCCCGCCAAACAGACAAAACAGTGCAACACAATATAATATATGATATGTAATGCTAAAATGCAGTAAATACAGTAATGTGCAGTAAGGCAATAAATAACCATACAATAAAACGGTAAATACAGCACAACAATAAACACCCAATGAAAGAAAAACAGACAAGCGCTAGGATTGACTCGCTTAGGATGGACCAGCAATAGGTCAACCATATCCCCAACAGAGTCGCCAGCTGTCGCTCCCGGGATTTTCATCCTAGTACAAACGCGAAAGTGGCACCAAACAGAGTCGCCAGCAATGTGTATTTATCCCAAGAGAGGGAAAGGAAACACTGCATAAACCTGAAAGAAAGGAAAAGCATGGTCTTGCGACCAAGAGAAAGGGTAAGGGAGTCGGTTACGCGAGAGGAAGGTATTAGCACCCCTACGCGTCCATCGTACCTGATGGGATCCACGCTTGCTTGTTTCGATCAAAGGGTGTAAGGAAAATAAAAGATGGAAAAGAATGAAAAGAGAACTAGAAAAGGAAAGGAAAAGGAAAGAAAAACAAATGTAGGGAAAATAAAAGAAGTGCTCGAATGGGCCTTACCCCACTGCCTACGTATCTCATCGGGAGCATGAGAATCAGAGCGACGTAGTTCCCCTCACTAGGGATGGATTGTTTGGGTTTTTTAAGGAACGGCTAACGTTCTAGCTCAGGTGTTGCAGGCTCGCTGGTCCGAGTGCGTTACCATCTTGCAAGAGAACGAGTAGGAGCACGTTCATACGTTGAGAGTGAATGAGGTGAGAAAAGAATTCCCAAAGGAAAGACGTTGTTGTTTGTTTTTGTCTTTTAGAAGTTTTTTATTTGTTTGCATATGACAGTGTACCTGAATCTTAGTCATTGGAATGTGTACATTCTCATATTCCAAGATGGAATGAGTAAGAAAACACACTAAGAGTGAAGAAGACCCCCACGCTTAGTTCCAATTGTCAAGGTTCAACCACACTAGCATACTTGTGTTTATTAAGTGTTTTTTTGTTGATTAAGAAATGAAGAAGTGTTTTTTATTATTTGCACCTTCAACAAGTATTGCATTTAAGTCCCTCATACGAGATCAAATGTTTAACACATTGACCCAAGATGGGCTATATGCTACACATTCTAAGATTATAAGAGAAGACCCCTTTATAATCTCTTCATTATATGAAAGGCCTAAATGCAATAAATGCCTATCTTTATTACATATTTTGAATTTTCTTTGAGATGAGAAAGAGAGACTCAAGAGAGGAGCAAAGGTAAAATCTATATGAACTAAGACTCAATCCTAATTGAAAATTAAAGGGAGTGGTCCTAATGGTTTGTGAGGTTTAAACCTAAAGTCTAAAGAAAGAATGAATTAAACAATTCACTTCTAAGTTGGAAGATGAATTGTAATTCAAAAAGCGAAGGTGATGAGTTATTAAAAGAAAGCACATAAATGCTTAACAAAACACAAAATGGAATTGTAAAATATATGAAAGGAAAATTGAATGTGGATTCCTTATCCACACTCAATTGCAACTTACCAAAGCCCCTACATGGTTAGTAAACATGTATAAGAAGTATAAGGAATAAAAGAACATTTAATGCACCATAAAACTCAAAAGAATTAGATGAGAAATTACATCCTAATGTCACAACCAGAATGTACATCATATGGAAAACAAATGATTATTAACATACAAGTCCAAGTGGATAGGCCACAAACATCATCCATGGCATTAGAACATGTTACCATAATAAAAAGGGAGAAAGAAAGATGAAAAGAAATGGAAGAAACATGCCTAAATGTAACATGTAATCCAAGGATCAGAATTGAAATGAAATGAAGAATGATATATAAACACATCACAAGCATTCATGAAGCACATCAAGACATTTAAGAAGTAATAGAAGAAGTAGAATTGAAATGGAAGTTCAAAAGAAAACACAAGTACAAACACAACATGTTAAAGGTGCACAAGGTTCAAATGAAAATGCAATGATGACACATAACATGTACCAATGAACTATAATGTCAAGTGAATAGTTCACCAAAGTATGCAAATGATCATGCAAGTATACACAAAAGAAATCATGTAAGCATGCACCAAAGATTACAATGATATGACATGTCATAATGCTTCAAGTGAAATGTCTTAAACAAAAATCAAATGAGTTCATGAAAATTATTCAAACATGGTATTGAGATACACAAACCATAAATGAATCACTTATCAAATTATCATGTAAAAATTCAAGGCAAAAAGGTTTTATACAATGCACTTAAGTCAAATTGGATGCAAATGCAAAGTAATGCAAAGATGAACATCAAAACATGCCATAGCAAGACCTAAAAAATGAAATAAAAATCATATGACATACCTCAAGATATTAATGACTCAATACAAAAAGAAGAGTATCAAAAAAATTTTTAATGATCAAGAACAAAAATGCACAAATTTATGTATCACATTAAGCATGCACACCAAAGAAATTCAAAGAAAATTATGGAACAGGGGGAAAAATGTCATAAAATCAGAAAATAAAATCACCAAAAATTTTATAAATGTTTTATTGATGTTCATGAATTTTTGTGGAATTTTATGATGCAATTTGGTATTTTTAAAAATTGAAAAGCAAACGTGTATGAAAATAAAAAAAAATAAAGTGAAATGTAAATGTGAATGGGGGTGCAAGCATAGCAAAATGTGAGTTCAATATGATTGGGCTTTGAATGCGTGGGGTGTGGAAAGCAATCTGTCATAGGTCCAATTACGCGCCAGTACAAATTAGTAACCATGCACCTCAGTCAACAAAATTGACTCATCAATAGCCATTGGATTAAGTCAAGTCAAACAAGCAATCAAAGTATATGCAATCAACACACCTACGTGAGGGAACACGTTATCTACAGTGTACTGCGTCACACAAAGTTTAAAAATATAATCAGAATGAGCACGTGAGAGGCATGTGCGTTTTTATGTGTTGTCACCACACGAGCCACACGATGATGAAAAATCAACGGACATGATTAAAACACACACAAACCCTAGCATAACAGTCACCGGCCGGAGATGACCTCCGGTCACCTTCTCC
The DNA here is from genome assembly GCA_022829125.1 of Lathyrus tuberosus. NCBI lineage: Eukaryota > Viridiplantae > Streptophyta > Magnoliopsida > Fabales > Fabaceae > Lathyrus > Lathyrus tuberosus. Next base: position 604,067 of record JALAZF010000808.1, on the reverse strand, counting down.
GGTCACACCGCCACCGTCTGCAACTTTGATTTTGCCAGAATTCCACAAACGATATACCAAAATGAAGCTGAGCTCACATACATCATGAATATGCAATTAATTTTCATAGATCATGCACGCATAACACAAACCGAGCCAAAACAATTTGCCCTAACATCACACCTAAACTCCTAAAGAGCCTATCAACTAGCCAAAACTCACGCATAGCTTCTAATAAGCTCTAAACACATAAAACGAGTTTAAATCATACTGATATGAAGCATTAATATTGAGTGAATTAAAACCTGAAAGTGTGGCAACTTGATGTGTTGAGAAAACCAGAGAAAAGCTTGAGGTATTGAGCTTCTAGATCTTCAACCTTAGCAAAATAAATGCTACTTGATGTGGAGATCTTGAGAACAAAAACAGAATTCCAAACTGTGATGATGTTATGCTTGGACAATGGAGTTTTCTCTTGAATGTTCTTGCTCAGAATGGATGAAGATGATTGAGAAAGGAAGAAAAATCGTGCAGAATCAGAGAGAGATAATGGAGAGAATGTGAGAGTGTTTGAGAGAAAGAGTGAGAATGAAGTTCCCCCTGAATTTGTGAAGAGAAGTTTTGTTTTATACTATGAGTTAACCATGGTTTAGTGAGTTGGTTAATTGAGTTAAGGTGGCTAAAGTGAGTCCACCCTAACTAACTGAGTCAAGTTAGTTAGGGGGCGAGTTAGATTGGCAATGATAAGGTGGTGGTGGTTCATGACAGTTATGGTGGAATTGAAAAGGTGAGAGCATGGCTATTGTATCAGAAACTTGCTTAGCAAGTTTGCTTTTTCCAATTTCATGCAAGGCACGTGCTAGTGTTCATAGTGTAGGTGAAATGTGTTTGGTTGAAAGAGGAAATGGTTGGACAGTGTGAACAATGCACGGGTGAGTGCTATGACAATCAACAACAACATTTGTTTTTTTTTTCATGACAGTTAAGAACAGATACAGCAGTGGTTGTTTGAAGATGATTTTCTCTCTTGTTAGTGAATGATTCAATGAGGTTTAGGTGCCAAATGAAAGATAGAACATCATAGAACATGATTGATGTTGATTTTGGATTGAATTAAGGCTTGGAAGTTGGTGAAAAAATAGCTTGGAACATCAGGGTTTGGAACTGATTTGTGGGCGTGGCAAGCAAGTCATGGCATGGTAACTTGGCACACAAAATTTCAGCACAATCAACATGACTTTGAACCAATATATCTCCACTATAAATTGATCAAATGGAATTTTGTCCAACACGAGTATTGAAGATGACACTACAAGGAACAACTTTGATGTTGAAAAGTTTTTCATTTGAGGCCTTTAACCGTGAGAAAAATGAGTGGACATTTGGCCCACCACATGTTTGTTAAAATGACTGCGCGCATGACCTGAAAGTTCTTGGTCATGGCCTAGTTTTGGCCTACTTTTTCCCAACTTTGATCCATCATACCTCCCTCAATTTTTATCCAATGGAGATGTTCTATACATGGATTTGAAGCTTAAAACAAGATCTTTTGTTGTCGTCGAGTGGAATTTTCATTTGGTGCTTCAATTTTAAATGGCCTTGGTTCAAACTCTGATGCAAAATGGCCAAAACTTACTATTTTTAGTAACCCTTCTTCATCCAAAAATGGCAACTTTCCACATCTTGATTTTTTCATGATTCCTTTGGAGTTTCTTGACCAAATTTTGTACATTGGACACATATAACATGAATTTTATGAATTTGGCCTCAAAAAGTCAAGAGTTGACTTTTTTTCCTGATTATTTGACTTGGCCCCGAAATTCTCTGATTTTTGATCTTTCTTTCAATTGAACCACTTCTAAAACCAATTGAGAGGTGATTTTCCACATACATACACTTAAGAACATATAGAATACCATGACATCAAGTTTTGTCCAAAAAATCAAAGATATCCTGATTTAATTGGAAACCCTAGTTTAGGTCCCCTCCTCCTAGGAGAAAAATGTACAGTCTTCAATTTCAAATTCCTCAGAGTATGTTGTGTATCCTCTTAAAGAATGATGATATATGCCATTTGAGGAGGATTTTGGATCAATGAACTATCTCTTTTGAGGGTTTTCCTTCAGTTTTTGAACCTCTTGCATAATGAAAGATGTAGTGCTTCAATCTCCCATTGAATCTCTCATTCTTGAGGTTGTGGATGATCCATTGAGATAGTATGAGACATGAAAGACCTCTTGGCTTGCCTTGAGGAAACTTGATTGACCTTTTTGTGCTTTGAATGATCCCTTGATTGTCCACCTTCCACCTGATCACATGCCCTGATGGTAAGAAGGATGTTATGCTTCATTTTTCTATGTTAAATGAAATGTAATGTTAATGAGGTGGATATGATATGATAAATGATAATGCCATGCTATGATGACAAAGAGGGAGAGCAAATTTATGGCTGGCCGTATTCTGATTCAATACGCAATTTCAAGGATAGGTTTCTGATCGTGAAGCCTGTTACCGAGGAGGCAAAGAGGACCATCTCGACCATTGAGAAGGTGGTGGTGAATGGTCGGGAGAGGGATGGTGTCGTCTCCATATTTCCTTTGGAGTGGGTCTATACCCACTTTAAGCGCAGAACGGATCAGTTCCTGGTAAAGCACGAGCAGCTTTGCCCGGCAGACAAAGAATAGTACAGGATCCTCCACGCTTACGTGGAGAGCTTTTCCCCGGCCTTCGTAGTTGACCGGGACGGGAAAGAGCTGATCGGGGATGATGGGGAACTCATCCGAGCAGCTAAATATATTAATATCAGGGCGCTCCTCGAGTGTGATAACGACGATGATACGATGACCTTGCTTGGTATGCTCCACTGTTTTGTTTTATTTCTTTGAATTCTTGGTCCTGACTTGTTATTTGTGTTCGCAGGTATGATGGCCGACATGCGGGAGCGTCTGATGAGGTCCCAGGCGGCGAAGGTTCACAAGAAAATGACCACAGGTGCCAAGGCCGGGGTGCCTAAGCAGACAGTGATGAAGAGTTTTGCTGTTGGTCCTACCCCCATCCCGGAGAGAGCCTCAATGCCGCTGACCCCAGAGACCTCCCATAAAAGGAAGAGAGATGCCACAGGGAATTCTGTGGCCGCTGGTCTGGGAGGTTCTGGTGGCGGTCATCTTGTTCTGCCCGCCTGCTATTTGCGCCGAGACTTGTTTGCTGAAGGGGATTCTATAGATATTCACGATTCTGAAGCCGTGGCTATTCTAAATGCCAATTCTAAAGCGAGGAGAAAGCAGCAGTGCCAGGATGCTGCGGGCATGTTTAGGGTGCTTGAAGCAGCCCTTGTCCTTGCCGATGATGAAGTTGTAACTCGGGCGAGTCTCGTGACGTCCAAGAATAGAATTGTCGAGCTGGAGACGGAGAATAACAGGATGTTCAATGATTTAAAACAGTTTGAAGGTCACGAGGAGGCCAAATTGTTGCTTCAGGCGGAGGTGACCCAGCTTAAGTTAGATGCGCTCAAGGCTGACGAGGAGAAGGCGAGGTTGCAGGCGAGGATCGCTGAATTGGAAGGCTTGACTTCAGCTGTTCAGGATGAAAATGACGATGAGAAGTCCCTGAAGTCACGGGCTGACTTGATCGGGAGGATTGGACTCCATGGCGAGGACAACCTGAAAGCGGCTGAGTTCGGCTTCAGTGCTGCAAAAGAGCAAATGGTGGCCCTCAACTCCGATGTGCAGCTCCTGACGGATGGGATGGGTTTGTTCAACAAAGTGGTGAACGGCCAGGTCATTCCTGCCGAAGAGGAGAGTGAAGTCGCTGAATAGGGATTTGTTGTTTTTTTAGCATGTTTTGTGGGCCTGTGTGCCCTTAACAGTTTGTATGGGCGCTGCCCCTTTTTATATGAAACTTGTAGGGGCTATGCCCTTTTTTTTGTATTTATAACACTGTCCGGTCATGTCCGTTTTTTTTTAATATACATGGAAATTGTGAAAATGTTTTATTATGGACGTTTGCTCTGTTTGTTTGTATGTGTGTGCTCGGCGAGGTGTGAAACCTACCGAGGAGGGCTAAGTGGTTTTGCCCATGATGAGGTTAGGACTTTGTTTGAGGTACTAATCTCATAGGCTTGGACTGTTCCCATCGCGAGCTGGGTGTCTTGCCTGAATGGTGCGGCAACGGCGGAGCTCGGTTGAGGTATCCCCGTTGTGCACAGGATCTGCTCTTAAAACGAGCAGAAGCTGGCCGGCGTTGTAATACGTGTCATGCTTTACCAGGGCATGATACGATGGGCGTGCAACTCTCTCCGTTTTGGGTGATTACAACGACAATTTGTCTATCCTCGTGGTTAAGGACTTAGCTTTAGTACTGCTTGAGTTTTTCAGCATTCCATGGTCGAGCAAGTTGTTTTTCGTCCAATGTTTTCAAGTAATATGCTCCCGTGCCCGTTTTGGACTTGACCCTATAAGGTCCTTCCCAGTTCGCTTCCAGTTTCCCCTCACGAGAATCCTTCTGGTTTCGGCGCAGGACCAGACTGCCTACGGGGAAGTCGCGCTTTATGACTCTGGTGTCGTGTCGCAACGTTATTTGGTACTTTAATGCGGCCTCACGGAGGGCAGCCCCTAATCTTATTTCTTTGACCAGATCGAGCTCCTCGCGTAGAGCCTCATCGTTCATTTCTTCGTCGAGGAGAGCTTCTGTCCTTCTGGAGGGCTCCCTTATCTCCACCGGTATTACCGCCTCTGTTCCATATGCTAGTCGGAAAGCGGTTTCCCTGGTGGTGGAGTGATGTGTTGTCCTGTACGGCCAGAGGACACTGTGGAGCTCCTCGACCCACCTTTTCTTGGCCTCGCCTAGCCTCCACTTTAATCCGCGTAGGATTACTCTGTTCGCGGCCTACGCTTGCCCGTTGGTCTGGGGATGCTCGACCGAAGTAAAGTGTTGTTTCGTTCCCAATTTGGCGACGAAGTCTTGGAATTTTCTGTCTGTGAATTGGGTTCCATTGTCGGTTACGAGGGCCTGGGGTACCCCGAATCTGGCGAGGACGTTTCTTTTATAGAAACGCAATATGTTGAAAGTTGTGATCTTGGCGAGCGCTTTGGCTTCAATCCACTTTGTGAAATAGTCGGCGGCGACGATTAGGAATTTATTTTGATAAGATCCCATTGTAAAGGGGCCTAGGATGTCCATCCCCCACCAGGCGAAGGGCCACGGTGAGGAGAGGGTCTTCAACTCATTGGGTGGCGCCAAATGCATGTCCCCGTGGTGTTGGCAGCGGTCACATTTTTGTACATGTTCTTTGGCGTCGTGTTGCATGGTTGGCCAGTAATATCCTGCGCGCAAAGCTTTTCGAGCTAGGGATTTTCCTCCTAGGTGTTGTGCGTTGATGCCCTCGTGGATATCTTGTAAGATTTCTGGGACCTGAGCCTCGTCGACACATTTCAACAGGGGAATGGAAAATCCTCGTCGATATAATTTGTCCTCGACCAGTACGTACGAGCAGGCTCGTCGCTTAGTTACACTGGCCTCCTTACTATCTTCGGGGAGTTCCCCTTTGGTGAGATAATTGTATACCGGGGTCATCCAACAGCGGGGATCTCCGATGACGTTAACATCTAGCAGGTCGGGTTTTAAAATGCTCGGGCTAGCCAGTATTTCTTGTATGATGGACTTGTTTCCACCTTTTTTCCTGGTGCTGGCTAATTTAGAGAGGATATCTGCTCGGGTGTTTTGTTCGCGCGGGACGTGCTGAACTTCCCATGCTTCAAACTCCGCCATTTTTTCTTTTACCATTGCCAAGTATTCGGCCAGTTGGTCGTTCTTTGCTTGGAACTCTCCTCGTACTTGGGACGCTACGAGCTGAGAGTCAGTGCAGATTTTTATTTTTCTCGCGCCGACGTCTCTGGCCAGTCGTAATCCTGCGAGGAAGGCTTTATACTCGGCTTGATTGTTGGATGTTTTGAAGGAGAGGACCAGGGACACTTCGATCAGGATCCCTTCCTCGTTCTCGAGGATAATTCCTGCTTCGCTGCCTGAGGGGCTTGATGCGCCATCCACGTAAATGATCCACTCCTGTGTCCCTCCCGGAGGGGATGGTTCCGGAGTCATCTCTGCCACGAAGTCGGCCAGGACCTGTGCCTTGAGGGATTTCCTCCCCTCGTAGTGAATGTCGAACTCGGCCAATTCAAGGGACCATTTTAGCATCCTGCCTGCCATATCTGGTCGGCTTAACAGCTGCCTAATTGGCTGGTCGGTTCTGACGACGATGGTGTGTGCCAGGAAGTAGTATTTGAGTCTTCTCGCGGCGACTATGAGAGCAAGGGCCACTCGTTCTATTTACATGTACCTGACTTCGGGTCCCTGCAGGGCTTTGCTGGTAAAATAGACGGGCTTCTGCCCATAATTTGTTTCTCGAATAAGTGTTGCGCTTACTGCTTCGTTGGCCACGGAGAGGTACAGGTATATGGTTCCCCCCGGTCTGGTCGGGATAATACTGGGGGCTCGGACAAAGCTTTTTTGAAATAGGCAAGGGCCTGCTCGCATTCGTCCGTCCACTCAAAATTTGCCTCCTTCCGGAGTAATTTGAAGAAGGGCAGGGCGTGCTGGGCAGACTTGCTTATGAAGCGAGCAAGGGACGCGAGCATCCCGTTGAGGGATTGTATCGCATTCTTCGACCGCGGAGTGGGGAACTCCACGAGTGCTCGACATTTGTCTGGGTTTGCTTCTATTCCTCTTTCGGTGAGGTAAAATCTGAGGAATTTTCCTGCTCGCACGCCGAAGGTGCATTTTTCTGGATTAAAACGCATTTTACATTTTTGAGCTTGGTCGAACACCTTGCGTAGGTGGGTGGTATGGTCGGATTCCTCTTGGGATTTCACGGTCATATCATCCATATATACTTCGAGCATGTCCCTGATTTCTGATCGGAAGATTTTGTTCATCATGCGTTGGTATGTGGCCCCGGCATTCTTTAGTCCAAAGGGCATTACGTTATAGTAATAATTCCCCGAGGAGGTCATGAATGTCGTGTATCTCTTGTCCTCGTCTGCCATTGGGATTTGGTTGTATCCCGAATAAGCGTCCATGAAGGACAAGAGCTTGAAACCTGCGGAATTATCTACGAGTTTATCTATGCTCGGCAGTGGATAAGCGTCTTTCGGGCAAGCCCGATTGAGATCAGTGTAGTCAATGCACATGTGCCAGTTTCCATTACTTTTCTTTACAAGTACAATATTTGAGAGCCAGGTCGTATACCTGGCCTCGGAAATAAATTTTACCTCTAAGAGGTCTTGTACAAGTTTTTCGGCAGCCTGTGCCTTTTCCTCGGATTGTTTCCTTCTTCGTTGGGCAATGACGTGAGCAGCTGGATTGATTGCCAAGTGGTGACATGCAGTTTCTGGATCAAGGCCGGGCATATCCGCTGCACTCCAGGCGAACAGGTCGGCGTTGTCGTCAAGGCATTTCTTCAATTCCTTCTTCACCTCTTCGGGGAGACCAGCTCCTATCTTTACTCCCCTGTTGGGGTTATTGCTGAAGGTGATGATCTCGAATTCCCTATCTGGGACTGGTCGCAGAAGTGCAGGGGACGGGGAGCTTGTTACTCCTGGCTTTTTGTCTTCGCCATGGTCTTCATTTCCATCTTCAGGAAGCCTGCTATCGAGGACGATGGTATGCACGGAAAGCGTGGGCTTTTTCTCTGGCTGGCCATCTTCAGCTAGAACCTCGTCCTCTCTAGTGTGCTTTGCCGACTTTGCCGTCGTCGCGATCTGATTCTGTCCTTTTGTTGCGGCCTCAAAGCATCTGCGCGCAAACTCGATGTCACCATGAAGAGTTGGACGTGTCCTTTCTCGGTGTAGTACTTGAGCTTGAGGTGGACTGTAGAGGGGACAACAAAGAGTTCGGCAAGAGCTGGTCTGCCAAGGATGTACTGATAGAGTAACGGGCAATCAATGACTAAGAACTGCGTTTTGATTGTCCGAGATGCCTCTTCCTCGCCAAACGTGACTGGTATCTCCACGTAACCCCAAGGTCGGGTTGTTGCCCCATTGAATCCTTGGAGATCCGATCCCACGTATGGTGAGAGGTTGGACTTATTTAGTTTCAGCGTGCGGAACAGGCTGGAATACATGATGTCCACGGAACTGCCCTGGTCGACCAGGATTCTCCGCACATCGGTAGATGATAATTTGGCCCTGATCAGCAGAGGAATGTGGGAATTCGGTGATCCTCCGGGGAGTTCTTCTCTATAGAATGTGATCGGTTACAAACGCCCTTTACCCTTGCCGATCGTGTACAACTGCTCGGGGCTGCTGTCTATCAGTTGTTCAAACTTTCGTTTGATGGATCCTATCATGAGCTCATGGTACCCCCCATATGAGATAACTATGGCCGTAGAAAAGGCTTCCCAGGTGCTGTGTATGAATGCCTGGGAAGTCGGGTTGAGGTGGTCAGGAACGAAGAAGTCCTCTTGTCGGCTGATGGCCATTGCGATCTGCGGGGGAGGACTGGAGGGGGCTGATTCTGCTTCTTTCTTCGGATCAGACGTGTCTCGTTGGGAGGACTCTCCCTTCTTCACGTATTGCTTCAGGTGACCCTCTTTGATGAGGATCTCTATAGCGTCCTTAAGGTGCACGCAATCTTCTGTCACGTGGCCGTGACTACGATGGAAACGACAGTATTTGCTTTTGTCGATGTTTCCTTTGGACGTGGTCGGTTTAGGGAACCTGACACCCCCTTGTTTGAATTCTGTGTTGATGCAGTCGGAGAGAATGCGTTCTCGCGAGGTCGTGAGTACAGTGTACTCCGTAAACCGGCCAGTCGGCCCTTTGCTTTCGCGAGGACGTTCATCGCGCCTTCTCTCTTTCCCTTGCCGGGATGATTCCGCCTCGTCATTTTTTGATGCCCGGGGCGCTTCGCGATCTCTTAAGTCCCGGGCGTGGAATGCGGCTTCTTTTTCCTCGTAACGGATGTAGTCTTCAGCTTTTCGAAGAAGTTCTGTCAGTGTCCGGGGAGCTTCGATCCCTACTGCCTTACGGAAGTCGGTTTTGGGCCGGAGCCCCTTCTCGAGGAGGTACTTCTTCATGTAATCCGTTGTTCGGACTTCAACCTCTTCTTTGTTGAATCTTTCGATGTATGCCCGCAGGGATTCATCCTTGCCTTGTATAATGTCCTCCAACGTAGCCTCTGACTTAGGGTGTCGTTGGGAAGCTGTGAAATGTCGGACAAACTGGCTCTTTAACTCCCTTCACGAAGAGATGGATCCGTGAAGGTGATGGGGAACATTTTGCATCTGATAGCCCCGGAGACACCGTGATATTGGAGCATAGCCTCTATGTTTTCGATATGCTCGCGGGGCTCAGTTGTCCCGTCGTAGGTTGTCAACGTGGGTGGTTTCTCCAATCTGCGGGGAATTCGGGTGTCGAGGATGTCCCTTGTGAACGGACCATGAACGTCATCATCACTGCTGGAACTAGGAGAGAGTGAAAGGGAACGGCTGTGCTCGCGGCTTTGACTTCAACGAGGAGAACGTCCGCGGGTGCGACGGTGATCGTACTTATCCGTGTGTCGAGACCTCTTGGAAACTGGGGAGTGCCTGGATCTTCGCGGGGGAGACTGATGGCGTCGTCGGGCTAGATCGAGTGTAGGGTTCCTTGATCTTGAATGTTTCCTCTCCGGGGAGAGGGTGTCGCGTCTTCGCTTCGAGGGAGTCCGTGGACGCGGGGAAAGGCTCGCCAGTTTTTCTGAAGCGAGGCGCTCCTGAAGGATATGTTCGAGGGCATTGAGTTTCTCCCCCTACTGGAGGATCAGGAGGTTTGAGTTGTTGAGAGAAGCGATGAGCGCCGCGATGGTCGGATCAGCATCCTGGGGAATCGGAACGGGCTCAAAGGTGAGCTCCACGACTGATGTTCGTGGCTTTGGATCGTCGGGTCTCGGGGAAGCAGGTCTTCCGTCTCGTTGGTCACTTTCCTGCGGGACATGCCCGACGAAAGCGTGGTCGTTGTTGTTGTTGGCCGCAGGGGCCACAGAGTCTTGGTGAACATCGCTCTTGATGAAAGCCATGTCGATCTGAGATTTGGAAGGGTGAAGCTTTGGTCTTTGTTAAACAAGGAAGAATCTTGCTGAAAGGCGGGGAAGCTGGGTTCCCACAGACGGCGCCACTGATCAGAGAGGACCAGAAGGAGATCGTCGCGGCCTTCGTGTAGGACAAGAGTTGATGCTCGTAGGAGAGGAAAAGGGGGGGTGGAGGTACCTGCAAGGTACTCCGATGCCAAAGTAAGTATTTGGTCAAAAAGGGGGAAAAGCAAGTAAGAGAAGTCGAGTGTATGATTTGTGATACCTGACCCTCTCAAGCAAGGGGGTTTTTATAGAGGGATTTCTAGCAAACAAAGCGTCTAATCGACCAATGCGGGATTCCCAAATGGAGGGCAAGGCGCGTGGCCTTTCTAACTGTTTCCGTGATATCCGGGGAGGTAGTTACTCGCGTGAACTATTCTGCGCGTGAGGACGTGCCCAACTGCTTTATTGTGCCCAACGGCTATATTGTGCCCAACGGCTATATTGTGCCTATTGGGCCTGTTCGCCAATTATGATGGATTGGGCCTTGTCCTTAAGGGTAGGAAGTCCTGCCTGGTCCATAACAGTTTCCTTTCCCTCTCTTGGTATAAATACACATTGCTGGCGACTCTGTTTTTCGCGCCACTTTCGCGTTTGTACCATGGATGCAAATCCTAGGGAGCGACACCTGCCCAGTGCAATTTCTACCTAAGACACTCCTAGGTATGAAAAACCCTTTTCATTTCCTACCAGTCACCAATAGCAGTGATAAACATAACAATACATGAGAAGAAGACACACTTCAAAGACAATACTTGATCTTTCTTAAAAGCTTCAATCAAGTATAATTTACTCTTGCTTAAAAGCTTATAGTGGACACTTACAACTCAATAACTTCAGTCCAGTTCAAGCATCTAGGTGATGAATAAATAACTCACAAATAGTCTACCTCAATATATCAAAAGACACATGAGTGACACAATATAACAATAGTACCCTAAAATAAACTCAAACCCTAAACCCTTATTTGCACACACGGTTTCTTCAACCCTTATTACACACGAATCAGGTTTAGTAAGTCTCCTTTTATAGGCTTGTGCAGAATGGGCTTGGACTTTTCCTATTTTGTCAAATTTAAACCACCTGCAGAATATTCTCCAAAATAACATGAACAAATCTTCAAAGTTTCCTAAAACATATCATCCTTTAATTTTAGCGTTTTGTCTACAACTGGAGATACTGAACCTTGTTCTTGATAACATCATCTTGACCTGCATAAATTACTGAGATATATCCAAAAGAAATATCACATAATTAAAAAAAAACAAATCTGTCAAGATTTTAAAACATTCAGAATACATGTTCTGGTAGAACATGTTCCAACATCTGTTAGGACATCTGCTCTCAAGATGAGGTGAGAAGCATGTTACAACATCACACACGACATCTTATAGTAAATCATGTTTTAGCAAAATTATTTCCAATCCATAAACCATGGAACCTTCAATCTCCCCCTTTGGAAAATTTTGGCTAAAATAAATTTTGCACAATAAACCTTGGAGATTGTGTGTGTACATGAGGAAGAAGATAACCTGCATCTTCGGGAATATCCACAACACTCCCCTTAGACCCTAGAAGCGGTCCTTGTCGAGGAGGAATAAATCTCCCTCTCAAATCGAAAGAAGAAATATTTCCGAAGCAAAAGAAAACCAACCTGAAGCACAAGAAAACCAACCTGAACACAAGCTTGAACTAAACTAGTTCAAGTAATTAGAAACACATATGGCAGAAGCCACGATCATTGGAAACACATATGGCATAAGCAAACACAAAAGATCCAAAAACATGTCCAGAAAGACAAAACATCTGATAGAACATCCTAGACTCAAAACCCAACCAACAATACAACCTTTATTTTTTCTCCCCCTGTTTGAGCTAAAATTTGGCAAAAAAAAGTAAACAACACTGACTCTGCAAGAACAAAACACACCTAGTACGAAAAAAACAAAGAAAAGAATCTAAGACCCAAAAAACAAAACAATGAAAAACAAGGACCTTAACACACACAAAAACTGACAAAAAAACTAGTTATTTCCTCCAACCTCCTGAGTTAACAAATTGAACCCAGTTTTCATCACCACTCCCACCAGAAACAAAATCCTTAGAACGAGTCTTCTTTAAGGACGTAACCTTTGTCACAAAAGTTTTCCCTGTCAGGACAACTCCTGTTGATGACCCAACAGATGTCACCGCACTTGACTGATCTTTCTTTTTGTTCAGAGATTCCTTCTTATTGCCAGATAATTTGAAGCATTGGCTCATCTTCGAAGTACACCATGAGGAGATGAAAAAGAAAGCAGGCTTCAGACTTTATATAGCACAAAATCCTTGATTGTAACGCCTGACAAGTCAAGGAGAGACATGTTGGCAACATTTAAGTCAGCCTTGAAAATGGACCACCGTCCACAAGTAGGAAATGAATCTATTAAGTCTAGGTCCCATTTTCGAAACATGAATCAAGACACTTCCCACTTCATAGAAACACGATACGCATGCACCAACAAAAAGCACATTTTACAGTCTACTATTAGAGCACTGCTGACTAGACCCACCGTCCTTGGCATGCTGACCATACATAGACTCTTTGATAGTCTTAACTGAAACAACTTGGTACAATGTCCTGACATTCTGTTAGACATTTTTTTTTCTCCTATGACCCAACCACAAACACACAACAAGCCTCAAACATGATGTTTCCCACCAAATTCCTTGCCCAGAAAATTCATTAGTGATCAACCCAACACAAATGAGCACAATGTCATGACATTATGTTAGACATATCATAACCAAGTAACATAACCATCCTGACTGAGCAATGTCACGACATCTTGTCTGACATTATACTTTCACTAGAGTCAAACAAAAAACCAGGTTGCATGAGATCATGCATGCTTTATACAGGACGTACCAAAACACCTACACAGCAGACAGATATACATCTCCCCCTGTCCCACATAATTAGTTCTCCCCCTGAAGGTGGAGACCAAGTAAAACACCTTAAGCAATTCCAAATCTTATAACACAGCACCACCATCCATCTCATTCACACTCCTATTGCAGAGAAAGAGTTTCTCAACGAAGAGTTATCAGAAGCAAACACAGCGGAATAAAAGAGACATTCATCAACTCCATACACCAAACAAAAACTTGTCAAGACATCCCAGGTCCATTAGCAGAACTCCCCCTGAATTGTGTAACAAAAAAAAAGTCCAGAAACAGTGTATTCAAGCATACACGAAGACATGGAAACACACATTACTTGGTGGAAACACACATCACTTGATCAACTTCAGGTGTTCTACCACCTCTTGTCCTTATCAAAGATCCATATGCACTTCTTGTTGTTGTCACAACCCTTACACCATGTCTTCTTCAATCTTTCAATAATACCAGCCTTCTTAGGCATACTATGCCTCTGAGAATAGAGGAAAGATACAGTGTCTATTGCCTTCCTCCATACCTGTAACTGCTATAAATCTTTAATAGGGCAAGTACTTAGCCCACAACTTATGTCCTCAAACTGACCTGCACATAATGCTTTAGTACCCATACCAGTCAACTGATCCTTAGACTCCACACACTTCAGAATAACCATCTTTCCTTTATCCAGATTTCAGTCAAGGCTCTTGCTCCATCCATGTTGAATAACATAACTGACAACTTTAAGATCTTCACAGTTTAATCTCATAACATTCGGCTTGAGATTATATCTCTCCATCATCTCCTTCATCCACACTAGTTGAAAGCAACCCCTTCTTGTCTTACCATAGTCAATTTCAACAGTGTTCCCAGAAACACATCCATCCACATCATAGGATTCTTTCATCAAGAATTCAGTGTTGTGAGAGTAGAATACACCATAAACACGTATTTCAATGATATAATTCAAGGGCTTCTTTTCTTGAATGGTAGAACTCATCCTTGGTTCCAGCTTAAAGACAAGACAAGAGTCTGACATTTTCTTTGTATGTTCAGAAGGGTGTCTTGCAGTGAGTTCCTTGGATAGCTCTGCCTGAACTCTAACAGAGAGACCTGAAGTGAGTTGAGGATCATCTGTCACAATGCTAGAACGATTGCATCTTTCTTTTTTTCTAGTTTGCACAGAGAATGTCTCTACATCGTTCTCAACATCCATCCTTTGCTTAGTAATTGAATCATCAATTATTACACTGATAGATTCCTCAACCATTTTAATTTTGGAGTTAAAAACTCTATAGGCTCTGCTGCTTGAAGAGTACCCCAAAAATATCCCTACATCACTTATAGGAGTTGTCCTACCGTTCTAATCTTTGTCAGTCAATACAAAGCATTTACTTCCAAACATATGCAAGTGTTTGATTATAGGATTCCTCCCTTTCCATAGCTCATAGATCGTGGTTGAAGTACCTCCTCTTAATGTGACCCTGTTATGAATGTAACACGTAGTATTCGTAGCTTCAACCCAAAATACCAATAACAATTGCTTGGCATGAAGCATCACTCTAGCAGATTCTTGTATCCCTCTGGTCTTCTATTCAACAATTCCACCCAACTGAGAAGAGAATTCATGACTAATATTTTCAGAGTTACAAAACTCTCTGAATTTTGCACTCTCAAATTCCTTGCCATTGACACTTCTAATCTTTACAGTCACATTGTTCTTTTCCCTCTGAATACTTTTACATAAATCTCTGAAGACTTCAAACAAGTCTGATCTTTCTCTAATAAACTTCATCCATTTGAACCTTGAACAATTATATACAATCACATAAACATACCTCTTTCCATCCAAGCTTTCTATCTTCATTGGTCCCATCAGGAACAAGTTTTAGCTCTTTCTTGCAAAAGGGAAAAAAGTGACCAATATGGCAACTTTCTCAATGGTGTTCCAGATGAAGGGAACCAATTGGGACAGTTTGAGGATGATATTTGGAGTGTGTTTGAGGCTTGGTTTGGTTTTGGAAGTGATTGAATCAAGACATGGCTTCGAAAATGCAGAAAGGTCCAATTTTGAGGTTTTGGAGTTTGATTTTCTGATTTTGGTGTTTCAGATCACAAGAGAGTGTTTGAATAGCTTAGATATGACATATTGGATGTGTTTGGATTTTGAGCTGTGGTGGAATTGCTCTCTAACTCAAAAACTCAGAGATGACTTGAAAAAGAAGGCATTTTGGCCTAAAGAAAGAGATTTTGAGGAAAGCATCAGTTGTAGTGCTTTGATGTACACAAACTGATCACAATTGAGCTCTATTTATAGTGTGTCAAGTTTGTTTTGCAAGCAATAGTGAATGGCAGTTGGTACAGGCCTTTGGCCAATGTTGATCCAAGGGAATCTTAAGTCTCCTATAGCCATTGACTTGAGGTTATGCCACAGGCCTATGGTTCTTTGATCCAGTGCTGATTCTTGACTAATTCAGTTAGGAATGTGTCAGTCCATGCCACCATGATGCATCCATTAAATGCTTGGAAACAAAATTGGAGTCTTTTTGCACTTTTTAGCCTTTTTAGGTTTGTTATGGCTATGTGTAGATTCTTGGACTTGGGAGGCTTGGGGATCAGATCATTCTTTTTTGATTTCATCCTCTGATCTGTCCAAATGGATGACAAGGCTTGGAGTTGTCCAAATTTTCCAAATCGAGCAAACCACCGATTTCTGCCTTGTACAAGACAGTTGGAAATGGTGGTTTTGAGGGGATCATATCTCCCTGCTCAAGTTGAGATATGGGAGGCTCTTGTGCTTTTTAGAGAGCCCTCATATAATACAAAACATGTGTGATCATAGTTTTCTTTGAAACTATGTCGATCCAACTGAAAAATCCTCATGAACATTGATGTCCAAGGCTAGTAACTTAGGCAGATTTTCACTAAGTGTTGGAAAAATGCCATTTTCTTCATTTTTGTCATTTTGATCAGTCCATAACTCAAAATCCATGAGGAATTGGAGTTTCTTGTAGTTGAACCTTTTATAGAATGTAGGAATACCTACAAATCAGGCTTTGGATCACCCAAAATGGCTGCTTGGATCTCAAGTTATGATCCTTGGAAGTTGGTACCTAAATCACTTTTGTTCCATAACTTAGAAAAATTTTGGTTTCTCAAGGTTGCCCCTTTTGCAAGAAACCTCACTTTTCTTGATTTTTATTAATGAATGATGATCAATACCATACATTAACATTATTTTTGACTTAGGGGAACCATATTTGTGAAAAATTCCAAAAAGTCAAACTTGATTTTGTGCACGGTTGACTTTTTATCGGATGAAATCAAAATTGTGCGATCCTTTCGGAAATCAAGTCCTTGACCTAAATCAAACCTAATGGATGGATTCCATAGGTGTTATAGGGTGTATTGAATCATGTCCCAAGGTTTGGGAGCATGTCTTGGTCAAAAGTCAAAGATACAATTGACTTTTTCTCAAAACGCTAATCGTGATCCAGATGAAATTGAAACTTGTGAATCAAGCTTCTTGGATTAATCCATTATTGTAAATGGATCAATGTGGTGCATTTGAGGCCCTCAAATCATGTGTTGAGATCTTGGCTCATGCTTTGCCTCAAAAGTCAACTTAGGGATGAATTAGGTCAAGAAACCCTAATTCCTGATTTTTTGTAAATGCATCCCATGAGGTTAAATTGGCTTGATGATTGGGTCCATGAGGTCCCTTGAAGTATCTTGGGTTGTTTTTTGAAGCATTGGCTCATTCCCAGTGGAAAAATCTCATATGGAGGCCTTGGTCGACCAAAACCCTAATTTGGTGACACTGGCGATCTTGAGGCTTGATTCACTTGGAATGTTGCAACTTTGTCCTTGATTCTTGATGTGGGCGTCCTCTTGATCCTTTGTTTAACTGCTCGGGGAGGGCTCAAAACCCTAATTCTTGATTGTAGTGAATGCTCAACAATCCTTGAGGAGATTGAGGAGGCATGATGGCACATCCATATTGTGGTGATGATTTGCACAATGATGGGAAATCTTGGTGGTCAAATTTTGGGGCATGACAGATGCCCCAATTTAATCTTCTTGGACCCGAAGGTGTGAATGGCGAAGGTATTCGGGCATTCAGGCATTCAGCGTTTATGAATGGTAGTTTGACCATCCACTTTCCTTTTCTAAGCAGTAATGTTTAGAAAAGGGTAAAACTTCCCCTCGATCTTGGTTTTTAGCCACGGAACTGGTCTCAATTTCTTTTGAAATAAACTTCCCCTCGATCCAGGTTTTTACCCACGGAACTGGTCTAAGTTTCTTTTGTCAATGAACTTCCCTTCGATCCTGGTCTTCAGCCACGGAACCAGTCTCAGTTTCTTTTGTCAATAAACTTCCCCTCGATCCTGGTCTTCAGCCACATAACTGGTCTCAGTTTCTTTTGTCAATAAACTTCCCCTCAATCCTGGTCTTCAGCCACGGAACTGGTCTCAGTTTCTTTTGTCAGTAAACTTCCCCTCGATCCTGGTCTTCAACCACAGAACTGGTCTCAATTTCATTTATCAGTAAACTTCCCCTCGATCCTAGTCTTCAACCAAGGAACTGGTCTCCGTTTTTTTTTCAAGTTCCTTCCTTGACAAGGGACGCTATTTGTAGCGGCCTTCATCAAACTTCTCGCCATATTTTCCCGGGGAGATGCCTTTTGACGGAGTTGTAGAGGTGTACAAACTTCTTTGTTGGAGATGCCATTTGTTGACTCTACTGGGGAAAAACGAGTCTCTTGAAAGACTGCTTTCTGCTTGGGGATACTACATCATACTTTTCTCCGAGATCTTCTCAGAGAAATGCCATGTGATGCAATCCAATTTTGAGGTGCTGATGACTTCATTAACATCGAATTTCTTGGGAGAAAAACTGATGTGTTGCTGAGAGTCTTTTAGTTGAGAAGCTTTCTCTGGGGATTTTCCTTAATCCAGGAAAGCGTAAAATCATCTTCAATGGTGAAGAGTGACGTTTGTCGAATGTTTTCTTTCTTTAGAGGTTCAAGTTATCAAAGTGGTCGAGGACCGTCTCCAATCCAGAAATAAACTGTGGGAGAGAGATTGTTCAGACAAAACATTTCTTGACGAGGAAATGACTGACAACTCGATTGATGAGAGGACTTTACCACTTGGGGGTAGGACTGACCAGAGTGATAGTGATACAATATGAATATGAGTATGAATCAATAATGCATGATGTATGTATGTTTATGCTGATAAAACTGACACGAGATACAGACTAATAGATGAACACGACTAGATACTCGGCCACGACGGGGGACAAAAAGTATCAATGTTCCAAGATAGCAATCCTGCCTTGCTTAGGAGAGACAGTCCCTGTAGGGTGAAAAAATTGTTCAATCGGTCTTAAGAGCTTTGTACTCTGTTGGGGATGTCAGATGAAACATGGTTTCTGACATAGTTGATCCTTCATTCAGGCGTACTGGTTTAGAAGGAGTACTTTGATTCTGCACTTTGAGGTTCAACCACCTTCGGAGAAGCGATCGATGTTCTTTCGATGTTCAACAGTTAAAGGAATTGCCATCTTTATTTTAAAAGCAGAAAATTTTGACAAGTAAATTCATTTTTGTTTTATTTCAAGAATCATTGATCATGTTAACAATGTCAATATGTAAATCTAAAACAAATAAAAATTACAAACAAAAGCACTAGGGCTCAAATTTCATTGACAGGATTGAAATCAGCCAAGGGCGTGATCCCATAGAGTATTTACAAAGTTAGAAAATGGTAATTTAAGGGAAAAAGGCTACATTGAAACATAACGACTGTTATTCTTCTACCAACTTTGAATTCTAGACATCCTGAGTTTCTGTCGAAGATGACCATGACTAGAATTTTCGTGATGGATGGCATTACCGCAGGGGATTTAACCTTGTTGAACGTATTTACTTGCCATGAATCCCTAACTTTTGCCTGGATTGTACTTTTGAGATTTCCAATCCATCGGGATGATTTTTGCTTATGCCTCTTATTTTTTCCTGGATCGCCCTTTCGGGTTTTCAATCCACCGAGACGTTTTTTTTAGGCAAAGTATTTCTTGACAAAGTCAACATTTATGGGGTAGGAAAATTCCTCTCCATCCGTGGTTGCGAGTCTCAAGGCGCCGCCTGAGAAGGATTTCTTGACCACGTAGGGGCCATCATAATTCGGAGCCCATTTGCCCTGGGAATCAATGAGAAATGATTGTATCTTCTTGAGCACAAGGTCTCCTTTTCTGAAGACGCGAGGTCGGACCTTTTTGTCAAACGCTTTCTTCATTCTTTGCTGATATAACTGCCCATGTCACAAAGTCGTTATTCGATTTTCTTCGATTAGGTTCAGTTCATCATGTCGACTTTGACACCACTTTGCTTCTGTGAGCTTAGCTTCCATCAATACCCTGATCGATGGGATCTCCACTTCTATGGGGAGCACTGCCTCCATACCATATACTAGAGAGAAAGGGGTTGCCCTTGTTGAAGTGCGGGCAGATGTGCGATAACTGTGAAGAGCAAAAGGCAACATCTCATGCCAATCTTTGTAGGTTACAACCATCTTTTGAATGATCTTTTTGATATTCTTGTTAGCTGTTTCTACCACTGTATTCATCTTGGGTCGGTAGGGAGATGAGTTATGGTGTTCGATTTTGAACTCAGTACACAACTCTTTCATCATCTTATTGTTTAAGTTAGATCCATTATCAGTAATGATATGGCTTGGAACACCATAACGGCAGATGATATTGTTTTTGATAAATCGGACCACCACTTGTCTGGTTACATTGGCGTATGACGCTGCTTCGACCCACTTGGTGAAATAGTCAATGGCTACCAAGATGAACCGATGTCTGTTTGAAGCCTTGGGTTCGATCATGCCAATCATGTCGATTCCCCATATGGAAAAAGGCAATGGGGAAGAGAGAACTTTGAGATGTGTTGGCGGTACATGGATTTTGTCTGAGTATATCTGACACTTGTGACATCTCTTCATGTACTTGTAGCAATCGGACATCATGGTCAACCAATAGTATCCTGCTCTCAGAATTTTTCTCGCCATTGTGTGTCCGTTGGCATGAGTCCCAAAGGATCCTTCGTGAATTTCTTTTATCAGCATGTTTGCTTCTGGTCTGTCTACGCATCGGAGCAAGACCATGTCGAAGTTTCTCTTATAGAGTGTATCACAGCTCAAGAAAAACCTGCCTGCCAATCTTCTGAGGGTCTTCCTGTCTTTTCTGAATGCCCCAGGTGGGTACTCTTGTCTATGAAGGAAGCATTTGATATCGTGATACCAAGGTTTGTCATCTATGACTGCTTCGATTGCGAAGATGTAAGCGGGCCTTTCAAGGCGCATTATGTCAATCTTAGGTACGTCGTTCCATTAACCTACACTAATCATGGTGGAGAGAATGGCTAGTGCATCAGCCATGTGATTCTCTTCACGAGGGATATGATTAAACTCAATCCTGTTGAAGAATGGTAACAACCTTCTCGCGTAATCTTTGTAAGGAATCAATCCTGATTGGTATGTGTTCCAATCTCCTTTGATCTGGTTGATAACCAGGGCTGAGTCTCCATACACATCCAAGTTCTTAATCCTCAAATGAATTGCTTCTTCGAGACCCATGATACAAGCTTCGTATTCGGCCTCGTTGTTTGTACACTTGAATGTCAATCTGGCAGTGAAAGAAATGCGGGTACCCTGAGGTGTTACGATGATTGCCCCAATTCCATTTCCATAATTGTTGAAAGCTCTGTCAAAGATTAGTCCCCATTGGGAACCTGGTTCTGTCTCTTCACTGGGTAATGGTTCATCACAATCTTTCATTTTCAGATACATGAGATCTTCATCTGGGAAGTCAAATCCGACTGATTCCTGATCGTCAATCGGTTGATGAGCCAAATGATCGGCTAAAATACTCCTTTTGATGGCTTTCTGAGCATGCTACTCGATGTCGTATTCTGATAACAACATCTGCCAACGGGCGATCCTTCCCGTGAGAGCAGGCTTTTCAAAGAAGTACTTGATTGGATCCATTTCTGAGATTAACCAAGTAGTGTGACAAATCATGTACTGGTGAAGACGTTTGGCCACCCAAGCCAGAGCACATCAAGTTTTTTCGAGCATAGTGTATCGAGTTTCACAGTCGGTAAATTTCTTACTTAAATAGTAGATGGCAGACTCTTTTCTTTTTTTTTCGTCTTGCTGGCTAAGTACACAACCCATGGAGTCTTCCAAGACTGTTAAATAGATGATCAGTGGTCTTCCTTCCACTAGAGGTGACAAGATAGGTAGATTCAACAGATACTCCTTGATATTGTCGAAGGCGGTTTGGCAGTCTTCTGTCCATACGCAGTACTGATTCTTTTTTAGTAATTTGAAGATTGGCGCGCATGTCGCGGTCATGAGGAATATAAATCAGGAAATGTAATTCAAACGTCCCATGAATCCTCTGACTTGTTTCTCAGTCTTTAGAGAAGGCATTTCTTGAATGGCCTTGACTTTGTCAGGATCAACCTCAATTCCTTTATGGCTGACGATAAACCCTAGCAGTTTTCCTGAGCGGACACTGAACGTGCACTTGTTAGGATTCAATCGGAGTTTGTATTTTCTCAAACGCTCAAATAACTTTGACAGGTGGGTCACATGCTTCTCTTCTTTTTTAGATTTGACAATCATATCATCGACATATACTTCGATTTCTTTATGCATCATGTCGTGAAAAAGAGTTGCCATGGCCCTTTGATAGGTTGCCCCGACGTTCTTCAAACCAAACGGCATTACCTTGTAGCAAAAAGTGCCCCATAGGGTGATGAATGAAGTTTTCTCCATGTCTTCCACGCCATTTTGATTTAATTATAGCCCGAGAATCCATCAATGAAGGAGAAGACTTTGAACTTTGTTGTACTGTCTACCAGCATGTCAATGTATGGTAAGGGAAAGTCATCCTTTGGACTGGCTTTGTTTAGATCCTTGTAATCTACATACATTCTAACCTTTTCGCCTTTTTTCGGAACTGGTACTATGTTGGCTAACCATTGAGGATATTCTGAGGTGGCGAGAAAACTCGCGTCAATATGTTTTTGTACTTCCTCTTTGATTTTGATGGCCATGTCTGGATGAGTTCTACTCAACCTTTGTTTTACTGGCGGACATTCCAATTTCAATGGTAAATGTTGTTCCACGATGCTGGTATCCAACCCTGGCATGTCCTGATAGGACTAAGCAAATACATCTGTAAAATCTTTGAGAAGTTTTAATCAACCTTTTCTTTGAAAGTCGGACTGAGCAGTGCCCCAATCTTGACTTCTTTTCTCTCTTCTTCTGAACCCAAGTTGACCATTCCCAACGGCTCTTTGTGAGGTTCAATGAACCTTTCCTCTTGTTTGAGTAATCGGGAGATCTCTTCTGGAATTTCTTCGTATTCTTCTTCTTCAGCCTCAAATACTGGGAATTCAAGTTGGGAGAAGGCATTGGATCGTATGTTTCAATGGGATTTGAAACAAGCAATCTGCATGACGTGATGATTTATTTTTAGAAGAGATAGAGAGAAATGCAAGCGTGCGTGAAGCGTATTTTCTAAAAAAATGCTTGTTTTTATTTTTGGGCTATTTTAGGATTACCATTTTCGGAAAAAAAATACGAAAAGTGAAAACAGCAATAAAATGTGGAAATTACATAATGACGTTATTTATTTATGATGTTGTCAATTCTTGAAACTACAGCCCTATAAAACAAAACTCTGTCGCTTTGGGCGAAGCGAAGAGGGACATTTACAGAAAAGTGAGCCCTATAAAAACATTTGTTTCACCTGGGCAGGGTGAAAGGTAAAGACGACAATTACTTAGGCTTATGGACGACTTTCGGGACATCGACAACAACCCATTGACAGTGAACTCCTCGGTGAATCACAATGTTTGGTTCCTTTTTTCTTGGTTTGTCCTGAAAAATGATGCTGATTTCTGGAAGAGCAGGATATTTAGAGTCTTCCTCCCATGCAGAGTTGTCGTAGACGAACTCTTCTATTGTATCTTGCACAGTGTTTTTACTCTCAGGCGGATCTCCCCATCCAGTTGGCTGGATGTCTTTGAGCCTGATACGAGAGCTTTCAGGAGCGGTGTACTTGACTAAGAAGTCGTACTTGCCACTCGATTGTCCTAAAGTGTCCCATACTTCGGTGGAACTGGAGGAGTCATCTTTCTCGATGACGTTGACCTCAGGAATGGCTTAGTTGATGAACTCTGGTCCTACAATCTTTACAGATTCATCGTTGTGCTAGATATCTTTAGAATGTCCTGAGTAATGATCCCATGATTTGGTGGGGATGCAGGCATTCTTTTCAATGATGCTCAGCTGATATGCATCATTTGGCTAACTCTTTTGCCCCAAGTCTTCTGGGTACGGCTTTCAGATAGGTTAGTCATCCATTGGGTCATAATATTCATAGTCAAAGTTGTCTTTCATTAGAGTGTCCTCCTCTAATGAGTCTGGTGGAGCACAGCATCCCTCCGGATCACAATCTCCGTACATCATCTTGACGTCTGATCTTGGTATATATCTCGGACTTTGCATGGGATAGCAAAATGGTGTATGCGTTTCTTCCTGAGACATATAACCGTCCTTGTTGAGATAGGACTTCCACTCTTCATCTGTATCGGAGGAATCAACCTCATTGATGGTATGTACTTCTTGAGACACTGGGTGAAGGAAACCTCCACTGTGGAAGAAGTCCTGGATGGGAATAAAACTTTCATCGTTAGTAGCAGTCTGGGTACAAGTTAAAGAAAAACCAAGACCTTTCTTTGTCTTATTATCAGTTGGAATGACAAGTTGTCCCCATCCTTTTGAGTTGTTACTCTCGATCATTTTGAGAACATCTTTGTATGAGGAAATCGACGTCCCTCTCTCTGATAAATTCTCATTGCTCACTGAGATTGCTTGGAACTGAGTCCCAATAACCTCTTCTAGTTCTACACAGGATGATGATAAGTTGCTCACGATTAAAGCTTGCTCTCCGCGGATAATGACCAGCTTGTCATTCTTAACGAACTTCAGCTTCTGGTGAAGTGTCGAAGTAACTACCCCAGCTTCGTGTATCCAAGGTCTTCCTAATAAACAGATGTATGTTGCCCGCATGTCCATGACCTGGAAAGTGACTTGGAAAGTGTGAGGACCGATAGTTATGGGAAGATCAACTTCGCTGATAACTGTTTTTCTGTATCCATCGAAGGCTTTGACGATGACCTCACTGCCTCTCATCGGAGATCCTTGAAATGATAGTCACATCAGAGTAGATTTTGGCATAACATTCAGAGCTGGTCTTGTATCTACCAATACGCTGGCTAAAGCATCGTCCTAGCAATTGTCTGTAATGTTAATGGCCATGTTGTGAGTTTTTCCTTCTTCTGGCAGTTCTTCATCACTGAATCCTAAATTGTTGCAGGAAGTGATGTTGTAGATGATGCTATCAAATTGTCTTATTGTTACATCTTGTTCCACAAAGGCCTGCTCTAAGACTTTCTGTAGAGCTTCTCTGTGAGCTTCGGAACTAAGCAAGAGAGATAGCACGAAGATTCTCGAAGGAGTTTTCAACAGGTGGTCTACAATGTTGTACTCGCTCTTCTGGATGAGCTTTAGCATCTCATCATTGTTCTTTGAAAAGTCAGGATTACTGGATTGCCCGGCTGGTCGATTGGGAACTTCTGTTTGAGGTTCCTTTTCTCTGGTGGGTTCTCCAACTCCTCTGTTGAAGATCCGGCCGCTCCGTGTTACTTGACTGATGTCGGCAATGTTTACAATAGAGGGTAATGGAGTTTCCTTTCCATTCTCGATTATTGTTGCGCCGTACTTGTAAGGGATAACCTTATCAGATTTGTACGGTATCGGTCTGGGCAGATAGATAACCACATGAGCCTTTTGATTTTTCTGACCATTGTAGCATGCCTCAATTGGTTCGAGATTGAGAATCTTTCTACTGTCAAGAGGAACTCTTGATTCATGGAGTAGAGGGAATATCGTGCATACATCTTTGGTCATTTCATGATTAGAGATTAAGACAATGTCTTTGTTTTGATCTAGAAGATAATCTTCCATTACATTGATCGAACCAGAACTTGAACATGGTCGAATCTCTTTTCGGTCCAACTAAGTTTGAAGATCTGACCGTACAAGGTAACATCCCTAGTTGTTCTCTAAGCAAACTCTATAGCGCTCATAATTATGTGGTGGCACCTGGCCACGTCCGCTTTGTATGCAGTGCAACTTTACTAGATCTGTTTCCATTGAGCGAACATCCTGACTTTGATGCTTAGTAGGATTCCTGTCAGTCATACTGATCTGTTGTGTAGCTTCATCCAACTAGATTGGAAGCTACTAGTGGTCCAACAAGTGTTGAAGTGTTCTTTGGAAAAGTGCACATCCTTGGTCGTCTTTACGACACACTTTACAGTCCTGATAATCATGTGAAGCCAGAAAACCGAGCCTGACCTGCTTATCGGGTAATTCTACCAGACTGGTATTTATCAAGCGAATATCAAAGATTTGAATCATATTCACTTGATGGATACTTCTATCACGGTAATCCTGGATCCATCCGAGATTCATCTGACGCTGGAGGGCCTCTTGTACAAAAGAGCATCCCTGATTATTTATCGAGCATATCGGACAAGAATTGTAATCGTGCCATGGCAAATCATGATGTTGGCTTTGCCTTGAGAGCATTGCCACAAAGTTGACATTCATTGCCAGAATGTTGTGGTTCTGGACAATGTTGGGATTTACGTGAGCCATATTGACCTCACGGATTCGGTGATCTTGGATTCATCTGAGATCCATATGTTCTTGTAGAGCTAATCGCACTATGGAACATCCATGATTATTTTTTGAGCATATATCACACTGGTGATAA
Source organism: Lathyrus tuberosus (assembly GCA_022829125.1). Classification (NCBI taxonomy): domain Eukaryota; kingdom Viridiplantae; phylum Streptophyta; class Magnoliopsida; order Fabales; family Fabaceae; genus Lathyrus; species Lathyrus tuberosus. The sequence continues at coordinate 578,141 of JALAZF010000808.1, read as the reverse complement.
TTGTGAGACGGTACATAACCGTACCCGCTCTGTCTGCAATGCATCCTGACCAGATTGGTTCCCAATAGGAGTACATCGTGAATTTGATAATTGCGGTCAAATTCTTCCTCTATCAAATTTATGGCAGTTTTTTCATGTTGAGGCAACGAGTTTATCTGAATATTTGGATTAGTATCTTTGAAAGATAGGACCCCGTTCCTGACAAGCTTCTGTACATCGGACTTGAAGCTGAGACAATTTTCTATGTTGTGCCCCGGTCCTCCTTGATGGTAAGGGCAAGTTTGATCTGCTTTGAACCAAAAAGGCGGATTTTCTGGAACTGTAAGAGGAGACCTGGTTTGGACATGCCCATTGACCACTAGTAGTGGAAATAGTTCTGCGTACAACATCGGTATAGGGTCGAACCCTGGTGGTTGTGTCGTACGATTGTTGTTGTTGTACTGAGGACGAGCCTACTGAAGGGGCTGTTATGTCCTTTGCTGATACTGTTGTTGATTTGGTTGGCTTTAAGCAACCTGAGGTTGATACCTCGGAACTGGCGCTGGGTCGATAACAGGCGTTACTACTGCTACTGGTTGATACCTTCGCCTTTGCTTTTCGAGAGAGATATTACCAATATCTTTCTTTTTTTCATAGGGAAAGCACTACCGTATCTCTTGGTACTTCTTGATGGTCTTGTATCTTTAATCAGACGTCCTTCTCGGACTGCTTCTTTAAGACGAACTCCCATGTTCACCATCTCAGTGAAGTCGCTAGGTGCACTGGCAACCATTCAGTCGTAATAGAATGAGCTCAAGGTCTTCAAAAAGATCTTTGTCATCTCTTTTTCCTCAAGAGGGGGACAAATCTGGGCGGCAATTTCACGCCATCTCTGAGTATATTCCTTAAAGGTTTCCTTGTCCTTTTGTGACATTGCTCTAAGTTTATCTCTGTCTGGTACCATGTCCAGGATATACTTATATTGTTGAATGAAGGCAGCGCCAAGATATCTAAAAGTGACGATCTTGGTGTGGTTTAAACCCATGTACCATTTGAGTGCGGCACCGGTTAAACTGTCTTGGAAGTAATGGATTAGTAGCTGTTAATTCTCTGTCTGAGTTGACATCTTTCGAGCACACATCACCGAATGACTTTGAGGGCAAGAGTTGCCCTTGTATTTTTCAAAGTCAGGCACCTTGAATTTGTTCGGGATTTTCACATTAGGGACCAGACAAAGGTCTGCGGCTTCCTTTCCGAATAAATCCTGACCGTGAATGGCATGCAGTTCCTTCTGCATCTCCAGGAATTGCTCCTGGAACTCATTCATCATGTCGTACATGTCTTCGTTTCAACCAGAACCTACTTGTGGAATCTATCCTTCTGGGACAGTGTGTACCACGGGTTGTGGTATAGTCATTACGGTGGTGACTCTTGGTGCTTCCCGATCCCGAAGTTTGTAACCTTCAGGAGTTGTTTTCGTGACTCTTGCATCTTCGCTTTCCCAAAGTTTGTAACCTTCAGGCCCATCGGTTCCGGCTAAAGTTTTCGGGTCTTCCATGACCGGAGGAATGTATCCTTCAGGGACAAAGTTGATAGGCATGCCCCAGGGACGATCTTTAGGCATGTTGTATCGAGGATCATACGTCTCCACTATGGGCGTAGATGTGATCTCCAAGATCACAGTCCTTTTTTGTTGTCTCTGAGCTGCTGCTAAAGATTGCATATCACTGTGAAGTTTTTTTAGATCTTCTTTCAGAGCGTCAATTTCTTCTCTCAGCTCTCTGTTCTCTTCCTCGAGATTGTCCATTTTCTTTTATCGATTGGCCCGAGTATTGTACGAATGAGACAGTTTGACTCTAGAATCATGACACATACGTGAGATTCGAAGGTAAGAGGAATGCATTATGTGAGAATGATGAATGATATGCAACGATATATATTAATTTTGTGTCTGCTTTAATAAAAAAGAAACTTCAACAAACAGATTGAAAATATCATACAGTGGGGAGACCCCGTTTTATTGAATTTGAAAGATTGCAGAAATGGAAAATACAGTATTTTGTAAAGTGATGTAAAAGGAAATGTCTAAGTTCATGGATCCTGAGTCCACTCTGAGGAGAATTCAGATGTTGGTTCTGGTATTTTCCTTTTCTTTGACCGGGGCTCTTCATCTGTTGTCGGGTTGTCAGTCCTTTGCCAAGTGAAAGGAGTGAGCAAGTTTCTTCGGACATCTTTATTTTCTAAAACATGCTATTCTAGTATCTTAATCAGAGCATCCTTTTCATTTAACAGTTCCTGAATTTTGGTATACTCTACATTGAGAATGCGGTATTTGTTCTTCCAAGATTTCCTTTCCCGTTGAACTTTGTTGAGAGTGACCTGGAGTTTTTCCGTATCAGACATAAAATAAAGGACAGATTCCTTTAACGGAAGAACTTCTTGACGAGTTTAAGGCATCCTCAGCTTGAGGGCTCTAGTTTGTACCCAGTGGAGATAAGGTTCCACAGAGATGCAATCCAATCTTCCTAGAGACTCTCTTCCTTTCTTGTGAACATGTTTCCAGGCATGCATTATTCCTCCGTCTTTAGTTCCCTGTCATTTTCTCCTTCCTTGAAGAAAAGACCATCCAGATGAACATTTCTTGGGATATGCCTCATCGGGTATCCGAGTTGACGGCGAACTAAAATTGGATGATAGTTGATTCCTCCTTTAGTTCCTATGAGGAATACATTAGGGAAATTTCCACATTTGTCGATGATCCTTATCCCGTCATAGATTCGATTGTACCAATCTATGTTAGAGTTGGTAAGAGACATGATTCTCTGTGACCAACGTAGAGTACTCTTATGATCCCAAAAGGAAGCAGACTTAGGTAAATAGGAAGTGAGCCATTTGTAAAGCAGGGGTACACATCATGTGATCATTCCTCTGCTGTACAAATTCCTTAAGTGTACAGAATGGTAAGCATTTACAAGCAAGGTCGGTACGGGGTTTCCAATCAGAAATATCTTAATGACATTGGTATCGACAAAGTTATCGATGTTGGGAAAGAGGAACAACCCATATGTGAGTATAACAAAGATATCTTCGAAAGCGTTAATGTTTCCTACACTGGCAAAGTATAGGGCTTTCTCTACCAAAAACTTGGCTGGTAAACCTTGGATTCCTTCCTTAGTGGTCATGTGAGTCCTGACTTCTGACTCGTCCATATAGATTGCTCTAGCAATGGTTTGATCTTTTGGAATTTCATCCAGTCCAGAAAAGGGAGCTTGGTCAGTGATGTGTAAATCAGTCAGGTGAGAGTACTCTTCTAGCGCCGGTGCTAGTTGATAATCCGAGAATGTGAAACAGTGATAAACCGGATCTTAAAACTGAATCAGCGTGGACATGATTCCTTCAACTATATGAACCCTTAACACAGACAACAGCCCTCCGTACTTAGCTCTGCAGGGTTGGTGATCATCCTTGCCAACCCCCTTAAATCCTCTAGTTTTGGTGCCTTTAAGGTGTACTTGTGCGTCTTCCTTCTACCAAAATCCATAACGCAATCCTTCTCTCTGATATTTGCAATCATTGTTTTAGTTTAATTTAAAAAAGAGAGAAGAGAAAAGAATATTTTTTTCTTTGTTTAAGAGTTTTTTAAATGAATGCATGAATGTAGCACACAAAAACATTGAAAAAACATGGGTTCAAGGGTTCAACGTCACGAGCATAGAGTCATGTCTTTACCCATCCCCAAAGGTTGTATTCTGGTGAATTTTTCTACCTGTATAACGAGTTTAAAGTTCCCAAAATCATTGACCCCCTAGGGATAACAACAGCAAGCTGGTTCACCCGAGCGAGCTGTAGCATCCTAGGGTAATCTCAATTGAGTGTAGTATTACGTGTCAACTATTTCCGATAGCTACCGTACTACCAAATGGCCACATGGTTAATGTCTACTAAATCTTCAGTTTCACGGATACCACATTGGGACAATCTGCCTTCACAACGGAGTCGTTAAGCATTGAATCCGCAAAAGGTATCTCCACTAATTTGATGGTCTATTGGGATAGCTTATTCGGGAATCACTCCCTGTAAGACCACCCGTCTATGCCATCACCTATCTTAGGGTTCTCTCATACTTTCCACATGCGACATCACTCGCATTCCCATTGACAGAAAAATAAACACGGATATCAAGTAGGAAAATCAGTATATATATAGTATAATTCCTAAAACTAACATCCTAGACCTCTTAGGAATTATAGTCTTAATTTGGCTCCCCAACAGAGTCGCCATTTTCCTGTTGGAAAATGGGGACGAATGATGACTAAGGTAAAACAAATCCTAATGGCACTCCCCAGCAGGGTCGCCATTTTCCTGTAGCGTGTGATTTTTATCGGTGACGCGACCACCTTATCGCAAATTGGGTTTTTCCTCACCGCAATGGTAGGAGTGGGGTGCTACTTTCTGATTTCTTATTTATCCCGTGAAGCTGGAAGGGAGAGGGAAGCTATCTAAAACTAACCTTACACGTTAGTGTTTAACTGAACAAACGCTTAAGAGATTCGGGGAGTTCGAGGTCAGGTTATACAATGGGGAGTTGTCAGTTACCCATCCTATATGTGGTTATCCACAGGTTGTTAGCATTAGGTTCTACTTTGTACTTGATGGTGTTTATTTTTTGTGGGTTGGGAGAGTTTTTGAGAGAGAGAGTGATATTTTAATGATTTTGGTGAGGTACTGGACCTCAGTTTTGATTAGTGGGAAGGTACTGGACCTAAAGTTTTTGATTGGTGTGCTCGCTAAGATTTCGCAATCTTATGCCTACGTATTCCCGTCTAAGATAAACAGGGAAATCAGAGCAATCGTAGTTCCTCCTATTCTATGGGAGGAAAAGATGTTTTGGTGTCTTGTTCAAAGCCCAAGATTGAAGGTAAAGGTTATTTGTGTGTCTTGTTCAAAGCCCAAGATTGAAGATAAAAGGTTTGACTGAGAGAGAGAGAGATAATTTGTCATCTCTAAAAGGATATATCTTGTCTGTTTATCACAACTGTTGGGTGACTGATTATAAAGGAGGATTACTTTAACTGGGATATATGAATCCAGCAATGCCATAATTTCCTTTATAGGGGATTTGTCTTAAAGGAGGAAACTTTAACTCAGTGTTGAGAAATGCCATTTTTCTTTAGGAGTCTTTCATGCTAAGAGAGGGACAGTGGCGTGGATGTAAATAATCCAGTGGTTTGCCAATTACAACAATTAGATGAAAGAGGAAGTTTGCCAGGATAGGAGAAGGATGACAGCTTGGATATTTGAATCAACAAGTATGCCACTTACAGCAGTTATCTGGGATTAGGGTTTATTTTGAATGTCTGTTTTAATGTGTGATATAAAGAGAAGTATCTTCCTACAGAGAGATTTTGGTTTCCTCTGAAGGGATGTTGATTTTTGTGTGCCTTGATCAAAGCCCAAGGTTGAAGCTAAAAGATTGATTGACTCCACTGGGGAAGTCCTTATATAAAGCCTAAGAGGAGGCTGAAAAGGCTGACTCAACAAGAGAATGTTTATCTGTCTTGTACAAAGCTCAAGATTGAGGCTAAAAAGAGACTGAATCTTTGGGGGATATCATTATACAAAGCCTAAGAGGAGGCTAAAAATTGACTTATCTGGGGAAATATTTTGTCTGTCTTGTACAGAGCCCAAGATTGAGGCAAAAAGGGGGAAACTGACTCTACTGGTGAGAGGTTTTATCTGTCTTGTACAAAGCCCAAGATTGAGGCTAAAAGAAGATTGACTCTGCTGGAGAAACTTATATGGTGTCTTGTACAAAGCCCAAGATTGAGGCTGAAAGGTAGTTGACTGACTCAGCTGAGGATTTTTAGGTGTCTTGCACAAAGCCCAAGATTGTGGCCGACCTTACTGGAGAAAATCATTATACAAAGCCTAAGAGGAGGCAGAAAAGAAGATTGATTCTGCTTAGGGATATTATTTCTCAAAGCCTAAAAAGAAGGCTGGGAGGAATTGACTTCGCCGGGGAAGATATTTAACCCGAGCTTAAGAGAAGGTTATGAAGATTTTGACTTTATTGGAGAAAGTTTATATATGTCTTGTACGAAGCCCAAGATTGAGGCTAAAAGAATGGCCGACTCAACAAGAGAGTACTTTTGTACCATTTAACTCAACAAGAGAGTATGAAAAGGTGATTGACTCAACAAGAGAGTCCTTTTGAAGCTAACTCAGCTGGGGAAAATCATTATACAAAGCCTAAGAGGAGGTTGAAAGTGGTCGACTCAACTAGAGAGTGCCTTAAGGTGATTGACTCAACAAGAGAGTGTTTTTATCTGTCTTTACAAAGCCCAAGATTGAGGCTAAAAAGGGTTAACTTAACAAAAGAGTGTCTTAAGAAAGAAGATGGACTCAACAAAAGGGTGTTGTTGGGGATAATTATGCTGAGGAAAATCATTATATAAAGCCTAAGAGGAGGCTGGCTTCTGCTGAGGTTTATTGAGATCCAGAGGCAGGTCCAAAATGGGGAATCAACTCTTGATGAGGATTTACAAAAGGGTTGAGGTATCAGATGCCTTGAGGTTCTGATAAAGGTTTATTGGTGGTGATTTGACCCTAGTTAGGGATGATTTAGGATAAAAGACTGAGTTTTAGATCATGTGGGTTTTATCTCTACTGGAGATTGGTTAAATGACAGGGTTTTTTCCTAGGTTTGTAGGGAACTTGAGAATGTCTTTGAGATCCAAGAGGGAATTAGACTGTCCAAGTCTACTGGTATGGAAGAATTTATCTTTGTATGATGCCCAAGAGGAGGTTGATGCTTTAAGGGATGAGAATCAACCCTAAAATTGGTCTGAGGTTTTGACTCTTTGGAAAAACTGCTCTAACAAAGGATGACTAAGTTCTGTCTTATACCTTTAAGAGGTCTTCAGGGTCCTTGTATTAAGCCCAAGAGAAGGCATGAGAACTTCTAAAAAGTCAGAGGGTCCTTGTACAAAGCCCAAGAGGAGGCGGGGATGCTTTAAGGAAGCCTGTGGGTCCAAACCTAAGAAGATTTCAAGAAAAGTTTCACCGGGAATAATCTTTTCTTTAATGAACAGTTCTAGGGTTTGAAGAAATTCAAGAGAGGTTTCACCGAGAATTAATCCTCTATGGGGGAAATGAAATTCTTTGACAATTTTCTAATAGTGACAATTTGAGAAAAGTTTCACCAGGAATAATGCCTTTCTCTTTGTTCCATATTGTTTAAGCCCAAGAGAAGGCAAGACTGTATCTGGAATTCCTATGGGGAACTAGTTTTGACTGTGTTGAAAGAGTGACCACTCGCTTTATCTAGTTCTAGACCCAATTGCTGGGGAAAACTCTAAACAAATATATAAGTATATATACAGTTGATATATGACAAGTATTTAAAAGGATATTAAAGAAGGACTTACAGGTGAGCAAGCTTCCAACAATACAGTTATATATATATATATATATATATATATATATATATATATATATATATATATATATATGAAAGCATGTAAAGAAAGCTGATAAAAACTTATAGGAGCAAGCTTCCATTGTAACAGTTGTATGGTTAGTTGTTCAAGAAATTAAAGAAAGTTTTGATAACAACTATGGATTTGAACCTAAATCAAAAAGGAAAGTTGTTTTTGAAAAGAAGATTGGGGCTTAGACTCAAGGATAGGCCCAGATGAAAAACAGTAATCGTACCGTTGATCTGAAGATTGTATCGGGACTTATACAACGACTGAGGCCTAAATTAGGTTTTATTTACAAAGGGATGGGTCTTACAACTCATGGAGAGGCACAAATGTTTGAAAAAGAAAAGAAATGGGACATACAACACAAGGGTAGGCCCAGATGAAAATGTTTTGAAAAAGCGACGATCGCACCGAGATTTTGAAAACACAGTGGGACTTATACAATGAATGAGGCCCAAAATGGTTTCCTATACAAAGAGGTTGGGTCTTACACTCTATTAGAGGCCCGGAAGTTTATTTTTGTACAAGGGATGTGGCTTACAACTCAAGGAGAGGCCCATGGAAAGACAGTGATCGTACTGTCATTTTGAAAACTGTACTGGGACTTATACAATGACTGAGGCCCAAAATTGTTTTGAAAAAGTTTTGTGAGGGTGAAAATAATCAAAACCCTAATTTGATTTTAAAATGCATTTTAATTGAATAAAAATTCAATTAAAATGATCAAAATTATCAAACATGTGTGAAAAACAAGTTGTAATCTTGGATTAATGTTTGAAAAATCATGTTTTATTCATAGAATAATTTGAAAATTATTTGAATTTGCAAAATCAAGAGAAAGAAATATTTTAAGTGTTAAAACAACAAATAAAACATAATTCTTTATAAAAATACTAAATATATGAAATAAATAATATTTTTGTGAAATTTTCATGGAATAAAATAATTTAATGTTTTTGTGAATTTTCAAAAAAATAATCAATAAAAAATAATCAAAATTGAGAGAGAAATTAATTTTTGAATTAATTAACAAAAACCATAAAAATATTAAAAATGGCAAAAATGTGGAAGGGTAGCAAAAAAAGGTCTGAGCGGGGTTTGAACCCACGACCTCATAGCCAAACATACATGCGCGCTACCAATGGGGTGGTGATACATCCGTGTATCAAAACCACCCCATTAATACATAAGGGTGGCCTGGTTTCTAGGCCTGACCAAGGCAAGAAACCAAGTCATGGTGGATTTGCATAAAGGCTGTAACTTGCTCATTTCTCCATGGATTGGGACAAAATTTAGGTGCATCTAACCTAGAATTTCATGAGGAATCCAATGGTGCCTTTAGATTTTTCAGAAAATATCTCTATCTAAAAATCCGATATTGGTTTCAAAAAATGCCAAGATTTGCATTTTCTATGCTAACACATCATATACACACTAATAGCATGGTGAATTGGTTCAAACACAACATATATGATATGTATAAGATGTTTATAATCATTGGATTTCAAAGTAATGCATAATTCAAAGAGTTCATGTTGTCATGCACTTACCTCTTGGAGTTTTTTGTGCTAAATGTCAAGATCCTTGTGACAGAAGTAATCCAATGCTTTGGACACTCTTGATTGACCCCTTAGAAGCTATTAGGATGATCAAAACCAGCTGGAATCCTCAGGAACAAGTTTTAGCTCTTTATTGCAAAAGGGGCAAAAGTGACCAATATGGCAACTCTCTCAAATGGTGTTCCAGATGAGGGGAACCAATTGGGACAGTTTGAGGATGATATTTGGAGTGTGTTTGAGGCTTGGTTTGGTTTTGGAAGTGATTGAATCAAGACATGGCTTGGAAAATGCAGAAAGGTCCAATTCTGAGGTTTTGGAGGTTTGTTTTACGATTTTGGTATTTCAGATCACAAGTGAGTATTTGAACAGCTTAGATATGACATATTGGATGTGTTTGGATCATGAGTTGTGGTGGAATTGCTCTCTAACTCAAAAACTCAGAGATGACTTGTAAAAGAAGGCATTTTGGCCTAAAGAAAGAGATTGTGAGGAAAACATCAGTTGTAGTGCTTTGGTGTACTCAAACTGATCATAATAGAGCTCTATTTATAGTGTGTCAAGTTTGTTTTGCAAGCAATAGTGAATGGCAGCTGGTACAGGCCTTTGGCCAATGTTGATCCAAGGGAATCTTAAGTCTCCTCTAGCCATTGACTTGAGGTTAGGGAAGATGCCTATGGTTCTTTGATTCAGTGCTGATTCTTAACTCATTCAGTTAGGAATGTGTCTGTCCATGCCACCTTGATGCATCCATTAAATTCTTGGAAACAAAATTGGAGTCTTTTTGCACTTTTTAGCCTTTTTAGGTTTGTTATGGTTATGTGTAGTTTCTTGGACTTGGGAGGCTTGGGGATCATATCATTCCCTTTAGATTTCATCCTCTGATGTGTCCAAATGGATGACAAGGCTTGGAGTTGTCAAAGTTTTCCAAATCGAGCAAAACACCAAATTCTGCCTTGTACAAGACAATTAGAAATGGTGATTTTGAGGGGATCATATTTCCCTGCCCAGTTTGAGTTATGGGAGGCTCTTGTGCTTTTTAGAGAGACCTCATATGATAAAAAAACATGTGTGATCATAGTTTGTTTTGAAACTATGTGGATCCAACTGAAAAATCCTCATGAACATTGATGTCCAAGGCTGGTAACTTAGACAGATTTTCACTAAATGTTGGAAAAATGCCATTTTCTTCATTTTTGTCATTTTGATCAGTCCATAACTCAAAATCCATGAGGAATTGGAGTTTCTTATAGTTGAAGATTTTGTAGAATGTAGGAAGACCTACAAATCAGGCTTTGGATCACCCAAAATGGCTGCTTGGATCTCAAGTTATGATCCTTGGAAGTTGGTACCAAAATCACTTTTGTTCCATAACTTAGAAAAAATTTTGTTTTCTCAAGGTTGCCCCTTTTGCAAGAAACCTCACTTTAGTTGTTTTTTCTTAATGAATGATGATAAATACCATACATTAACATTATTTTTTACTTAGGGGAACCATATTTGTGAAAAATTCCAAAAAGTCAAACTTGATTTTGTGCACGGTTGACTTTTTATCAGATGAAATCCAAACTGTGCGATCCTTTGTGAAATTAAGTCCTTGACCTAAATCAAACCTAATGGATGGATTCCATAGGTGTTATAGGGTGTATTAAATCATGTCCTAAGGTTTGGGAGCATGTCTTGGTCAAAAGTCAAAGATACAGTTGACTTTTTCCTCAAAACCCTAATTGTGATCCAGATGAAATTGAAACTTGTGAATCAAGCTTCTTGGATTAACCCATTATTGTAAATGGATAAATGTGGTGCATTTGAGGCCCTCAAATCATGTCTTGAGGTCTTGGCTCATGCTTTTCCTCAAAAGTCAACTTAGGGATGAATTAGGTCAAGAAACCCTAATTCCTGATTTTTTGTAAATGCATCCCCTAAGGTTAAATTGGCTTGATGATTGGGTCCATGAGGTCCCTTGAAGTATCTTGGGTTGTCTTTTGAAGTATTGGCTCATTCCCAGAGGAAACATTTCATCTGGAGGCCTTGGTCGACCAAAACCCTAATTTGGTGACACTGGCAATCTTGAGGCTTGATCCACTTGGAATGTTGCAACTTTGTGCTTGATTCTTGATGTGGGAGTCCTTTTGATCCTTTGTAGGTATTTAAGAGGTTAGAAAAATTGAAGATCATGTCATTTCTTGATTGATCCTTTGTCTAAGTGCTCGGAGAGGGCCTAAAACCCTAATTCTTGATTATAGTGAATGCTCAACAATCCTTGACGAGATTGAGGAGGCATGATGGCACATCCATATTGTGGTGATGATTTACACAATGATGGGAAATCTTGGTGGTCAAAATTTGGGGTATGACAAATAATTACTATATTGTGGATAATTTGTGTCATGCATTCATGTCATGTGATGTGGAGATGAGCTAGGTGGGAATCCTTGATGGGTGCCTAGTCTCGTCCGAACTCTATGTGGGAGTCGAGTGGAGATAAGTTGTAGTTTAGAGGAACGTATACGAGTTATCCAAATTCCAAAGGGAATTGGGTTGTAGAGCGAGCCGTATGTGATTGTGATGGTATTGCATGCATTGTATCGTGTCAGTTGAGTCGCATTGCATATGTATTTGATTGAATGTGGGTTGATTATGTTGAATGATGATGTGGAACTTATATGTGTGTTGTAATTGTATGATTGGCGTGTTTTGTGTATGAACTACTCGTTAGCATGTGTTTTTCACCGTGTATTTATTGAATTTACTTCTCACTCCTTTTCTGTTTGTTGTGTTTGTGCTCCTTGGGGAGTACAGATGATCAAGCACCTTAGTAGGGCTTGGAGAATGTGTTGCTATTTGATCGAGTCTTAGGAGTCACTCTGATACGTAACATGGGAAGGACGAGGATTTCGTCATGTTTTCATGTTATTTATGTTTGGTCATTTGTTACGTACCGTGACTTGTTTATTTGTTGTTGAACCACGTATTATGTGGAGATTTGATGTAATTGGTGTTTAATGTTAAACCATTTGAATTAATTCCACTGTTTAATCAAAGCATTGGTTTTTATTAATGAATAAGACATGAAGTGATTTGATACTTCATGATGATTATTTTTGGTAATGTGGCATCTTACATGTATTAACTCTGATTTATTTCCGCAATATTTTCGTATTTTCAATTTTTATACGAATGGGTAGAGTAGGGTGTTGTAATTGGTATCAGAGCAGGCTGGTCCATCAGGCCAGTGTTGTAGTAGAGTCTGACTATAGAGTGAATATAGTCACGTGTTTTGTTTGTTCTTAGTACGTGACATGTGTGCGAAACACTGTCGGTGCTTGCTTTCCTTCTAATCGTTTGTCTGCAGGAGAAATAATTGAAATAAGTGAGGGAGAAGGCTTGTGCTTCTCCAAGATGCTTCAAGGGTGGAGTGATGGCGGTGTGTTGTTTGACGTTATTATAGTTTGGTAAAGATGGTTTATGCCCCATCATGATTGTCGGCTGCCTATTGACAAATTGAGGAAATGATCACCCTTAATCCCTTGTTGATAGTATAAGGGATCATGTTAGATGGAATAGACATGTCTTGTCAGCTTAGATGGCGTGTACAGTGAATTGTTTGGAGTTAAGCCAAGTGCTTACAGACTGTTTTGAGGAGTCGATACAGATTCTTATATCGGAAGATAGGCGGATTTGAGTTTCTTGTCCGTCGGTTAAGTTGGGATATCTCTGAGGGAGAACGATCAGGTATTGTTGATGGTTGCTTCTCAGGGAGTAGAGAGCAAGGTGACGACTTGAAATATGCCAGTGGTGTGTAATTCATGATCTTTTCATGAAGATATTCGTGACGTTCCTCTAGAGTGTGGATCTGGGTTTGGTGATAGTAGGGGGCTGATGTTGTTACCTGCTAAGTAAGTGGATGCACTTCTAGAAGATGAAGCCTTGATGTTGTAACGTTTGCATCGTTGCAAGTTGGTCGTGAAGTTACCAGTATGTTGTAACGTTTGCATCCAAAGTAAGTGTTGTACTTCAGTGGGAACCTCTGAAATTAGTAACGGAGATTATGAGTTTCTTGGGTTTGGCAGGTTATTACCACAGGTTTATTGAAGGATTTTATAATTTGGCCCTTCCTCTGACTCATTTGACTAGAAAAGGTCAGGCCTTTGTGTGGGATATCTTGTGTGAAGTGAGTTTCTGGGAATTGAAGAAGAGATTGACTACGACGCTAGTATTGATTCCACCAAATCCAGATGAACCTTTTGTGGTGTATTGTGATGCGTCTGAAATGGGATTAGGCGGAGTATTAATGTAGGATGGCAAGGTCATGGCTTATGCCTCACGACAATTGAGGGTACATAAAAGGAATTATCCTATTCATAATCTTGAATTAGCTGGAATAGTTTTTGTGTTGAAGATCTAAAGACATTACTTATACGGATTGAGGTTTGAAGTGTTCAGTGATCATAAAAGTTTGAAATATTTATTTGGCCAGAAAGAGCTGAATATGAGACAGAGAAGATGGTTGGAATTCTTGAAGGACTATGATTTTAGCTTGAGTTACCATCCCAATAAAGCTAACATCGTAGCGGATGCTTTGAGCCGGAAGACAATTCATATGTCGACATTGATGATTAAGGAGTTGGATTTAATTGAGCAGTTTAGAGACTTGAGTATGGTTTGTGAATTGACTCCTGAGAGTGTGATGTTGGGTATGCTGAAAGTTAATAATGATTTCCTTAGTGAGATCAGAGAGAGTCATAAACTTGATTTGAACCTGATGGATTTGATGACCGTAGGAGGGTCAGATGCAGAAGGTGACTTTAAAGTAGATGATTTTGGCGTGTTAAAATTTAGAGGCAGAATTTGTGTGCTAGAAAATTCTGAAGTGAGAAAAATGATCTTGAAGGAAAGCCATAGGAGTAGCTTGAGTATTCATCAAAGAGCTACGAAAATGTATCAGGATCTTTAGAAATTGTTTTGGTGGCCAGGTATGAAGATAGATGTAGCTCGATTTGTGTATGCTTGTTTGACTTGCCAAAAGTCAAAAGTGGAACATTAGAAACCTTCTGGTTTGATGCAACCGAAGGAAATACCAGATTGGAAATGGGATAGTATTGCGATGGATTTTGTGACTGGGTTGCCGAATACGGCGAGAGGCTTTGATGCTATTTGGGTAATTGTGGATAGCCTGACAAAATTGGCACATTTTATACCGGTTAACATCAGTTTTCCTTTGGAAAAGTTAGCAGAGATTTATATCAGGATAATAGTGATGTTGCACGGGATTCTGTCGAGCATTGTGTCTGACAGAGACCCGAGGTTTACTTCCAAATTTTGGAAGAGCTTACAGGAAGCTTTGGGTTCCAATTTGAAGTTGGGTTCTACTTATCATCCGCAGACAGATGGACAGTCTGAGAGGACTATTCATTCGCTGAAAGACTTGTTGAGAGCTTGTATACTCAAGCAGGGAGGTGCTTGGGATACTCATTTGCCTTTGATTGAATTTACTTACAATAATAGTTACCATTCTAGTGTTGGAATGGCACATTTTGAAGCGTTGTATGGTAGGAGGTGTAGGACACCTCTATGTTGGTATGAGTCGGGCGAGAGTGCTGTACTCGGACCCGATATTGTGCAACAGACTACATAGATAATTCAAATGATTAGACAGAAGATGAAAGCATCCCAGAGTAGGCAGAAAAGTTATCATGATAATAGGAGAAAAAATTTGGAATTCAGCGAAGGCGGCCATGTGTTTCTAAGGGTCAATCCTGTGACCGGTGTTGGTTATGCGTTGAAATCAAAGAAGTTGGATCTTAAGTTCATTGGACCGTATAATAGTTTGCAATGAGTTGGGACTGTTGCTTATAGAGTGGCACTGCCACCTGGACTTTTGAATTTGCATGACGTGTTTCATGTGTCACAACTTTGGAAGTATATTGTTGACCCGTCCCATGTGCTTCAGAGGGATGAAGTACAGATTCAGGATAATCTTACCGTGGAGGCGATGCCGATAAGGATCGAGGATCACAAGATGAAATAGTTAAGAGGCAAAGACATTCCTTTAGTGAGAGTAGCTTGGGGAAGAGCTGCTAGAGGAAGTGTGACCTGGGAATTGGAGAGCAAGGTGCGAGATTCGTATCCAGAATTGTTCTCATCAGGTACATTTTCGAGGACGAAAATAACTTAAGTGGGGGAGAGTTGTAACACCCCATTTAATTATTTAGTCGTTTGGTGATTATTTTGTGTTATTGTTTGGATTACCTTAGTTAAGGGTAGGTGTGTTAATGTGGGTGTGAGAGTTAGTGGAATAAATTAAATTAACTTAAGTCTTAGGACAACATTGAAATAATAATGTGAGTAATGAGACATTTGATTAATGCTAATATTAGTTGTATTAATATTAATATTATTATTATTATTATGATTATTAATATTAGTATTATTATAATTATTAATATTATTATTATTATTATTAGGATAATTAAATGAATATGACCATTATTATTGTTGTGGCTAGAATTAAAGAAATAAAACATAATTGAGAGAGATTAGTGGGAGGTTACAACATCAGTTTTGGTTTCACGTAAAAGAGAAAGGGAGAAAGAAGAGAGATAGGGCAAGAGGTTTTTCACTATTTTTGAAGGAAGAAAAGCTTGGAAATTTTAGTTAAGGGGGGAGAATGGGTCAATAATGGTGATAATAACATGAGAAGGTAGTGAGGGTCCCTTCCCTCTTAGGAATTTATGCCTATTTCTTCTTCTCCTTAACTGTTGACATGCTTGTGTAGTGATTGCTGCGAATTTATGCTTGTGCATCTGTTTGATATGATTATGTATCGTATACTGGTTTTGAATAGTGAATTCGTGTGACTTCTGTGTTGTTGTTGTTGGGTTTTTCCATTGAAGCAGATATGGAAATTATGGGTTTTGAGGGTTAACGAAAGTGGGTTCTAAAACTGTAGAAAACTTGAGAAAATAGTAGTTTAATGAAGTAGAATTAGGACTTGGAAATGGTACTGAATTTAAGATGATTTTGGGTCTGAATTAGAAGCTTGAAAGTGCTCTAATGGGGGAAAACTCGCACCGTTGCGAAATCTGGGATTTTGGTATGATCACTGGTCATACGCTTATTGGGGGAGACCATACGCGTATGAGGGGACTCTCCCAGGGACATACGCGTAGGATACATGCCCTGTCCCTAGAGCCAGCATGTCCCTCTGCTAAAACGCGTATGGGACGCGTATGATGAGTGGCCATACGCATATGGGAAGGGCCATACGCGTAGGGGAGGTTTTGGGGGAATTAGAGAGAGAAATCACTCTCTGGTGATACGCGTACAGCACAAGGCCATACGTGTATGAGGCCTGGGCAGATGAGCCCTACGCGTACTATACGCAAGCCTAGGGCAAGGTAATTGAGTCCATACGCGTATGGGCATGGACATACGCGTATGGGCAGGGCTGTGGTGAGAATTTCCCGTTTTCGGATTTCTGTTCCGATTTCGCGTTTAATGCAATTTTTCTTGATCCGTAAGACTAAGATGGTATAATTAAATATAGGAGAAACTAGTAATGAAATTAAATGGGGTCAAACGTGTGATTTTATGAGAATTTCTGGTTGAAACGTGTTGGATGTTTGTGAGCCAAGATTGTCGTTTGTGGACGGTCTTGTGCTGTGATGGTAATTCCGAAGGGAATTAAGGTGAGTATGTGGCTCACGTGGGATAATTGAGGATCATGAATTATGCTTGAATAATTACTATATTGTGCATAATTTGTGTCTTGTATTCATGTCATGTGATTTGGAGATGATCTAGGTTGGAATTCATGATGGGTGCCTAGTCTCGTCCGAACTCTATGTGGGAGTCGAGCGGAGATAAGTTGTAGTTCAGAGGAACGTATACGGCTTATCCGGATTCCAAAGGGAATCAGATTGTAGGGTGAACCGTATGTGATTGTGATGGTACCGCGCGCATTGTGTCGTATCAGTTGGGTCGCATTGCATATGTATATGATTGAATGTGGGCTGATTATGTCGAATGATGATGTGGCACTTGTATGTGCGTAGTAATTGTATGATTGGTGTGTTTTGTGTATGAACTACTCCTTAGCATGTGTTTTTAATCGTGTATTTATTGAATGTAGTTCTCACCCCTTTTCTGTTTGTTGTGTCTATACTCCTTGGGGAGTACATATGATCAGGTACCTGAGTAGGGCTTGGAGCATGTGTTGCTATTTGATCGCATCTTAGGAGTCGCTCTGATGCGTAACACGGGAATGATGGGGATTTCGTCATGTTTTCATGTTATTTATGTTTGGGCATTTGTTACGTATCGTGACTTGTTTATTTGTTGTTGAATCACGTATTATGTGGAAATTTGATGTAATTGGTGTTTAATGTTAAACCATTTGAATTAATTCCGCTATTTAATCAAAGCATTGGTTTTTATTAATGAATAAGACATGAAGTGATTTGATACTTCATGATGATTATTTTTGGTAATGTGGCATCCTACGTGCATTAACTCTGATTTATTTCCGTAATATTTTCGTATTTTCGATTTTTATATGAATGGGTAGAGTGGGGTGTTACAAGAATCGGAATTCGTAAGCAGAAGAGAATTTAAGATTTAGATTTATGGTTTGGGGAACAGAGGGAACAATTGGTTCTATAACGAATCGGATGGAATATGTTATAGTGGATGTAGGGATGGATGAACTATTCACAGCAGTAAGTTGAGGAGAAACATAGGGAACAATAGTTCCAGTAGCAACACTAGCTGCAACAGAGGTTGCTTCAGAAGAAATAACAGTTCTAGTAGCAACAGTAGCAGCAGCAGTAGAGTTTGCTTCAAAAGATGTCTCCAGAGTTTTCCTCGCATCCTTAGCCCTTTTGGGGAAAATTTCTTATCTCCTTGATAGCTTTTACTTCTCTTCTTTTGCTTTTGAGAAAACTTTCTTATCACCTTGGTAGGCTCATACGCAGGAGCAGCAATATCAGAGTCATTGTTTGCCTTTCTATATTCATAACTCGCCGAGTCTAGGTTGGAGAAGATAGAAAAATCTTCTAGAGGAATCCTTCTTCTGTGGATGACCTCCTTAGGGAGCTCAACAACTGGGATTTTGAATGCAGAGATCATTCCCATATTTTTTAGACTATTAGCGTTGAAGAAACTCCCAATGACAGATACCATCCCTTGAGACTTTTCATCGTGTGTTAGAGAGTCTATCAGACAACCCTCCATCAGAATATCTGAAATAAGTCTGCCACATGAAATCCAGAATTTCATCTTTCTGCTTCCATTCCTTGATTCCTTCACAAAATCTCTTAAGAACCAAAAGATAATTGAAATTCTGGCATAGCAGATAGCAGATGTCCTAACACATGTCAAGTCATTATTCTCTGCACAACTTTAACACAAGAACAGACCAACAAACTGATAT
The DNA here is from genome assembly GCA_022829125.1 of Lathyrus tuberosus. Classification (NCBI taxonomy): domain Eukaryota; kingdom Viridiplantae; phylum Streptophyta; class Magnoliopsida; order Fabales; family Fabaceae; genus Lathyrus; species Lathyrus tuberosus. The sequence continues at coordinate 559,689 of JALAZF010000808.1, read as the reverse complement.
TCAAAATATCAGTAACAACAACAAGACAGATGTTTTGACATCTATTACAACATGTTAACAAGAACTGAACTGTAAATTGCACAATGATAAACAACACATAATATGATAACCCAGTTTAGTACAAATCACCTATATCCGGGGGCATACCAAGCCAGGAAGAAGAATTCACTATCAGTAGTATAGTTTTATGTAAACAACCGCTGGTTTACAGTAACAACCTCTGGTTTACCTATCACTACCCAATGAAAACTTTATCTAAGAACTCCATCCTAGATAAAAGAAACCCATCTCACTGCCTAAATCACAACCTGTGATTATCTAACAATTATAGTCACAATAACTTTAACATTCTACTTGAAAGACACCACTTTCAATACAAAGTTCAGTCAAGCATTCTTGACTAACAAGTTAACTTGGATTTTCTTAAAAGCTTCATCTAAGAACAATACATGATTCATTACCTACGGGTTTATAAATCTGTACAAGTACCTATGTCTTCCACAATGTATCAAATCGATACAGAGGGAGACTTACAAAAGAAACCTACGACTCTCAAAACCCTAAACCCTACTTTATAAATTAGGATTCCTAAGTCTATGTCGTTCTCTCTCTCTCTCTCTATCTATCTCTCTCTCTCTCTGCATTCTGGCCTAGGTTTTGGTCTTCTTTTATAGCCTTCTGATGCGTTGGGCTTCAAATCTCTTGTTTATTGATCCCTTGGTCCACTGCTGTGATTGTTCCTTGATTCTTGCACTAGGTTTAAAACCTGTTATATTTGTGAATCTGGATGTTGGAACATTGTATTCGACATCTTTGTCTGCAGTATTCTTCATTAAGCTTTAACCAAAATTTAGTCAAACCTCAGGAGCTTTCAATCTCCCCCTTTTGATAATTTTTTACTAAAACTCCTTTTGGACAATAAACGCAGGGTGCTCCTAACGTCTCTTCACCCTGAGTGGCCGGTTATGATTGGAATACTGATGTGACTCCAATAATCTTGGTGTACATGAGGAAGAGGATGACATACAATCCCCCTTTCTCATGAATCTATACTTCCTCACCTGGGGGGAATAATTTTGCGACTGAAGCAACCAAACATCAACATGGGTAACTCAGAACACAGGGCATGACTGTGTTCATAACTCAGATCACAGAACACGAAAGAAGGACTCAGAACATATGGGAAACCTGAGACTCAGTCAGAATGTCATAACATTCTTTCCAACATCCTTGCAAACCAACTGCAAGGACAAACTCAACCCTTGTACTTTTCTCCCCCTTTTTAGCCAAAAATTGACAAACATGTCTAAGACAGACCCATACCCAAACTGAGCAAACCCATAAACAGATAAAACCCATGAGAACCCAACACAAAAAAAAACAATCTGAGACAAGATGAGGACGAGAACACCCTTTATATACAAGAGCATTTTTCTTAGGATGTAACGAACCATTGGAAATAACACATGTCCATTCAATATGAGCATTAAATGGAAGGTGTATCCTCACAGACAAAATTGCACCGGCCAAGTCGCATTTGACTGTTGCTTCTTTTAATGAGGACCATCTAAGGAGTGCGCATTTACCGAGACACATGTTTAACACGCGTTTCCTAAGACACATTCTCTCCACCGTCCAAAGCACTCAATGAGGATACAACAATACATCCTAATCAATGTTCTGACATCTTGTCAAACTTTGTTTAATCCATCTAAAGCATAACCACAATTCTTTTCAACCAGAAGACCAAGAATAACTGACCAAGATGTTAAGAAATTTCTTCAAACATCTCCCTATTGGCAGCAAAGACTTTTAAGATATTTGTATCACTTCTGATTCAATCCATTGACACCCAATGACTGAATCAAAACAACCTGATAAGTCCACCTAGAACTTATACCAGTAGAGAAATGTCACGACATCTCGTCTGACATATCATCCTCACCTGAGGCAATCTATCACAAACTGCTTGAAACCATAAACAATCTTGATAACTAACTGCACTACAGCAGCAACATATCCAAACAGAAGTCTAACTCTCCCTGTCGTAGATAACCAGTTCTCCTTTGCAAGAAGAACACCTTAAATGAATGGAAAAAATAAGACGCATCTTCATGTCTTCAAGAGCGCACCCTCTGTTCAACACACCTGCTGAACGCATTCACCTAATTCCTGATCCTCAAGCAATCCATGTACCACACTAGTACATTTAACAGACAGAAGTTCTCCCCCTATCTTTCACAACAAATGCTTCTTCAGAAAGAAACACCCAAAATCACCAAATGATATCCCATGACAACTTCATGATCATATAGTGAGAGTACCAGGGTCACATCCTTGTACCACAACCAACCAACTCTTGGATTGAGACCAAAATCACCATTGATCCTTCTCATCCAGAAACCATCCATACCCTCTTCAAATCCACCTTGAATTTTAGAGCCATAGATATCCTTGTTCCTTGAGATACAATCCAATTGAATCTGGAATGCTTCGCATTTCTCAAAGAGACATACAGATCCCCTTAGTTTGCTAGCTCTCCCTAGATATTCTTCACACTTGAACACATCAAACACATGCTCCAGAAATCCTCAGCTTATTTGCTTCATAAGCACTTCTCCTAGCATGATTTGTAGTAGAAGAAACCACCTCTCCATAAGCATTCTAACCTCAGCAAGAGTCAGTCTTCTAGATAAACACCCCATGATCCAAAGTAGTCTTCAATTTATCATTCTCCCATATGATAAGTTTGAATACTTCTGATTCAACTAGTGAATATCAGCTTCCACAATCTGAACTCCAAGTTCAGTAACCATGATGATGTTCTAACATTATTTAGGACATCCTAATTATATCACAGACACCATACACTATGGTTCTTAATACAATTACCACTGGACTTGCTATCAACATAGTAATCCAACTGAAGATCTTCAGACAACACTGCGCCACCAGCTTGATCAATAAGAACTCCAGATACCCATAGAGAGAAAAAAACTCTTATTCAACTCCCAAAAGAAGGTAACCTTCCATAAGCAACTTAGGGCTTCTACCACAAGCTCCAAGATATGAACAGAACAAGAACCTCCTTTGATCTTCAACCAACTACCCTTCTGCACAAGAGTAATTAGTTCCAAGCACCCAACATGAATGCACTTATAGAAATCAACCAAATGCCACTGTTTGATTAATCTCAGCTTTCTTCAGAGTTACAGAAATCTTTTGATCCGCCAATGAAACCTAATCTTCAAGTTACATAGTCCATTTACTCCATAGCAAGCCATCTTAGATACACCAAGACTTAGACATGTAACATCTACTCCTTCTAGCAGCTCCCGCAAACTGCATGAGATAGACCATTTTTGAAGCATTAATTCCATTTATTTATGAGAAGATCAACTTATCTTACGATGATGTGCCATAACATTAACTAAGACCCTGAAGTTTTGGCTTGATGTCACAACATCTGTTCAGACATCCAACTGAAGAATTCATCTCTTCCTTCTGCCACTTAGAAGAACCTCCTCCTTATAACAACACAAGAGTTCCATGTTCTCACAGACTTGATCAATGATATCAAGTTTGAGTAGACAACCTCCATCATGCTTTGTTGTACTATAACAATCACCTCATCTTTAGACATCCCAAACCTGCCGAAGCTTGATTCTTCAGAAGAGATTAGTCACACAAAATCTTTACAAAAGGAATCCCACCTTCCTTAAGTAGAGACTTCTGCAGAAATTCAAAGATAACTGCCACTTATCCTTGACCTACAAGATGAGCAAGATAACATGCTCCCATGCACCTAGATCATAAATAAACTGACCTAAGCAGTGCTATCACCAGCACTATATTCTAGAGAAGTTTCTTGCCATGAAACTTTCTAGATAAGATTAGATGTTTCTAGTCACAACTGGAACACTACAAAAAAAACTGGTTTATACCTGAGTGAATCGCACACTCAATGATATAACATAGTCCCCATAGAACTTTATTTAGTCCCAAAGGACAGGGAAAATATCAATAAAACCCAAGGGGAAGAGAAACGGGAACAGGGGTCGGTTATGCGAAAGGAAGGTACTAGCACCTAACGCATCCTTCGTACTCGCGGGAACCGTTTCGCTTGCTTCTATCCTTGGATGGGTTATCTATCTAAAGGCTTCTAGCTAAAAGAAAAGAGGAGAAAGATAGAGAGAGAGAGAGAGAGAGAGAGAGAGAGAGAGAAATAAAGTGAAAAGGGGAAGAAAGTGCTCGCGGAGGATTGGGGCCCTCGTGCCTACGTACCCTCATAGTGAATGAGGAAATCAGAGCGCTGTAGTTCATGGAACCAGGGAAAAGAGAAGAGGAAAGGAAGAAGGGTGGAAGGATGGAAGTGTGCTCGCCAAGATCATCACGATCTCGTGCCTACGTATCTGGTATTCGAACAAATGCAGAATCAGAGCTTCCGTAGTTCGGGGAACCAGGGAAAAGGAAAAGGAGAGTGGTGTCAAAACCAAGAGCAAAAGAAGTAGAGAAAGATCCACTGGGGATGCAAAAGAATTGGTGTCAAAATCAAGAAAGGAGTGCAAAGGAAAAGATAACTGTATTGAGGATAAAGTGCAAGAATGGTGTCGAAACCAAGAAAATAAGGGAACAAAAGGTATAAAAGAAACTCCACTAGGGAGTAAGAGAACAAAAAAAATGTTGGGAACTAGAAGGTAGCGATCCTACTGGGGAACTAAATAAAGGGGTGATGTTGAAACAAAAAAAAAGGGGTTCGATGTATTAACTGACTGGTAATGGTTAACCGAAGAGAGAGAGAGTAAGAATCTGTGGGGAGAACGTTTTAACAGATAGATTGTGATCAACCAAAAGAACGGGTGTAGTACCGAATGAAGGTTGTAACCCAAACGACGGGTGTAGGACCAAGCGAAGGTCGTGACCCTAAGGAGTTTGGTACACTGACTGAACAAACAGTACCTGACCGAAGAAAGGGTATTTGAACCAAAGAAAGGTTACTGAAATTCTGGTATATGTGCAGAGTTCAGATGTCCTATAACATGCCATTCTACATCTGGTCTGACATGAACATAAATGGCAAGGTATATAGCAATAGTCAATGTACTGAAAAGATAAAAGCAAGACACACAGAATTGTTAACCCAGTTCGGTTTAACACACCTACTCTGGGGGCTACCAAGCCAGGGATGAAGTCCACTATTAGTAGTATCAATTCAAAGCTAAACTCTCCGTTTACAGCTTATCACTCAATCACTACCCAATGACCCTTCGACCTAGATCTTCTCTAGCTATGAGAAACTCTTCTCACTCCCAATCATCGCAATGATGTCTAGCAGTCGACAATCCGCCACTGCATCAATGGCTCTTTACCTATACAACAGTTCAACAAGGAAGACACCCTTCCAAGACACAACTTAGAGTTACTTAAAAGCTTCCTCCAAGAACAATACTCCTCTTACTTAACAGCTTCGAGGATCACACTAACAAACTGTCTAACTCACAGGTCGAGTGGTACAGGAACCAACCCTAATACTAGAACTTTTACATCTTTGGTTGCATTACGATTCTAGGTTACAAAGTATCTATATATAACCTATTCCCAACTGGATTTGGGCCTACAAAAACACAGCAAATGAGCTGCTACAAATCAGCAGGGACTTCTGCTACCTAATAGGACTTCAATCTTTAACTTCCTAAAATATCTCCATATTTAGAAAGTGTATATTTTCCAATATTCTTCTCAATTTCAGACTTGAATCTTCAGACCTTTTAAATTAGCGCCACATAGAATTTTCATATTATTTCCTGAATCTTCTGCATCTGTTAAGACATAACAGAATTCTAAATTCTCTTCAGTTCTGGCGCGATGTCGAATGAACCTGCATGGGACATCTTGATACGACATGTAGTTCTAGATGTTGAAACTACTTCAGCTCAACATGTTCCAATGCACACTAGGACTTCTTGCTCAAACTGTTCTTCTTTAGCAATATAAACTATCCTATCTAACATATTGCTGCTATTATTTGTTTTACAAAATTAATGCCAACCCTTAAAATTAAAGAACTAACATTCTCCCCCTTTGGCAAATTTTGGCTAAAACAAATACAAAAACACAAATACATAAACATTACAACTCAGATTACAGCAGCAATCACAACTCTATACTACTGTCAGTAGTCATCAGCAACTACTGAACCTAACAGTAGCCATCAGTAGCTACTGAGAACAGCAATCAAGGAGAATCATCTTCTTCGGAATACTTGAATGATGTTAGGACATCATGTTTGACAATTTTTCAAGCATCATCTATGAGCTCCATAACATCACCTTCGGGCACCACAGCACAACAACTTCAGGCAGCACAATAGGGCTTAAGAAGTAGAAAGTCTTGAAGTCATTTGATGCACATGAGGAAGAAGATATCTGGTGTACATGAGGAAGAAGATGTCTGACACTCCCCCTTAATACAACACATTTCTTTTTCCTTTCAACTCAGACCCGGATTCATTGTAGAAGACTCCTCCAGAAATGAAACGTCTGTCTTAACACAAAGGACCAATGGTGGCATAAGAGATTTCTGCACACCTTAATTGATCAGATGCCCCCAGTCGACCTGTGGCATAAGATGAAACTTAAGAAGTATCAATCTATTAACCCAGGTAACTCAGAACACAAGTCACAAATGTGTTCATAACTCAGGACACAAGTCACAAAGAACTGAACACCAACTCAAGGAAAGAACACCCTCTTCGACATCTCTGCACACAATTTGAACTCCAGACTGCAGATAAGGCATCTGCACAACCCATTTCACACACCCTTTCTCCCCCTTTTTAGCCAAAAATTGACAAAGAAGGCCCTCACAGAACCAGACCCAAGTGATGCTTACCCAAATACGAACAAATGCTATAAGACTTGTGAAACAAGAACACTCACTTGGCTGAAGGAGAAGAGAACAACCCCTATAAATAGCTGATCAGTTACTTTGGAATTAACGAGCTTTGAATATGTCAAGGTTCTTGGTCAAAGAAACGTTATTTTAGGTACCAAAAACTCCATTCAATATTCAATGCCTACCTTCCAAAACAGCCTTGACTACCTTTAATGTTTCTCAACTGAATCTTACCATAAATTAGGCCAATAATGCTCCATGCATAGGCAGAGACACGTGTTTCACCTTATCCTTGCACTACCGACCAGAATAATTCCTTGTTTGGCTCAAGAGAAACATGTCCTGTACCATGTTCTAACATCTTACCAAAACAATTTGTCTGCTTGCTCATAGAATTATCAATCCAAGACTACACAGAAACTTATACATTCCAAGCACATTTTCTTGTCCGTTGGATACTGAGATGACTTCTATCGATCAGCCCAACTCACAATCTCTTCCAAATTCCTTCAGAACAGTAGAAAAAATGAACTCTCCCACATACAACAATTCTGCTTTTCAGACCTCTCCTGCATAATCACTAACTTCACACAGCTATGATATGTCCCATCATGATGTTTGACATCACACTGCACAAACTTGACCAGCACACCTGCTACACAGAAATCAGCACACTTGGAGTAATAGGCTATAGACAACAGCCTTAACATTCAATGCTCTTTATGATATCACACCAATATTGCCACATTCAGGTATATGTTGAGCAACACCTCCCCATGTTGATTTTGGATACATGGTCTGCCAATTCCAATAAACAAAAGCTCACTTGATTTGGAATTTCTCACATATTCCATAACAAATGTCTTTAGATCATTTGCAATACAAGATAAGGACTGCCACCACCTTTCACTTGTATTACAAGGAACCTCCTTACCTTCAGCCATTCCGATCAGATTGCACCACTGGCAACACCCTAAATGAGTATTCAACATGAGAGTAGTCATGTATTACTAGAACTACTTACCACCAAGATCAGAATCTGCCCATTCTAATCCACATTATGTCAAAACTGCCACTTCGGACGATAATGTTGCTTCTTCCAACTCCACAAGCATGGTACACAACAACCAACGATGTTGCAACAGTATGTACGACATCAGCACACCACTTGATCACAACCAGCACCGAAAGCAAACTAAAGGGAGTCACATCAGACAACCAGACAAGACCTAGGCTCATCCTTTTAGTTACACTAGGACAACCTCTACTAAGGCACCAAACACGAAGTTCTGGTATCCAATGTGATAAGAAAAAAATAGGTTCCCAAGAAAACAAATTCCCACACCAGAGACTACTTTGACTGGTCGGGCGATACAAACAAGATCTCTTAATGCAGTATAAAACCCAAGCTTCCTAGCTTCTAACATCGCATCACAGATAAAGCCATGAGTCAGTCTAGCAAGGATGCAGATAAGAGACACATGCAGGAAGGTTTGAAACCAGATCCACAGAAGTTGAAGGACAAACCACTGTCCACACTTGGGGCAGCTTCAGGAGCAACAAGAACAAGAAAGACATCAGAGACAAGGATGAAGACCATCAAGAAAAACCAAGTGCAACTTCAAGCTTCTGATGATGAATAGGATGAAGATTGGAAAACATTTCTTGATTCGGGGGGTTGGGATAATCTTTAGACTCTTAGTTTGTTGCTTTTTCTAATCTTGTATGCTTTCAGCAGTGCAATAAAATTCTGTTTCAATACTATTTCCTTTAAACAAATGCAATAAGGATCACAACTGCACAAGACGCATCACAGGACACTTAATCCTCATGTATGCAACTTCCTAATTTGCTTCAAGATAAGTGCCAACACCAAAAGCAGCAGAATTATCAATCTCCCCCTTAACATCACACGTCCAGCTACATAAAATTGTAACACTCTCTCTATTAAGAAAAACATGTGCTTCTTCATACCTTGAAGAATGGAAAACATAAGACGCATCTTCATGTCTTCAAGAGCTCACTCTTTGTTCAACTCTCAAGTTAAACACAATCATCACTTGTACCAATACTCACATGATCCCAATCTGATCAACTTTTCTCTATCTAAGACCACCAGTACTCCTTTGCAAGAAGAATACCTTAAATGAATGGAGAACATGAGACTCATCTTCATGTCTTCAAGAGCGCACTCTCTGTTCAACACACCTGCTGAACACATTCACCTACTGCTTGACCCTCACATCAGTATATAAATCAAGTAGAGACTTGTGATCTCAGGAGACAAACACCATAACATTCTGAACAGAATGTTCTGTCAACAGATGTTAAGACATCATGACCACATTCCAAAACAGAATCTCCAAACTTCCCCCTTTAAGCCACGGGACCAGAAACAACTATCATATCCCATCACATCACAGAAGCATGAGAGTAGTATTCTCTCATCCAACTTTCCAATCTGTAATCAATCACCTTTAACAGCAGCACAGGCTATGATTGAATCACACACAGTCAGTACTAGTCTAGCTTCACACGATCATTCAGATGATACTTCCAGAGAAAAATCATGCCTCTTTGATCTTTGACCTTCATGTCCAAGAAGTTTGCTAGCGAAAATACTTCTTGAAATCTCAGGTTCTCCACTCCTGCAGCAAGGACCAGAAATAAACTGACCTCAGGAGTAAATAACATGTTGATCACACCTTGACCACCTCACACATTTAAGATAAGTTCCAGGGCCAGAAACTTCTTAGAAATACCACCCATATGTCTCCTCTTCCAGATCAGGAGTAGGTTCCAAACTCATGTGATCAAACCACATTAGTTTAGCACCCAGAGCATCTACTATGCCATTCCTTCAGCACAATTCTGACGTGATGTTCTAACACAAGATAGGACATCATTCCAATGAACACATCAAGAGATCAAAGACTAGAGATTAGCCCTTTTAGGAATAGAGACAAAAGTAAATTACTTCTCTTCCTTACAACTTCACTTATCAATGCCTTTATGAGTAGACTTGAACAATAATCTTCAAGTATCGTTGACAAAGTAAGTTGAAGCAGTCTTGCATATAACCCATCGCCATAGTAAATACATTTAGAGAAGAACAACCTTCTCAATTGCAACCTCAGGAGTTTTCAGATAGATACGCAGCGGATCAAAACACAAACTCCTCAAAACCTTCAGGTGTCACATATCAGCCCTATCATCATAATCTAGGTGACACCACAATACCACAAGTTTGAAAATAAATCAAACCTAACATAACCACAACACATCAGCTTTTCAACCAAACCTCCAAGCCTTCAGCACATGCCACTGCCTGTCACGAACAGTCCATCCTCCACTTCTAGGGACCATTCTCACACCTATATGAACTTCTCCAAGTTCAAACAACTTTTCAGTAGAAAGCTTCTACCTTGACCATGAACCATAAAGTATCTTCCCTTGGATCTCATCTAGATACAGAACAGAATGACCTGCTCTGATACCAATTGAAATTCTGGTACATGTGCAGAGTTCAGATGTCCTATAACATGCCATTCTACATCTGGTCTGACATGAACATAAATGGCAAGGTATATAGCAATAATCAAGGTACTGAAAAGATAAAAGCAAGACACACAAAATTGTTAACCCAGTTCGGTTTAACACACCTACTCTGGGGGCTACTAAGCCAGGGATGAAGTCCACTATTAGTAGTATCAATTCAAAGCTAAACTCTCCGTTTACAGCTTATTACTGAATCACTACCCAATGACCCTTCTACCTAGATCTTCTCTAGCTATGAGAAACTCTTCTCACTCTCAATCATCGCAATGATGTCTAGCAGTCAACAATCCTCCACTGCATCAACGGCTCTTTACCTATACAACAGTTCAACAAGGAAGACACCCTTCCAAGACACAACTTAGAGCTACTTAAAAGCTTCCTCCAAGAACAATACTCCTCTTACTTAACAGCTTCGAGGATCACACTAACAAACTGTCCAACTCACAGGTCGAGTGGTACAGGAACTAACCCTAATACTAGAACTTTTACATCTTTGGTTGCATTACGATTCTAGGTTACAAAGTATCTATATATAACCTATTCCCAACTGGATTTGGGCCTACAAAAACACAGCAAATGAGCTGCTACGAATTAGCAGGGACTTATGCTACATAATAGGACTGCAATCTTTAACTTCCTAAAATATCTCCATATTTAGAAAGTGTATATTTTCCAATATTCTTCTCAATTTTAGACTTGAATCTGCAGACCTTTTAAATCAGCGCCACATAGAATTTGCATATTATTTCCTGAATCTTCTGCATCTGTTAAGACATAACAGAATTCTAAATTCTCTTCAGTTCTGGCGCGATTTCGAATGAACCTGCATGGGACATCTTGATACGACATGTTGTTCCAGATGTTGAAACTACTTCAGCTCAACATGTTCCAATGCACACTAGGACTTCTTGCTCAACCTGTTCTTCTTTAGCAAGATAAACTATCCTATCTAACATATTGCTGCTATTATTTGTTTTACAAAATTAACGCCAACCCTTAAAATTAAAGAACTAACAGTTACTAACCCAAGGGTGCAAGTATTCGAACCAAGGGATTTGGTTTTAACAGAAAGACTATGATTAGCCGAGAAGAATGAGTGATTAACCAAGAGAAGGTGATTAACTCAAAAAGGGTCCTTGTTTTAACAGAGATTAACCAAGCGAAGGTGATTAACCCAAGAAAGCTCAGTATTTTAACAGACAGACTGTGGTTAACTGAGAAGGAGCACAGATTGGTGTTTTAACTAACAGGCAGTGATTAACCAAACAAAGGAGAACAACCATGAGAAGGTTACGAACTCTTGGGGAAAACGTTTGTAACAGGAATACAGTGTTTAACCGAAGAAAAGAGATTTGAAACTCTTCTGGGGAATCAAAAGTAGTGATTGACCACAAGAAAAGAAAGTAGGGTATTGAAACAAAGAGGGTTTGCTACCCAAAGGGGCAATGATCTTAACCAAAAAGGTAATTGACCAAAAGAGAGAGATCAAAAGAGATAGAAGTGGCCAAGGATCGACTTGACTGGGGAAAGAAGGTACACTACTGTCGGGAGATAGAGGTGACTAAGCCAAGCACAGACTCATTCGTCCCCTACCTGAAGTAGTCAGAATGAGAGTAGGAATTCTCCCTTCTCATTCCTTCTCTAACACACACGGTGTAGTATAGAAGTTGAAACGGACAGTATAACAGTTCCAAGTTGTACATTGCTCCAGTGTCGCGCGAAACTCCAGTTCAGCCGGGGATCAAGAGAAAGCAAGTTCTAAAGGAAGCCTAAAGAGAAGCGCCAAGGGAGAGATGGAGTTTCGATTAGTTAATCAAAAGGGAGGAACATGCTAACAATTTTCCAAATGAATGGAAAATTATTAAAGCAACAAGGTGTATCATTGATTGTACAAGATTAAGCTTATTCTCTTAAGAACAAACCTAATGCAAAGCAATGAGAAAAAGTGCAAAACAGTGACAAATGATACACAAAATGCAACATAAAATCATGTTATTATGATCAAAGAAAGTGCAAGAAAGCATGTGTTCACATAATGCCAAGAATGTGATTAAATCGATTAATCAAAATCGTGCATCGAAAGTTCATGAATATGCTTTAAACAGAAGTTGAATGACACTTAAAACATCCATAAAATCAAGCATGACAATCAATGGAAGTTAAAAGGAAGGAAGCATGTCAAATATACTTGAAAATGTAAGAAAATGGCCTTCTGGTTCAGTGTTAATCGATTAACACTTTTGCACTGCAAAGTGTTAATCGATTAACACTTGCAAAACAGCAAAAAAACTGAAAAAAACAGAGTGTTAATCGATTAACACTTTTGCACTGCAAAGTGTTAATCGATTAACACTGGCACATGTGCTGAAAAATAGCTTTCAAAAGTGCTTTTGGCCAACTTATTGATTGTGCAATCACTCCAATGCTAGGGCAAACAATTATGCACGAATAATCAAGTTTAAAAACAACAAATGGTCAACAATGGAATCAGTTAAATCATCAAGATCATGGAATAAGCAATGGTATAATCAATTCACATGCAAAACAACGAATCTACATCGCGAATGATAAGAAAACGTTCGAAACTGAAAAATGAGTGAGATCTACCAACCTACAAGCCGGAGATTTGGCTTGGTGATTGTTGCAAAGAGATCTTGCCGAAGATAATCAAAGAAAACTAGAGGAATCTTCAACTATAGCCAAAACGTATCGAAACCGAGCAAATTGCGACGAAAACTCCAAAATGAGAATTATCACCGAAGAAACTTGAAATAATCACTTGAGATGAATCCAAAAGCTACTAAAACTCCACAAAATCCAATAGAATTGAATGATGATGAAGGTTAAGCTCAAGAAAAAGCACTCTCAAGGTGAAAGTAGCTTTTCTTCAATGGAGAATTAATAGCTTTGGTGAGGTTTTGGAAGAGAATTGAGATCAAGATGAAGAAGTAGCAGAGAAAAATCAGAGATAATGTGAGAGAATTGAGAGTGAAGTGTGAGGAATTTGTGTGAAAAATGGTTGATCCCTTGAAAAGTGAGTGAAGGTGTGTTTATATAGATTTTTGGTTTGTAGTGTGAGAGGTTTGGAATTTGGTTTGGACTTAGCTTTGGGTGGTCTGGAACTAGGCTACGAGTTAGTTAGGCTTGACTCACCGAGTCAAGCGGTTAACTTGGTTAGTTAGAACCAACTCGGTAACAATCCCAATGTGAGCTCCAACATCCAAAGGACCACATATTTGGAAATCAAGGAACATGGTGCACTTATTTGAAAATGATGCATTGGAATAAATTTGAGTGAATTCTTGAATACTCCATAATGTTCCACATGCTACTAGACCAATGTAGAAGTTCAAAATGTGGAGGGAAAGTTGCTGACTTGAAAAAGCAGCAAATTCTGCAAAATTTGCATGTTTTAATTGATTAACACATTTGCACTGCAAATGGTTAATCGATTAACCAAGCCAACAATGCCCAAATTTTCTTGAAAAATGGTGTTGTGGCCATGGTTCCGATTTTCAACCTCTTGCTTTGATGAATAGGCATATAAACCCTTATTTTGGTGCTTGTTTTGATGATGTGATGCCCTTGTGAGAATGGGTTTAATCGGGTTTGGAAAACCTGAATACTTTTGCAACAAAATCAAAGAGAAAAAAATGCGAATGCGTATGTCAGCGATGCGAATGCACATGTTTATGCAAAAGGCAAAAGAGGGAGGTCAAATTTCAAGTTACGACAGTTGCCCCTATTTAATCCTTTTGGACCTGAATGTTCGAATTGCGCCAGCTTTTCGATGATTTGAGGTAAAAGAGGATTAAATAAAAGAGTAGCTCGAAAATTTGGCCGACAACGATAAAAGAAGAGTTTTGAGAGTGTTTGAAGGTTGATAAGTGTGAAATTTGGTTGGATATCTGCTGGGGAGATGAATCAGGCCAAAAGAGATGGAGTATGCTTGATGCATATGCCATGTATGCGTCTTACATGATGATGGAGAGATTGTAGCAAAATGATCTCGACATCCTCGGTCGGGGAGAAAACCCACAGATGAAGACAAAAACAGCTGGGGAAGGGGCCCCCAAAGGGTGATAACTCTGCTGCGGAAAAAACCCACAAAATGGTGTAGTATCTGCTGGGGAAGAAACTGAGAAGGCTCAAATCTCTAACCCATCACCATTGACACTGCTGGGAATGAGAGAATTAAACCAATCTCTCCATCATGACTTACTCTGTCAGTGGAATGAAATTAGAAAACACTGATTTCTAAGCTGCCACTGACTCTGTTGCAAGGAACTCACAAGGCTCGGAGGATCTTCTCTGCTTGGAGAAGACGAGGAACCAAATCGTACAGCTGCGGGTGCGTGACAAACTGACACGCTGGATGACGCACGACCCGTGCTGGGGAAAAGAACAAACTTGTCTCTTCTCGGGGTACATCATGACAACTTTACTGGAGACATTATGGATCTGTTGGGGAAATGGAAGGTAATCAACCTTTCCGAAGAACCATAATGGCGATTGCTGGGGAAATGATGACTATGCTGAGGAACCACTGAGGAAACAACAACTTCTTCAAACAACCATTACATTGCCAGTCGGGCGTTAGGCTTACCAATGGATATTACTGATTATCCTGCAGGAACTACCAGTAAAATATGCAATGCATAATGCTTTCTCGATTGATTTAGCTTTTTATTGTTCTCAATGTTTTATAGTATTATGTGATCACAAATAATCGTTTATTCTGCAAAAAAAATACTGGAATAAAAACAATGAGAAATCAAATGATGCATTTTATTGAATGTGAAAAATATTGTACATAAGATGTGTACCGGGATGCAAAAATCCTTGATAAGGAAATTTGCAATAAAATTGAGAAACAAATGTAAATGGCAAAGGGAAATCATGGTTTGCATTGATTACAACATTGGCTACCATCCCTTGTAAGTCTAGACTCCAATGCCTTGCACCAGTTGATGACGGTTTGAATGCTCTGTTACCGTCTGAGGTCTAGCTATGACGAAAAGAGGCTCAAGGGTTCACAGTCAAATGCCTTTATCCCTAATTTTTGCCTGGACATGTTTTCATTTTTTTTCGTCCACCGGGATACCCATTTTTTCCTAAGTCGCCCTTTCGGGTTTTCAACTTAGGGGGCTGTTATTATTTTTTCATTGCCCCTAACTTTTGCATGGACATTTCTTTTTTTGGTCCATCGGGACGTCCATTTTTACCTAGATTGTCCTTGCGGATGTCAATCTAGCGGACTCTTATCCTTTTTTTTCAGGCATAATATTTTTTAACTGCATCGGAGTTCACGGGCGATGGCAACTCCTCCCCATCCATTGTAGTGAGGATCAGGGCTCCGCTTGAGAAGGCCTTCTTGACAACAAAGGGTTCTTCGTAATTGGGAGTCCACTTGCCTCTTGGATCCGAGTGACCAGGTGAATACCTCTTGAGCACGAGTTTGCCTTCACAGAACGTTCGAGGGAGAACTTTCTTGTAAAAAACTCGCTTGAGGCATCTCTGATATAATTGACCATGACAAACTACTGTAAGGCGCTTCTCTTCGATGAGATTTAGCTGGTCGTATCTGGATTGGACCCATTCAGCTTCATCAAGACCTGCTTCCATGATGACCTCTGAGCGAAGGAATTTCGCCTTCAATGGGTAAAACAACCTCCATACCATACACAAGCGAATACGGAATTGCCCCAGTAGAAGTGCGGGCTGAATTTCTGTAGCCATGTAGTGCAAACGGAAGCATTTCATGCCAATATTTGTAAGTCTTGACCATTTTCTGGACAATCCTCTTGATGTTTTTATTTGCTGCTTCAACGGCGCCATTCATCTTGGGCCGATATGGTGAAGAGTTGTGGTGCTCGATCTTAAATTCTTGACACAACTCCTTCATCATCTTATTGTTCAGGTTGCTTGCATTGTCCCTGATAATGTTGCTAGGAATGCCATAGCGATAGATTATATCTTTCTTGATAAATCTGGCAACCACTTGTCGTGTAACGTTTGCATAAGAAGCAGCTTCAACCCACTTGGTAAAGTAGTCGATAGCAACCAAAATGAATTGATGACGGTGGGAAGCCTTCGGCTCGATCATTCCAATCATATCTATACTCCACATAGATAACGGCCAAGGTGAAGTCAAAACGTTCAATGGAGTTGGAGGCACATGGATCTTGTCTTTGTAGATTTGGCGCTTGTGACATCTTTTGGCAAAATTGTAACAATCTACCTCCATTGTTGTCCAATAATACCCAACCCGAAGGATATTTTTGGCCATAGCAGGACCCTTAGCATGTACACCCTCACAGCCCTCATGTATGGACTTTATGATCGTGTTCGCTTCGTGTCTATCCACGCATCTGAGCAACACGGAATCATAATTCCTCTTGTACAGTACACCACCACTTAAGAAGAATTTGGCGCAGAGCCTCCTAAGAGCTTTCTTGTTAGTGATAGTAATACTCTCGGGATATTCCTGTTTTTGCAGATATCTCTTAATGTCGTAGAACCAACGCTTGTCATCAGACTCATCCTCGATTTCTAAACAGTGTTTTGGCTCGTTCAAGTGATCAATGCGGATATGAGGAGCTTCATTCTTCCACTTGACCTTGACCATGGATGCTAGAGTGGCAAGAGCATCAGCTAGTTGATTCTCCTCTTTAGGGATATGATGAAAAGAGATCTCATCAAAGTAAGGAATCAACTTCGCAATGTGTTATTGGTACAGAACCAGCTTGGAATCCCGAGTCACAAAGTTCCCTCTGACTTGACCGATGACCAAGGCAAAATCTCCATAGACCTCAAGAATCTTGATTCTCATGTCAATAGTCGCTTCAATACCGTATATACATGCTTCGTATTCAGCCATATTATTGGTGCATGCAAAGCATAATTTGGCAGTGAAGGGAAGGTGAAAACCAGTTGGAGAGATGAGGATGGCACCGATTCCACGACCTCTAGAATTGGAGGCACCATCGAACACGAGCGTCCATCGCGCCCCTGGTTCGGGTCCTATGTCAGGGTTTGGAGTCTCATAATCTCTGATGAACAACACATCCTCATTGGGAAAGTCAAACTTTATTTGTTGATAACCCTCTACAGGTTGATGAGCAAGGTAGTCAGACAAGATGCTCCCTTTTATTACTTTCTGGGTAACATGTTGGATATCATACTCAGTTAACAGTATTTGCCACCGAGCAATCCTTCTAGAGACAACAGGCTTTTCAAATATATACTTTATCAGATCCATTTTGGATATCAATAAAGTAGTATGGCAAATCATGTATTGTCTTAGGCGTCGAGCAGCCCAGACCAGAACACAACAAGTTTTCTCCAAGAGTGAGTATATGGTCTCACAATTAGTGAACTTCTTGCTGAGATAGTAATTTGCATGTTCTTTTCTTCCAGTGTCGCCATGTTGAACTAATACACATCCCATTGAGTCATCGAGAATGGTGAGATACATGATTAAAGGCCTACCAGGAACCGGCGGTACTAAGATCGGTGGTTCTTGCAAGTATTGCTTTATTTTGTCAAATGCTTCTTGACAATCATTGTTCACTTCAACCGATTGATTTTTTCTTAGTAATTTGAACATCGGTTCACAGGTAGCCGTCAAATGGGAAATGAACCTTGAGATGTAATTAAGTCTGCCCAGAAAGCCACGGACTTCTTTTTCTGTTTTGGGAGGTGGCATGTTCTGAATTGCCCTAACCTTGGCAGGATCAACTTCAATGCCTTTCTAACTCACAATAAAGCCCAACAGTTTGCCAGATCGAACTCCGAAGGTACACTTCGCAGGATTCAACCGCAATCTAAACTTCTGGAGTCTGTCAAACAGTTTCTTTTGATGAACCAAGTGATCATCTTCAGTTTTGGACTTGGCAATCATATCGTCCACGTAAACCTCAATCTTTTTATGAATCATATCATGAAAGAGGGTTGTCCATGCACGTTGGTATGTTGCCCCTGCATTCTTCAGACCGAATGGCATGACTTTGTAACAATATGTACCCCATGGCGTGATGAAAGTAGTCTTCTCCATATCAGCCGGGGACATTTTGATCTGATTATATCCTGAAAAACCATCCATGAATGAAAAGACAGAGAACTGCGCTGTGTTGTCTACCAAGACATCAATATGGGGTAAAGGAAAATCATCTTTCAGGCTTGCCTTTTTGAGATCTCGATAATCCACACACGTTCTGACTTTCCCGTCTTTCTTGGGAACCGGGACAATGTTGGTAATCCATTCAGGATATTCAGAAGTGGCGAGGAATCCGGCATCAAGCTGTTTCTTTACCTCTTCTATGATTTTAAGTGCCATGTCGGGTCTAGTCTTCCTGAGTTTTTGCTTGACAGGATGACATCCGCGCTTGAGCGGCAAGTGATATTCAACGATGTTGGTATCCAACCCAGACATATCTTGATAGGATCAGGACAAGATATCAACATACTCTTTTAATAACTTGACCAACTCGGCGTGTACATGCTTTGCGAGAGACGCGCCGACCTTGACTTCTTTTCTGACCTCATCAGTACCAAGATTAACAACTTCCACTGGCTCTTTGTGTGGCTGAATCTCTCTATGCTAGTTCCGGTGAGGTTGAAAGACGGCGCGGGGGGGGGGGGGGGATGTACCTGCAAGGTACTCTGACGCTCAAGTAAGAAAGGGAGTAAGCAAGTACAGAAAGAGGTTAGAGTGTATGAGATTGTGTAACCTGACCCTCTCAAGTGAGAGGGTATTTATAGAGAGCCCCTAGTGCGGGGCCAATGGTCAATAGCACTGGACTGGATTGCGAGGCCCAATCCAAGTAACTGCCAGGGCTTACGTGGCATAGTGAAGACCAGCACGTGGTCTTCGCCCTGGGGTAACCGTTCCTAGATCTCCGGAATTAGGGCAGACCGATTTCATCGGGAGTGGGTGGTTACATGAGAACGTGTCCTCGCGGGGAGGAGTCTTGCGTGTCGGGGAGAGACATGTCCTCGCGGGGAGGCTTCTCATATGCAGAAGGAGATGGCTCCTCGAAGGGGGAGCACCTGAGTGTCAAGGAGGAGCGAGCCCGGAGAGGCTCAACGCTTCTGCCCGATGCTCTATGCCGTGTGTGCCTGAACACCGCTGAGGTATGGCGTGTGCTCAAAATTGGTCGTGCTAAGAGGCCTTTGTTGGGCCATCCCAGGACGTGTGGGTTGGGCCTGCTCGATTGAGGAGCGGACCCCGGCCCAGTCCAGAACAGGATCCCCTCAAGTCATAGCTCTGAGGCGTCAGAGTAATGACTTAAGGGCCAACTATGTCGAGGACTTATCTAGTCGGGGAAGGGATTCTAGACGAGGAGCGGTTGGTCAAACGGGGAGAAATAAATCATTCTGATCGGGCTGGACTGGCCGCGGATGAGCGACGTCGCGGGGATATGAGAAGTCTGAAGCAAGCGAATGGAAGGACACGTGTTGGGGAATGAAAAGGCGCGGGTGGGAATGCGTGTGCCACGTGTCACACCTCATCATTCCCTAGGGCGGCTACGTTTGGGTAGCGTAATCGATTGCCTAGGAAATCCTTGAGTCCCGTGAGGGCCTTATAAATAGGGGTCATCTCGTCTCATTTGCACTTTTACTCCTCCTTCACTCAGACTCCCTCTCTCTCTCTCTTCCATCTCTACTTCACCACCGTATGCCGCCACCAACTGTCGTGCCGGAACCCTACCGGAAGCATTTTTCAAGTAAGTTTCTCTCTTTTTTCTCCTTTCGTTTGCATTTATAGGGTGGTTTTATGGTGAACTGATGAAGTTCTTCGTGGAAATCACGAAATCTCCGGCGAAAACGGTGGGATTTCTTAGTTTCTTGTTGCATATCGCGGGGAGAAGGGATGAATAACTCGGGGGCACGAAGAATGTCCCGAGGACACGAGATGAAACTCTCGGGGTCCTCGCCAATATTTCTTCTGTGTGAGGGAATCCTTCCAACACGGCATGCCGGTGACCTGAGGATGGTCACGGGGAGGCTCGTCGGTTACCTCGGGGGCGTGTACGGGCGCGACTGTCTCGAAACCCCGATGCTTCCTCTTCGCCCTTTCACTTGAATAGCGGTGGCGGGGTGAATTTGATATGGATCATCGAATTCACCGTTTCCTTCTGCTTTTCAGGTATATGGAAGCTTTGTCCGTTTTCGTGGCCGTGGGATCATTGGAGGTCGACGACCAGCCCGACTCTCCAATTGCGCCAATCACTAGTGTCGAGGAACATCCCCTTGCGCAGTGGGTTACCGAAGAACCGCTAAATATGGCTTCCCAGTTCGTCGACGGGGACGAGGACGATATTTTTTGTACTGTCGAGCACTGGCTGGTGGGTTCGTTGAAGTCATGGAGGGTGTTTTGTCCCCAAGCACACCACCGTATATGCTCGACCTACAGAGGGGTGAGGTTCCCTTTTTACGAGTTCATGTTCGACGAGGCGGGGTGGCGTTTACCCTTCACGGACTTCCAACAAGCATTGTTCATCTGGCTGCGCTTGGCGCCTTCGCAGCTTCACCCTAACTCCCTCGCTTTTATCCGAGCCTTCGAGCTCGTCTATAAATATCTTCGAATCGGGGCAACCATGCCTCTTTTCTTTCGCATCTTCCACCTCCAGCGACAGGCCTCCGCGACAGACACGGTTGGGTGTCTTTTAAACAAACAAGCACTCTTTTCCACACCTACTAGGATTCTGTTCGCGACTTTAAATATCGGTATTATATCGTGAGGCCGGTCACACTTGAAGCTGTGAATTCGGTGTATCGTCGAGTTTCCCGCGAG
This sequence comes from Lathyrus tuberosus, assembly GCA_022829125.1. Lineage (NCBI taxonomy): Eukaryota > Viridiplantae > Streptophyta > Magnoliopsida > Fabales > Fabaceae > Lathyrus > Lathyrus tuberosus. Next base: position 538,439 of record JALAZF010000808.1, on the reverse strand, counting down.
GTTAACGGGCAGACGGAGAAGTCCTCGAGCCGAGACTCCCCTTGTTCTGGATGGAAGAACACTTCAAAAAGGGGACGGACAACTACAAAGTCAGTCCTGGCCGTCTTGATGAGGGGGATCGCCTATCCTACAAGAGGATAGTCGCTTTCGTCAACGGTTTTAATAAAGCCAAGCTCGTGACGATGGAAGGGGAATTCGTCTGGGGAGACGACGGGCAGGTGTTGACGAAACGCCGTTTGATCAATACGAGGGCCCTCCTCGAGACGTTCTCTGATGAGGATGCTCTCGAGCTGCTAGGTGGTGACATCCTCTTCGACTCACTTTTTTCTTCGCATCCTGATCTCCGATTTACTGACATGTTTATTTTCTTTTTGCAGGCAAGATGTCGACTGCTGAGAACGCTTCAAAAAGTTGAAGGCTAACCGCATTGCGTAGAAGGGAGGTAAAGGCCACATCGAGCAGATCCGAGCGCATGAATCCATTCCCACCCAGACAACCGGGGGTTTTTCTGGCCCTTACCAGGACAATGATTCTCCCAGCCCTCAGGGCTCCCCGAAGAGGCAGCGGGTTACATATCAAGTGGACATCGACCTTATGAGAACAAGAGTCCCACTGCTGTAAAATTTGTGCTCCCGCCTTGTCACTCGAGGCCGAACTTCTTTATGGGGAATAATTCCCTATGCGTGGGTGCCCCCGAAGCTCAGGGCATCTTAGGCGTCGACAAGGTTTCTAGGAGAAGGGCGCTGGTGAAGGAAGTGTCCGCGGTAATGCGGGTTTGCGCGGCTGCCTTGGTTCTGAACGACGAGGCATGCTCCGAAGATGAGTTGAACAAGTTGCGAGAGAGTTTCAGGTCCATCTCAGCCGAAATGGGGAAGGTGGGCAAGGAGCTGGCTGACTGCAAAAGCTAGAACCAGGCCCCGGTCGAGCTTCAAGGGAAGTTGGAGGAAAGGTTGAAGAATGCTAAGAAGGAGCGTAAACGTCTCTTGACAAGGGATGTCGGGCTTGAAGAGGAGAGGGATCGTCTCTTAGCGAGGAACGCCGAGCTGGAGGAGGCTGTCTGTCCGACTGATGAGGAAACCGAAGAAGACAGGTTACTGACTTCACGGGAAGCACTGATAGCGAAGCTAAGGGAAACCAAGCAAGACAACCTCGTGGCGGCTGACATAGGTTTTAGGAACACCGTGTAGCAGCTTCAGGTTCTCAACCCCGGCCTCATAACCGAACGAACTGACCCCGACTACGAGGTGGTCCACGGTCAGATCGTGCAATCGATGCAAGAGGATGAGGTTGTCGAACATGAACAGCCCGAGGGGACTGTCACTAAGTAGGTTTTTCCTTTCTCGTTCTATTTGGCTTGCGAGCCATTTTATTTATTTTTTGATACTTATGCCCGGCCTGCGTGCCAGGGGCTTTTTGATACTTGTTTATAATATATGTAAAATGGGCTTCTGCCCGCTTCAATGCATTTTTGTTTATCTGCTCGTGTGCTGTTTGCTTGTTTTCAATTGTGTGTGATGTTATTGCATTTGCTATACTTTGTTTGTTTTTGTCCACGTAATAGAAATTTCTATTACTTACTTTGTTTTTGGCTAAGTAAAAAAAGACTTTGGGGATTTGATCGACTTTGATAATCCCTGACCGCGTGGAGAGCTGGTCGGGTGGTCGGGGACGTATTCTGACCTTCAACGGGGCTAAGAGCTCGGTCGAGGTCTTAGCTTCGTGGCGTGAACTTCCCATCGCGAGCTGGGTGTTCTGCCTTATTGGTACAACGACGGTGGAGCTCGATCGAGGTATCCTCGTCGGATCAAATGTCTTCGCGCACACACAACGCGGCCTTTGATCATCATGTTCTGTATAGGGGTGTCGCGCTCGTACCCTAGCGCGTCCCCGTAATCGTGGTGCTACTGTGTCGCAGGCAGTGTTTAACTGTAGTACTGTTTGAGCTTCTCAGCGTTCCATGGTCGAGCAAGTTCTTCCCCGTGCAGATTTTCGAGGAAGTAGGCTCTTGTCTCCGTTTTCGCGCGGACGCGGTACGGGCCCTCCCAGTTCGCGGCGAGTTTGCCTTCTCGCGAGTCTTTCTTGTTCCTTCGTAGGATGAGGGTGCCCACCTGAAAATCACGTTTGATAACTTTTTCGTTATAACGTAGTGTTATTTTCTGTTTAAGTGAAGCTTCTCAGAGGGAAGCACCCGAACGTGTCTCCTTGACAAAATCGAGTTCTTCCCTCAGGGCGTCGTTGTGCACGTCCCTGTCGAGGGGGGCTTCTGTCCTCTCGAGGGTTCCCTGATTTCCACGGGGATCACCGCTTCCGTTCCGTAGGTTAGACGAAAAGGGGTCTCCCCGATCGTGGAATGTACGGTCGTTTGGTAGGCCCAGAGGACGCTGTGCAGCTCCTCGACCCACCGTTGTTTGGCATCACCTAATCGACGCTTCAATCCTCAGAGGATTACTCTGTTCGCCGCTTTATCCTGCCCGTTCGTTTGAGGGTGCTCGACCGACGTGTAGTGCAGCTCGTGCCTAGTTTGGTGACAAAGTCTTGGAAGTTCCTGTGGGTGAACTGTGTTCCGTTGTCAGTGACAATGGCTTGAGCCACGCCGAATCGGGCGAGGATGTTTCTTTTGTAAAAATGCAGTATGTTGAAGGCCGTGATTTTGGCCAATGCTTCCGCCTCGATCTACTTCGTGAAGTAGTCCACCCCGACGATGAGGTATTTGTTTTGATATGATCCCACGACGAAAGGTCCAAGGATGTCCATTCCCCACCATGCAAACGGCCACAGGGGGAGAGCGTTTTGAGCTCGCTAGGGGGAGCGAGGTGCATGTCTCCGTGTCGCTGGCATCTATCGCACTTCTTGACGTGTTCCTTGGCGTCCTGTTGCATGGTGGGCCAGTAATACCCTGCTCGAAGTGCCTTACGGGCTAACGATCGCCCGCCGAGGTGCTGTGCATTGATTCCCTCATGGATTTACTGGAGGATGCCGGGGACCTTGGTCTCCTCGATGCACCTGAGGAGGGGGATAGAAAACCCTCTCCGATATAGCTTGTCCTCGACTATCGTGTATGAGCATGCCCGACGCTTCACCATCCTCGCTTCCTTGGGATCTTCGGGCAGCCTGCCCGTCGTAAGGTACTCGTATATCGGGGTCATCCAGCAATTGTTGACCCCAATGGCGTTCACATCCGTCGCTGGAATAGTTTTGTCTATGCTCAGGCGGGAAAGCACCTCCTGTATGATGGATTTCATCCCGCCTTTCTTCTTTGTGCTCGCCAATTTGGACAAGACATCTGCTCGGGTATTGTGTTCGCGAGGGATGTGCGTTACTTCCGCTGAGGTGAATTTTTTCATCTTTTCTTTCACCAAGGTCAAGTATTCGATGAGGCTGTCGTTCTTGGCCTGGTACTTTCCTCGGACTTGCGAGGACACGAGCTGGGAGTCGGTGAAGATTTTGACTTCCTTTGCGCCGAGGTCCTCGGCTAACCGAAGCCCGGCGAGGAAAGCCTCGTACTCTGCTTGGTTGTTCGACGTTGGGAAGGATAGTTCGAGGGATACCTCTATCAGGATGCCTTCCTCATATTCGAGGATGATGCCCGCCCCGCTTCCCTTCGGGCTGGATGCTCCGTCGACATAGATTCTCCATTTTTGGGATCCGTTGGTCGAAGGTTCAGGGGCGGATCTCCGCCATAAAGTCAGTCAATACCTGAGCCTTCAGGGTTTCCCTTCCCTCGTATTGGATGTCAAACTCGGCGAGTTCGAGCGACCACCTAAGCATCCTCCCCGCCATATTCGGTCATCCAAGGAGTTGCCCTATAGGCTGTTCGGTCCATTCGACGACAGTGTGGGCTAGGAAGTAGTGGCGTAGCCTCCTGGCCGCGGTGACGAGGATCAGGGCGACTTTCTCTATCTGCTGATACCTGAGCCCGGGGCCTTGGAGGGCTTTGCTCGTGAAGTAAATCGGTTTCTGCCCGTCCAGGGTTTCCCGAATGAGGACGGCGTTGACCGCTTCACTCGTGATTGCGAGATACAAGAAAAGTGTCTCCCCGCTCTCGGGCCATGAGAGGACCGGGGGTTACGATATGACTTGTTTTAGGTGGAGAAACGCCTGCTCGCATTCCTCGCTCCATTCAAACGTCGCTTTTTGTTGAAGAAGTTTGAAAAATGGGAGTACGTATTGCGCAGACATGGCGACGAAGCGGGAGAGGCCGGTGAGTATCCCATTCAATGATTGTATTAACTTCTTCGAGTCCAGAGTAGGGATCTCGGAGAAGGCTCTACACTTGTCGGGGTTGGCTTCGATTCCTCGCTCTGTGAGTTAGAAGCCGAGGAACCTACCTGCCTGAACGCCGAAGGTGCATTTGTCGGGGTTGAACCTCATGCGGCATCTCCTCGCTGTGTCGAACACCTTCTTGAGGTGCGCGGCGTGGTCGACTTCTTCTGCAGATTTGACGATCATTTCGTCCATATAGACCTCGAGCATGTCGCCGATTTCATCCTGGAAAAACTTGTTCATCATCCGTTGGTAGGTCGCACCGGCGTTCTTCCGGCCGAAGGGCATTACGTTGTAGTAGTAATTACCCGACTCGGTCATGAAAGTCGTGTGCTGTTTTTCGACCTTATCCATGGGAATTTGGTTGTATCCTGAGTAGGCGTCCATGAAGGATAATAGTTTATAACCTGCAGAATTGTCGACCAACTGGTCGATGTTAGGCAAAGGGTAGCAGTCTTTCGGGAAAGCCCGGTTAAGATCAGTATAATCAACACACATCCTCCATTTTCCATTATTATTTTTTACGAGTACAACGTTGGACAGCCAGGTTGTGTACCTGGCCTCCGAAATAAAATTCGCCTCTAGGAGGTCTTTTACATCTTTTTCAGCAGCCTCCACTTTTTCGGGAGACTGCTTACGCCCATGTTGAGCTACGACCCTAGCGGCCAGATCTACTGCGAGCTGATGGTAAGCCACCTCGGGATCAAGGCCAGGTATCTCGGAGGCGCTCCAAACGAATAGATCAGCGTTCTCCCAGAGACATGCCTTCAGCTGCTCCTTCGCCAGGTCGGGGATCCCGGTGCCAATCTTCACATTACGGTCTGGATCATCCCCGAGGGACACGAGCTCAAAGTCTCCGTCTGGGATGGGGCACGTTGGGTGGGGAGGCCGCCCGTTGTTTTCTTCCTGGAGGTCGAGGTCCTCTGCTCCGCCCTCTTCGTGCTCGTCCATGAACCGGGTGTCGAGGTCGACCGCGTTGACGGGCGGGAGAGGTCTCTGTACGGTGTCCGTGGATGGCTTTGCTCTGGTCTTGGGCTTGGTGCCGATGGAACTCATGCCTTTGATCGTAGCGTCGTAACCACACGTCCCCGAGTCATGTAGTACTTCATCTTGAGGTGGACCGTTAATGGCGCTGCTGTGAGTTTGGCCAAGGTGGTCCTCCTGAGGATGAAGTTGTAGAGGGATGGACATTCGACCACCAGGAAGCAGATCTTCACCTGACGGGCAGTGTTTTCGGCTACGAATGAGACCATCAATTCAACGTAGCCCCATGGCTTGGTGGTGGTGTCGTTGAACCCCTGCAGATCTGAACCAACGTATGGGGTCAGATGTCTCTCGTCGAGCTGGAGGGTCCCGAACAGGTGAACGTACATGATGTTGACCGAACTACCCTGGTCGACAAGGATCCTTCGAACGTCAAAGTTTGCCATCTGTACCCTAACTAGGAGGGGGATATTGGCGTTGGGCGCTCCTCCTGGAAGCTCTTCAAGGTAGAAGGTGATATGGTTTGATTTCCCTAGAACCTTCTCGAGAGTAGTGGCCTTCGCCGATGTTGCGGACTCCAGCTCGTCAAATTTTTGCTTGATCGACCCGACGGCAACTTTTCGTAGCCTCCCCCGGAGATGACCATTGTCTTGGGGAAGCCTTCCCACGTGCTCCGGGCAGCGACGTGGTCCTCGTGGGGGAAGTTCGCCCACATGTTGTGAATTGCTTCTTGGCCCTCAATGCCTTCAGGGACAAAGAAGTCTTCGGGTCGAGTGACGCTGAGGGCGACCTGAAGCCGACTCTCGTCGGGAGGAGGTGTTATCTTCTCGACGTTTTGGGCTTCCCGGGAACTGGGACGAGGAGTATCATTCTTCTGGGCGTACTTCTTCAAGTGCCCTTCCTTAATCAGGATCTCAATTGCATCCTTGAGATGGATGCAGTCTTCTGTGACATGTCCGTGGCTCCGGTGAAACCTGCAGTACTTTGACTTGTCCACGTTTGATTTGGGGGTAGTCGGCTTCGGAAAACGGATGCCTCCTTTCAAAAATTATGAGTTCTGGCACTCGGAGAGGATTCACGCGCGGGGAGCGTTGAGCGGGGTGTATTCCGTGAACAGGCCAGCTAGTCCGCGCGGTTCACGAGGATCCTGGGGGCGATTTTCTTTCTTTCTTTCTCCCCTTGCCGGGGAGGAGATTCTTCTTTGTGGCCGCGGGGGCCTTCCTTGCGTCTCGACTCAAGGCCGATCTGCGCTGCCTCCGACTCCTCGAGCTCGATGTACGACTGAGCTCGTTGGAGGAGGTCCTCCAGACGGCGGGGTCTGAGAAGGCCCACTGACTTGGCAAAATCAGATCCAAAACGTAGTCCATAGATGATTAAATACTTCTTCATGTCGTCGGTCGTATGAACCTCGACAGCTTCTCTGTTGAATCTCTCAATGTAGTTCCGGAGAGATTCGTTCTTCCCCTGGAAGATGCTCTCTAGGGCAGCCATCGTCTTCGGGTATCGACGAGACGTAGTAAAGTGTTTGCTGAAGCGTTGTCTCAGTTGCTTCTAGGATGTGATCGACCTGGGTGCCAGACCCTTGTACCACGTCATGGCCCCCTTCCGCAAGGTGGTGGGGAAAAGCCTGCACTTAATGGCTCCCTTGACGTTCCTGAAGTCGAGCATGGCTTCAAAACTTTCGACGTGATCGTCGGGGTCCTCCAGGCCGTCGTAGGTTCCCAACGGTGGGGGTTTCTCCATGCCCGCAGGAATTGGGGCGTTCATGATCTCCCATGATAGAGGGGTCCTTTGGTCTTCGTCGTCGCTTCTGGCCGGGGACCTCGAAGGGGATCGGTGATGCCATTGAGGGGAATTCCTCGAATGGTTCCTTGGCCTCTCCTCGGTGGTTTTGGACTTCTTTGTAGTGGAAGGCCTGGATTCCTTCCGAGGAGGGGAACGATGGCACTTCTGGGGGATCACCGGCTGGGGGCGTTCAAGGCGTGGATGACGGCCCTCGTGCACCGGCGAGGGGGTTCGAGATTCTTCGGATGGGGTCCTTCGCGGGGAAGGAGAACGACGAGGTAAAGGTGGACGACGATGTCTTCGCGAGGAAGATCGTTGTGTCCGCCATCGCTCTAGTGCTTCAATTCTGAGATTCTGGTGTGCGATCAGCTGGTTGGTCTAATTGACCAAGGCAAATAGGGCCACGGTGCTCGTATCTGCATTGGATGGAGGAGAAACTGGCTGAAAGACGGCTTGCTAGTCGTCCTGGCGGGCGGCGTCGTAAGTCGTGTCTTGGGAGTCCGGGGAGGCAGTCTACCCGTCCCTGACATCACCTTCTTCGATGTTGAGGGCGGTAACGTCCTCATGGTGGTTTCCGTTCTCGAGTTGCGCAAGGACAGTGTCCAAAGCTTTGTTAGCAGATGGGTTGTTGGCCATGCTGGTAATGAACGAGAGGATTGCTTTGGTTTATCGGAGGAAAAATGGGGAAGCAAGGGTTCCCACAAACGGGCGCCACTGATCGTACCTGGATCAGACAGATATTCAATGGCCAACAACGTCGTATAGACTTCAGCTCCGGTGAGGTTGAAAGACGGCGGCGGCGGGGGGGTGGGGGGGTGTACCTGCAATGTACTCCGACGCTCAAGTAAGAAAGGGAGTAAGCAAGTACAGAAAGAGGATAGAGTGTATGAGATTGTGTAACCTGACCCTCTCAAGTGAGAGGGTATTTATAGAGAGCCCCCAGCACGGGGCCAGCTGTAACACCCCAAATCCCATCGCGAATACATAATACATAAATAAAATCAGAGTAACTAAAAATTTATTTTTCCGACAGGAAACAGGGATGTCACACTTAAATGAACAAAATACAATCCCTGCTCATTCTTTTGATACATAGCATAAAATAGAGTACCCTCAAAGGGAAACTTTTTCCATATAAAGGAAATGTCAATTATGGAATAAAGCGGAAAGATCCATAACCGACTTGTTTTACAAATAAATGGTTTTGAACATCAACATATTCATACAAAATAATATTTAATATATTCAACAAAATATACATATAACAAAACGTTTCCCGACTCCCGTGCTACGTATCAGAGCAGACACCAAGACCTAAGCAAACGAAGATCTAACTCGTCCACTTGCCTCCACGCCTCTAAAGCTGACAATCTGCACTATGCCATAAAAAGCATATTCCAGCAGAAGGGTGAGAAATAACAACTAAACCAAGATTGCATAATAATATGCAAAAACACATAAAATCACATACACAGTTATTCTCACCTCACACATCACATGCCAATAAATATAGCAAGCCACAGATGTATAACATATTTCTAACAATCCAACCACATAGCATATAACAATTATACCAACATAATTACACATTTGCAATCACATACTCAAGCAAACATATCCCATTCAATACAATTGCACATATTTCATCTCATCAATCACAATCACATTTCCATGCACAATTAAGTCACGATTTATGCAAATGCACAGAGACCGACACAATGACTCTATCCACATGCCATGCGGTACCGACTTCCAACATTTCTCAAAACCAGTTCACTCAGGAACTATTGGAACCATCGCTCGTTACTGAGAATCTCAAGTAACACCCCGTCGGGCCTACGATGTTCACCCGTCGCTTTAGGTCCTCAGGCATCGCCTCATATTTTCGAGGCACACGACGTTAAGGATTGCTTTAAGTCTCCAAAGGAGCACACAATCGTCTATAACCATCGTTTTCGGTCCTCAGGCATCGCCTCATATTTTCGAGGCACACGATGTTATAGCAGATTCATCGCTTTCAGTCCTCGGGCATCGCCTCATATTTTCGAGGCACACGATGATATAACAGATTCCCTCTGGAATCAAACCGCCACTCAGGACGTTCCAACAATGCATATTATGATGTTTGGCATACAATGACTCATGACATTCACATTGCACCCACATACACATCCATAATCATGCATAAATCAACAATTACCACATATCGCATTTTCTTGCCCTTAGGCCACAAATCAACAACCACAACAATTACAACAACTTGTCACATGATTCAACATCATCACATTCATGCATTGCAAAACAATTCAAATAATGCATTTCAAACCATAAAGGCCACCGCACAACATACATTGAATTTCACATAAGCAATGCATATTATCACAAACCACAACAACAAACCACGAACCAACACAACATCATACCCACATACATTGATATTCAATCAAACAATGTATATTACTACACCACAACATCATTAATTCCTCACACAAGGGATTCACATATCAAATGCTACTCACAACAAATCATTGTCGCACATTGAAATCAAAACCCAAAACACACATTTATTCCTCCATAACACCACAAACCATCATCACCAATACTTATCATATATATTCACATCAACACAATTATTGCCATAAAGCCACAAATCACAAAGAATTCCCCAATCAAGGGTTCACTTCACAAGCATATCCACAACACATTCATAACCACACATTCATTTCATCAAAAACAACTATTCACGATTAATCGGTAAAGTCGGCCAAAAGTCGGCTAAAAATAATATTTCTTTTCACCAAATGATAGAACATATTTTTAGCTTCAGATCGATATAAAGAACAGCTAAAACGGATAAACGACGAAAAAGTTATGCAACTTTTAAAAAACCAAATTTTTGAAAAAGAACAGCAGAGTGCAATCGATTTACACCTGTGTGCAATCGATTGCACGGCCCCAGAAATCACATTTTTCGCCTTTTTTTCATGTGCAATCGATTTGCATCCTGCTGCAATCGATTGCACCTGTTAAAAACCAGAAAAATGAGCTGCTGCCTCTACACAAAACCCTCCGGAAACCCGACCGATTCAATTACTTTCTTCCGAATAAATACATGGTAATATCACATAAATACATACCAACATATTAGGATCAAGAAAAACCCGATTCCACGAGTTTTATTTTTCACCAAAATCTCACATTTTCAAAACCCAAAAATGTCAAAACTCACAATATCAACCGATTTCAACGAAACGAGTCTCTATAATCTCGGCCTAACGTCATACGACTAATCTACGCAATTTATTTCGAAATTCATCCGTGAAAACATCGATTTCTAACCATTTTTACCATTTCGACCTAAAATGAAAACTCTATGAAACTATCCAAAACAATCAAGAAAACATACACATATACATACACAAGCATGATATAATTGAAACTTCTCACCCTTACCCGATTATTCGCGCTTGAAACGGAGCTTTTCCCGATTTTTCCCACTTTCTCCTCTTTTCTCTCTTCTTCCTCTTCTTTTCTCTTTCTCTTCTCTTCTTTCTTTTTCTTTTCTTACTATCTTTTCTCTCTTTCTTTCTATTTATATAAAAACAAATATCTAACCCAACAAAATACCAAAATACCCCTACACTCAAATATCTCGCAAACGCTCTCAAAACTCGATAAAACATAATCACGATGAAAAATAATATATTCTCAAAAAAAAGTCAAGAATAAAATAATATAATAATAAAAATAATTAAATCGACTCGATTAATTAAATAAGACGAAACCGGGGCGTTACAACACTCCCCCACTTAGAAATTTTCGTCCTCGAAAATATACTGAGACGAACAACTCCGGACACGACTCTCGCATCCGACTAACAAACCAACATGCCAACAAAAGGCACACCACAAATAACACAACTGACAAACCTCCGTGCTAACAGTAGATACAACAACAGCACGACAACAACAACGACAAGATGCAAAGCCCATACAATGCACTTGACGACCAACTCACAACTCAAGGAAAACCACGATACCAACACACAGGTTCACTCTAGAACCGAAACACAACAAGATCGTTACCATCACCACAGATAACACTCCCCTAATTCCCCATCATAGGAATTATCCGCACACACTCGAACCATCACGATGGAAACGAGGCAATCAACACAAACAAGAACACAAGTTCCACGACACAACATCGATTCCACAACCTCTACAAAACCAGAATACCAACATCCTTGTCACACAACCTTATTACAACAATGCTACGATTCCCAATCGAACATATAACCAAAACATCCTTCCACACAATAGCCCATGGATAACATTTAAACCTTTCACCTAACACTTCAATTCTGAAACGTCCAATACTCTCAACACTCCTACATGTTCCCAATGTTCAACCTATGAACTCTTACCAGTCCCACACGCATATACAAAATGTGCCACCTCACGCTTCCGCTGCGCACTCTGATTACTCGCAACCATCAAAACTATCAATTTCACGTCCAAAGTCTAACTCTTTCTCATATTCGCCAAAAATCACTGTTCACTTTAATATTACCAACCTCACACTCTCCTGTGTTATCTCATACACCATACTCAAGTCTCAGAATTGCTCAAATAATTCTAACTCCCTGACCATCAAAACAGACATGCATAGAAACTTCCAACTTAACTTTTCAGGCACAACAACAGCTTTTCCCCGAAGGATAATCCAAGCCAAATTCATAACTCATCACGAACTCTAACCATCCTTGTTGTCTCATACTCTATTCCTTTAGACCAAACAAGTACTCAATATCCTTGCGATTACCAAACACTTCGAACCTAGAACCATAAAGATAATACCTCCAAATATTCCAACACAATACCACCGCAACCAATTCCAAATCCATAATAATACAAATCCTTTTATAAATCCTCAATTGTCGTAAAGCATAAGCCACGACTTTACCCTCTTGCGTTACCACGTTGACTAAACTCATCTAAGACACATCTCAATACCCCACAACCGGTTTATTAGGATCAAACAAAATCAAAGCTGGAACCGTAGACAACTTCTACTCCAGCTCACCAAAACTTACTCACAACGAACATCCAAACAAACGACTCACCCTTTGTAAGTCAACTGAGATACCAGAAGTACGAACTTAACAAAGTCTTCCATAACCTGTAATAACAATCAACTGAGTCCAAAAGTTTCTAATCTCCTTAACTAACTTTGGAGCCTCTCATGTAGAGCTACATCTACTTCCGATGGATCCATTAACCATACTCTCATCTGAAATAACATTTCCAAGAAACTAACCCTTTTCAACCAAAATTCCCACTCGAATAACTTAGCATAAAACTTCGTCTCTTTTCAACACTTGTAATTCAAATCTCAAACACTTTACTCATTCTTCCTCTGAGTTTATAACAAATCCAAATATCCTCAATCGAAACCACTACGAACTTATCCAATTAAATATGGAAGATACGATTCCTCTACTCCATAAACATTAGAGACGCGTTACTAACACCAAATACCATCACTGTACGTTGCAATTCCCAAATAAAATCCAAAAGACATAAATCCTTAAAGCTTTTGCAAAACTTTTCACTGAGTAACTGATTACTCACATACAAGCTTAACCGAGTAAATAACAACCTATTCCGAGGATAACAAACCTAACCAGTCACATTAAATCGATCAAAGCCTCAACTCACACAATTCACCACTCTTATCAAACATTCTAAACAATTTTAACCCACTCAAACTCAACCAAACCATTCTAGTCATCTGTTCATGAAAGTGGACACCTATTCTCAATCATTACCTTATTCAACTGTTAGTAATCCATACCCAATTTCTTCTCCTGACCGTCCAATTCCGCAATTCCAACATGTATCAACAACCAACCAAAAATAATTCTCAAACACAATGTTACATCCACCCACAAGGGTTTCCTCACAATTTCCATTAATGCCTTAAAACTCCAAAGACTCCAAACCCACCAGAACTCTAAGTTTGCTGTTTATAGTCTCAATACCATTATACTTGTTATTCCATTCCATCATCCTTCCTTTTGTTACCAACAATACTGGAGCTCTCTAAGACAACACCTTAATGTTCCATCCAAAAACACATCTGAAAACTATGCCCAACTGACGGCCCATCACTGCGACTTCCTGCCAATTCCCAGAACACTACCATCACAGACAAAACAAATTTCTTAGTCTCATCTACTAAGAGTTTCCTACTTACTTAGAAAACATAAACCTCCACTATTCACCTTCGTCCAATTAAGTTCAATCTCCACTCTCTGTGAAGCAGTCCTTAAATAAAACCCAATCATTCTCTCTCAATGACTTACCAACTGGACTAACATACCAAAACCTCTAATCCATTTCATCTTCCGATATTAGCATCTTCATCGACTCATCAAAACAATCTGTAATCATCTCCATAAATTCCAAATAACTCATTTCACACACTATCAAAGCCGGAAAGACCCGCCTATTCCATCCAACATAATTTCCGTCTGCTATCAACAAGAGATTAAGGGTGATCAGTTCCTCAATTTGCCAATAGACAGTTGACAATCATGATGGGGCATAAACCGTCTTTACCAAACTATAATAGCCTTTCTTGCATCCTGCACAAAACTACCTAAGGCACAAATCCTTAGTAGACATAAACCTTACCTCCGTATTCCCTTCGGAACCGGGAACAACACTGTCCAAACAACACTTACAATCTTGCAATTCACAGTACACTGAGCCAACGCTCCACACCTGAAGCAACATGGAGAAGTACCAGCTTCTCCCCCACTTATCTCATTCTAACTCCTGAAAACAAAGGATTATAAAACCAGAAAGCACTGATAGTGTTTCGCACACATATCACGTACTAAGGGACAAACAACAACGACAGTATTCAACTGTCACACCAACAGACTCAACAACTGACTCAACACTGGCTTTGATACCACTAATGTAACACCCCAAATCCCATCGCGAATACATAATACATAAATAAAATCAGAGTAACTAAAAATTTATTTTTCCGACAGGAAACAGGGATGTCACACTTAAATGAACAAAATACAATCCCTGCTCATTCTTTTGATACATAGCATAAAATAGAGTACCCTCAAAGGGAAACTTTTTCCATATAAAGGAAATGTCAATTATGGAATAAAGCAGAAAGATCCATAACCGACTTGTTTTACAAATAAATGGTTTTGAACATCAACATATTCATACAAAATAATATTTAATATATTCAACAAAATATACATATAACAAAACGTTTCCCGACTCCCGTGCTACGTATCAGAGCAGACACCAAGACCTAAGCAAACGAAGATCTAACTCGTCCACTTGCCTCCACGCCTCTAAAGCTGACAATCTGCACTATGCCATAAAAAGCATATTCCAGCAGAAGGGTGAGAAATAACAACTAAACCAAGATTGCATAATAATATGCAAAAACACATAAAATCACATACACAGTTATTCTCACCTCACACATCACATGCCAATAAATATAGCAAGCCACAGATGTATAACATATTTCTAACAATCCAACCACATAGCATATAACAATTATACCAACATAATTACACATTTGCAATCACATATGTCAAGCAAACATATCCCATTCAATACAATTGCACATATTTCATCTCATCAATCACAATCACATTTCCATGCACAATTAAGTCACGATTTATGCAAATGCACAGAGACCGACACAACGACTCTATGCACATGCCATGCGGTACCGACTTCCAACATTTCTCAAAACCAGTTCACTCAGGAACTATTGGAACCATCGCTCGTTACTGAGAATCTCAAGTAACACCCCGTCGGGCCTACGATGTTCACCCGTCGCTTTAGGTCCTCAGGCATCGCCTCATATTTTCGAGGCACACGACGTTAAGGATTGCTTTAAGTCTCCAAAGGAGCACACAATCGTCTATAACCATCGCTTTCGGTCCTCAGGCATCGCCTCATATTTTCGAGGCACACGATGTTATAGCAGATTCATCGCTTTCAGTCCTCAGGCATCGCCTCATATTTTCGAGGCACACGATGATATAACAGATTCCCTCTGGAATCAAACCGCCACTCAGGACGTTCCAACAATTCATATTATGATGTTTGGCATACAATGACTCATGACATTCACATTGCACCCACATACACATCCATAATCATGCATAAATCAACAATTACCACATATCGCATTTTCTTGCCCTTAGGCCACAAATCAACAACCACAACAATTACAACAACTTGTCACATGATTCAACATCATCACATTCATGCATTGCAAAACAATTCAAACAATGCATTTCAAACCATAAAGGCCACCGCACAACATACATTGAATTTCACATAAGCAATGCATATTATCACAAACCACAACAACAAACCACGAACCAACACAACATCATACCCACATACATTGATATTCAATCAAACAATGTATATTACTACACCACAACATCATTAATTCCTCACACAAGGGATTCACACATCAAATGCTACTCACAACAAATCATTATCGCACATTGAAATCAAAACCCAAAACACACATTTATTCCTCCATAACACCACAAACCATCATCACCAATACTTATCATATATATTCACATCAACACAATTATTGCCATAAAGCCACAAATCACAAAGAATTCCCCAATCAAGGGTTCACTTCACAAGCATATCCACAACACATTCATAACCACACATTCATTTCATCAAAAACAACTATTCACGATTAATCGGTAAAGTCGGCCAAAAGTCGGCTAAAAATAATATTTATTTTCACCAAATGATAGAACATATTTTTAGCTTCAGATCGATATAAAGAACAGCTAAAACGGATAAACGACGAAAAAGTTATGCAACTTTTAAAAAACCAAATTTTTGAAAAAGAACAGCAGAGTGCAATCGATTTACACCTGTGTGCAATCGATTGCACGGCCCCAGAAATCACATTTTTCGCCTTTTTTCCATGTGCAATCGATTTGCATCCTGCTGCAATCGATTGCACCTGTTAAAAACCAGAAAAATGAGCTGCTGCCTCTACACAAAACCCTCCGGAAACCCGACCGATTCAATTACTTTCTTCCGAATAAATACATGGTAATATCACATAAATACATACCAACATATTAGGATCAAGAAAAACCCGATTCCACGACTTTTATTTTTCACCAAAATCTCACATTTTCAAAACCCAAAAATGTCAAAACTCACAATATCAACCGATTTCAACGAAACGAGTCTCTATAATCTCGGCCTAACCTCATACGACTAATCTACGCAATTTATTTCGAAATTCATCCGTGAAAACATCGATTTCTAACCATTTTTACCATTTCGACCTAAAATGAAAACTCTATGAAACTATCCAAAACAATCAAGAAAACATACACATATACATACACAAGCATGATATAATTGAAACTTCTCACCCTTACCCGATTATTCGCGCTTGAAACTGAGCTTTTCCCGATTTTTCCCACTTTCTCCTCTTTTCTATCTTCTTCCTCTTCTTTTCTCTTTCTCTTCTCTTCTTTCTTTTTCTTTTCTTACTATCTTTTCTCTCTTTCTTTCTATTTATATAAAAACAAATATCTAACCCAACAAAAGACCAAAATACCCCTACACTCAAATATCTCGCAAACGCCCTCAAAACTCGATAAAACATACTCACGATGAAAAATAATATATTCTCAAATAAAAGTCAAGAATAAAATAATATAATAATAAAAATAATTAAATCGACTCGATTAATTAAATAAGACGAAACCGGGGCGTTACAACACTCCCCCACTTAGAAATTTTCGTCCTCGAAAATATACTGAGACGAACAACTCCGGACACGACTCTCGCATCCGACTAACAAACCAACATGCCAACAAAAGGCACACCACAAATAACACAACTGACAAACCTCCGTGCTAACAGTAGATACAACAACAGCACGACAACAACAACGACAAGATGCAAAGCCCATACAATGCACTTGACGACCAACTCACAACTCAAGGAAAACCACGATACCAACACACAGGTTCACTCTAGAACCGAAACACAACAAGATCGTTACCATCACCACAGATAACACTCCCCTAATTCCCCATCATTGGAATTAGCCGCACACACTCGAACCATCACGATGGAAACGAGGCAATCAACACAAACAAGAACACAAGTTCCACGACACAACATCGATTCCACAACCTCTACAAAACCAGAATACCAACATCCTTGTCACACAACCTTATTACAACAATGCTACGATTCCCAATCGAACATATAACCAAAACATCCTTCCACACAATAGCCCATGGATAACATTTAAACCTTTCACCTAACACTTCCATTCTGAAACGTCCAATATTCTCAACACTCCTACATGTTCCCAATGTTCAACCTGTGAACTCTTACCAGTCCCACACGCATATACAAAATGTGCCACCTCACGCTTCCGCTGCGCACTCTGATTACTCGCAACCATCAAAACTATCAATTTCACGTCCAAAGTCTAACTCTTTCTCATATTCGCCAAAAATCACTGTTCACTTTAATATTACCAACCTCACACTCTCCTGTGTTATCTCATACACCATACACAAGTCTCGGAATTGCTCAAATAATTCTAACTCCCTGACCATCAAAACATACATGCATAGAAACTTCCAACTTAACTTTTCAGGCACAACAACAGCTTTTCCCCGAAGGATAATCCAAGCCAAATTCATAACTCATCACGAACTCTAACCATCCTTGTTGTCTCATACTCTATTCCTTTAGACCAAACAAGTACTCAATATCCTTGCGATTACCAAACACTTCGAACCTAGAACCATAAAGATAATACCTCCAAATATTCCAACACAATACCACCGCAACCAATTCCAAATCCATAATAATACAAATCCTTTTATAAATCCTCAATTGTCGTAAAGCATAAGCCACGACTTTACCCTCTTGCATTACCACGTTGACTAAACTCATCTAAGACACATCTCAATACCCCACAACTGGTTTATTAGGATCAAACAAAATCAAAGCTGAAACCGTAGACAACTTCTACTCCAGCTCACCAAAACTTACTCACAACGAACATCCAAACAAACGACTCACCCTTTGTAAGTCAACTGAGATACCAGAAGTACGAACTTAACAAAGTCTTCCATAACCTGTAATAATAATCAACTGAGTCCAAAAGTTTCTAATCTCCTTAACTAACTTCGGAGCCTCTCATGTAGAACTACATCTACTTCCGATGGATCCATTAACCATACTCTCATCTGAAATAACATTTCCAAGAAACTAACCCTTTTCAACCAAAATTCCCACTCGAATAACTTAGCATAAAACTTCGTCTCTTTTCAACACTTGTAATTCAAATCTCAAACACTTTACTCATTCTTCCTCTGAGTTTATAACAAATCCAAATATCCTCAATCGAAACCACTACGAACTTATCCAATTAAATATGGAAGATACGATTCCTCTACTCCATAAACATTAGAGACGCGTTACTAACACCAAATACCATCACTGTACGTTGCAATTCCCAAATAAAATCCAAAAGACATAAATCCTTAAAGCTTTTGCAAAACTTTTCACTGAGTAACTGATTACTCACATACAAGCTTAACCGAGTAAATAACAACCTATTCCGAGGATAACAAACCTAACCAGTCACATTAAATCGATCAAAGCCTCAACTCACACAATTCACCACTCTTATCAAACATTCTAAACAATTTTAACCCACTCAAACTCAACCAAACCATTCTAGTTATCTGTTCATGAAAGTGGACACCTATTCTCAATCATTACCTTATTCAACTGTTAGTAATCCATACCCAATTTCTTCTCCTGACCGTCCAATTCCGCAATTCCAACATGTATCAACAACCAACCAAAAATAATTCTCAAACACAATGTTACATCCACCCACAAGGGTTTCCTCACAATTTCCATTAATGCCTTAAAACTCCAAAGACTCCAAACCCACCAGAACTCTAAGTTTGCTGTCCATAGTCTCAATACCATTATACTTGTTATTCCATTCCATCATCCTTCCTTTTGTTACCAACAATACTGGAGCTCTCTAAGACAACACCTTAATGTTCCATCCAAAAACACATCTGAAAACTATGTCCAACTGACGGCCCATCACTGCGACTTCCTGCCAATTCCCAGAACACTACCATCACAGACAAAACAAATTTCTTAGTCTCATCTACTAAGAGTTTCCTACTTACTTAGCAAACATAAACCTCCACTATTCACCTTCGTCCAATTAAGTTCAATCTCCACTCTCTGTGAAGCAGTCCTTAAATAAAACCCAATCATTCTCTCTCAATGACTTCCCAACTGGACTAACATACCAAAACCTCTAATCCATTTCATCTTCCGATATTAGCATCTTCATCGACTCATCAAAACAATCTATAATCATCTCCTTAAATTCCAAACAACTCATTTCACACACTATCAAAGCCGGAAAGACCCGCCTATTCCATCCAACATAATTTCCGTCTGCTATCAACAAGAGATTAAGGGTGATCAGTTCCTCAATTTGCCAATAGACAATCGACAATCATGATGGGGCATAAACCGTCTTTACCAAACTATAATAGTCTTTCTTGCATCCTGCACAAAACTACCTAAGGCACAAATCCTTAGTAGACATAAACCTTACCTCCGCATTCCCTTCGGAACCGGGAACAACACTGTCCAAACAACACTTACAATCTTGCAATTCACAATACACTGAGCCAACGCTCCACACCTGAAGCAACATGGAGAAGTACCAGCTTCTCCCCCACTTATCTCATTCTAACTCCTGAAAACAAAGGATTAGAAAACCAGAAAGCACTGACAGTGTTTCACACACATATCACGTACTAAGGGACAAACAACAACGACAGTATTCAACTGTCACACCAACAGACTCAACAACTGACTCAACACTGGCTTTGATACCACTAATGTAACACCCCAAATCCCATCGCGAATACATAATACATAAATAAAATCAGAGTAACTAAAAAATTATTTTTCTGACAGGAAACAGGGATGTCACACTTAAATGAACAAAATACAATCCCTGCTCATTCTTTTGATACATAGCATAAAATAGAGTACCCTCAAAGGGAAACTTTTTCCATATAAAGGAAATGTCAATTATGGAATAAAGCAGAAAGATCCATAACCGACTTGTTTTACAAATAAATGGTTTTGAACATCAACATATTCATACAAAATAACATTTAATATATTCAACAAAATATACATATAACAAAACGTTTCCCGACTCCCGTGCTACGTATCTGAGCAGACACCAAGACCTAAGCAAACGAAGATCTAACTCGTCCACTTGCCTCCACGCCTCTAAAGCTGACAATCTGCACTATGCCATAAAAAGCATATTCCAGCAGAAGGGTGAGAAATAAAAACTAAACCAAGATTGCATAATAATATGCAAAAACACATAAAATCACATACACAGTTATTCTCACCTTACACATCACATGCCAATAAATATAGCAAGCCACAGATGTATAATATATTTCTAACAATCCAACCACATAGCATATAACAATTATACCAACATAATTACACATTTGCAATCACATATGTCAAGCAAACATATCCCATTCAATACAATTGCACATATTTCATCTCATCAATCACAATCACATTTCCATGCACAATTAAGTCACGATTTATGCAAATGCACAGAGACCGACACAACGACTCTATGCACATGCCATGCGGTACCGACTTCCAACATTTCTCAAAACCAGTTCACTCAGGAACTATTGGAACCATCGCTCGTTACTGAGAATCTCAAGTAACACCCCGTCGGGCCTACGATGTTCACCCGTCGCTTTAGGTCCTCAGGCATCGCCTCATATTTTCGAGGCACACGACGTTAAGGATTGCTTTAAGTCTCCAAAGGAGCACACAATCGTCTATAACCATCGCTTTCGGTCCTCAGGCATCGCCTCATATTTTCGAGGCACACGATGTTATAGCAGATTCATCGCTTTCAGTCCTCAGGCATCGCCTCATATTTTCGAGGCACACGATGATATAACAGATTCCCTCTGGAATCAAACCGCCACTCAGGACGTTCCAACAATTCATATTATGATGTTTGGCATACAATGACTCATGACATTCACATTGCACCCACATACACATCCATAATCATGCATAAATCAACAATTACCACATATCGCATTTTCTTGCCCTTAGGCCACAAATCAACAACCACAACAATTACAACAACTTGTCACATGATTCAACATCATCACATTCATGCATTGCAAAACAATTCAAATAATGCATTTCAAACCATAAAGGCCACCGCACAACATACATTGAATTTCACATAAGCAATGCATATTATCACAAACCACAACAACAAACCACGAACCAACACAACATCATACCCACATACATTGATATTCAATCAAACAATGTATATTACTACACCACAACATCATTAATTCCTCACACAAGGGATTCACACATCAAATGTTACTCACAACAAATCATTATCGCACATTGAAATCAAAACCCAAAACACACATTTATTCCTCCATAACACCACAAACCATCATCACCAATACTTATCATATATATTCACATCAACACAATTATTGCCATAAAGCCACAAATCACAAAGAATTCCCCAATCAAGGGTTCACTTCACAAGCATATCCACAACACATTCATAACCACACATTCATTTCATCAAAAACAACTATTCACGATTAATCGGTAAAGTCGGCCAAAAGTCGGCTAAAAATAATATTTATTTTCACCAAATGATAGAACATATTTTTAGCTTCAGATCGATATAAAGAACAGCTAAAACGGATAAACGACGAAAAAGTTATGCAACTTTTAAAAAACCAAATTTTTGAAAAAGAACAGCAGAGTGCAATCGATTTACACCTGTGTGCAATCGATTGCACGGCCCCAGAAATCACATTTTTCGCCTTTTTTCCATGTGCAATCGATTTGCATCCTGCTGCAATCGATTGCACCTGTTAAAAACCAGAAAAATGAGCTGTTGCCTCTACACAAAACCCTCCGGAAACCCGACCGATTCAATTACTTTCTTCCGAATAAATACATGGTAATATCACATAAATACATACCAACATATTAGGATCAAGAAAAACCCGATTCCACGACTTTTATTTTTCACCAAAATCTCACATTTTCAAAACCCAAAAATGTCAAAACTCACAATATCAACCGATTTCAACGAAACGAGTCTCTATAATCTCGGCCTAACCTCATACGACTAATCTACGCAATTTATTTCGAAATTCATCCGTGAAAACATCGATTTCTAACCATTTTTACCATTTCGACCTAAAATGAAAACTCTATGAAACTATCCAAAACAATCAAGAAAACATACACATATACATACACAAGCATGATATAATTGAAACTTCTCACCCTTACCCGATTATTCGCGCTTGAAACTGAGCTTTTCCCGATTTTTCCCACTTTCTCCTCTTTTCTCTCTTCTTCCTCTTCTTTTCTCTTTCTCTTCTCTTCTTTCTTTTTCTTTTCTTACTATCTTTTCTCTCTTTCTTTCTATTTATATAAAAACAAATATCTAACCCAACAAAAGACCAAAATACCCCTACACTCAAATATCTCGCAAACGCCCTCAAAACTCGATAAAACATACTCACGATGAAAAATAATATATTCTCAAATAAAAGTCAAGAATAAAATAATATAATAATAAAAATAATTAAATCGACTCGATTAATTAAATAAGACGAAACCGGGGCGTTACAACACTCCCCCACTTAGAAATTTTCGTCCTCGAAAATATACTGAGACGAACAACTCCGGACACGACTCTCGCATCCGACTAACAAACCAACATGCCAACAAAAGGCACACCACAAATAACACAATTGACAAACCTCCGTGCTAACAGTAGATACAACAACAGCACGACAACAACAACGACAAGATGCAAAGCCCATACAATGCACTTGACGACCAACTCACAACTCAAGGAAAACCACGATACCAACACACAGGTTCACTCTAGAACCGAAACACAACAAGATCGTTACCATCACCACAGATAACACTCCCCTAATTCCCCATCATAGGAATTAGCCGCACACACTCGAACCATCACGATGGGAACGAGGCAATCAACACAAACAAGAACACAAGTTCCACGACACAACATCGATTCCACAACCTCTACAAAACCAGAATACCAACATCCTTGTCACACAACCTTATTACAACAATGCTACGATTCCCAATCGAACATATAACCAAAACATCCTTCCACACAATAGCCCATGGATAACATTTAAACCTTTCACCTAACACTTCCATTCTGAAACGTCCAATATTCTCAACACTCCTACATGTTCCCAATGTTCAACCTATGAACTCTTACCAGTCCCACACGCATATACAAAATGTGCCACCTCACGCTTCCGCTGCGCACTCTGATTACTCGCAACCATCAAAACTATCAATTTCACGTCCAAAGTCTAACTCTTTCTCATATTCGCCAAAAATCACTGTTCACTTTAATATTACCAACCTCACACTCTCCTGTGTTATCTCATACACCATACACAAGTCTCGGAATTGCTCAAATAATTCTAACTCCCTGACCATCAAAACATACATGCATAGAAACTTCCAACTTAACTTTTCAGGCACAACAACAGCTTTTCCCCGAAGGATAATCCAAGCCAAATTCATAACTCATCACGAACTCTAACCATCCTTGTTGTCTCATACTCTATTCCTTTAGACCAAACAAGTACTCAATATCCTTGCGATTACCAAACACTTCGAACCTAGAACCATAAAGATAATACCTCCAAATATTCCAACACAATACCACCGCAACCAATTCCAAATCCATAATAATACAAATCCTTTTATAAATCCTCAATTGTCGTAAAGCATAAGCCACGACTTTACCCTCTTGCATTACCACGTTGACTAAACTCATCTAAGACACATCTCAATACCCCACAACCGGTTTATTAGGATCAAACAAAATCAAAGCTGAAACCGTAGACAACTTCTACTCCAGCTCACCAAAACTTACTCACAACGAACATCCAAACAAACGACTCACCCTTTGTAAGTCAACTGAGATACCAGAAGTACGAACTTAACAAAGTCTTCCATAACCTGTAATAACAATCAACTGAGTCCAAAAGTTTCTAATCTCCTTAACTAACTTCGGAGCCTCTCATGTAGAACTACATCTACTTCCGATGGATCCATTAACCATACTCTCATCTGAAATAACATTTCCAAGAAACTAACCCTTTTCAACCAAAATTCCCACTCGAATAACTTAGCATAAAACTTCGTCTCTTTTCAACACTTGTAATTCAAATCTCAAACACTTTACTCATTTTTCCTCTGAGTTTATAACAAATCCAAATATCCTCAATCAAAACCACTACGAACTTATCCAATTAAATATGGAAGATACGATTCCTCTACTCCATAAACATTAGAGACGCGTTACTAACACCAAATACCATCACTGTACGTTGCAATTCCCAAATAAAATTCAAAAGACATAAATCCTTAAAGCTTTTGCAAAACTTTTCACTGAGTAACTGATTACTCACATACAAGCTTAACCGAGTAAATAACAACCTATTCCGAGGATAACAAACCTAACCAGTCACATTAAATCGATCAAAGCCTCAACTCACACAATTCACCACTCTTATCAAACATTCTAAACAATTTTAACCCACTCAAACTCAACCAAACCATTCTAGTCATCTGTTCATGAAAGTGGACACCTATTCTCAATCATTACCTTATTCAACTGTTAGTAATCCATACCCAATTTCTTCTCCTGACCGTCCAAATCCGCAATTCCAACATGTATCAACAACCAACCAAAAATAATTCTCAAACACAATGTTACATCCACCCACAAGGGTTTCCTCACAATTTCCATTAATGCCTTAAAACTCCAAAGACTCCAAACCCACCAGAACTCTAAGTTTGTTGTCCATAGTCTCAATACCATTATACTTGTTATTCCATTTCATCATCCTTCCTTTTGTTACCAACAATACTGGAGCTCCCTAAGACAACACCTTAATGTTCCATCCAAAAACACATCTGAAAACTATGCCCAACTGACGGCCCATCACTGCGACTTCCTGCCAATTCCCAGAACACTACCATCACAGACAAAACAAATTTCTTAGTCTCATCTACTAAGAGTTTCCTACTTACTTAGCAAACATAAACCTCCACTATTCACCTTCGTCCAATTAAGTTCAATCTCCACTCTCTGTGAAGCAGTCCTTAAATAAAACCCAATCATTCTCTCTCAATGACTTCCCAACTGGACTAACATACCAAAACCTCTAATCCATTTCATCTTCCGATATTAGCATCTTCATCGACTCATCAAAACAATCTGTAATCATCTCCTTAAATTCCAAACAACTCATTTCACACACTATCAAAGCCGGAAAGACCTGCCTATTCCATCCAACATAATTTCCGTCTGCTATCAACAAGAGATTAAGGGTGATCAGTTCCTCAATTTGCCAATAGACAGTCGACAATCATGATGGGGCATAAACTGTCTTTACCAAACTATAATAGCCTTTCTTGCATCCTGCACAAAACTACCTAAGGCACAAATCCTTAGTAGACATAAACCTTACCTCCGCATTCCCTTCGGAACCGGGAACAACACTGTCCAAACAACACTTACAATCTTGCAATTCACAATACACTGAGCCAACGCTCCACACCTGAAGCAACATGGAGAAGTACCAGCTTCTCCCCCACTTATCTCATTCTAACTCCTGAAAACAAAGGATTAGAAAACCAGAAAGCACTGACAGTGTTTCACACACATATCACGTACTAAGGGACAAACAACAACGACAGTATTCAACTATCACACCAACAGACTCAACAACAGACTCAACACTGGCTTTGATACCACTAATGTAACACCCCAAATCCCATCGCGAATACATAATACATAAACAAAATCAGAGTAAGTAAAAATTTATTTTTCCGATAGGAAACAGGGATGTCACACTTAAATGAACAAAATACAATCCCTGCTCATTCTTTTGATACATAGCATAAAATAGAGTACCCCCAAAGGGAAACTTTTTCCATATAAAGGAAATGTCAATTATGGAATAAAGCAGAAAGATCCATAACCGACTTGTTTTACAAATAAATGGTTTTGAACATCAACATATTCATACAAAATAATATTTAATATATTCAACAAAATATACATATAACAAAACGTTTCCCGACACCCGTGCTACGTATCAGAGCAGACACCAAGACCTAAGCAAACGAAGATCTAACTCGTCCATTTGCCTCCACGCCTCTAAAGCTGACAATCTGCACTATGCCATAAAAAGCATATTCCAGCAGAAGGGTGAGAAATAACAACTAAACCAAGATTGCATAATAATATGCAAAAACACATAAAATCACATACACAGTTATTCTCACCTCACACATCACATGCCAATAAATATAGCAAGCCACAGATGTATAACATATTTCTAACAATCCAACCACATAGCATATAACAATTATACCAACATAATTACACATTTTCAATCACATATGTCAAGCAAACATATCCCATTCAATACAATTGCACATATTTCATCTCATCAATCACAATCACATTTCCATGCACAATTAAGTCACGATTTATGCAAATGCACAGAGACCGAAACAACGACTCTATGCACATGCCATGCGGTACCGACTTCCAACATTTCTCAAAACCAGTTCACTCAGGAACTATTGGAACCATCGCTCGTTACTGAGAATCTCAAGTAACACCCCGTCGGGCCTACGATGTTCACCCGTCGCTTTAGGTCCTCAGGCATCGCCTCATATTTTTGAGGCACACGATGTTAAGGATTGCTTTAAGTCTCCAAAGGAGCACACAATCGTCTATAACCATCGATTTCGGTCCTCAGGCATCGCCTCATATTTTCGAGGCACACGATGTTATAGCAGATTCATCGCTTTCAGTCCTCAGGCATCGCCTCATATTTTCGAGGCACACGATGATATAACAGATTCCCTCTGGAATCAAACCGCCACTCAGGACGTTCCAACAATTCATATTATGATGTTTGGCATACAATGACTCATGACATTCACATTGCACCCACATACACATCCATAATCATGCATAAATCAACAATTACCACATATCGCATTTTCTTGCCCTTAGGCCACAAATCAACAACCACAACAATTACAACAACTTGTCACATGATTCAACATCATCACATTCATGCATTGCAAAACAATTCAAACAATGCATTTCAAACCATAAAGGCCACCGCACAACATACATTGAATTTCACATAAGCAATGCATATTATCACAAACCACAACAACAAACCACGAACCAACACAACATCATACCCACATACATTGATATTCAATCAAACAATGTATATTACTACACCACAACATCATTAATTCCTCACACAAGGGATTCACATATCAAATGCTACTCACAACAAATCATTATCGCACATTGAAATCAAAACCCAAAACACACATTTATTCCTCCATAACACCACAAACCATCATCACCAATACTTATCATATATATTCACATCAACACAATTATTGCCATAAAGCCACAAATCACAAAGAATTCCCCAATCAAGGGTTCACTTCACAAGCATATCCACAACACATTCATAACCACACATTCATTTCATCAAAAACAACTATTCACGATTAATCGGTAAAGTCGGCCAAAAGTCGGATAAAAATAATATTTCTTTTCACCAAATTATAGAACATATTTTTAGCTTCAGATCGATATAAAGAACAGCTAAAACGGATAAACGACGAAAAAGTTATGCAACTTTTAAAAAACCAAATTTTTGAAAAAGAACAGCAGAGTGCAATCGATTTACACCTGTGTGCAATCGATTGCACGGCCCCAGAAATCACATTTTTCGCCTTTTTTCCATGTGCAATCGATTTGCATCCTGCTGCAATCGATTGCACCTGTTAAAAACCCGATAAATGAGCTGCTGCCTCTACACAAAACCCTCCGGAAACCCGACCGATTCAATTACTTTCTTCCGAATAAATACATGGTAATATCACATAAATACATACCAACATATTAGGATCAAGAAAAACCCGATTCCACGACTTTTATTTTTCACCAAAATCTCACATTTTCAAAACCCAAAAATGTCAAAACTCACAATATCAACCGATTTCAACGAAACGAGTCTCTATAATCTCGGCCTAACCTCATACGACTAATCTACGCAATTTATTTCGAAATTCATCTGTGAAAACATCGATTTCTAACCATTTTTACCATTTCGACCTAAAATGAAAACTATATGAAACTATCCAAAACAATCAAGAAAACATACACATATACATACACAAGCATGATATAATTGAAACTTCTCACCCTTACCCGATTATTCGCGCTTGAAATGGAGCTTTTCCCGATTTTTCCCACTTTCTCCTCTTTTCTCTCTTCTTCCTCTTCTTTTCTCTTTCTCTTCTCTTCTTTCTTTTTCTTTTCTTACTATCTTTTCTCTCTTTTTTTCTATTTATATAAAAACAAATATCTAACCCAACAAAAGACCAAAATACCCCTACACTCAAATATCTCGCAAACGCTCTCAAAACTCGATAAAACATAATCACGATGAAAAATAATATATTCTCAAATAAAAGTCAAGAATAAAATAATATAATAATAAAAATAATTAAATCGACTCGATTAATTAAATAAGACGAAACCGGGGCGTTACACCAGCGGTCACTAGCACTGGGCTGGATTGCGAGGCCCAATCCAAGTAACTGCCAGGGCTTACGTGGCGTAGTGGAGACCAGCACGTGGTCTTCTCCCTGGGGTAATTGTTCCTAGATCTCTGGAATTAGGGTAGACCGATTCCATCGGGAGTGGGTGGTTACATGAGAACGTGTCCTCGCGGGGAGGATTCTTGTGTGTCGGGGAGAGACATGTCCTCGCGGGGAGGCTTCTCATATGTAGAAGTAGATGGCGCCTCGAGGGGGGAGCACCTGAGTGTCGAGGAGGAGCGAGCCCGGAGAGGCTTAGCACTTTTGCCCGATGCTCTATGCAGTGTGTGCCCGAACACCGCCGAGGTGTGGTGTGAGCTCGAAATTGGTCGTGCTAAGAGGCCTTTGTTGGGCCATCCCAAGACGTGTGGGTTGGGCCTGCTCGATTGAGGAGCGGTCCCTGGCCCAGTCCAGAACATTTGTGAAAAGTTAAATAAAGAAAGAAAATAGAGCATGATTTTGGATGCAAAAAAACT
This sequence comes from Lathyrus tuberosus, assembly GCA_022829125.1. Classification (NCBI taxonomy): domain Eukaryota; kingdom Viridiplantae; phylum Streptophyta; class Magnoliopsida; order Fabales; family Fabaceae; genus Lathyrus; species Lathyrus tuberosus. Next base: position 508,984 of record JALAZF010000808.1, on the reverse strand, counting down.
TTTATTTATTGATCACATAATATTGTAAAAGCATGAGGCCATTTACAAGCTATCCACTCGTCTCGGGTGAGGACGAGGGAATGAGAAAGCAAAATACATTACATGTTTGTTGGAAAAACCATAGGAATCACAGTAGATGTCCAGTAGTTGAGATTGAAACCCGGCGGACACTTGCGCACAAAGCTTGAAGTCTGATTACTGGGACCAACATCATCAAGGGCTGCCATGATGTCACCCATTTGTAAACCCGCACTACTGAACTTGATCAAGTTGCATTGCTTCGAACCATGTAAACTAGATTGTCGACCAGGACGATAACCCAATCCAAAACGATTATGCTTTTCAACCACATCAATCACATACCCCTAGCCTAGCAAGGCACCTCTCTTTATGGTCTCTTTAGCACTCTTAGCAGAAGTTGAGGTCATTTGTGGTGATCTACTTTGACTAGCGGAAGCAGAGCAGACATCTTTCAACTCGAGACACTGCAACGGCACCTCAGTTATGCCTTCTTCGGTCTCAACGTATCGAAAAGATGATAACTCGCTCACAATCAGATCTTCTTCACCACAGACGATGACCAGCTGATCGTCGAACATAAATTTCAATTTTTGATGTAAAGTGGAGGTAACTGCCCCTGTAGCATGAACCCACGGGAGTCCCAATAGGCAACTGTATGCCTGATTGATATCCATCACTTGGAAGGTAATGGTAAACAAATGCGGCCCAACCTTAATGGGCAAGTCCACTTCTCCAATAACTTGCCTTCGAGAACCGTCAAAGGCTCTGACAACTAAGGCGCTCGGCCTCATCTCGCTTCCTTCCACCAGTAATTGGCTCAATGTGCCCTTAGGCATCACATTGAGGGAAGAACTAGTGTCTACAAGAACACGAGATAAGAGGACGTCTGTACAGGTACGGATATGTGCAACGCTTTGTTGTGGGTATTTCCTTCAGGAGGTAATTCCGATTCATTAAAACCCAAATACCGACCTACAGTTATGTTGGCCACTACATCATCGAACTCAACAACGGATATATCGTGCATAACATGGGCAGTGTTCAAGACTTTCAACAAAGTTGATCTGTGCGCGGGCGAGCTCATAAATAAAGACAAGATTGAGATTCTTGAAGGTGTTTGTCCCAACTGATCCACAATTTTAAAGTCACTTTTCTTGATCAATTTAAGGAACTCTTGATCATCAAGTGTCTCTTTGCTCTTTGAAACATCCTCAGACGGAATAGTCGACATTGTAACTATAGTAGATTCCCCTTGTGGAACAACAGGGGTTGCAGATGCAGGCGTTTCTTTGGGAAGAACAACAGTTGGAACTTGAACAGGCTTTGTAATGACCTTCGGAGTGAACACTCATCCACTACAAGTCATACTTCCAGCGGTGGTAACATTTATAATCTTAGACTCAGCAAACCTTATCTCTTGATCTCCAGAAAACACAGTTGATCCATACCTCGAAGGTACCTCTTTAGAATTCTAATACGGAAACGGCTTTGGTGGGCAAACCAAGATTGGATGCATCTTCTTCTGCTTAGGGATTCAACAGGAACCTTCCTATAGACGATGGTGAATGGCTCGATGGCAGCAACTTCCTCAACAGGTTTAGATCTGGCAAATTGAACTTCACTCTAGTTCATCAAAATCTGGACACAACCCTTCAGCCTTCGACATTGGTTAGGATTATCGTCACAAATCTGACACTTACCATGCAGTCCTTTCAACAACCCATGTTCATTCAATCTCTTGAAAATCACAGTCATCGGGGTCTTTACCTCGTCAACATCCATGATCAATTCAGCTCTTGAATTATCCTCAATCATGTTAACAGCAGGTCCATTGTGATTCGGTAACAGAGTATTCTGAATGTTAGGCCCTTCCTCGGCGAAAGTCAGAATCTTCTTATCGATGAGTTCCTGAACTTTGGTTTTGAAAACAAAACAGTCCTCTGTCGCATGTCCTATGTATCCAGCGTGATAAGCACAGGACGCATTTGGATTATGCTTCAGGCCAAATGGAGGAATTGCAGGTGCGATTTGCTTGGGAACAAAATGCCCCTTGGTGAACCAAGTAAGGGAACAATTCAGTGTATAACACTGAAATTCTGTCAAAATTCGGACGCTTGCGATATCCTTGATTGTTGTTGTTCTGGAGATTTTGATTCTGCTGGCTTTTGTTGTTTTGTTGATTCTGTTGCTGATTCTGAGCATTCTAAACAGGCGGTTGCAGATGATACTGATATGGAGGTTGTGGATATTATACAGCAGCAATGTACAGATATGGATAATATGGCATGGGTGCCATGGGTGCTTGATACTGAGGGGAAACTTGAGCTATCACAGTGTTGGTTTCACCTTCCTTTTTCTTTGATTGACTGTTTTGAGACTTTCTAGCGGTCGGTTGCTGGGAAGCAGCTCCAGGACTCTTTCCAGTCTTTAAACCATTCTCATCCGTTCACCAATTGTTACAATGTCAGCAAAGTTTGAAGACGAACTACCCACCATTTTCTCATAGTAGGATCCCTGCAATGTACCCATAAAGATGTCAACCAACTCATTGTCAGAGAGAGCAGGTCGCACACGAGATGCCATCTCACGCCATCTTTGTGCATACTCTTTGAATGTTTCAGCTGACCGTTGAGATTAATTTTGCAACTGCAATCTGGTAGGTGTCAGATCAAGATTTATTTGTACTATTTCAAGAATGCTTCAAACAAATCTCTCCAAGTACGGATCTTGCTGCATTTCAAGCCCATGTACCAATCCAATGAAGCACCAGACAAACTATCTTGAAAACAATGAACTAGCAATTCATCATTCTCAATATAGGATGCCATCTTCCCGCGGTACATAGTGATGTGACTATGCGGGCAACTCAAACCTTTATACTTTGGCAGCTCGGGTATCTTGAATTTCTTTGGCAGTACAACATTTGGAACCAAACACAAGTCCTTAGCCTCCATGCCAAAAGCAGAAAACCCTTCAATAGCTCTGATACAGACTTCCAACAACTTGTAGTCAGCATGTCTACTCTGATTAGCAGGCCTAACAAGAATCTGAGGATTTGGCAGCTGAGATGCGGCGAGAGCGTACACTTGTGGAGTAGCAAACTGAGAAGGATATACCAAACCCGGATTAACCATCTGACCAGCATTCTGACCCATCTGAACACCAAACGGATAATTCAGAGGAGACATCACAGCAGCTGTGGAAGATGCCCCAGGATAGAACATCCCAGGATGAACATTCTAAACAGCAGTTTGAGCAGCTTGAGATAAGACCGGAACCTGGAAATGAGGACCCCTATACACATGCTCATCTTCATCAGGGGTTTCAATGTCAGCCAACCCGGAAGTTTGATGGGTCTGAACCTGAAGATTCTCAAGAGCATCATTCACCACTAGAGGTGGGACTGGAGTAGGCATGCCCCATAGATATGCAGCAGCATTCCCATTAGGCACGGACGCAACAAAAGGCTGATATGGTATGAAGGCACTACCATTGTTTGCAATCTGAGGAGTGTAATTCAGAGGCATACCTCAAGGAAAACCATCGGGCATCTTGTTTAAACTGGATTGAGAATTTGTTGGATGAACAACAGGCTGATTCACAGGCTCGACTGGCACTTCAACCGTAGTAGGAGAAGGAATAACAACAGGAGTAGTTGTAACAACAGGAGAAGTAGTCACAACAGGAGTGACAACGGTTGCGTCAGTAGCAATTGCGACAACAGTGGCAGCAGTAGCGACATCCCTCTGGGCACGAAGGAGTTCCATAATGACATCCATGTTTGTCTGAAACTGATCCATCCGACCTTGGAATTGGGCCAGAGTTTCCTTATAGGCAGCATTCTCAGCTTCGAAGTCAGCCATGATTCTGGATTTGTTTGAGCGAGTAAAATACCGATGTCAAATCGTCGTCTTGCTACAAGCGGAGGACGGACAAGGGTGAGAAATGGTTTCAGATGAAGGGACGTGCATATGTGTGCAAATGAATGTATGTTATGCATGCAAAAATAAAGTTTTAAATTCCAGGAATTCTTAAGCTTATCTTTGTTGACAATAATCATACAGCATACAAGTAAAGGTGCAAAAGATAAAATTGGCAAGCAACTTCATTCATTCATTCAACAATAAAGGAAAGAAGTATAAGTCAAATACACATCAAATATATGCCTTTTAGGCTACAACTAAATCCGCATGGATCCTATCAAATACCACCCTGCAAACAGACAAGAAGTGGAAAACAACCCAAGGAAGCTGGTGCGGCAATACATCATCATATGCATCCCTCAACAACCCAGGTAGGTCCTCCAGTGCATGCTCATCAAATCTGGCTAGACGGTCGTGCCTCTCACTCCAATACTTCGCATCCTTCATGAGGTTGCGCAGCAAAGAATGGTTGGGCCCCTGAAGCATATCCTGAAGAAAGGCCTCTTTCTGACCAAGGAGGTTTTGCAGACGACGGCTTTGATGCTCCCAATGAGTGCTCTCTGTGTTGAGCTAAGTAATCTGCTCTTGGCTCTGATGTGCTTGATCCTGCAACTTCTGAATCTCGCCAAAGAATTTGTCTAGTTGGGCTTGACATTGAGAAAAGTCCTTTGCCAACTGATTAACACGGTCTTGCTCACTTTGCCACCTTGTCTTGAACTCGGATAACTGCCCTCGAAGCCCTTCAAGTTAATTTTTGTAGCTCAACTCATCCTTTTAGGCTTGATACTGGGTATTGGCAAGTTGTCTCTTCTTTGAAGCAAGTCCCTCATATGTACTCTTTAAAGCATCACCCACTTTCCTACGCTTGTTCTGTTCAACCTCCACCTCTTTGAGCATGCGCTCGCGCTTCTGGCGGAGCTCAATCTGTAGGCTTTCCTTCTCGGAAGTGACTTTATCAAGCTGAGACGAAGATCTGCATTCTCCTTCCTCAACTTCTCAATAATCAGCTTGAGCTGGTCAACCTCAGATGGAGGAACAATGGCAAGTTCAGAAGGCTTGGTATTCATGGACGGATCAGGAGAAATTGGCAACAAGATCTCTTTGACGCACTCTTTGACCGAAAGTGTGTAAGCTTCCTTGGCTACGCAATTCTTCTTACCCAAATCGGCTCTTCCTTCGAAGTGAATCTGAGTTCAAGCGGCACTAAACCTCTTCAGCAAACCCATGTCATCAACCCCTTCATGAAAGATGAATTCTTCCACTACCTCTGGATCAGGCTTGGCAACCATAGGATATCCCAACTGCCGGAAGGCAAGTCTCAGATTGTAGTTAATTCCACCCTTTGTACCCAGAAGAGGCATATTGGAGAATTTCCCACAATGAAGAATGATCTTAATATCGTCGAAGACTCGAGAATACCAAGAAATGTCATCGGCAGTAAGAGACATGATTCGTTGAGACCACTTGAGATTACCCTTATTCTCAACAAATGGACCCTTCTATGGAAGATGAGACATGAACCATCGGTACAACAAAGGAGCACAACAGACAATGGTTCCCTTCTTCTTTTCATTCCTCAAATGAATATAATGGTAGGTATCAGCAAGAAGTGTCGGAACAGGGTTCTTGGACAAGAATATGCTGATAGCAGCCTGATCTACGAAATCCTCCATGTTTGGAAACAAGACAATCCCATATATCAGCAAAGAAAGAACAGCATTGAAAGCCCTCGAGTTTCCATCCTTAGCAAAAGAAGTGGCCTTGTCAACCAAGAACTTCGAAGAAAACCCACGAATACCTTTCCCATTAGTCTTGAGGTTATCCTCCACATCCTTCTTACTAATGCAAAGTACATCAGCAATAAGAGGAAACTTCGGACAACCACTGGTGTAAACATAAGGAACCTGCTTCTTGATCTTAACCCCCAGAATATAAGCATACTCCTCGAGTGTAGGTGCTAACTGATAATCCTGAAATGTGAAGCACCTATATGGCGGGTCATAGAACTGAACCAGAGTATGATTGGCGGTAATGTTCACTTCAGTGTTGAGGATGGACAACATATTACCATAAGTATCCTTAAAAACCCCTCTGTTATCTTCAATCACACGGGATGCTAAACCTCTCAAAATACCCAGCTTAGGCTCCACAAACTTGTACCTGAAAATACCTTGGCAACCAGTACTCATCTCTACGATAAAGTCAACAAAGAATAAGTCTTCGAAAACCTAGAAATGCACATGCAAAAATTAATTTTCATGATGAAATGATATGAAACACAAACGACAGGAAGCCAACAACTGTCTGAACAGTCAAAAATCTAAACAATTCGGATATCTGCATATAATTCTGTGTCGGTACAACATAATCTGTCGTGTGTGCACATTTTGACGTGTGTGAGAACAAAGGTATGAAGTGGATTGGTTTCCTGCAAAAACCCATCCCCCTCACAGGTGTGATCTAGACACAACAAGGTAGTCCCTAGAAAGGTCGCCCAAACCATATGACTCAAAGTGAAAACACCCCGCCATAGTTGTTAAGTGCAGATTTGACCTAAAAATGACATATCTTTCTTTGCACTTTTTCCACTCTTTTCTCATGTTTTCATTGGTTTTTATCCATGATTGTTGTTGTTCTTCTAACATTGAGAATATACCTTTGGTGCTTGTAATGTGTGTGTTATTGTGCAGGAAAAGGCATTAATTGATCAAAAGTGTAAGACACAAGAAATGGTGCAAGCTGCCAAAGAAATGAGGAAGATATCAGTTAGTTCGCTTAGCGAACATGAAAGCGAGTGCCAGTAAAGGTTCGCTTTGCAAACTCTGGCGAGGTCTCCAGCGAATGGACCCAGATTTTGGCAGAGGAGAAAGGAATTAAAGTTCACTTTGCGAGATGGAAGGCGAATGTTCGCTTTGCGAACATTCCTTCACATTGCGAACTCACGAGAATTTCTGGGGCGGTTTAACTATTCAGAGGCACCTGAAGTGCCATTTTTCACCATTCACTGTGCGAATGAATTGTTCTCTTAGCGAACATGTAAATTCCTGAATTGTATAAATAGATTTTCACACTTTTTAGGTTATGATGTTTTGGATTTTGAAGATAGAAACTTGTAAATAAAAAGATCAGAGCTTATATCTTCTCATTTCCAAATGAGAAAAGTGAAATTCTGGTATCAGATATGTGATGTCGAGTGAGATGTCACAACATTAATATCTGCTATATGAACAAGACAGTAAAAGTAACAGCACTTAAAAGCAATAAATAAACACAGAGAATTATTCACCCAGTTCGGTCTAACAACCTACGTCTGGGGGCTACCAAGCCAGGAAGGAAGTCCACTATTAGTAGTATCAATTCATAGACTCTACTGCCAACACACGAGTTGACAATCTACTCACTTAATCACTACCCAATGACACTTCTATCTAAGACACTCTCAGATATGAGACACCTCTCACTCCCCCTCAATCACAGCAGTGATAACAACTTACAATAAAGAAAGTAGAAGACACACTTCAACGACAATACCTTGATCTTGCTTAAAAGCTTCAACCAAGAACAATACACTCGTGCTTAAAAGCTTTGAGTGGACAAATTACAACTCAACTAAATCAGTCCAATTCAAACATCACAACAGATGAATGAATGGCTCACAAAAACAAACACAAAACACAAACCCTAAGACTTGAACACAGCTCACACAATCCTTATTCTCCGTAATTTCCAAGTAGGGTTGAGACTTTTTTAAATAGAAATAGATTCTTGGGCTTGGGCTCTGTGAAAAACTCAGATTTGATGCACAATAAAAACAGATTTTATCTTCAAATATTTTCGCCCTAAATATAGAAACAAATGATTGGATCTGAATAAATCTTCTCCAAGAATTTCGCCTGCAATCTCTCAAACAGAAACTCTTAAAACATAACAATTAACACGCAGCCCTTAAACAAATAACAGACTGAACATGATGTTCTGTCAACAGATGTTAAGACATCAGTCTTGACATCATGCACAAAAACTGCAATACCAAACAACACACCACATGCAGAATGTTAGAAGCATATGTTAAAACATCAGACATGACATCTTGATCAAACACATTGTTTTACCAAAATTGCTACCAATAACAGAACTAACAAAAAGGTAGGATCTTTGATTTCTTGTTGGAGAGGGATGTAATCTTTTAATACCTATTGTATTTCATCTAATGTATGTTTGTGAATATGTTTTAATTCTGTATTGTTGTTGTATTTGATTGATTATTTGTGGTCTTGAAAAAACCTTTTGCAAAACCTTGACCTTAGATTTTCATCTATCAATTAACAAACTTTTGACATGGTTTTGTGAGTTGATATTCATTGTATCTTTTGTTGTATTGTGTTGATTAAGTAGCATGGCTAGCATGAGTAGGATCGATACGGTATTGCGAAGATGCGTGAAAATAGTGATGAAGAATGGTATTCACATCCATTTGGCAAATTAGTTGAATACATGTAAAAAGGGTTAAACGTGTGTACGTATTCTGATCTTGGGCATTTTATATGAAGCAGTCATTTATATGATGTGGGTGTCATCTTTGTTTACCTGTTTATCTTGGATTTGAACCGCTATAGACATATACTCTTCAGATCTGGATCTAAGATGATTTTTAGAACCTTTGAAGTCCTTAGTGATCTTGTTGCTTCCATGTTTTCATGTTTGATTGTAAGATGTTGTATGAATTAGATTGCTATTTGCATTGTTTGTCATGTGAGTGAAATTTCCCCGCGGTTGCAAACCCGTCAATTTCTTTATTCTTATTTTTGAAGAGGAGTGTTAGAGTGATTCATGTATGAAAGCTTAGTTGTTCTTTGAACCATTGTGATATTTGTTTAAGAACTTAATTCTTTGTCATTGTTCGATTCTATTGAGTGGTGAATGTTACTTGTGCGCATTTTCATGTTTGACTTTGGTTTAATCTTATGCTTGAGCAAATCCTCTTGTTTTAATGAGAGGCATACTTTGCTTGAGGACAAGCAAAAATATAGTTAGGGAGAGTTGTTAGGTGCAGATTTGACCTAAAAATGACATATCTTTCTTTGCACTTTTTCCACTCTTTTCTCATGTTTTCATTGGTTTTTATCTATGATTTTTGTTGTTCTTCTAACATTGAGAATATACCTTTGGTGCTTGTAATGTGTGTGTTATTGTGCAGGAAAAGGAACTAATTGATCAAAAGTGTAAGACACAGGAAATAGTACAAGCTGCCAAAGGAAAGAGGAAGGTATCAGTTAGTTCGCTAAGCGACCATGAAAGCGAGTGCCAGCGAAGGTTCGCTTTGCGAACTCTGGCGAGGTCTCCAGCGAATGGACCCAGATTTTGGAAGAGGAGAAAGGAACTAAAGTTCGCTTTGCGAGCTGGAAGTCGAATGTTTGCTTTGCGAACATTCCTTCGCATTGCGAATCACGAGAATTTCTGGGGTGGTTTAACTGTTCAGAGGCACCTGAAGTGCCATTTTTCACCATTCGCTGTGCGAATGAATCGTTCTCTTAGCGAACATGTAAATTCCTGAATTGTATAAATAGATTTTCACACTTTTTAGGTTATGATGTTTTGGATTTTGAAGATAGAATCTTGTAAATAAAAAGATCAGAGCTGATATCTTCTCATTTCTAAGGGAGAAAAGGTAGGATCTTTGATTTCTTGTTGGAGAGGGATGTAATCTTTTGATACATATTGTATTTCATCTAATGTATGTTTGTGAATATGTTTTGATTCTCTATTGTTGTTGTCTTTGATTGATTATTTGTGGTCTTGACAGAAACGTTTGCAAATCCTTGATCATAGATTTTCATCTATCAATGAACAAACTTTTGACATGGTTTTGTGAGTTGATATTCATTGTATCTTTTGTTGTATTGTGTTGATTAAGTAGCATGGCTAGCATGAGTAGGATCGATACGGTATTGCGAAGATGCGTGATAATAGTGATGAAGAACGGTATTCACATCCATTTGGAAAATTAGTTGAATACATGTAAAAAGGGTTAAACGTGTGTATGTATTCTGATCATGGGCATTTTATATGAAGCAGTCATTTATCTGATGTGGGTGTCATCTTTGTTTACCTGTTTATCTTTGATTTGAACCGCTATAGACATATACTCTTCAGATCTGGATCTAAGATGATTATCTGTTTTGTTCTAAACTCCAGAAATAGATTTAGGCTTAGCACTTGCGTGAGTATCACCTCTTAATGCTCTGTGTTAGTTTTTGTTGCGTGAGACATCACCAATGAGGCAATACGGTCGATCTCTCGACGTTGCGTTATACATAACCTCTGTCGTGGGTGATACGTGAGGATATTAGGCGAATGATTGATTTATGTATACTATGATTAGAAGAAGGCATGTGTTATCAATTGATGAGATCCAATTCCATCAAGGCTCCGTTTATAATTCAGTCTTTATTTTATATTTTCAGTCTTTACATTTCATGCCTTTTATCTTGGTTCCTTCTTAAAACCAAAACTTTTGAACCATAAGCTTAGAAATATAGATACCGTTGAATGGCATTCTTTCCCTCGCACTGATCCCTGTGGAGAACGATAAAACTGGGTTACTTATATATTTTTGCTTGCTGCTATTCTAGCTTCAACAAAATGGCGCTGTTACCGGGGATTGGTGTTTAGATATTGAGTCGCATCGCGATAGTTTTTATATTTTTGAGCTTTGTACATTTGTTTATATTGTATATCTTTGTTTTCTTTTATGATTTCTCTAGTGTGATCAGGAATGATGAGAACTTCTAGATTAGCTGCTATTTGTATAAATGTATTCAACGAAGCTTCAACCGAGTCTGGATGGTGAGATTTGAATGTTTTCGAGGTAAATTGTACTGCTTTATAGAATGTTAGAATGATTTAAGAATTTTGTGCTTTGTGCAAATGTGTATTTTTGTTTCATGTTGCAACTTGTTTGAATGCTTGTTTCACTTAGGTCCAAAAGCCACAAATTGTGAGAAACCTCCATTGTTTACTATATGTTTGGATGACTGATAACTTTGTTTAATTCGTTAGATTTATACTTTATCTTTTGATTATTGTGATTTTGTGGAAGCATTAGAAATGATCAAGGAATTTGTTTATATTGAGCACAACCGTATCCAAAAGTATCTTACCCTTGAGTAGTGAGAATTCGTTAGCCCCTTTTTAGCCTAAACAGTTTGTATCTCATTTTTAGTGATGAACTTGGTTTATGTACATAATTTGAAAGTGTAGTTCATCATTGAATTTTGTGAGGTTCTAAAAATTTCTTCTTGAACCTTTAAACTTTGTTTTAACTTGATTTCTTTTCCATAAAAGGCAAGGAGCATTCACGTGAGGTTTGGTTGAATTCAAGTTGGGGAGAATGAAAAAGAAGATTGGTAAGTTGCTAAAACTTTTGAAAAATTTCAAACAAGCATGAAAAGAAAAAGTGTGAATATGAATGTGAAAAACAAAAGAAAAATAGTGCTTGTTTGAATGAGAAAAATAGAGTGAAATAATTGTGCATAAGGAAGTTTGAGAAGGTTGGTAATAAAGGAATGAAAATGGTGAATGAAATTTTGATGTGTAAATACCATGTATAGTGAATGTTTCTTTTTGCATCGGCAATTTCGATTCAATGGCCTTTAGAAATGTCCCTTTGTTGTGAACCCGACCAAGCTATAACCTTTGAAATCCTTAGTGATCCTGTTGCTTCCATGTTTTCATGTTTGATTGTTAGATGTTGTATGAATTGGATTTCTATTTGCATTGTTTGTCATGTGAGTGAAATTTCCCCGCGGTTGCAAACCCGTCAATTTCTTTATTCTTATTTTTGAAGAGGAGTGTTAGAGTGATTCATGTATGAAAGCTTAGTTGTTCTTTGAACCATTGTGATATTTGTTTAAGAACTTAATTCTTTGTCATTGTTCGATTCTATTGAGTGGTGAATGTTACTTGTGCGCATTTTCATGTTTGACTTTGGTTTAATCTTATGCTTGAGCAAATCCTCTTGTTTTAATGAGAGGCATACTTTGTTTGAGGACAAGCAAAAATCTAGTTAGGGAGAGTTGTTAGGTGCAGATTTGACCTAAAAATGACATATCTTTCTTTGCACTTTTTCCACTCTTTTCTCATGTTTTCATTGGTTTTTATCCATGATTGTTGTTGTTCTTCTAACATTGAGAATATACCTTTGGTGCTTGTAATGTGTGTGTTATTGTGCAGGAAAAGGAACTAATTGATCAAAAGTGTAAGACACAGGAAATAATGCAAGCTGCCAAAGGAAAGAGGAAGGTATCAGTTAGTTCGCTAAGCGACCATGAAAGCGAGTGCCAGCGAAGGTTCGCTTTGCGAACTCTGGCGAGGTCTCCAGCGAATGGACCCAGATTTTGGAAGAGGAGAAAGGAACTAAAGTTCGCTTTGCGAGCTGGAAGTCGAATGTTTACTTTGCGAACATTCCTTCGCATTGCGAATCACGAGAATTTCTGGGCTGGTTTAACTGTTCAGAGGCACCTGAAGTGCCATTTTTCACCATTCGCTGTGCGAATGAATCGTTCTCTTAGCGAACATGTAAATTCCTGAATTGTATAAATAGATTTTCACACTTTTTAGGTTATGATGTTTTGGATTTTGAAGATAGAATCTTGTAAATAAAAAGATCAGAGCTGATATCTTCTCATTTCTAAGGGAGAAAAGGTAGGATCTTTGATTTCTTGTTGGAGAGGGATGTAATCTTTTGATACATATTGTATTTCATCTAATGTATGTTTGTGAATATGTTTTGATTCTCTATTGTTGTTGTCTTTGATTGATTATTTGTGGTCTTGACAGAAACGTTTGCAAATCCTTGATCATAGATTTTCATCTATCAATGAACAAACTTTTGACATGGTTTTGTGAGTTGATATTCATTGTATCTTTTGTTGTATTGTGTTGATTAAGTAGCATGGCTAGCATGAGTAGGATCGATACGGTATTGCGAAGATGCGTGATAATAGTGATGAAGAACGGTATTCACATCCATTTGGAAAATTAGTTGAATACATGTAAAAAGGGTTAAACGTGTGTATGTATTCTGATCATGGGCATTTTATATGAAGCAGTCATTTATCTGATGTGGGTGTCATCTTTGTTTACCTGTTTATCTTTGATTTGAACCGCTATAGACATATACTCTTCAGATCTGGATCTAAGATGATTATCTGTTTTGTTCTAAACTCCAGAAATAGATTTAGGCTTAGCACTTGCGTGAGTATCACCTCTTAATGCTCTGTGTTAGTTTTTGTTGCGTGAGACATCACCAATGAGGCAATACGGTCGATCTCTCGACGTTGCGTTATACATAACCTCTGTCGTGGGTGATACGTGAGGATATTAGGCGAATGATTGATTTATGTATACTATGATTAGAAGAAGGCATGTGTTATCAATTGATGAGATCCAATTCCATCAAGGCTCCGTTTATAATTCAGTCTTTATTTTATATTTTCAGTCTTTACATTTCATGCCTTTTATCTTGGTTCCTTCTTAAAACCAAAACTTTTGAACCATAAGCTTAGAAATATAGATACCGTTGAATGGCATTCTTTCCCTCGCACTGATCCCTGTGGAGAACGATAAAACTGGGTTACTTATATATTTTTGCTTGCTGCTATTCTAGCTTCAACAAAATGGCGCTGTTACCGGGGATTGGTGTTTAGATATTGAGTCGCATCGCGATAGTTTTTATATTTTTGAGCTTTGTACATTTGTTTATATTGTATATCTTTGTTTTCTTTTATGATTTCTCTAGTGTGATCAGGAATGATGAGAACTTCTAGATTAGCTGCTATTTGTATAAATGTATTCAACGAAGCTTCAACCGAGTCTGGATGGTGAGATTTGAATGTTTTCGAGGTAAATTGTACTGCTTTATAGAATGTTAGAATGATTTAAGAATTTTGTGCTTTGTGCAAATGTGTATTTTTGTTTCATGTTGCAACTTGTTTGAATGCTTGTTTCACTTAGGTCCAAAAGCCACAAATTGTGAGAAACCTCCATTGTTTACTATATGTTTGGATGACTGATAACTTTGTTTAATTCGTTAGATTTATACTTTATCTTTTGATTATTGTGATTTTGTGGAAGCATTAGAAATGATCAAGGAATTTGTTTATATTGAGCACAACCGTATCCAAAAGTATCTTACCCTTGAGTAGTGAGAATTCGTTAGCCCCTTTTTAGCCTAAACAGTTTGTATCTCATTTTTAGTGATGAACTTGGTTTATGTACATAATTTGAAAGTGTAGTTCATCATTGAATTTTGTGAGGTTCTAAAAATTTCTTCTTGAACCTTTGAACTTTGTTTTAACTTGATTTCTTTTCCATAAAAGGCAAGGAGCATTCACGTGAGGTTTGGTTGAATTCAAGTTGGGGAGAATGAAAAAGAAGATTGGTAAGTTGCTAAAACTTTTGAAAAATTTCAAACAAGCATGAAAAGAAAAAGTGTGAATATGAATGTGAAAAACAAAAGAAAAATAGTGCTTGTTTGAATGAGAAAAATAGAGTGAAATAATTGTGCATAAGGAAGTTTGAGAAGGTTGGTAATAAAGGAATGAAAATGGTGAATGAAATTTTGATGTGTAAATACCATGTATAGTGAATGTTTCTTTTTGCATCGGCAATTTTGATTCAATGGCCTTTAGAAATGTCCCTTTGTTGTGAACCCGACCAAGCTATAACCTTTGAAGTCCTTAGTGATCTTGTTGCTTCCATGTTTTCATGTTTGATTGTTAGATGTTGTATGAATTGGATTTCTATTTGCATTGTTTGTCATGTGAGTGAAATTTCCCCGCGGTTGCAAACCCGTCAATTTCTTTATTCTTATTTTTGAAGAGGAGTGTTAGAGTGATTCATGTATGAAAGCTTAGTTGTTCTTTGAACCATTGTGATATTTGTTTAAGAACTTAATTCTTTGTCATTGTTCGATTCTATTGAGTGGTGAATGTTACTTGTGCGCATTTTCATGTTTGACTTTGGTTTAATCTTATGCTTGAGCAAATCCTCTTGTTTTAATGAGAGGCATACTTTGTTTGAGGACAAGCAAAAATCTAGTTAGGGAGAGTTGTTAGGTGCAGATTTGACCTAAAAATGACATATCTTTCTTTGCACTTTTTCCACTCTTTTCTCATGTTTTCATTGGTTTTTATCCATGATTGTTGTTGTTCTTCTAACATTGAGAATATACCTTTGGTGCTTGTAATGTGTGTGTTATTGTGCAGGAAAAGGCACTAATTGATCTAAAGTGTAAGACACAGGAAATGGTGCAGCTGCCAAAGAAAAGAGGAGAAAGAAACTAAAGTTCGCTTTGCAAGCTGGAAGGCGAATGTTTGCTTTGCGAACATGTCTTCGCATTGCGAACTCACGAGAATTTCTGGGGTGGTTTAACTGTTCAGAGGCACCTGAAGTGCCATTCTTCACCATTCGCTGTTCGAATGAATTGTTCGCTTAGCGAACATGTAAATTCCTGAATTGTATAAATAGATTTTCACACTTTTTAGGTTATGATGTTTTGGATTTTGAAGATAGAAACTTGTAAATAAAAAGATCAGAGCTTATATCTTCTCATTTCTAAGGGAGAAAAGGTAGGATCTTTGATTTCTTGTTGGAGAGGGATGTAATCTTTTGATACATATTGTATTTCATCTAATGTATGTTTGTGAATATGTTTTGATTCTCTATTGTTGTTGTCTTTGATTGATTATTTGTGGTCTTGACAAAAACTTTTGCAAATCCTTGATCTTAGATTTTCATCTATCAATGAACAAACTTTTGACATGGTTTTGTGAGTTGATATTCATTGTATCTTTTGTTGTATTGTGTTGATTAAGTAGCATGGCTAGCATGAGTAGGATCGATACGGTATTGCGAAGATGCGTGATAATAGTGATGAAGAACGATATTCACATCCATTTGGCAAATTAGTTGAATACATGTAAGAAGGGTTAAACGTGTGTATGTATTCTGATCATGGGCATTTTATATGAAGCAGTCATTTACCTGTTTTTCTTTGATTTAAACCAGGGAAAAGGAAAAGGAGAGTGGTGTCAAAACTAAGAGCAAAAGAAGTAGAGAAAGATCCACTGGAGATGCAAAAGAATTGGTATCAAAACCAAGAAAGAAGTGTAAAGGAAAAGATAACTGTATTGAGGATAAAGTGCAAGAATGGTGTCGAAACCAAGAAAATAAGGGAATAAAAGGTATAGAAGAAACTCCACTGGGGAGTAAGAGAACAAAAAAAAACATTGGGAACCAGAAGGTAGTAACCCTACTGGGGAACCAAACAAAGGGGTGATGGTGAAACCAAAAGAAAAGGGGTTCGATGTATTAACTGACTGGCAGTGGTTAACCGAAGAGAGAAAGTAAGACTCTGTGGGGAGAAGATTTTAACAGATAGACTTTGATCAACCAAAAGAACGGGTGTAGAACCGAATGAAGGTCGTAACCCAAAAGACGGGTGTAGGACCAAGCAAAGGTCGTGACCCTAAGGAGTTCGGTACACTGACTGAACAAGCAGTACCTGACCGAAGAAAGGGTATTTGAACCAAAGAAAGGTTACTAACCCAAGGGGGCAAGTATTCGAACCAAGGGAAGGTTGCTAACTGTTGGGGATTCGGTTTTAACAGAAAGACTGTGATTAGCCGAGAAGAATGAGTGATTAACCAAGAGAAGGTGATTAACTCAAAAGGGGTCAGTGTTTTAACAGACTGGTTGTGGTTAACTGAAGAAATGGGTGATTAACCAAGAGAAGGTGATTAACCCGAGAAGGCTCAGTATTTTAACAGACAGATTGTGGTTAACTGAGAAGGAGAACAAATTGGTGTTTTAACTGACAGGCAGTGATTAACCAAACAAAGGAGAAGAACCAAGAGAAGGTTGCGAACTCCTGGGGAAAATGGTTGTAACAGGAATATTGTGTTTAACCGAAGAAAAGAGATTTGAAACTCTTCTGGGGAATCAAAAGTAGTGATTGACCACAAGAAAAGAAAGTAGGGTATTGAAATAAATAGAGTTTGCTACCCAAAGGGTCAATGATCTTAACCAAGAAGGTGATTGACCAAAAGAGAGAGATCGAAAGAGATAGGAGTGACCAAGGATCGACTCGACTAGGGAAAGAAGGTACACTACCACCGGGAGATAGAGGTGACTAAGCCAAGCACAAGGTCATTCGTCCCCTGCCTGAAGTAGTCAGAATGAGAGTAGGAATTCTCCATTCTCATTCCTTTTCTAACACACACGGTGTAGTGCATAAGTTGAAATGGACAGCATTACAGCTCCAAGTTGTACAGTGCTCCAGTGTCGCGCAAAACTCCAATTCAGCCGGGGATCAAGAGAAAGCAAGTTCTAAAGGAAGCCTAAAGAGAAGCACCAAGGGAAAGATCAATAATCGAAACGGAGTTTCGATTAGTTAATCAAAAGGGAGGAACATGCCAACAATTTTCCAAATGAATGGAAAATTATTAAAGCAACAAGGTGTATCATTGATTGTACAAGATTAAGCTTATTCTCTTGAGAACAAAAATAATGCAAAGCAATGAGAAAAAGTGTAAAACAGTGCCAAATGATACACAAAATGCAACACAAAATCATGTTATTGTGATTAAAGAAAGTGCAAGAAAGCATGTGTTCACATAATGCCAAGAATGTGATTAAATCGATTAATCAAAATCGTGCATCGAAAGTTCATGAATATGCGTCAAACAGAAGTTGTATGACACTTAAAACATCCATAAAATCAAGCACGACAATCAATGGAAGTTAAAAGGAAGGAAGCATGGCAAATATACTTGAAATGCAAGAAAATGGCCTTCTGGTTTAGTGTTAATCGATTAACACTTTTGCACTGCAAAGTGTTAATCGATTAACACTTGTAAAACAACAAAAAAACTGAAAAAACAAAGTGTTAATCGATTAACACTTTTGAACTGCAAAGTGTTAATCGATTAACACTGGCACGGGTGCTGAAAAATGGCTTTCAAAAGTGCTTTTGGCCAACTTATTGATTGTGCAATCACTTCAATGCTAGGGCAAACAATTATGCACGAAAAATAAAGTTTAAAAACAACAAATGGTCAACAATGGAATCAGTTAAATAATCAAGATCATGGATCAAGTAATGGTATAATCAATTCACATGCAAAACAACGAAACTACATCGCGAATGATACGAAAACGTTCGAAACAGAAACATGAGTGAGATCTACCAACCTACAAGCTGGGGATTTGGCTTGGTGATTGTTGCAAAGAGATCTTGGCGAAGATAATCAAAGAAAACCAAAGAAATCTTCAGCTATAGCCGAAACGTATCGAAACCGAGCAAATTGCGACGAAAACTCAAAAATGAGAATTATCACCGAAGAAACTTGAAATAATCACTTGAGATGAATCCAAAAGCTACTGAAACTATACAAAATCCAATAGAATGGAATGATGATGAAGGTTAAGCTCATGAAAAAGCACTTTCAAGGTGAAAGTAGCTTTTCTTCAATGGAGAATTAAGAGATTTGGTGAGGTTTTGGACGAGAATTGAGATGAAGATGAAGAAGTAGCAGATTAAAATCAGAGAGAATGTGAGAGAATTGAGAGTAAAGTGTGAGGAATTTGTGTGAAAAATGGTTGATCCCTTGAAAAGTGAGTCAAAGTATGTTTATATAGACTTTTGGTTTGGAGTGTGAGAGGTTTGGAATTTGGTTTGGACTTAACTTTGGGTGGTCTGGAACTAGGCTAGGAGTTAGTTAGGCTTGACTCACCGAGTCAAGCAGTTAACTCGGTTAGTTAGAATCAACTCGGTAACAATCCCAATGTGAGCTCCAACATCCAAAGGTCCACATACTTGGAAATCAAGGAACATGGTGCACTTATTTGAAAATGATGCATTGGAATAAATTTGAGTGAATTCTTGAATACTCCAGAATGTTCCACATGCTACTAAACCAATGTAGAAGTTCAAAATATGGAGGGAAAGTTGCTGACTTGAAAAAGCAGCAAATTCTGCAAAATTTGCATGTGTTAATCGATTAACACATTTGCACTGCAAATGGTTAATCGATTAACCAAGCCAAAAATGCCCAAATTTTCCTGAAAAATGGTGTTGTGGCCACGGTTCCAATTTTCAACCTCTTGCTTTGATGAATAGGCATAGAAACCCTTATTTTGGTGCTTGCTTTGATGATGTGATGCCCTTGTGAGGATGCGATTAATCTGGCTTAGAAAACCTGAATACTCATGCAACAAAATCAAAGAGAAAAAAATGTGAATGCATGTCAGCGATGCGAATGCACATGCTTATACAAAAGGCAAAAGAGGGAGGTCATATTTCGGGTTACGACACACAACTGCTACCCTCCAATACTCCTAGATCAGAAATAAACTGAGCCAAGAGAATTGTCTTCATCTTCACTTCCAACAGTACTACATTCTAGTCAAGTTTCCTGCCACAAAACTTCCTAGTCTGAATACCTGCTCTGTCATAAAGACTGATTCTACCACACACATATGTATGGTACTAAGATCATCAGCTACAACTCCTTTGCTCTAGAGATTCTCTCTTTAAATCCACAGGCTTCTGCATATACTCCCCTGTCAAGATGTTTTAACATTTGATAGAACACCAAATCCTTATCTTGACTATACTCATTCACCAGAGAACAAATCTTTGAGCATATGCAGCAAGAGATGTTGTACTTCCTGATGTAGCACTTGTCATCAGTGATCTTGTACTCCAATTACAAGAATAATCAATTAAATATTTGTTAATTCCACTAATAGCAATTGATCTTAAATCCTTGTTTAGTAACCCTATCATACTGCTGGAGATATACTCCAGCAGATCACTTCATGAACACTTATCAAGTATTCAATCTTTGCAAGTATCTGTAAATGTAAATGCGCCTAAGAGGGGGGGGTGAATTAGGTTCTTAAAAATTTCTTTGATCTTTTTACCGGTTCTTGGTTATTTTTCCGTTTTATGATAAGTGCTTGAAAGTAAAGTGCGGAAAGGAAAAATGACACAAGAGAATTATAGTGGTTCCCCTCACAGCCCGAGAGTACTCCACTCCTCCTTCAACACGAAAGAGAATTCACTATAGTTTATAATTATTGTACAGCCTAATCACACCAATGGTGATGCTTACTATCTAACCTATAGGTAACTAAGTGTATGAAGAACAATCCTCTTCAAAACACTCACTTGTTTCCAACAGTCCTGGACAACAAGGTAATACAAAAAGTAATCTTGATAAGAAGTAGATGTCTTGAGAATATGATATTATCAATCTTGATGATCGATCTTCTCCTTGAAATAAATATCACTCAAATGAAATATACAAGTGTTCTTGAATAAAATGAGATGAAACAATGATAATGTGTGAAATTTATGCAAAGGTTTCTCTCAAAAATATGTTTGAATGAACACTTGAAGAATAACTGAAAGATGAAAAGAATGAGTGGATTTTTTATTATGAAATTTCTAGGAGGTAAGTTTTAATCTGAAAATGACATGTATTTATATTGATGAAAGCAACCATTGAAAAGTCATGGCAATGGTTAGAAAAATTCTGAATTTAATAAGATAAATGATGTAAGAGATGCCATGAAAAGATTTAATGAAAATGTGCATTCAAACAAAACATTTTTTAATTTTAAATAAAAAACACTATTTCAGTACGTTGTAAATTGTGGCGGTTGTTTGGTCTGTTACGTCGTTTCAAAACGCCACAATTTACCAAATAATTTTGAAATTTAAAATTTAAAATACTGGTTCAGAACGGTGTGAATTATGGCGGTTTCTGGTGCGGTTACGACAGTTAAAAACGCCATAATTTACCAAAAACTGAATGTTTAAATAAATTAAATAATTAAAAAATTTGTCTAAGTATTTGAACCAATTTTATACAACATCTATTGATTTACCCAAGTCAATAGATTATATTTGAAAGTGATTTAACATGGTTCAAAATAAAAAAAAAACAAATAAATAAATAAAGTAAATAAAGTTTCAAATGTATGATAAAAATATTTTGTTTTTTAAAGCTAGAAATAATGATATATTTTCAACCACATGAACCATGTATGCAAGTGAATTTTGAAGATTATTTTGAGAACTATTTTATCAATATATATTGCATGTTTGAGACACTTTTGAACACTTGTATGCAACCATATTGATAAGTGAGAGTTATACCTTGATTATACTTGAGAATTCTTCAAGACTTGTAAAAATTAAAAACTTTGTGCTAGCTTCAATGTCTTGATCCATTTTTTTTGAGCAAGCATAACATCTTGAATGAATAATGTTGTCTTCATCAAAACCATTGAGAAGCTTGCCTTCACAGTATCTTCCTTGACAAACAAAGTGTTGAGATATCAAAGCTGCCACCCTTGATTCAAGTAACTAAGATTTTCTCTGAACAAACCCTATTTACCTTAACAGATCTGAAATCTCCTTTCAGATTGGATTCATCCTTAGGATTAAGAAAGAATAATCCTTCCTTGCAAATTTGGATGGCGAAAATAAATCACCTCCACTTTCTTCAGATTTATGTTTCACAGAAACACCCTCTAGTCAGAAGAGTAACAAGAAGTCTCCAGATGCACGACTGAGATGCCTTTATAAGTGGACTTGAGAGAAGTCTCAAGTATCTTTGACAACTTAGCCGAAAAATAATTTACCAACTTCCTAGAGCATGAACTTGATAAATCCAATCTCAACTCACTTTATCTTCAAACTGACTTCAAGATACACGATGGAACCAAACTTCCAGGTATTAAGTCACCATGACAGACATCAACCAACAACTCTCTTCATTCTATCTCTCCCGACTTTGGAATGAATAGATGCTGATATCTTCAAAGGAAGAAGCCGACAATTGAGATCTTCCACCATATTTCTTCAGTCACAACTCCAAAATCCCATAAATGCCAGAGTTCTTCCATAAAAAATATATGTAGCGGAGCCACCAAGGAACATCTTCAACATGCCCTAATAAGATGTCATAACATCTTATAAGATACCCCAACAAGAGAACTAGCCACTCATTCTGCAGTTGTTGTAGAAAATCCTCAGAAAATATGAACAACCACCAGTAGTTGTAACCTTCGATCCAGAACATCCATCCCATCCATTAATACCCTTGAGTATGTTTGAGTGAATGATATGATCTCCAAAACTCCTCCTTGTTTAAAGCGCTAGAAAGTATCTCCCAATATATCATCCAGAAACAGACAGGATGCCTGCTTAGATACCAATTGAAATTCTAGCATAACAGATAGTAGATGTTCTAACACATGTCAAGACATTATTCTCTGCTCAACTTTAACACAAAAATAGACCAACAAACTGATATTCAGAATATCAGTAACAACAGCAAGACAGATGTTTCGACATTTGTTACAACATGTTAATCAGAACTGAAGTGTAAATTGCAGAATGATAAACAACACAGAATATGATAACCCGGTTCGGTGCAAATCACCTACATCTGGGGGCATACCAAGCCAAGAAGAAGAATCAACTATTAGTAGTATAGTTTTATGTAAACAATCGCTGGTTTACAATAAACAACCTCTAGTTTACCTATCACTACCCAATGAAAACTTTATCTAAGAACTCCAACCTAGATAGGAGAAACCCATCTCACTCCCTAAATCACAACCTATGATTATCTAACAGTTACACTCACAATAACTGTATCATTCTACTTAAAAGAAACCCATTTTAATACAAAGTTCAGTCAAGCATTCTTGACTAACAAGTTAACTTGGATTTTCTTAAAAGCTTCATCCAAGAACAATACACGATTCATTACCTACGGGTTTTTGAATCTGTACAAGTACCTATGTCTTCCACAATGTATCAAATCGATACAAAGGGAGACTTACAAGAGAAACATACGACTCTCAAAACCCTAAACCCTACTTTACAAAATAAGATTCCTAAGTCTATGTCATTATCTCTCTCTCTGCATTCTGGCCTAGGTCTTGGTCTTCTTTTATAGCCTTCTGCTGCGTTGGGCTTCAAATATCTTGTTTATTGATCCCTTGATTCACTGTTGTGATCGTTCCGTGATTCTTGCACCAGATTTAAAACTTATTATATTTGTCGAATCTGGATGTTGGAACATTGTATTCGACATCTTTGTCTGCAGCATTCTTCATTAAGTTTTAACCAAAATTTAGTCAAACCTCATGAGCTTTCAATAATTAAAGGCATGTTAATCTTCCTCTCATTAGCAATATAGTGAAGAATATATTATCGATCAATGTTGATGTAGTCGGAAGAAGGTTCTTGAAGGTTCTTGATTTTGCTGGCATGACAACCATTGATGGTGATAGCTTTGGTCACCTCATCAGTATCAGATCTTCTTTCCAACATCATTTGACACTTGGTTCCATTTCCATCATGACCAATGAGTTTGGCTATGAGATTCTCGGTGGTTACAATCTTTTTACCAAACACAAAGGAAACTATTTGAGTAGAGGAGGTCTTGGCATGAATCCATAAATTCCTTACAAGAACTGAGAAAACTATGCCTTGAAGACGATCAAAAATATCTACTCCAACCTTGAATTTGAACAGCATGAAGAAGATCAAAACCATGAGCCTTCAAACTATTAAAATCAACCATAAGTTTGTGAGAACTTCCAGGTCTTCTTCAGGTGTGGAAAGAGTGAATTCAGGAGTATCATATGCATCTTCAGTATATAAAAACACGTTAGGATGCATTGTAAGACCCGTAATTTTAAAATAAATAAATAAATATTTTAAGATTATAGTATATTCGCACATCGATAAAATATTTTGGTCTAATTTAAATTTAAATATTTTTTTTTTATTTTAGTAAATTCAAGTTTTAGGAATTTTATTTCATTAGTGGTTCACGATAGAATTTTCTAAAAATATCAATTTCAGTCTCTTTAGCTTTCGGCAAATTAGCCGCCTCAATTTTTGAAACAACCCATTTTCGTAAACGAAAATTTAAGGATAGAATAATAAAATTATTTATGATGGAATTGTAAAATAAAAATATTTTCTCCGTTTGAACTAATTTCCGGTCTCTCAAATAAACAATAATTTTAACCGCTTAAAATTTTAAAATAGTCTCGGTTTATAGCGAAATTTTATCGATGAAATCACAAAATTATTCCGTTAGAGTACTAAAAAAAAAATAATAATAATAAAAATAAAAATAAAATTTTTTTTCTTGCCCGATTTTTTTTTATTACAGTATAGAATAATCGAGAAAAATGTTTTATTATCAGCGAAAATTATTTTAGGCATTTTTATCAGGGTCACATAACACCGGAAATTTCACTAGTGAGATAAAATTTACTTCCGAAGAAAATTTGGACGAGAAGCTAAGATTCTTCATGATTCGATGATGTGACAAGAAGTGATTTGTAATAATTCAACTTGTTACTAGTAGTTAAGTTTGAACTAAATGAGGAAATTGTAACTAAGTGACTCAGATAATTAACTAAACGTAATGCCAATATCCCACTGCAAGTCTACGACACTAGAGAATGCAAAAATAATTATTTCCTCATATACTCTCTGTTCATTTTCTCTTCCTTACTCTCCACTATCTCTCAATATTTCCTCACTCTCTAGAAGCAAGAAATCATTCTCTTCTTTGATCCATCTATTCTCCACACTTAACTAAGGTAACCATCTTTAAACACATTAAGATTAATATTGCTCAGAACATACTTTTAAAAGGTGGCAACTGTGAATTTTAAACACCAACCGACCTTGCTACAATAACTGTGACATTTAATATGCTTCTCTTATACCCATAAGAAATCAATATTTAAAATCCATTTTAGAAAAAAAAAACTACTACTATTACGTTTTTTAGGTAAAGTAATTAATTTAAGTGGATCCTGTGAGATAATAATATGTGTATTGATAATAACAAAAGAAAAGTGATAGTATGTATCTAAAACAAATTTCAACCTTCTAGAACAATTCCAATATAGTTACCTTATTAAGTTGATAAAATTTTCTTAAAAATTTTTGAGAGATTGGAATGGATGTAGAAATAAAAAAATAAAAAAAAACTCTGTCGAATTTTCTAAAACTTGAGTAAGAAAAAAAAAATTTTAATTAAAAATTTTTTTAGAGTTGGGTGATGAAAAAGTCTTTAAATCTAAAGTTAAAAGTTATTATAAATTATAAAAAAAAAATTTCAAGCTCAAATCTTTAGAATTTTTGTCATCATTACTGTTAATAAAATATTAAGGACTTATATGTTATAAACTACAGTAGAAAGTACGGTCTTATTTTACATTACTCTTTTTATTTAAAATGGTTATTAATAGTAAATATTGGAGTTAAACGCTTCTGTCATATGTTAAGTGAAACTATTTTTATTTGAATGTTTGTTATATAAGTTGACAGGTATATATATATATATATATATATATATATTATAAGTTAACGTTATAAAAAAAAATATATTAAATAAATAGTAAAATAGAAATAATAAACCGGATGACTACGGAGTTATAACGTACGAGTTTATTCTATACTAGTTCGTTCTAATTTAGTTCGTTTTGGGTAAAGGTGCACGACTGACTGACCAACTTCAACAAAACTTCATTTCCCACGACTGTTGTGATCGTAAGGGCATCTCTCTATTTTTATATATTTTCTCGATAAGAAAAATATATTTTGTATATATTTGCTTCGTATCTTCTTACGTGTTTATTTTGAAGGTGACTAATTTTGAAGGTGAGTAAATGACATATGAATATAATTGTGCAAAAGTTGGATGCATGAGATAAATTATTTCATATAATATGTGGTGATGTTAACCATATGTTGAAATGCATATATGGGGAATTGTATGCTCATGCATCTCATGGTTATGTGACTACCGGAGAGGAGTCACGAGGTGCACACCGGAGAGGTGGCACGGGGTGCGTGTCCAAGAGGGAACCACCTTATCCTGTTGTGGATCATTGAGTCTGATTGATGGTGTAGATACCCATCACCTTAGTGGTGCTAAATCCTGTTGCGATACCACGACCCTTTGCGGAGGGATTGATATTCCGGAATCATGTACATTGACATATAGACATTTCATTAGGAATGAGTCTTGATTATGCTATATGTACTATTGTTGTAAATGACTATATACATGTGTTAGAATGAGATCTCTAGCCATGTATAATGTATTCTCTGTTTATGCTTGTTGCTCTGCTCTTGTATATTTGTTATTTTCGGATTGATGACCCTTTCAGTGGATGTGTGGGCGAATACGCCAATAGATTATGATGCACGCCGGACATGAGGAGATACCACCGTTGAAGACGACGGACTTCACCTTCCCTGAAGACTGGACAGAGACATCCTGGGGGTTCAACCCGACCCTAGGACAGGTCTCATATACCGGGAACGTATTGGAGACCACCATTGTAGCTGGCAGAGAGATTAAGACCACGTACTCTCGACGAGCCCTGACATTCTGGATCCCAACCTCCCAGATCATTTCCAGTTTCCTCTCAGGGGAAATAGATCGTTTTGGTTTGTTAACGTCCCTCTCAGCCCCACCTATACCCTCGTATGCCACCGCCAGGGGAAGGGATCCCTTCTTTCATGATTTACACACGCCTCCCTTAGATTTAGGTATGTCTATAGGACCATACACGACGTTTACTCGTGACATCTTCACCGTAGAGGAACTCCCTCTCATTGACCCAGTACGCGTGCCGTCACTGGAGCCAGTCATAGGTGTGGTAGGGGACGACGACACTGAGGATCCTTCCGAACACGACTTTGAGAGCAGAGATGACGAGGATGGTTCGGATCGCACCCTGACGAGTGCGTGAAGTGGTTTGTGTGGAGCTGGGCCAGGTGGTTATTGCGGTTGTCGTTAGGCTTAATTTAGGGAGTGTGTGACTGGTAGGAGTATTCTAGTATTAGATGGCATGTGCCATATTACTTTCACTGCATGGTTAAAAGTTTTCTCCTTGGGGCAGCTCTCCTGTGTGAGTGTCTGCCGAGGACTTTTATTCTGTTGCTTTTGGATTGTATTATGACTTATCTACACTTCCTATCCTTTGACGCGTGGTCGTCTGTTTGTATAGTATATCTACGTAAAAGAAAAGATGGTTAAGCTAGTCTCTTTTATAAAACAATGTTGAGCTCTCGAAACACTAATAACTATAAATTATTGCGGTATCGTTTAAAAAAAAAAGACACTATTTTCATTCGAAGGAAACCTTTAATTAAGTCAGTGATGAAATTAATACCTGTTAAAAATACACTCTCGCTGTTAAAAATCGGGGTGTTACATTGTGGTATCAGAGCCTTGGGTAATCTTCTGGAGGGGATTGTGAGTTTAGTGTTCTAAGCTGATTTAGTAAAGTATAGACCTTATAACCGCGTTTTGAGATCGTTAAGTTCTAACCTTTACTCATGATTTGAAAGTGAGATATTGGAAAATTCTCTTGAAACATGTGATGAGGATTATAATTGGGTGTTGGTTTTGTAGGAAAATATGCCTCCAAGACGTGACAATACAAACCATCAGGTGGATCAAATGGCCCAAGCTATGGCTAATATGGCAGCTGCTGTCACCGCCCAAACTGCCGCTAAGAACCTTCGAGATTTGGAGAAGCGGGACAGAGAAATATGAGCTGGGGAATCAAAAGGATTGATTGATTTCCGTCGTCATGATCCACCTAAATTTCATGGGGATGTTACTCCCGAGAAGGCTGATTTGTGGCTACAAGAGATTGAGAAGATCTTTGAGGTAATCAATTGTCCTCCAGGCACAAAGGTGTTATATGCCACGTACCTCCTCTTAGGCGATGCAGAGTATTGGTGGAGAAGCACTAGATTGATGATGGAGGGCGCACAAGAAGAAGTAAATTGGGAAGCTTTTAAAACAAAGTTCTTAGACAAATACTTTCCCATAAGTGCGAGGACCAAATTAGGAGACGATTTTCTGAAACTTTGACAAGGGGCCATGACTGTAGGTGAGTACGCCGCCAAATTTGAAACCTTATCCAGGTATTTTCGATTCTTCCGGGAAGGAGTAGATGAAGGTTACATGTGTCACCGTTTCCAAGAAGGACTCAAGTACGAACTGCAAGACTCGGTGGTACCCTTAGGGATACAACGCTTTCAACCATTAGTGGAAAAATGCAGAGAGGTGGAGGACATGAAAAATAGGAGGGCAAATCGTGGGGCGGTCCAGAACTTTGGGGGACCTAATCGTTTAAATTCTCAGAGTCATGGACGTAATAAACAACATGCAAGGCCATACCAACGACCACACTATAATAATCGAGGACCTCAACAAACAGAAAACCATAACACCAGAGGAGGGGGAACTCAAGCTGCCTCAGGGGTACGTTGTTACCAATGTGGTGAAGTAGGGCATTATGCAAATGAATGTCCTAATAAGGGTCCTACATGCTTCAATTGCAACAAAAAGGGGCATATGGCAAAAGATTACAGGGCTCCAAAGGCAGAGTTAGTTGTTAATGCTGCCAAAACCGTCCGACCATCAGCTAAAGGACGGGTGTATTGCATGAGTGCAGAAGGAGGGTCTCAGTCAAATAACTTGATTCAGGGGAACTATGAAATTGGAGGTACAATTTTAACTGCACTTTTTGATTCTGGAGCAACGCATTCATTCATATCTAAGAATTGTGTTGATAGATTGAAAATGGTAGTAACCCCACTACCTTTTGACTTGGTAGTGTCTACCCCTGCCAAAGTCCTAACTGTGAACACTGCATGTTTATTATGTAAAGTAGTCGTTCAAGAGAGAGAATTTCTAGTTAATCTAATATGTTTACCCCTACAATCCCTCGAGATTATTCTCGGAATGGATTGGATGTCCTTCCATTATGTTATGTTAGATTGTGCTCGAAAGTTGGTTATTTTGCCTGAGTCGGGGGTTGTTAAATACCTATCAGCTAACCAACTCAAAGGTTCTCTAAAGAATGGAGCCTTTGACCTTTCAATACTTGCTAGTGTGGAGGTGATTGCGGAATTCAAGATTGAAGGCATGTTAGTTACTCAAGACTTTCTGGATGTGTTCCCCAATGAGATTCCCGGTTTACCACCTGTAAGAGAAATTGAATTCTTCATTGACTTACACCCAGGAACTGGACCCATTTCCACTGCACCATATCGGATGGCGCCAAAAGAACTCCAAGAGCTTAAGGAATAATTGGAAGACTTACTGGAAAAAGAATTCATCAGGCAAAGTGTTTCCCCATGGGGAGCTCCAGTACTTTTAGTAAAGAAGAAGGACGGGCGTTCTCGGCTATGCGTGGACTACAGGCAACTTAACAAGGCAACCGTGAAGAATCGATATCCCTTACCTCGCATTGACGACTTGATGGATCAACTTAAAGGAGCATCCGTATTTTCTAAGATTGATCTGAAGTCCGATTATCATCAGATTCGGGTAAGAGAAAAATACATACCAAAGACTGCATTCAGGACTCGTTACAGCCATTATGAGTACCTAGTCATGCCGTTTGGAGTGACTAATGCGCCTGCTATTTTCATGGATTACATGAATCGAATTTTCCACCCATTTCTGGATAAATTCATCGTTGTATTCATTGATGATATTCTTGTTTACTCTCGAAGTAAAATGGAACACGAAGAACATCTGCGTCAAGTGTTGCAAATTCTGCGTGAAAAGATGTTGTATGCTAATCCATCCAAATGTGAATTCTGGCTAGAAAAAGTAAATTTCTTGGGACATGTCATATCAAAGGAAGGCATTGCTGTCGATCCAGCAAAAATTGAGACTGTGCTCGCATGGAATCAGCCTCAGACAGCCACCGACATAAGAAGTTTTGTAGGATTAGCTGGATATTATCGACGATTCATTGAGGGATTCGCAAAGATAGTAGCTCCATTGACTCAACTAACTCGAAAGGATCAACCTTTTGCTTGGACTGAGAAATGTGAAGCTAATTTTCAATTATTTAAAAGGAAACTTACGACGTCGCCTATATTAATTCTGCCACAACCTGAGGAGCCATACGAAGTTTATTGTGATGCATCCCATCAAGGATTAGGATGTGTGCAGATGCAGCACCGGAAGGCGGTAGCACATGCTTCAAGACAATTGAAGATTCACGAAAGAAATTATCCCACTCATGACTTGGAACTTGAAGCAGTAGTTTTTGCGCTAAAGATTTGGCGTCATTATCTCTATGGATGTACGTTCACGATATTTAGCGACCACAAGAGTTTGAAGTACTTGTTTGATCAGAAGGAATTGAACATGAGACAAAGGAGATGGATGGAAACCTTGAAGGACTACGATTTCACATTACAATATCACCCAGGAAAAGCAAACGTCGTGGCAGATGCGTTAAGTAGGAAGGGTATTCTTGCAACAGCAACATTGATGGCCAAGCAACAAGAGCTATGGGAGACATTTAGAGACATGCACCTAGATGTAGAGCTGGGACACGGAACTCTACAGTGTAGAATGATCAGAATTTCTAATGGGCTTTTGGAAGATATTCGAGACTGTCAAGACAATCCACTCTTAGAAGAGAAAAGGGGATTGATGGTACAAGGAAAGGCACCTGGTTTTAAAGTAGGACCAGATAATATCTTAAGGTGCAACGAACGAATTTGTGTACCCGATGTTGCAGAGATAAGGAAACTAATTTTAGAGGAGGCCCACAAGAGCAAATTAAGCATTCACCCTGGAGCAACAAAGATGTATAAGGATTTGAGGCAAAACTATTGGTGGCCAGGAATGAAGAAGGAGGTGGCAGATTACGTAGCATCGTGTTTGACTTGCCAAAAAGCAAAGATAGAACACCAAAGGCCAGCAGGAATGTTGCAAACCTTAGATGTTCCTGAATGGAAGTGGGATAGTATTTCAATGGATTTTATCACCGGATTACCTAAAACTCGAAGAATGCATGACTCAATTTGGGTAATTGTCGACCGTCTGACCAAGTCTTCTCATTTCTTACCTGTGAGAACAACCTATAATGTCGCCAAGTTAACAGAAATTTATATTTCTGAGATTGTTAGAGTACATGGGATACCTTCTAGCATCGTGTCAGACTGAGACCCAAAGTTCACATCACATTTTTGGGGTTCGTTACACGAAGCACTTGGGACAAAACTGAGACTAAGTTCGGCATATCATCCACAAACAGATAGGCAAACGGAACAAATGAATCAGTCATTGAAGGATCTGCTTCGGGCATGTGTACTGGATGATAGAGGGAGTTGGGACGATATACTACCGCTAATCGAATTCACCTACAACAACAGTTTCCATGCTAGTATCGGAATGGCTCCATTTGAGGCGCTATATGGACGAAAATGTCAGACGCCAGTATGTTGGTATCAAGATGGTGAAAGTATGATTGTGGGTCCGAAAATGGTTCAACAAACCACAGAGAAGGTTAAAAGCATTAGGGAAAAGATGAAGGCTTCACAAGATCGTCAGAAAAGCTACGCTGACAAAAGACGTAGACCATTGGATTTTGAAGAAGGAGACCACGTGTTCCTCCGTGTCACACCCACCACAGGGGTGGGGAGAGCAATCAAGACGCGAAAGTTAACTCCAAAGTTTATTAGGCCCTACCAAATAACTTCAAAAATTGGACCCGTGGCTTACCGAATTGCATTACCTCCCTTTCTATCTCGGATACATGATGTTTTTCATGTCGCACAGCTACGAAAATACATTTCAGACCCTTCCCACGTAATCAAACCAGACACCATTCAACTTAAAGACAATTTGTCATTTGAAGTAATACCCGTTAGGATCGAGGATAGAAAGATGAAACTGTTGAGAAATAAGGAAATTCCGTTGGTTAAAATAATTTGGAACCAAGCCACTGGTGATGCAACTTGGGAACTTGAAAGTGCAATCCGAGAGAAATACCCGGATTTATTTACCGACCCATAGTTTCGAGGACGAAACTCTTTTAGGGGGATGTATTGTAAGACCCGTAATTTTAAAATAAATAAATATTTTAAGATTATAGTATATTCGCACATCGATAAAATATTTTGGTCTAATTTAAATTTAAATGTTTTTTTTTTATTTTAGTAAATTCAAGTTTTAGGAATTTTATTTCATTAGTGGTTCACGATAGAATTTTCTATAAATATCAATTTCAGTCTCTTTAGCTTTCGGCAAATTAGCCGCCTCAATTTTTGAAACAACCCATTTTCGTAAACGAAAATTTAAGGATAGAATAATAAAATTATTTATGATGGAATTGTAAAATAAAAATATTTTCTCCGTTTGAACTAATTTCCGGTCTCTCAAATAAACAATAATTTTAACCGCTTAAAATTTTAAAATAGTCTCGGTTTATAGCGAAATTTTATCGATGAAATCACAAAATTATTCCGTTAGAGTACTAAAAAAAAAAATAATAATAAAAATAAAAATAAATTTTTTTTCTCGACCGATTTTTTTTATTACAGTATAGAATAATCGAGAAAAATGTTTTATTATCGGCGAAAATTATTTTAGGCATTTTTATCAAGGTCACATAACACCGGAAATTTCACTAGTGAGATAAAATTTTCTTCCGAAGAAAATTTGGACGAGAAGATAAGATTCTTCATGATTCGATGATGTGACAAGAAGTGATTTGTAATAATTCAACTTGTTACTAGTAGTTAAGTTTGAACTAAATGAGGAAATTGTAACTAAGTGACTCAGATAATTAACTAAACGTAATGCCTATATATACCTATATCCCACTGCAAGTCTACGACACTAGAGAATGCAAAAACAATTATTTCCTCATATACTCTCTGTTCATTTTCTCTTCCTTACTCTCCACTATCTCTCAATATTTCCTCACTCTCTAGAAGCAAGAAATCATTCTCTTCTTTGATCCATCTATTCTCCACACTTAACTAAGGTAAGCATCTTTAAACACATTAAGATTAATATTGCTCAGAACATAGTTTTAAAAGGTGGCAACTGTGAATTTTAAACACCAACCGACCTTGCTACAATAACTGTGACATTTAATACGCTTCTCTTATACCCATAAGAAATCAATATTTAAAATCCATTTTAGAAAAAAAAAAACTACTACTATTACGTTTTTTAGGTAAAGTAATTAATTTAAGTGGATCCTGTGAGATAATAATATGTGTATTGATAATAACAAAAGAAAAGTGATAGTATGTATCTAAAACAAATTTCAACCTTCTAGAACAATTCCAATATAGTTACCTTATTAAGTTGATAAAATTTTCTTAAAAATTTTTGAGAGATTGGAATGGGTGTAGAAATAAAAAAATAAAAAAACTCTGTCGAATTTTCTAAAACTTGAGTAAGAAAAAAAAATTTTAAATTAAAAAATTTTTTAGAGTTGGGTGATGAAAAAGGCTTTAAATCTAAAGTTAAAAGTTATTATAAATTATAAAATTTATTTTTCAAGCTCAAATCTTTAGAATTTTTGTCATCATTACTGTTAATAAAATATTAAGGACCTATATGTTATAAACTACAGTAGAAAGTACGATCTTATTTTACATTAGTCTTTTTATTTAAAATGGTTATTAATAGTAAATATTGGAGTTAAACGCTTCTGTCATATGTTAAGTGAAACTATTTTTATTTGAATGTTTGATATATAAGTTGACAGGTATATATATATATATATATATATATATATATATATATATATATATATATATATATATATATATATATATATATATATATATATATATAAGTTAACGTTATAAAAGAAATATATATTAAATAAATAGTAAAATAGAAATAATAAACGGATGACTACGGATTTATAACGTACGAGTTTATTCTATACTAGTTCGTTCTAATTTAGTTTGTTTTGGATAAAGGTGCACGACTGACTGACCAACTTTAACAAAACTTCATTTCCCACGACTGTTGTGATCGTAAGGGCGTCTCTCTATTTTTATATATTTTCTCGATAATAAAAATATATTTTGTATATATTTGCTTCGTATCTTCTTACGTGTTTATTTTGAAGGTGAGTAATTTTGAAGGTGAGTAAATGACATATGAATATAATTATGCAAAAGTTGGATGCATGAGATAAATTATTTCATATAATATGTGGTGATGTTAACCATATGTTGAAATGCATATATGGGGAATTGTATGCTCATGCATCTCATGGTTATGTGACTACCGGAGAGGAGTCACGAGGTGCACACCGGAGAGGTGGCACGGGGTGCGTGTCCAAGAGGGAACCACCTTATCCTGTTGTGGATCATTGAGTCTGATTGAAGGTGTAGATACCCATCACCTTAGTGGTGCTAAATCCTGTTGCGATACCACGACCCTTTGCAGAGGGATTGATATTCCGGAATCATGTACATTGACATATAGACATTGCATTAGGAATGAGTCTTGATTATGCTATATGTACTATTGTTGTAAATAACTATATACATGTGTTAGAATGAGATCTCTAGCCATGTATAATGTATTCTCTGTTTATGCTTGTTGCTCTGCTCTTGTATATTTGTTATTTTCGGATTGATGACCCTTTCAGTGGATGTGTGGACGAATACGCCAATAGATTATGATGCACCCAGGACACGAGGAGATACCACCGTTGAAGACGACGGACTTCACCTTCCCTGAAGACTGGACAGAGACATCCTGGGGGTTCAACCAGGCCCTAGGACAGGTCTCATATACCGGGAACGTATTGGAGACCACCACTGTAGCTGGCAGAGAGATCAAGACCACGTACTCTCGACGAGCCCTGACATTCCGGATCCCAACCTCCCAGATCATTTCCAGTTTCCTCTCAGGGGAAATAGATCGTTTTGGTTTGTTAACCTCCCTCTCAACCCCACATATACCCTCGTATGCCACAGCCAGGGGAGGGGAGCCCTTCTTTCATGATTTACACACGCCTCCCTTAGATTTAAGGATGTCTATAGGACCATACACGACGTTTACTCGTGACATCTTCACCATAGAGGAACTCCCTCTCATTGACCCAGTACGCGTGCCGTCACTGGAGCCAGTCATAGGTGTGGTAGGGGACGACGACACTGAGGATCCTTCCGAACACGACTTTGAGAGCGGAGATGACGAGGATGGTTCAGATCACACCCTGACGAGTGCGTGTAGTGGTTTGTGCGGAGCTGGGCCAGGTGGTTATTGCGGTTGTCGTTAGGCTTAGTTTAGGGAGTGTGTGACTGGTAGGAGTATTCTAGTATTAGATTGCGTGCGCCATATGACTTTCACTGCATGGTTAAAAGTTTTCTCCTTGGGGCAGCTCTCATGTGTGAGTGTCTGCCGAGGACTTTTATTATGTTGCTTTTGGATTGTATTATGACTTATCTACACTTCTTATCCTTTGACGCGTGGTCGTCTGTTTGTATAGTATATCTACGTAAAAGAAAAGATGGTTAAGCTAGTCTCTTTTATAAAACAATGTTGAGCTCTCGAAACACTAATAACTATAAATTATTGCGGTATCGTTTAAAAAAAAAAGACACTATTTTCATACGAAGGAAACCTTTAATTAAGTCAGTGATGAAATTAATACCTGTTAAAAATACACTCTCGCTGTTAAAAATCGGGGTGTTACAACAGTAGATGGCGTCTTGTAAGGGTGAAGAATACTCTAGAATGTACTCTGGTGGTTGCGACGATTTAGCTTTCCGAATACCCTTTGGAAGGCATTTTACCATTCCGAGAGATTGACATTCTGAGATAATCATCATATTCATTCTGGACATAACTCCCTTTTTCAATTTTTTTTAGAATGAAAACAAATATATCTTCAGCAAGGGTTTTTATAAAGATATCAACCCATTAATGGTCTGTATCAATAAATTTTAGATCTAAAATACCCTTTTAAACATAGTCACGTATAAAGTGATGTTTTATCTCAATATGTTTAGCTCTAGAATGTAAAATGAGATTCTTAGATAAATAAATGGTAGAAGTATTATCACAGAGTATATGAATGTTACTCTCATAAATCTGGAAATCTTCTAGATGAATTTTCATCCAGAGTATCTGAGTGGTGCATCCAGAGGCTGCAATGTATTCAGCTTCTGCAGTTGATAGTACTATTATTGACTGCCTTTTGCTGGACCACGGGATTAGATTATCTCCCAAAAATTAACAGCTTCCAGAAGTGTTTTTCCTCTCAAGTCTATCTCCAGCATAGTCAGCATCACAGTAGCCTACTTGCTTGTAATCTTTAGATTTTCTATAACACAAGACAGGGTTAATCGTACCTTTCAGATACCTGGAGATCCTATAGGAGTTAAGTGGGATTCTCTAGGATCTGATTGGAAGCAAGCACGCAAACATACACTAAACAAAATACGAGGTCTAGAAGCAGTCAGGTATAAAAGAGATCCAATCATACCTCTGTATAGCTTCTAATCTACCTTACCACTTACCTCATCCTTCTCAAGGGTGCATGTAGAATGCATAAGAGTTTTAGATATCTTGCATACTGGTATGTCATACTTCTTCAAAATTTATTTGGTGTACTTGCTCTGATGGATGTACGTTCCCTCTGGATTCTGATTGATCTGAATCCCTAAAAAGAACTTGAGTTCTCCCATCAGACTCATCTCAAACTCTACCTGCATAGAATTAGCAAATTTCTTGCACAAAGTAGCATTAGCAGAACCAAATATAATATCATCAACGTAAATTTGTACAACAAGAATATCACTTTTTAATGTTTTACAGAAAAGAGTTTAATCAACCTTCCATATGGTAAAATCATTTTCAAGAAGAAACTTGCTTAGTCTTTCATATTACGCTCTGGGGGCTTATTTCAGACCATACAATGATTTCTTAAGCTTGAAAAATAAAATTTGGATTTTTAGAGTTTTCAAAGGTAAGGGGTTGGTGTACATACACTTCTTCAATAATGTAACCATTCAGAAATGCACTCTTACAGTCTATTTGATATAAGAGGATGTTATGATTAACATCGAAGGAAATTAAGAGACAAATAGACTCTGACTTGGAAACTGGTGCAAAGGTTTTTGTATAGTCAATTCCTTCTTGCTGACTATAAATTTGTGCTACAAGTCTAGCCTTGTTTCTTACTACTACTTCTCCTTGTTCGTTCAGCTTGTTTCTGAAGACCCACCTAGTTCCAATAACATGATTTCCTTTGGGTCTTGGCACCAGATCCCACACATCATTTCTGGAGAATTGATTAAATTCCTCTTGTATATCCAGAATCCATTATGTGTCTTGAAGCGCTTCATCAATTGATGTAGGCTCTATCAGAGACACCAAACCTAGAAAGGTTTCTCCAGAAGGCATGAAAGATGATCTGGTTCTGACAGGTTCAGTCTTGTCTCCCAGAATCATTTCTTCATGATGTGATGATCTATGTTTGTGCCTTCTCAGGGGATTATGAGCTTCAAAAGCTTCTGGTTGAGGAGCTTCAGAGTCTTTGGCCTCAGCTTCTTTGGCTTTTGAAGTCTTTCCTTCAGAACCTGAATAAGTAATTTCCAGTTCTGAAAATTTCTCAACTAGCTTTGATTTTTCAGAGTCATGCTTATCATCGAATCTGACATGGATTGATTCTTCAATAATCTGTGTCTCAATGTTATATACCCTATTGCCTTTTGAGTGTTTAGAGTATCCTAACATGATGCAATTTTGTGCCTTAGGATAAAACTTGCCAATATTTTCTTTAGTGTTCAACATAAAACAAGAACATCCAAAAGGATGAAAATAAAAAATGTTGGGTTTCATGTTCTTCCACAATTCATAAGGAGTCTTACTCAGAATAGTCTTTATAGAGATCATGTTCTGAATATAACATGATGTATTGACTGCCTCTACCCAAAAGTGCTTAGCCACATTAGTCTCGTTGATCATGGTCCTCACCATTTCTTGCAAAGTCATATTCTTCCTCTCTACAACTCCATTCTGTTTTAGCGTTCTAAGGAAGGAGAAATCATGAGAGATTCCATTCTCATTAAAAAGTTTCTTAAAGTTTTTTATTCAAGAGTTTCAAGAGTGTTAGGCTTATCATCTTTTTCAGAATCAGATTCTTCATTAGAATCAGAGCAAATACCCATTATCTCGTTCCTGCTAACGCCATAAATCATGGAAGTCATTAAGCTTCTACTCACGCTTCTAGCAAGAAACTTTTGGAAAGATTTATCATACTTCTGTATGATATCACCAAAACCTGTAGAGGCTTTAGAAATGATTTTATATTCAGGTTTGAGACTCTTGCTTTGAAGCACAAAGTTGTTTTTCAGAATTAGAGTTTCTTCACTCAAACTAGAGAAATCTTTATGAAGATAAACAACTTTATATGAGAAATAAGAATGTAATAGGGAATTTTGAAAATGAGATGGATTTCATCTTTATAAATTCAGAATTTAGATTAAGTAAGCAACGATAACCTCTTACAAGGCATGTCAACGGTTGCTACGAGACCTCCTCATGTCTCTGACGCGTGTAGGGTCCTAAATTGGTTTATTTTTCCAAAACAACCCCATCATTAGAAACATTTGATGACACACATACCACTATTAGTGACGCGTGAGGGATTTGTCTCAAGCTTTGATTAAGAGACTCGTCCCAGCTTTTCTCGAGGGTCTCGTCCCGAGCTCTACTCGATTAACTCATCCCAACTGACATTTGAGGGATTATCCACAAGCGTAGCTTAAGGAAATCTCCTAGAGCTTTGCTTACGAAACTCGGCTCAATCCCATTTGGATAAATAATCCCAAATATTTAGCCAAAAAGTTTTCTTCGAGACCCCATAATAGAGGTTGAAACCACACACCCCAAGTTAACCACTTTGCCTTTTCCAAAATCTCATGTTTCAGAAATTATAAACTGGAATAATTTTACTAGCCACGAGATAGAATAACCCAAAAGAACACTAGCTGAGCAGACTCTAAACACGACACAAATCCAAAATCTTAGACAATCCTATACGATTATGAGTTGTTGATCATTATACTTTTCTAATAAGAACATATTTTATTTAGACATAACGTTAGTTTCAGATTAAAAAATGTGAAAAAAGATAAAAACTATTTAAATTTAAAATAAAAAATAATAATTTAATGAATTACCTAAAATATAACTATCAAAAGTCTATACTTATATTAATATATGTTAACGTTATCTTTTGTTTAACTTAAAACTCTTAAAAAAAATAAAACTACATAAAAGATGAGAAGATTTATTTATTTATTTCTCTAAAATTAAAAGGGTGTTATTTATGCATTTTTTTTAACATGCCTATATATAATGGACCCTCGAAAATATTATAATTCAGGTCAATATAATATCAATGCTTTTAGTTTAATTAATTTGACTCGTAAATGAGTCAAATACAATTTTTTAAGTATAATTAATTTTTACTATTTTTTAATAAAAATATTAACAGTGTATTTAAATAAGTAATAAAAGTATATGTATAAAAAACATATACTTGTTATATTTTCATTATAAAATTATATTTAAGTTTTATTTTAAATAAAATTCATTGAGTTGGGACACGTGTTGGTCACGTGGGATATTTATTCTAAATTGATATAATATATATTTAAATAATAAAGACTAGGACAAGTAAGTGGCTACATCCTACAAAGCTGTTCAATCTGAAACTAACAAAAGTGCATTTGAAAAAAGAAAGAAGACACTATGTGATTGATAGAATAGTTTTCTATTTTATATTGGTTGTTATAAAATCTTAATATTAATACTCTTGTAAATCTTATTGTGAATTACGACAAAATTCAATATAAATTTATGAGGCAAAGAACAATAACAACCAAAATAAATGGTCTTCAGCAATAATAATCCATACACAGATAATATAACAGAATAAGGAAAGGAAAAACAGAAGGTTTGTTTACCCAGTTCGATCAAACGATCTACTCTGGGGGAGAGAGCAGCTCTCCAATTCACTATACTCAGAAAGCTGTTACAAGAGATTACAGATGAGTTACAAGAAAATAGACTTCGCCTTAAGGTTCCCAAGAACAACCCTTTTTTCTACCCAAGTGTTTCCCAACCTCTCCAACTCTCAATATATGAATCACTCAAGCCCAAGGTGTAACAGTGTTTCACAATAACCTTAAACAACACCAAAGGTTTCCCTAAACCTTTGCTTTTCTAAGGCTTTCCTTGTGAATAGCTAAAACCCTATGTTATGCCTTTAAACCCTTGCCTTCCCTTGCTGGTGTAAATTCTAAGATTATCACACACACTAAGCATATAAGAGATACATATTTATAATAGCAAATACCTAACAAACAAAGCCCAAAATCACATGGATCCATGAACCGAATCGAAAAATCTCGAAAACACTATTCACCATACGGCCAACACTATTCATCGTACAGACACCACTATTCACCGACCGATTTTTTTTAACTTTTTCGTCCGACTTTCTAAAACTTCTGATTTCCGCAGTAAATGCAATCTCCAAAATATATTTTCTTTCTCTTCATCAACAAAAGTTTTAAGACACATTTACAACAATCTCCACCTTGACTTTAAACCGTGTTGATACCAATTTAACAATCAACAACATTGCTGCTCTCTACCAAGTTGAAACTTTAATCAATAACTTTGATCAAATTCAAGCAACCCTTGAATCTTGATCTCGAAACTTGCATCCACTTGTTCCCAATTACCCTTTTCTGCCTAGGTAATTTAACAAGCCTACAAGTATGATTTTTTAACCACCCTTGACTCCACTTGTTTTCAAATGCCTCCCTGAAGGTTTTTCTTCTTTTATTTTGCAGTCCTTCAGCCACATTAAAAACATAATATCCAAGGCTAACATAACCGTCCCTTTGAGATGCTACAATAACCCTCCTTACCTTATCATGAGTCAAATGATAATCAGAGATCTCTGTAACCATTCCTTCACTACTGCTAGCATCCATAGTAGGAAACTCCACCTCAAACTGAGTTTTCTCCGTTATAGTTTCTCCCTTGATTTTCACTATTCTTCTTCTGAAGAAATTCTCTACCAATCAAGTAAGTTGTTTTAACCTCAGCTCTTCCCCAAAAACTTAATAACAACTCAGCGGTAACATGCATTTTTATCCCTTGATTTCTGCAAAATTTATTGTACTCCTCTGAAACTTTCTTAAGACATTCATAACACCTTAAAACTCAAATCCCATAGCTCTTCCTTGTCATGAAAGCCTCCACTAGTTAACGATGAATGAATAATAACATTTGAACCTTCTAAAATATATAGACCACATATTTTAGACCCTTTAGCAATAATCAATTCATCACGCGAAATCTTCAGCACTCCACGTTCAACTCTAGTACAATAGCCTAGATCATCAAACATACTTATAGATAACAAATTTCGCTTGAGTTCTGGAAATACCTCACGTTGTGAATAAGAAGTTCACGACCATTAAACATTTTAAATCTGACCGTACCAATACCATGAACCTTGCATGCCTTATTATTACCAAGGAGAACTACTCCACCTTACACCATCTTCAAAGTTTCAAAGTATTCTATTCTTGGACACATGTGATAAGAGAAACCTGAGTCAATGACCCAACTATCTTCAGTTTCCAAACTCGATACTAGTAGTACTTCGGCATCCTCATAACTTTCCTCACACAATGCAACTACAACTTGAACAGAATCTTCATTGACCTTTCTTTCAGGAGAATCCCTTTTAAAGTGACCGATTTTCTGACAATTAAAACATTTTACCTTTGACTTGTCAGACCTTTTGATTTGGACATCCCTTTACGCTCACCTTCTCCTCTTGACACATTTAAGCCTTCACCACTATCTTCAATCTTCAAATCTTTTGACTTTGAAAATTCTTTGGGTTTCACCTTCGTCTGGACTCCATCTAAAGTAATAGTACCTTTCTTACCACAAAGAAGGGCATCCTTAAAGTGCTCAACGGATCTAGGTAATTAACTCAACAGTAGCAAAGCCTTGTCCTCATCATCAATCTTCACTTCAATATTTTCAAGATCATCGATAATCTTGTGAAATTCTATGAGCTACTCAACTATGGATTTGTTCTCCACCATTCAGAATGAATAGAGTTGTTGTTTCAGATACAACCTGTGAGCCAAAGACTTTGTCATATACAATGATTCAAGTTTTGCTCACATAGCAACCACAGTTTTCCCCCTGGCGACTTCTCTTAGAACTTTATTCCCGAGGCACAAGATAATGGCACACTTGGCCTTATCCACCATCTCGGTCTTCTGTACCTGTGTAAGCCCTGTAGGCATCAATGCTTCACTCTTCAAAGCATCGATACACTTCTCTTGAATTAAAATTACTTGCATCTTAATTTTCCATAACCCAAAGTCGTTGTTACCAGAAAATTTCTTGATCTGTCATCTACTAACCATGGTGCTCACTTGTCAATAATATCTCTTTGCTCCACACTCACCGTACCACTTGTTGTGAATGACGACAAAATTCAATATCAATTTGCGACGAAAAGAACAATAGCAACCAAAATAAATGGTCTTCAGCAATAATAATCCATACACAGATAATATAACAGAATAAGGAAAGGAAAAGCAGAAGGTTTGTTTACCCAGTTCGATCAAACGATCTACTCTGGGGGAGAGAGCAGCTCTCCAATTCACTATACTCAGAAAGCTGTTACAAGAGATTACAGATGAGTTACAAGAAAATAGACTTCGCCTTAAGGTTCCCAAGAACAACCCTTTTTTCTACCCAAGTGTTTCCCAACCTCTCCAACTCTCAATATATGAATCACTCAAGCCCAAGGTGTAACAGTGTTTCACAATAACCTTAAACAACTCCAAAGATTTCCCTAAACCTTTGCTTTTCTAAGGTTTTCCTTGTGAATAGCTAAAACCCTATGTTATGCCTTTAAACCCTTGCCTTCCCTTGCTGGTGTAAACTCTAAGATTATCACACACACTAAGCATATAAGAGATACATATTTATAATAGCAAATACCTAACAATCAAAGCCCAAAATCACATGGATCCATGAACCGAATCGAAAAATCTCGAAAACACTATTCACCATACGGCCAACACTATTCATCGTACAGACACCACTATTCACCGACCGGTTTTTTTTTAACTTTTTCGTCCGACTTTCTAAAACTTCTGATTTCCGCAGTAAATGCAATCTCCAAAATATATTTTCTTTCTCTTCATCAACAAAAGTTTTAAGACACATTTACAACAATCTCCACCTTGACTTTAAACCGTGTTGATACCAATTTAATAATCAACAACATTGCTGCTCTCTACCAAGTTGAAACTTTAATCAATAACTTTGATCAAATTCAAGCAACCCTTGAATCTTGATCTCGAAACTTGCATCCACTTGTTCCCAATTACCCTTTTCTGCCTAGGTAATTTAACAAGCATACAAGTATGATTTTTTAACCACCCTTGACTCCACTTGTTTTCAAATGCCTCCCTGAAGGTTTTTCTTCTTTTATTTTGCAGTCCTTCAGCCACATTAAAAACATAATCCAAGGCTAGCATAACCGTCCCTTTGAGATGCTACAATAACCCTCCTTACCTTATCATGAGTCAAATGATAATCAGAGATCTCTGTAACCATTCCTTCACTACTGCTAGCATCCATAGTAGGAAACTCCACCTCAAACTGAGTTTTCTCCGTTATAGTTTCTCCCTTGATTTTCACTATTCTTCTTCTGAAGAAATTCTCTACCAATCAAGTAAGTTGTTTTAACCTCAGCTCTTCCCCAAAAACTTAATAACAACTCAGCGGTAACATGCATTTTTATCCCTTGATTTCTGCAAAATTTATTGTACTCCTCTGAAACTTTCTTAAGACATTCATAACACCTTAAAACTCAAATCCCATAGCTCTTCCTTGTCATGAAATCCTCCACTAGTTAACGATGAATGAATAATAACATTTGAACCTTCTAAAATATATAGACCACATATTTTAGACCCTTTAGCAATAATCAATTCATCACGCAAAATCTTCAGCACTCCACGTTCAACTCTAGTACAATAGCCTAGATCATCAAACATACTTATAGATAACAAATTTCGCTTGAGTTCTGGAAATACCTCACATTGTGAATAAGAAGTTCACGACCATTAAACATTTTAAATCTGACCGTACCAATACCATGAACCTTGCATGCCTTATTATTACCAAGGCGAACTACTCCACCTTACACCATCTTCAAAGTTTCAAAGTATTCTATTCTTGGACACATGTGATAAGAGCAACCTGAGTCAATGACCCAACTATCTTCAGTTTCCAAACTCGATACTAGTAGTACTTCGGCATCCTCATAACTTTCCTCACACAATGCAACTACAACTTGAACAGAATCTTCATTGACCTTTCTTTCAGGAGAATCCCTTTTAAAGTGGCCGATTTTCTGACAATTAAAACATTTTACCTTTGACTTGTCAGACCTTTTGATTTGGACATCCCTTTACGCTCACCTTCTCCTCTTGACACATTTAAGCCTTCACCACTATCTTCAATCTTCAAATCTTTTGACTTTGAAAATTCTTTGGGTTTCACCTTCGTCTGGACTCCATCTAAAGTAATAGTACCTTTCTTACCACAAAGAAGGGCATCCTTAAAGTGCTCAACGGATCTAGGTAATTAACTCAACAGTAGCAAAGCCTTGTCCTCATCATCAATCTTCACTTCAATATTTTCAAGATCATCGATAATCTTGTGAAATTCTATGAGCTACTCAACTATGGATTTGATCTCCACCATTCGGAATGAATAGAGTTGTTGTTTCAGATACAACCTGTGAGCCAAAGACTTTGTCATATACAATGATTCAAGTTTTGCTCACATAG
Organism: Lathyrus tuberosus; assembly: GCA_022829125.1. NCBI lineage: Eukaryota > Viridiplantae > Streptophyta > Magnoliopsida > Fabales > Fabaceae > Lathyrus > Lathyrus tuberosus. The sequence goes on along the minus strand of JALAZF010000808.1, from coordinate 464,188 downwards.
CAACCACAGTTTTCCCCCTGGCGACTTCTCTTAGAACTTTATTCCCGAGGCACAAGATAATGGCACACTTGGCCTTATCCACCATCTCGGTCTTCTGTACCTGTGTAAGCCCTGTAGGCATCAATGCTTCACTCTTCAAAGCATCGATACACTTCTCTTGAATTAAAATTACTTGCATCTTAATTTTCCATAACCCAAAGTCGTTGCTACCAGAAAATTTCTTGATCTGTCATCTACTAACCATGGTGCTCACTTGTCAATAATATCTCTTTGCTCCACACTCACCGTACCACTTGTTGTGAATTACGACAAAATTCAATATCAATTTGCGACGAAAAGAACAATAGCAACCAAAATAAATGGTCTTCAGCAATAATAATCCATACACAGATAATATAACAGAATAAGGAAAGGAAAAGCAGAAGGTTTGTTTACCCAGTTCGATCAAACGATCTACTCTGGGGGAGAGAGCAGCTCTCCAATTCACTATACTCAGAAAGCTGTTACAAGAGATTACAGATGAGTTACAAGAAAATAGACTTCGCCTTAAGGTTCCCAAGAACAACCCTTTTTTCTACCCAAGTGTTTCCCAACCTCTCCAACTCTCAATATATGAATCACTCAAGCCCAAGGTGTAACAGTGTTTCACAATAACCTTAAACAACTCCAAAGATTTCCCTAAACCTTTGCTTTTCTAAGGTTTTCCTTGTGAATAGCTAAAACCCTATGTTATGCCTTTAAACCCTTGCCTTCCCTTGCTGGTGTAAACTCAAAGATTATCACACACACTAAGCATATAAGAGATACATATTTATAATAGCAAATACCTAACAATCAAAGCCCAAAATCACATGGATCCATGAACCGAATCGAAAAATCTCGAAAACACTATTCACCATACGGCCAACACTATTCATCGTACAGACACCACTATTCACCGACCGGTTTTTTTTTAACTTTTTCGTCCGACTTTCTAAAACTTCTGATTTCCGCAGTAAATGCAATCTCCAAAATATATTTTCTTTCTCTTCATCAACAAAAGTTTTAAGACACATTTACAACAATCTCCACCTTGACTTTAAACCGTGTTGATACCAATTTAATAATCAACAACATTGCTGCTCTCTACCAAGTTGAAATTTTAATCAATAACTTTGATCAAATTCAAGCAACCCTTGAATCTTGATCTCGAAACTTGCATCCACTTGTTCCCAATTACCCTTTTCTGCCTAGGTAATTTAACAAGCCTACAAGTATGATTTTTTAACCACCCTTGACTCCACTTGTTTTCAAATGCCTCCCTGAAGGTTTTTCTTCTTTTATTTTGCAGTCCTTCAGCCACATTAAAAACATAATCCAAGGCTAGCATAACCGTCCCTTTGAGATGCTACAATAACCCTCCTTACCTTATCATGAGTCAAATGATAATCAGAGATCTCTGTAACCATTCCTTCACTACTGCTAGCATCCATAGTAGGAAACTCCACCTCAAACTGAGTTTTCTCCGTTATAGTTTCTCCCTTGATTTTCACTATTCTTCTTCTGAAGAAATTCTCTACCAATCAAGTAAGTTGTTTTAACCTCAGCTCTTCCCCAAAAACTTAATAACAACTCAGCGGTAACATGCATTTTTATCCCTTGATTTCTGCAAAATTTATTGTACTCCTCTGAAACTTTCTTAAGACATTCATAACACCTTAAAACTCAAATCCCATAGCTCTTCCTTGTCATGAAATCCTCCACTAGTTAACGATGAATGAATAATAACATTTGAACCTTCTAAAATATATAGACCACATATTTTAGACCCTTTAGCAATAATCAATTCATCACGCAAAATCTTCAGCACTCCACGTTCAACTCTAGTACAATAGCCTAGATCATCAAACATACTTATAGATAACAAATTTCGCTTGAGTTCTGGAAATACCTCACATTGTGAATAAGAAGTTCACGACCATTAAACATTTTAAATCTGACCGTACCAATACCATGAACCTTGCATGCCTTATTATTACCAAGGCGAACTACTCCACCTTACACCATCTTCAAAGTTTCAAAGTATTCTATTCTTGGACACATGTGATAAGAGCAACCTGAGTCAATGACCCAACTATCTTCAGTTTCCAAACTCGATACTAGTAGTACTTCGGCATCCTCATAACTTTCCTCACACAATGCAACTACAACTTGAACAGAATCTTCATTGACCTTTCTTTCAGGAGAATCCCTTTTAAAGTGGCCGATTTTCTGACAATTAAAACATTTTACCTTTGACTTGTCAGACCTTTTGATTTGGACATCCCTTTACGCTCACCTTCTCCTCTTGACACATTTAAGCCTTCACCACTATCTTCAATCTTCAAATCTTTTGACTTTGAAAATTCTTTGGGTTTCACCTTCGTCTGGACTCCATCTAAAGTAATAGTACCTTTCTTACCACAAAGAAGGGCATCCTTAAAGTGCTCAACGGATCTAGGTAATTAACTCAACAGTAGCAAAGCCTTGTCCTCATCATCAATCTTCACTTCAATATTTTCAAGATCATCGATAATCTTGTGAAATTCTATGAGCTACTCAACTATGGATTTGATCTCCACCATTCGGAATGAATAGAGTTGTTGTTTCAGATACAACCTGTGAGCCAAAGACTTTGTCATATACAATGATTCAAGTTTTGCTCACATAGCAACCACAGTTTTCCCCCTGGCGACTTCTCTTAGAACTTTATTCCCGAGGCACAAGATAATGGCACACTTGGCCTTATCCACCATCTCGGTCTTCTGTACCTGTGTAAGCCCTGTAGGCATCAATGCTTCACTCTTCAAAGCATCGATACACTTCTCTTGAATTAAAATTACTTGCATCTTAATTTTCCATAACCCAAAGTCGTTGCTACCAGAAAATTTCTTGATCTGTCATCTACTAACCATGGTGCTCACTTGTCAATAATATCTCTTTGCTCCACACTCACCGTACCACTTGTTGTGAATTACGACAAAATTCAATATCAATTTGCGACGAAAAGAACAATAGCAACCAAAATAAATGGTCTTCAGCAATAATAATCCATACACAGATAATATAACAGAATAAGGAAAGGAAAAGCAGAAGGTTTGTTTACCCAGTTCGATCAAACGATCTACTCTGGGGGAGAGAGCAGCTCTCCAATTCACTATACTCAGAAAGCTGTTACAAGAGATTACAGATGAGTTACAAGAAAATAGACTTCGCCTTAAGGTTCCCAAGAACAACCCTTTTTTCTACCCAAGTGTTTCCCAACCTCTCCAACTCTCAATATATGAATCACTCAAGCCCAAGGTGTAACAGTGTTTCACAATAACCTTAAACAACTCCAAAGATTTCCCTAAACCTTTGCTTTTCTAAGGTTTTCCTTGTGAATAGCTAAAACCCTATGTTATGCCTTTAAACCCTTGCCTTCCCTTGCTGGTGTAAACTCAAAGATTATCACACACACTAAGCATATAAGAGATACATATTTATAATAGCAAATACCTAACAATCAAAGCCCAAAATCACATGGATCCATGAACCGAATCGAAAAATCTCGAAAACACTATTCACCATACGGCCAACACTATTCATCGTACAGACACCACTATTCACCGACCGGTTTTTTTTTAACTTTTTCGTCCGACTTTCTAAAACTTCTGATTTCCGCAGTAAATGCAATCTCCAAAATATATTTTCTTTCTCTTCATCAACAAAAGTTTTAAGACACATTTACAACAATCTCCACCTTGACTTTAAACCGTGTTGATACCAATTTAATAATCAACAACATTGCTGCTCTCTACCAAGTTGAAATTTTAATCAATAACTTTGATCAAATTCAAGCAACCCTTGAATCTTGATCTCGAAACTTGCATCCACTTGTTCCCAATTACCCTTTTCTGCCTAGGTAATTTAACAAGCCTACAAGTATGATTTTTTAACCACCCTTGACTCCACTTGTTTTCAAATGCCTCCCTGAAGGTTTTTCTTCTTTTATTTTGCAGTCCTTCAGCCACATTAAAAACATAATCCAAGGCTAGCATAACCGTCCCTTTGAGATGCTACAATAACCCTCCTTACCTTATCATGAGTCAAATGATAATCAGAGATCTCTGTAACCATTCCTTCACTACTGCTAGCATCCATAGTAGGAAACTCCACCTCAAACTGAGTTTTCTCCGTTATAGTTTCTCCCTTGATTTTCACTATTCTTCTTCTGAAGAAATTCTCTACCAATCAAGTAAGTTGTTTTAACCTCAGCTCTTCCCCAAAAACTTAATAACAACTCAGCGGTAACATGCATTTTTATCCCTTGATTTCTGCAAAATTTATTGTACTCCTCTGAAACTTTCTTAAGACATTCATAACACCTTAAAACTCAAATCCCATAGCTCTTCCTTGTCATGAAATCCTCCACTAGTTAACGATGAATGAATAATAACATTTGAACCTTCTAAAATATATAGACCACATATTTTAGACCCTTTAGCAATAATCAATTCATCACGCAAAATCTTCAGCACTCCACGTTCAACTCTAGTACAATAGCCTAGATCATCAAACATACTTATAGATAACAAATTTCGCTTGAGTTCTGGAAATACCTCACATTGTGAATAAGAAGTTCACGACCATTAAACATTTTAAATCTGACCGTACCAATACCATGAACCTTGCATGCCTTATTATTACCAAGGCGAACTACTCCACCTTACACCATCTTCAAAGTTTCAAAGTATTCTATTCTTGGACACATGTGATAAGAGCAACCTGAGTCAATGACCCAACTATCTTCAGTTTCCAAACTCGATACTAGTAGTACTTCGGCATCCTCATAACTTTCCTCACACAATGCAACTACAACTTGAACAGAATCTTCATTGACCTTTCTTTCAGGAGAATCCCTTTTAAAGTGGCCGATTTTCTGACAATTAAAACATTTTACCTTTGACTTGTCAGACCTTTTGATTTGGACATCCCTTTACGCTCACCTTCTCCTCTTGACACATTTAAGCCTTCACCACTATCTTCAATCTTCAAATCTTTTGACTTTGAAAATTCTTTGGGTTTCACCTTCGTCTGGACTCCATCTAAAGTAATAGTACCTTTCTTACCACAAAGAAGGGCATCCTTAAAGTGCTCAACGGATCTAGGTAATTAACTCAACAGTAGCAAAGCCTTGTCCTCATCATCAATCTTCACTTCAATATTTTCAAGATCATCGATAATCTTGTGAAATTCTATGAGCTACTCAACTATGGATTTGATCTCCACCATTCGGAATGAATAGAGTTGTTGTTTCAGATACAACCTGTGAGCCAAAGACTTTGTCATATACAATGATTCAAGTTTTGCTCACATAGCAACCACAGTTTTCCCCCTGGCGACTTCTCTTAGAACTTTATTCCCGAGGCACAAGATAATGGCACACTTGGCCTTATCCACCATCTCGGTCTTCTGTACCTGTGTAAGCCCTGTAGGCATCAATGCTTCACTCTTCAAAGCATCGATACACTTCTCTTGAATTAAAATTACTTGCATCTTAATTTTCCATAACCCAAAGTCGTTGCTACCAGAAAATTTCTTGATCTGTCATCTACTAACCATGGTGCTCACTTGTCAATAATATCTCTTTGCTCCACACTCACCGTACCACTTGTTGTGAATTACGACAAAATTCAATATCAATTTGCGACGAAAAGAACAATAGCAACCAAAATAAATGGTCTTCAGCAATAATAATCCATACACAGATAATATAACAGAATAAGGAAAGGAAAAGCAGAAGGTTTGTTTACCCAGTTCGATCAAACGATCTACTCTGGGGGAGAGAGCAGCTCTCCAATTCACTATACTCAGAAAGCTGTTACAAGAGATTACAGATGAGTTACAAGAAAATAGACTTCGCCTTAAGGTTCCCAAGAACAACCCTTTTTTCTACCCAAGTGTTTCCCAACCTCTCCAACTCTCAATATATGAATCACTCAAGCCCAAGGTGTAACAGTGTTTCACAATAACCTTAAACAACTCCAAAGATTTCCCTAAACCTTTGCTTTTCTAAGGTTTTCCTTGTGAATAGCTAAAACCCTATGTTATGCCTTTAAACCCTTGCCTTCCCTTGCTGGTGTAAACTCAAAGATTATCACACACACTAAGCATATAAGAGATACATATTTATAATAGCAAATACCTAACAATCAAAGCCCAAAATCACATGGATCCATGAACCGAATCGAAAAATCTCGAAAACACTATTCACCATACGGCCAACACTATTCATCGTACAGACACCACTATTCACCGACCGGTTTTTTTTTAACTTTTTCGTCCGACTTTCTAAAACTTCTGATTTCCGCAGTAAATGCAATCTCCAAAATATATTTTCTTTCTCTTCATCAACAAAAGTTTTAAGACACATTTACAACAATCTCCACCTTGACTTTAAACCGTGTTGATACCAATTTAATAATCAACAACATTGCTGCTCTCTACCAAGTTGAAATTTTAATCAATAACTTTGATCAAATTCAAGCAACCCTTGAATCTTGATCTCGAAACTTGCATCCACTTGTTCCCAATTACCCTTTTCTGCCTAGGTAATTTAACAAGCCTACAAGTATGATTTTTTAACCACCCTTGACTCCACTTGTTTTCAAATGCCTCCCTGAAGGTTTTTCTTCTTTTATTTTGCAGTCCTTCAGCCACATTAAAAACATAATCCAAGGCTAGCATAACCGTCCCTTTGAGATGCTACAATAACCCTCCTTACCTTATCATGAGTCAAATGATAATCAGAGATCTCTGTAACCATTCCTTCACTACTGCTAGCATCCATAGTAGGAAACTCCACCTCAAACTGAGTTTTCTCCGTTATAGTTTCTCCCTTGATTTTCACTATTCTTCTTCTGAAGAAATTCTCTACCAATCAAGTAAGTTGTTTTAACCTCAGCTCTTCCCCAAAAACTTAATAACAACTCAGCGGTAACATGCATTTTTATCCCTTGATTTCTGCAAAATTTATTGTACTCCTCTGAAACTTTCTTAAGACATTCATAACACCTTAAAACTCAAATCCCATAGCTCTTCCTTGTCATGAAATCCTCCACTAGTTAACGATGAATGAATAATAACATTTGAACCTTCTAAAATATATAGACCACATATTTTAGACCCTTTAGCAATAATCAATTCATCACGCAAAATCTTCAGCACTCCACGTTCAACTCTAGTACAATAGCCTAGATCATCAAACATACTTATAGATAACAAATTTCGCTTGAGTTCTGGAAATACCTCACATTGTGAATAAGAAGTTCACGACCATTAAACATTTTAAATCTGACCGTACCAATACCATGAACCTTGCATGCCTTATTATTACCAAGGCGAACTACTCCACCTTACACCATCTTCAAAGTTTCAAAGTATTCTATTCTTGGACACATGTGATAAGAGCAACCTGAGTCAATGACCCAACTATCTTCAGTTTCCAAACTCGATACTAGTAGTACTTCGGCATCCTCATAACTTTCCTCACACAATGCAACTACAACTTGAACAGAATCTTCATTGACCTTTCTTTCAGGAGAATCCCTTTTAAAGTGGCCGATTTTCTGACAATTAAAACATTTTACCTTTGACTTGTCAGACCTTTTGATTTGGACATCCCTTTACGCTCACCTTCTCCTCTTGACACATTTAAGCCTTCACCAGTATCTTCAATCTTCAAATCTTTTGACTTTGAAAATTCTTTGGGTTTCACCTTCGTCTGGACTCCATCTAAAGTAATAGTACCTTCCTTACCACAAAGAAGGGCATCCTTAAAGTGCTCAAAGGATCTGGGTAATTAACTCAACAGTAGCAAAGCCTTGTCCTCATCATCAATCTTCACTTCAATATTTTAAAGATCATCGATAATCTTGTGAAATTCTATGAGCTGCTCAACTATGGATTTGTTCTCCACCATTCGGAATGAATAGAGTTGTTGTTTCAGATACAACCTGTGAGCCAAAGACTTTGTCATATACAATGATTCAAGTTTTGCTCACATAGCAACCACAGTTTTCCCCCTGGCGACTTCTCTTAGAACTTTATTCCTGAGGCACAAGATAATGGCACTCTTGGCCTTATCCACCATCTCGGTCTTCTGTACCTGTGTAAGCCCTGTAGGCATCAATGCTTCACTCTTCAAAGCATCGATACACTTCTCTTGAATTAAAATTACTTGCATCTTAATTTTCCATAACCCAAAGTCGTTGTTACCAGAAAATTTCTTGATCTGTCATCTACTAACCATGGTGCTCACTTGTCAATAATATCTCTTTGCTCCACACTCACCGTACCACTTGTTGTGAATCTTGTTGTGAATTACGACAAAATTCAATATCAATTTGCGACGAAAAGAACAATAGCAACCAAAATAAATGGTCTTCAGCAATAATAATCCATACACAGATAATATAACAGAATAAGGAAAGGAAAAGCAGAAGGTTTGTTTACCCAGTTCGATCAAACGATCTACTCTGGGGGAGAGAGCAGCTCTCCAATTCACTATACTCAGAAAGCTGTTACAAGAGATTACAGATGAGTTACAAGAAAATAGACTTCGCCTTAAGGTTCCCAATAACAACCCTTTTTTCTACCCAAGTGTTTCCCAACCTCTCCAACTCTCAATATATGAATCACTCAAGCCCAAGGTGTAACAGTGTTTCACAATAACCTTAAACAACTCCAAAGGTTTTCCTAAACCTTTGCTTTTCTAAGGTTTTCCTTGTGAATAGCTAAAACCCTATGTTATGCCTTTAAACCCTTGCCTTCCTTTGCTGGTGTAAACTCTAACATTATCACACACACTAAGCATATAAGAGATACATATTTATAATAGCAAATACCTAACAAACAAAGCCCAAAATCACATGGATCCATGAACCGAATCGAAAAATCTCGAAAACACTATTCACCATACGGCCAACACTATTCATCGTACAGACACCACTATTCACCGACCAGTTTTTTTTTAACTTTTTCGTCCGACTTTCTAAAACTTCTGATTTCCGTAATAAATGCAATCTCCAAAATATATTTTCTTTCTCTTCATCAACAAAATTTTTAAGACACATTTACAACAATCTCCACCTTGACTTTAAACCGTGTTGATACCAATTTAATAATCAACAACATTGCTGTTCTCTACCAAGTTGAAACTTTAATCAATAACTTTGATCAAATTCAAGCAACCCTTGAATCTTGATCTCGAAACTTGCATCCACTTGTTCCCAATTACCCTTTTCTGCCTAGGTAATTTAACAAGCCTACAAGTATGATTTTTTAACCACCCTTGACTCCACTTGTTTTCAAATGCCTCCCTGAAGGTTTTTCTTCTTTTATTTTGCAGTCCTTCAGCCACATTAAAAACATAATATCCAAGGCTAACATAACCGTCCCTTTGAGATGCTACAATAACCCTCCTTACCTTATCATGAGTCAAATGATAATCAGAGTTCTCTGTAACCATTCCTTCACTACTGCTAGCATCCATAGTAGGAATTTCTCATGCTAAAAGAGGGACAGTGGCATGGATGTAGATGATCCAGAGGCTTGCCGTTTACAGCGATTAGATGAAAGGAAAGGAGTTATTGATGTTTGTGTACTGTGAACGAGGCACAGCTTTGATGCTAAAAGGTTAATTGGATCAACCAGTGGTTTTCTTATACAAAGCCTAAGAGGAGGCTAATTTCCGCTAGGAAAATCATTATACAAAGCCTAAGAGGAGGCTATTTTGTGTCTCGTACAAAGCCCGAGAGAGAGGCTAAAGGTTTTTGACCCAGTGGGGTATATCGTTATACAAAGCCTAAGATGAGGCTAGCAAAGAGTTGACTCAGTTGGAGAATCTTTTATACTCAGTAAGAGAGTGTTTTTGTATCTCGTACAAAGCCCGAGAGAGAGGCGAAAAGGTTGTTTTGACTCCACTGGGGAGAATTTTGGTATCTAGTACGAAGCCCGAGATGTAGGCTATTGTCACTGTTTCGGTTGAGTGACAGGTCCAATATACTGATTTTAAAAGAGAAAATCAGTTCTTATATGAGCAACACTGTACTTAGGGATTTAATTTGAGGATCAGGGATATTTCTTTCTCTTTGAGGAAACGGGAAATCCAAAGGGTATCGAGACTGTCCGAGTCTGCGGGTTTTCTCCCTATTTAACGAAGGGTGCTTGAGAATGTCTTTGAGACTCAAGGAAGTTAGACTGTCCAAGTCTAGAGTTTTATCTTTTGTACTATGCCTCGAGAAACAGTAGTAGACTCTATGAAAGGACTGTTCTATGAGGATGACTAGGTTCTGTTCCTATACCTCTAGGAGGTCGTCGGGACAATTTGTACGAAGCCCAAGAGGAGGCTGGAAACTTTTAAGAAGCCGACGGGTCCTTGTACGAAGCCCAAGAGGAGGCTATCATTCCCAAAGGAAGAGATCATTATACGAAGCCTAAGAGGAGGCTGTGAATACTTCTAAGAAGCCGTAGGGTCCTTGAATAATGCACAAGAGGAGGCCGATGCTTTTAAGAAGCCCGTGGGTCTATCATCTCCTTTCCATTAGGAGAGATAACTCTTTTAAAGATGAAAACCACTGGTAAACGTGCGAGGTTTACTATCCAGCGACTTCTAGCTTTTAAAGAGGGTTCCTTAGTTAAGGTCCAAGATTATGACCGTAGTGGGTACCCAAACCCCAAGACATTCAAGGCAAGCTATCCACAAGGAATAGATCAAGTCAGGAAAGTTCGAGAATTGGGAAGAAACTCAAAGATGCCATTCACGGAGAATACATTCATCTTGGGGAGTAGAGCTTCTTGACGATTCCTAAGGAGGACAGCCGAAGAGAAGACTGTATCTGGTGCTCCTATTGGGGATCTAGGCGTCTATTTCTACGAATAAATGAAACGGCGTCACCTAGTTCTAGACGTAGTTGCCGGGGAAACTCGAAATATCTATACTATTATTACACAGGAGATATGAGTTTATGAAAGGAGACTTACAGTGACCAGCCCCACAATACAGTTTATAATATGAAAGCAGTAAATGAAAGCGATAACCACTTACTCGGTTGTAGTGCTTCCATGTTGTTTGGTTAGTTGTTCAACAAAGAAAGATTAAAAACAACAGTATATTCAAAATCAAAGGAGAAAGTGCTTTGAAAAAGAAAGATTTGGGGCTTACAGCTCAAGGAGAGGCCCAGGGTTTTATCAGTGAGCGCACTGTTTGAATTTGTACAGAGGGACTTATACAAGTGACTAGGGCCTAAAAAGGTTTTCTGTACAAAGGGATGGGTCTTACACTCTCTCAAGAGGCCCAAAAAGGTTTAAAGAAAAAGAGTGGGGCTTATAACACGAGGGTAGGCCCAAATGATTTTTCGTTTAAAAATGGCGATCGCGCCGAGGTTTTCTTTTAACGCGGAGGGACTTATACAATAAGTGAGGCCCAAAATGTTTTGGTTAAAAGGGGGATTGGGTCTTACACTCTAATAGAGGCCCAAAGTGTTTTGAATGGGTCTTATAGCTCAAGGAGAGGCCCAGATGATTTTTCGTTTTTAAACGGGCGACGATCGCGCCGTTTACTTGTACAGAGGGACTTATACAATGAGTGAGGCCCAAAAAGTTTTTGTACAAGGGGGGATGGGTCTTACACTCTCTCAAGAGGCCCAAAAAGTTTTGAAGAAAAATAAATGGGTCTTACTACTCGAGGGTAGGCCCAGATGATTTTTGAAAAGGCGACGATCGCGCCGTTTGTTTTTTGACGGTATCGGGACTTATACAATAAGTGAGGCCCAAAGATGATTTGGTCAAAAAAAGGATTGGGTCTTACACTCTAATAGAGGCCCAAAAAGTTTTGAAAATGATTTAAGAGGGTTGAATTAATCCAAAACCCTAATTTATTTCCAAAAATGTATTTAATTGAATAAAAATTCAATTAAATTGATCAAAAATTGTTTAACACATGGAAAAAAAATTGTGATCTTGGATTAATGCTTCAAAAATTAAGTATTGACCTACAAAATAATTAGAAAGCATTAAAAGTTGCAAAATCAATGTAGAAAAAATATTTAAAATGCCAAAAACAATCAAAATATTAATTCTTTACAAAAACATCAATTATATGAAATAAATAATATTTTTTGGGATTTTTTGATAAAATAAAATATTTTAACATTTTTGTGAATTATTAAAAAAAGAATCAACTCAAAATCATTAAAACTCAGAGAGAAATTAATTTTTGAATCAATTAAACAAAATCACAAAATTCAAATATTTGAATTTGAAAAAAAGGCGTCAAGAACAAGCTGAAGAACACGCACGTGTTCTTGGTTTCTCAGATTTGCGTTTTCTATCCAATCTCCATGAATACGTAATCATATCATGCAATCCACATATCATTATGCTCGTCTCAACCTCACGATCATGTCCATGTACTTTAATTTCATTTAAATTAAACATACAACAAGAAATCACGAAGAAACCTCAAGAACCCTAATTTCTGCATGAAGGCTTGGATTTTTGATACACGATTCAAACAATGCAATTAATTGAGGGAAAACATTCCATGCATGATTATGAACATATGGCCAAATTATTGTGCGAGGAAATATGCATAGATTGAGAGATGACCAAGTATGTGCTTACCTCCAAGTCGTGACAGCAAGAGCAGATGTGATTTTGAGTTGGAGGTGTTACAGACAAGTTGTGATGATCTGGACAGCTTCCCTACACCATATGGAGTGTATTTGAACACTTGGATTGAATTGAAATGGACTGGATCAGTTTATGGCATCTCAGCTGCAACTTCACTTCAAACTTGTGTGGATGGCAAGTGATTTTGAGATTTTGATGTTCCAGATGTTATGTGAGTGTTTGATCAGCTCATATGTGATGTATGTGAGGTGTGTGAGTGATTGGTTTGTGCAGAATTGCTCTCAAACTCAAAACCCGATAGCTACCTTGCTAAGAAAGGCATTTTTGCCAAGAGAAAGAGATTTTGAGGAAAGCATCTGTTAGATGGCTTTGGTGTACTTAAACTGACCACAATTGAGCTCTATTTATAGTAGAGCAAGTTTGTTTTGCAAGGAATAGTGCATGGCAGCTGGTAAGTAGGTTTCCTCAATGTTGGCCAATGGAAATGAAAGTCTCCTCTAGCCATTGACTAGAGGTTAGGGCACAGAGCTTTGGTCCCCTTGGTCTTGGATAAGCCTTGACTGATTTCAGATAAGAATGGCTCAGTCCATGCCACCTTGATGGTTCCATTGAATGTCTCATTCCAAATTTGAAGTCTTGTCCCTATTTTGGCCATTCTAGGTTCAACATGCTATTCTTTGTTCCTTGGACCTTGGAGGCTTGACTCAGTGATTGTCCCCTTTGGATTCAATCCTCTGAGGTATCCAAGTGGATTGGAGCAATTGAAATTGGCTGATTTTGGCAAATCGAGCCAAAATGCAAATTCTGCCTTGCTTTGACAGATTTCAGCAAGGCAACTTGGCAATGTTGTATCTCATGGTGTAGGTTGAATTTGGCAATGTTCTTGGCCATTTTGGAAAGCTCTTACATGATACAACAACTGTTTGAACAAGTTTGGTTTTGATCTCTTTTGATTCCAAGTGAAAAATCCCCCTACATTTGGCAAAAAGTGAAGGCAAATTCTGACTTAGTGAAAATTTCACTAAGTGTTGGAAAAAGTGACATTTTCACTTTTCAGCCACTTTGATCACTCCATAACTCAAAATCCTTAATGAATTGGAATGACTTGTAGTTGAATATTTTGTAGGTGATAATGAGGGCTACAAATCCATCTTTGGATGAGAAAAAATGGCCTTGTGGTTTAGGAGTTATGGTCCTCCAAAGTTGGTACCTTTGCCACTTTATTTTTAACTTAGAAAAATTTCTAAGTTTTATGGTTACCCCTTTTACAAGTTATCTCACTTTTCTTGATTTTTCTTGATGAATGATGATTCAAATCATACATTAACATCATTTTAGGGTTAAAAATCCATTTTGGTGAAAAATCTCAAAAAGTAAAAGTTGACTTTTGTGCATAGTTGACTTTTTATCAGATGAATTCCAAACTGTGCAATTCTTCAGGAAATCATGTCCTTGACCTAAATCAAACTTGATGGGCATGTTCCATGGGTGTCATAGGGTATATTCAATCATGTATTAGGGTTTGGGAGCATGTCCTGGTCAAAAGTCAAAGTTACAGTTGACTTTTCCCTTAAAACCCTAATTGTGGTGCAGATGAAATTGAGACTTGTTGCTCAAGCTTCTTGGATCAATCCATTGTTCCAAATGGATCAATATGGTGTATTAGAGACCCTCAAATTATCTCTTGAGATCTTGGCTCATGGTTTGTCCCAAAAGACAACTTAGGGGTGAATTAGGTCAAGAAACCCTAATTCCTGATTTTTGATGAATGCATCCCCTGAGGCAAAATTGACTTGATGCATGGGTTCATGAGGTTCCATGACGCATATTAGGTCATGTTTTGGATCATTTCCTTGTTCCCAGATGAAAATTTCCATCTGGAGGCCCTGGTCGACCAAAACCCTAATTTGGTGACACTGTCGATCTTGAGACTTGATCCACCTAGAAGGGAGCAGCCTTGTGCTTAATCCTTGAAGTGAGAGTCCTTTTTGATTTATTGTGGATGTTTGAGAGATTAGACAAGTTGAAGATCATGTCATTTCTTGATTGATCCTTTGTCTAAGCACTCAGAGAGGGCTTGAAACCCTAATTTTGATTGTATTGGATGCTCACCCATCTTTGGGGAGACTGATGAAGCATGATGGTTCATCCATATTATGATGATGATTTTCACAATGATGGGAAATCTAAGTGGTCAAAATTTGGGGTATTACAGATGCCCCTATTTAATCTTCTTGGACCCGAAGGTATGAATGACGAAGGTATTCGAGCATTCGGGGTGCAAGAGGATTAAATATCGGAATATCCGAAATTTTGATGATGGTTATGAATGGTAGCTTACGCATTCATCTTCTTTAGCTAAGCAATGATGCTTAGAAAAGGTAAACTTCCCCTCGATCCTGGTTTCCTACCAAGAACTGGTCTCAGTCTCTTTTGAAATAAACTTCCCCTCGATCCTGGTTTCCTACCAAGGAACTGGTCTCAGTTGTGGAAACAAACTTCCCCTCGATCCTGGTTTCCTACCAAGGAACTGGTCTTAGTTTCTGATTTAAACTTCCCCTCGATCCTGGTTTCCTACCAAGGAACTGGTCTTAGTTTCTGATTTAAACTTCCCCTCGATCCTGGTTTCCTACCAAGGAACTGGTCTTAGTTTCTGATTTAAACTTCCCCTCGATCCTGGTTTCCTACCAAGAACTGGTCTTAGTTTCTTTTGTAAATAAACTTTCTTGACAAGGGACGCTATTCATAGCGGCTTTCCTCAAACTTCTCGCCGAATTTTCCTGGGGAGATGCCATTTGAGTGGAAAAAGTTTTGATGTCAGACTTGCTGGGGAACCCAGTCGTCTGAGTTGTAGAGTTGTACAAACTTCTCTGTTGGAGACGCCGTTTGTTTCTACTGGGGAAAGTGAGTCTCTTGAGAGACTGTTTTCGTTTGGGATCTTTCATCATACTTTTCTCGGGATCTTCCCGGAGAAATTCCATATGATGGGGTCCAATTTTGTGGGGCCGATGACCTTTTCATCAGCGGTCATTTCGGAGCAAAACTGGCATGCTGCCGAATCTCTGATCACGAGGCTTTCTCTGTGGATTTTCCTTAATCCGGGAAAGCAAGGATATCATCTTCAATGGCGAAGAGTGATATTTATTAAGAGTTTTCTCTGGCTTTTCAGAGGTTCAAGTTATCAAAGTGGCCAAGTGCCGACTCTGATCTAAAGATACACTGGTGGCGAGATTGTGCAGACGCAACACTTCCTGACGAGGAACGAACTGACAAACTCGATTGAGAAAACTGTTTATCACTAGGGGACAAGACCGACTCAAGTGATAGTGATGCAATACGAAATGCGAACGCAAATAAAATGCATGAAGTATGTATGTATATGCTGACAAAACAGACGCGACATACAGACTAATGGATGAACACAATTGGATACTCGGCCATCGCGGGGTGAAGAAGTACCGTTGATTCAAAATAGCAATTCCACCTTGCTTACGAGAGATAGTCCCGTTGGGAGCTATGTTGATCGGGCTTAGGAGATGAGAACTCGGCCGAGGCTGTCAGACGAAATAAGGTCTCTGACACATTATTGATCCTTCATTCAGGAGTACTGGTCTAGAAGGAGTACTTTGATTCTGCACTTTGAAGTTCGCTTACTTCGGGAGAAGCGATCGATGTTCTTTCGATGTTTAACAGTCAAAAGAAATGGCATCTTTATTTTAAAAGCAGAAAAAGTTTTTAAAAAGTAAATTCATTTTTGTTTTATTTCAAGAATCGCTGATTAAGTTTAAACAACGTCGTTCTGTAAAGCTAAAACAAGCAAGAATTACAAACAAAAGCACAAGGGCTCAAATTTTATTGATAAGATGGAGATCAGTCAAACGCGTGATTCCAAAGAGTATATACAAAGTTAGAAAACGGTAATTTACAGGGAAAAGGGCTACGTTGAAACATAGCGACCACTATCCTTCTACCAAATTTGAATTTGGGGCATCCTGAGCTTCTGTCGAAGATGACCTTTGACTGGAGATTTCCTCCGATAGATGATGCTGTAACTGCTGCTGAGGGACTTGCCTCTGTTGAACATAGTTACTTGCCATTATCCCTAATTTTTGCCTGGATTGTACTATGAGATTTCCAATCCATCGGGATGATTTTTTTTTCATGTCTCTAACTTTTGCCTGGACCGCCCTTTCGGGTTTTCAATCCACCGAGACGTTTTTTTTTTTTAGTTTAGGCGAAGTATTTCTTGACTACATCAACATTTGTGGGGTAGGCAAATTCCTCTCCGTCCATGGTTGCAAGTCTCAAGGCACCGCCTGAGAAAGCTTTCGTGACCACATAGGGACCATCATAATTTGGGGTCCATTTGCCCCGAGAGTCAGTGAGAAATGATTGTATCTTCTTGAGCACGAGGTCTCCTTTTCTGAAGACACGAGGTCGGACCTTTTTGTCGAACGCCCTCTTCATTCTTTGTTGATACAACTGACCGTGGCATAGTGCCGTGATTCTCTTTTCTTCGATCAGATTCAGTTCGTCGTGTCGACTTTGACACCATTCAGCTTCGGTGAGCTGAGCTTCCATCAATACCCTAATTGACGGGATCTCTACTTCTATGGGAAGCACTGCCTCCATGCCATATACTAGAGAGAAAGGGGTAGCCCCTATTGAAGTGCGGACAGATGTGCGATAACCATGAAGAGCAAAGGGTAGCATCTCATGCCAATCTTTGTAGGTTACAACCATCTTTTGAACAATCTTCTTGATGTTCTTGTTAGCCGCTTCTACCGCTCCGTTCATCTTGGGTCGGTAGGGAGATGAGTTATGGTGTTCGATCTTGAACTCAGCGCATAACTCTTTCATCATCTTATTGTTTAAGTTAGATCCATTATCAGTAATGATCTCGCTTGGAACACCATAACGGCAGATGATATTGTTTTTGATAAATCGGACCACCACTTGTCGGGTTACATTGGCGAATGACGCTGCTTCGACCCACTTGGTGAAATAGTCAATGGCTACCAGGATGAACTGATGTCTGTTTGAAGCCTTGGGCTCAATCATGCCAATCATGTCGATTCCCCATATGGAAAAAGGCCACTGGGAAGAAAGAACTTTGAGATGTGATGGCGGTACATGAATTTTGTCGGAGTATATCTGACACTTGTGACACCTCCTCATGTACTTGTAGCAGTCGGATTCCATGATCAACCAATAATACCCGGCCCTGAGAATTTTTCTCGCCATTGTGTGTCCGTTGGCATGAGTGCCAAAGGATCCTTCATGAATTTCTTTCATGAGCATGTCTGCTTCTGGTCTGTCGATGCATCGGAGCAAGACCATGTCAAAATTTCTCTTATAAAGAGTGTCACCGCTTAGGAAGAAGTTTCCAGCCAATCTTCTGAGGGTTTTCCTGTCTTTTCTGAGCGCCCCAGATGGGTACTCTTGTTTCTGAAGGAAGCATTTGATATCGTGATACCAAGGTCTGTCGTCTATGACTGCTTCAATCGCGAAGATGTAAGCGGGCCGTTCAAGGCGCATTACGTCAATCTTAGGTATGTCATTCCATCGACCTACACTAATCATGGAAGAGAGAGTGGCCAATGCATCAGCCATGTGATTCTCATCATGAGGGATGTGATGAAAGTCGACTCTGTTGAAGAAAGGTAACAACCTTCTTGCATAGTCTTTGTAAGGAATCAATCCTGATTGGTATGTGTTCCAATCTCCTTTTATCTGGTTAATAACCAGGGCTGAGTCGCCGTATACGTCCAATTTTTTTATCCTTAAATCAATCGCTTCTTCGAGACCCATAATACATGCTTCGTATTCGGCCTCGTTGTTCGTACATTTGAACGTAAGTATGGTAGTGAAAGGAATGTGGGAACCCTGAGGGGTAACAATGATTGCCCCAATTCCGTTTCCATAATGATTGACTGCTCCGTCAAAGATAAGTCCCCACTGGGAACCTGGTTCTGGCCCTTCACTGGGTAGCGGTTCATCGCAATCTTTCATCTTTAGATACATGACATCTTCGTCTGGGAAGTCAAACCCGATTGATTCTTGATCGTCAATCGGTTGATGAGCCAAATGATCGGCTAAAATACTTCCCTTAACGGCTTTCTGAGCGTGGTACTCTATGTCATATTCTGATAGTAACATCTGCCAACAGGAAATCCTTCCCATGAGAGCAGGTTTTTCGAAAACGTACTTGATTGGATCCATTTCGGAGACCAACCAAGTAGTATGCCGAATCATGTACTGGCGAAGACGTTTGGCTGCCCAAGCCAAAGCGCAACAAGTTTTCTCAAGCATCGTGTACTGAGTCTCGCAGTCGGTGAATTTCTTGCTTAGATAGTAAATGGCAGACTCTTTCCTTTTAGTTTCGTCTTGTTGGCCAAGTACACATCCCATTGAGTCCTCTAGGACTGTGAGGTAAATGATCAGTGGTCTTCCTTCCACTGGAGGTGATAGAATTAGAGGATTCAACAAATATTCCTTAATACTGTCGAAGGCAGTTTGGCAGTCTTCTGACCAAACGCAATCCTGGTTCTTTTTCAATAACTTGAAAATCAGCGCACAAGTGGCGGTCATAAGGAATATGAATCTGGAGATGTAGTTCAAACGTCCCAGGAATCCTCTGACTTGTCTTTCAGTTTTCGGAGAAGGCATTTCTTGAATGGCCTTGACCTTGTCAGGATCAACCTCAATTCCTTTCTGGCTGACGATGAACCCTATTAATTTCCCCGAACGGACACCGAAGGTGCACTTGTTGGGATTCAAGCGGAGCTTGAATTTTCTTAGACGTTCGAACAATTTTGACAGATGTTCAACGTGCTCATCCTCTGTTCTTGATTTTGCAATCAAATCATCGACATATACCTCGATTTCTTTGTGTATCATGTCATGAAACAGAGTAGTCATGGCCCTTTGATAGGTCGCCCCGGCATTCTTCAAACCGAACGGCATTACCTTGTAACAAAAGGTACCCCATGGGGTAATGAACGAAGTTTTCTCCATGTCTTTCGGCGCCATTTTGATCTGATTATAGCCCGAGAATCCATCCATGAAGGAGAATACTTTGAACTTTGCTGTGCTCTCAACCAGCATGTTAATGTGTGGTAAAGGAAAGTCGTCCTTTGGACTTGCCTTGTTTAGATCTCTGCAATCAACACACATTCTGACCCTTTCGTCCTTTTTGGGAACGGGTACGATGTTGGCTAACCATTGAGGATATTCAGATGTAGCGAGGAAACCCGCGTCGATCTGTCTCTGTACCTCCTCTTTGATTTTGATGGCCATGTCCGGGTGAGTGCGTCTCAACCTTTGCTTTACTGGCGGACATTCCGAACTCAACGGTAAGTGATGTTCCACGATGCTGGTATCCAACCCTGGCATATCCTAATAGGACCAAGCGAACACATCGGGGAATTCTTTGAGAAGCTTTATCAAACTTTCTTTGACAGTTAGACTCAGCAGTGCTCCGATCCTGATTTCTTTTCTCTCTTTTTCTGAACCCAAGTTTACCGTTTCCAACGGCTCTTTGTGAGGTTCAATGGACCTTTCCTCTTGTCTGAGTAGTCGGGAGATCTCTTCTGGAATTTCGTTGTCATTTTCTTCTTCACCCTCGAATACCAGGAACTCAAAGTTGGAAGAAGGCATCGGATCGTATGTTTCAACGGGGTATAAAACAAGCAATCTGCATGACGTGATGATTCGTGTTTAGAAGAGATAGAGAAAATGCAAGTGTGTGCAGTGTTTTGATTTTACTGCTTGTTTTTATTATTGAATGTTTTTTTTAGGATTACCATTTTCTGAAAAAGTAAAAAGAGAAAACAGCAATTAATGCGGAAATTACAGAACGACGTTATTTTATTAATGAACAAGTCGAATCTTGAAACTACAGCCCTATAAAACAAAACTCTGTCGCTTTGGGCAAAGCGAAGAGGGAAATTTACAAAAAGTGAGCCCTATCAAAACATCCGTTTCACCTGGGCAGGGTGAAAGGTTAAAGATGGCAATTACTTTGACTGATGAATGACCTTCGGAACCTCGACAGTAACCCATTGGTGGCGAACTCCTCGGTGAATCACAAAGTCAGGCACCTTCCTTGATTTGTCTTCAGAAATGACGCTGATTTCTGGTGGAGCAGGATCGTTGGAATCTGTCTCCCAAGCAGAATTGTCGTAGGAGGATTCCTCTGTTGCATTTTGCATAGCATTTGTGCTCTCAGCTGTATCTCCCCATCCAGTTGGCTGGATGTCTTCGAGCCTGATACGAGAGCTTTCGGGAGCAGTGTACTTGACCATATAGTCGTATTTTCCACTTGGTTGTCCCAGAGTGTCCCAAACTTCTTTGGAACTGGAGAAGTCATCCCTCTCGATGACGTTGACCTCAGGAAAAGCATAGTTGATGAATTCTAGTCCTGCAAACGTTGCGAATTCATCTTCATGTTGAGTAGTTTCTGAATGACCTGAGTGTTGATCCCATGACATGGCGGGGACACAGGTATTCTGTTTAATGATGCTCAGCTGAGTTTCATTACTCGGCTGGCTTTCTTGCCCCAAGTTTCCTGGGTAAGGCTGCCACATTGGCAGACCATCCATCGGGCCATAGTAGGTAGAGTCAAAGTTGTCTTTCATCGGAGTGTCTTCCTCTAATGAATTTGGAGGAGCACGGCATCCTTCTAGATCACAATCTCCGTAGATCATTTTGACATCTGATCTTGGTATAAATCTCGGACTTTCTGTAGGAAAGCAAAAAGGCATAGGCACCTCTTCCTGAGACATATAGTCGTCCTTGTTAAGGTAGGACTTCCATTCTTCATCTGTGTTAGAGGGATCTTCCTCATTGATAGCATGAACTGTCTGAGACACTAGGTGAAGAAAACCTCCACTGTGGAAGAAGTTTTGAAGGGGATGAAGACTTTCATCGTTGGCGGCTGTCTGGGTATAGGTTGCAGAAAAACCAAGACCCTTCTTTGTTTTATTGTCAATAGGAATGACAAGCCGTCCCCATCCTGTCGTATCGGTACTCTCGACCGCTTTGATAGCATCTTTGTATGAAGAAATTGAAGTTCCTTCTTTGAACTGATTGTCCTTGCTCACCGATAGTGCTTGGAACTGAGTTCCAATAACCTCCTCGGGTTCCACACAAGTAGATGATGATAGGTTACTCACAAGCAAGGCTTATTCCCCACAAACCGTGACAAGTTGATTGTTCTTGACGAACTTTAGCTTTTGGTGGAGGGTTGAAGTAACCGCTCCAGCCTGATGTACCCAAGGTCTTCCTAATAAACAACTGTACGTCGCCCGGAAGTCCATGACCTGGAAAGTGATTAGAAAAGTGTGAGGACCAATAGTTATGGGAAGATCAACTTCGCCGATAACTGTTTTTCTGGATCCGTCAAATGCTTTGACGACGACCTCGCTGACTCTCATCGGAGGGCCCTTGAATGATAATTGCATCAAGGTGGACTTCGGCAAAACATTCAGGGCTGACCCTGTGTCAACCAGTACGTTGGCTAAAGCATCGCCCTGGCAGTTAACTGTGATATTAAGCGCCATGTTATGACGGCGACCCTCTTCAGGTAATTCCTCATCACTAAATCCCAAATTATTGCAGGAAGTGATGTTAGAGATAATGCTATCAAATTGTCTGATTGTTACATCCTGTTCCACAAAGGCTTGCTCCAAGACTTTCTGTAGAGCCTCTCTGTGCGCTTCCGAACTGAGTAATAGTGATAATACTGAGATCTTTGAAGGAGTCTATAACAGTTGATCAACGATGTTATATTCACTCCTTTGGATGAGCTT
The DNA here is from genome assembly GCA_022829125.1 of Lathyrus tuberosus. Classification (NCBI taxonomy): domain Eukaryota; kingdom Viridiplantae; phylum Streptophyta; class Magnoliopsida; order Fabales; family Fabaceae; genus Lathyrus; species Lathyrus tuberosus. The sequence goes on along the minus strand of JALAZF010000808.1, from coordinate 441,683 downwards.
TAGCATCTCATCTTTGTCTTTTGAAAAGTCGGGATTACTGGATTGACCGACTGGTGGATCAGGAATTTCTGCCTGAAGTTCCTTTTCTTTGTTGGATTCTCCAACCCCTCGGTTGAAGACTCGACCGCTCTGTGTTACACGACTGATGTCTGCAATGTTTACGACGGAGGGTAATGGAATTTCCTTTCCAATTTCAATTGTTGTTGCACCGTATTTGTAAGGGATCGCCTTAGCTGATTCATACGGTAATGGCCCCGGTAGATAGATGACTATGGGAACCTTCTGATCTTTCTGACCATCATAAGTAACCTTGATCCGTTCCCGGTTGGGAACTCTAGATTCGTCAAGTAGAGGGACGATGGCAAAATCATCCCTGATCTGGTGATGACCAGAGATCGTGACAACATCCTCAACTTGCCCGGCAAGGTAGTTCGGCGACCAAATGATGGGTCCTGAACCTGGATATGGATGAATTTCTCCATGATCGATCTGACCCTGAAGAGCTGCTCTCACAAGGTAACACCCTTGGTTACTTTCCGAACAGACGCTACAACTGTCATAGTTGTGTGGTGGCACCTGGCCACGCCCACTTTGAATACAATGTAACCTCACTAGGTTATCTTCCATTGATCGGACATCCTGACTTTGACGACGAGTAGGATTCCTGTGATTGATACTAATCTGCTGAGTATCTTCGTCCATATAGATTGGCATCCACCAATGATTTAACAAGTGCTGAAGTGCCTCCTGGACAAGGGTACAACGTCGATCGTTTTCGCAACCCGCTTTACAATTTTGATAGTCATGTGATATTAAGAATCCGAGTCGGACCTGCTCAGCATGTAACTCTACCAGGTTGGTATTCATCACGCGGATGTCAAAGATCTGAACCATGTTGATTTGATAGGAGTTCCTATCATGGTAGTCTTGGATTCATCCAAGATCCATCTGACGCTGGAGGGCCTCTTATATGAAAGAGCATCCCTGTTTGTTTACCGAGCAAATCAGACAGGAACTGTAATCGTGCCGCGGCAGATTATGATACTGGCTTTGCCTTGAGTGCATCGCCACCAAGTTGACATTCATCGCACGGATGTCGTGGTTTTGAATGACGTTGGAATTCGTAGAGACCATGTTAACTCCACGAACTCGGTGCTCCTGGATCCATCCGAGATCCATTTGTTCCTGTAGAGCTGCTTGCACTACAGAACATCCTTGGTTGTCTTTAGAGCAGATATCACACTGGTGATAATTATGAGGTGGCACATGGCCATATCCACTCTGTCTACAATGCATCTTGACCAGGTTGGTCTTCAACAAGAGTACATCGTGAATTTGATAGACATTGTTAGTCTCTTTCTCAATCAGATTGACTGCAGCTTTCTCATGTTGAGGCAGCGGGTTCGTGAGAACATTGGGATTCGTATCTTTGAAAGATAAGAGCCCGCTCCTAACAAGCTTTTGCACTTCGGATTTGAAATTGAGACAAGTCTCAATGTTATGCCCTAAACCTCCTTGATGATAAGGGCATGTTTGATCAGCTTTAAACCAGAAAGGCGGATTTTCCGGAACTGAAAGGGGAGGCTTAGTCTGGATATGCCCCTTGGCTAGCAGTAACGGAAACAGTTCTGCGTACAACATGGGTATAGGATCAAACCCTGGTGGCCGTGTTGTACGGTTGTTGTTATATGGGGGACGAGCCTGCTGAAGAGGCTGTTGTGTCCTTTGTTGGTCAGGTTGGCTCTGCGCAACCTGAGGTTGATACATAGGAACAGGCGCGGGGCCGATAGCAGGAGTAACAGCTGCTACTGGTTGATAACGTCGCCTTTGCTTTCAGAGAGAGATATTCCCAATATCTTGCTCTTTTTTCTTAGGGAGAGCACTACCGTATTTTTTAGTACCGCTCGTTGATCCAGTGTCTTTTACCAAACGTCCTTCTCAGACGGCTTCCTCAAGACGTACACCCATGCCGACCATTTCGGTGAAATCACTGGGCGCACTGGCAATCATTCGGTCATAGTAAAATGAGCTTAAGGTCTTTAAGAAGATTTTTGTCATCTCTTTTTCCTCAAGAGGTGGACAAATTTGAGCGGCAATTTCACGCCACCTTTGATCATACTCCTTAAAGGTTTCCTTGTCCTTTTGCGACATTGATCTGAGTTGATCTCTGTCGGGTGCCATGTCCAAATTGTACTTGTATTGTTGGACGAAGCCAGTACCAAGATCTCTGAATGTACTGATCGTAGTACGGTTTAAACCCATGTACCATTTGAGTGCGGCACCGGTTAAACTATCCTGGAAGTAGTGAATCAGCAGGTCCTGATTCTCCGTCTGGGCTGACATCCGCCGAGCGTACATCACCAGATGGCTCTGAGGGCAAGAGTTACCCTTGTATTTTTCAAAGTCGGGCACTTGGAACTTGTGCGGGACTTTTACATTTGGGACTAAGCAGAGGTCTGCGGCGTCCTTTCCAAATAGATCCTGACCGCGAATGGCTTACAGCTCTTTCTGCATTTCCAAGAATTGCTCCTGGAATTCATCCATTATGTCAAACATAGTTTCCTTCTTATCAGAAGGTGTCCGTGGAATATGTCCTTCCGGGACAGTGTGCACCACAGGGGGTGGTACCGTGACTACGGCAGTAAGTCTTGGCGTCTCCCGAAGTTTGTAACCTTCAGGAGTCTTGAGTATGCCCCTGGCATCTTCGCTTTCCCGAAGTTTGTAACCTTCAGGCCCAGCGGCTTCTGTTGCGATTCCCTGATCTTCAGTGATCGGCGGAACATATCTTTCTGGGATATAGTTAACAGGCATACGCCAAGGGCAATCTTTCGGTATCTGATACCTAGGATCATACTTCTCCACTATGGGCGTTGTGGTGATCTCTGAGATCACAGTCCTTTGTAGCTGAGCTTCTGCCATGGCTTGCATGTCGTTACGAAGCTTTCTCATATTCTCTCTCAGAGCGTAGATCTCTTCTTTCAACTCTCTGTTTTCTTCCTCAAGATCATCCATCTTTTTCTGACGATTGGCCCGAGTGTTATACGAATGAGACCGTTTGACTCTAGAATCGAGACACAAATGTGAGATTCGTAGGTAAGAAGAATACGCGATGTGAGAATGATGAATGCAATGATTATATTAATTGTTTTTTGGTTTAATCAAAATAAACTTCGACAATTAGATTGCAAATATCAAACGGTGGGGAAACCCCCTTTTTATTGAAGTTCAAAGGATTACAGAAATGGAAATACAGTAGATTACAAAGTGCAGAAACAGAAGCCTAAGCTAATGGGTCCCGAGTCTTCTCTGAAGAGAAATCGGGTGCTGACTCTGGTACTTCCTTTTCTTTGACCGGGGCGCTTGGGCCGTTGTAGGGTTGTCATTCCTTTGCCAAGTGAAAGGAGTGAGCAAATTCCTTTGGTCATCTTGATTCTCTACAGCATGCTGCTCCAAAATTTCAATCAGAGCATCTTTCTCTTTCAGTAATTGTTGTATTTGGATACACTCTACGTCGAGGGTGCGGTACTTGTTCTTCCAAGATCTTCTTTCCTTTTGAACTTTGTTGAGAGTAACCTGAAGCCTTTCAGTTTCCGTCATGAAGTACATGACAATTTCCCTCGGTGGAAGAATTCTGTCACGAGGATAAGGCATCTTTAGCTTGAGAGCTCTAGTTTGTACCCAATGGAGATAAGGCTCCACCGAGACACAGTCCGGTTTTCCCAGAGACTTTCGTCCTTTCTTATGAACATGTTTCCAAGCTTGCACTATTTCCATCTTTAGTGCTCTGTCACTTTCTCCTTCTTTGAAGAAAAGACCTTCCAGATGAACACCCAGTGGGATGTGTCTCATCGGGTGTCCAAATTGACGAAGAACTAACATCGGATGATAGTTGATTCCTCCTTTAGTTCCTATGAGGGGTACGTTGGGGAAGTTTCCACAACGGTCAATGACTCTGATTCCCTCATAAATCTTATTACACCAATCTATATCGGAATTGGTGAGAGACATGATCTTCTGTGACCAACGTAAGACACTCTTGCAATCCCAAAAAGCAGCAGACTTGGGCAAGTGAGAGATAAACCATTTGTAAAGCAAAGGTACACAGCATGTGTTCTCCCCTCCGCTGCACAAATTTCCCAAGTGTACAGAATGATACGCATCTGCGAGCAAAGTCGGCACAGGGTTTCCAATGAGGAAAACCTTAATAGCGTTGATATCGACGAAGTTATTGATGTTAGGAAACAAAAATAATCCGTAGGTGAGCAAGACAAAGATGCTTTCAAAAGCAGTCTCGTTCCCTATACTAGCGAAGTATAGAGCTTTCTTCGTCAAGAACTGGGCGGGCAAACCTTAGATGCCACCCTTAGTGGTCATGTGAGTCCTGACCTCAGACTCGTCCAAATGAATTGCTCTTGCAATGATCTGATTCTTTGGAATTTCTTCCAGTCCAGAAAATGGAGCTCGATCAGTGATATGTAAATCAGTTAGATGAGAATACTCCTCCAGCGTTGGTGATAGCTGGTAATCCGGGAATGTGAAACAATGATAAACCGGATCGTAGAATTGAATGAGCGCGTCCATGATTCCCTTAATCACATGGACTCTTAACAGTGGGAGCAAACCACCGTGCTTGGCTCTGAAAGCCTCTGGGTTAACGATCATCCTCGCTAACTTTCTCAAATCCCCTAGTTTCGGAACCTTGAAGGTATACTGGTGAGTTCTCCTTCTACCGAAATCCATTAATGCAATCCTTTTCTCTGATATTTGCAATCACAGTCTTAGTTTAATTTGAAAAACAGAGAGACTAGAAGAGAAATTTTTTGAATGTTTTAATGTTTTATTAAATGAATGCATGAATGCAGCACACAAAAACATAGAAAAAACATGGGGTCAAAGGGTCGTTGTCATGAAGTCAAGGCTCTACCCATCCCCAAAGGTTTATACTAGGGTGATTTTTGTACCTGTACTCATTATCATCAGCTCCTCCCAGGAAAGCAAAACAACAAGCAGATCACCAGCGAGTTGTGTGCAATCTTAGAGTAAGTGCCATTCACCGAGAATAGATCACCAGCCTCAAATGAGGGTAGTATCACGTAACAGCTATTTCCGATAGCTTCCGCACTACGAAAAAGGTTGGCTTTTCTTAAGTGTATACTCAATCTCACCACATGCGGCATCACACGCATTCCCAGTAGCAGAAAAATAAACACGTATAGCAATTAGGAAAAGCAGTATATATATTTGTCCTAATCATCCTAGACTTATAAAGCTACGATTCTTAAGTTCCTGACAGAAATGGGTTCCCCGGCGGAAGCCCCAATCTGTGGTTCCCTGCCTAAGAGATGGACCAGCATAGGTCAATCTTTCTCCTCAGCAGAGTTCCCATTTTCCGTGGAAAACGGGGATGATGCCCTAAGGCAGAAAAGGAGACTCCCCAGCAGAGTCGCCATTTTACAAGGAAAACAGACAGAAAGAAAAATAAGGGCCCCACGGTGGGCGCCACTTTTTTGTGAAAAATGGGGACGACCGTGCCTAGATCTAACTTTGAACGGCCCCACGGTGGGCGCCACTTTTCTGTAGCGAGTGATTTTGGACGCGGTTCTTAAGCGCTGGTCGCTCTCTGCGGTTTGAGCTTTAAACTACAGGTCGATTCATTTTTTATCCTATTGTGAGCTGAATAAGGAAGGGAAATAGATGTCTCCAATTAACCCTGCTTGCATACTGAGTTTAAACAGCGGTCTGTTAGGTTACGGATGCTATCAATGTGGGGGGGCTTTTGTACTGGTTATTCGTATTTTGCCAATACAGGTTCTATCTTTCTAGGACTTGGGCAAAAGGTTTCTGGTGGGGAACAAGGATTAGGATATTAGGACTGGTGCTTTTGAAATACTGCTTTTAATTGATAGAGATATGGGATTTGGGTTTTTTGTTGATTGCGCTCGCTAAGATCTTTTCTTTCGATCTTATGCCTACGTATTCCCGTTTACCGAAATAGGGAAATCAGAGCGTTCGTAGTTCCTCCTATTCTATGGGAGGAAAGGGGTGTTTTGGTGTCTTGTTCAAAGCCCAAGACGTGAAGCGAAAGGTAGTTTGTATCTTTTTCAAAGCCCAAGATGTGAAGCTGAAAGGTCTATTTGTGTCTTGTTCAAAGCCCAAGACGTGAAGCTAAAAGACCTCGGCTTTAGAGAGAATTTGTCATCTCTAAAGAGGGGAGAAGGAGAATTACTTTAACTGGGATACGCGGATCCGAGCAATGCCATAATTTCCGAAGAAAGGGTTTTAACCTGAAGGAGAAGACTTTAACTCAGTGTAGAGCAATGTCATCTTTCCTTAGGAATTTCTCATGCTAAAAGAGGGACAGTGGCATGGATGTAGATGATCCAGAGGCTTGCCGCTTACAGCGATTAGATGAAAGGAAAGGAGTTGTTGATGTTTGTGTACTGTGAACGAGGCACAACTTTGATGCTAAAAGGTTAATTGGATCAACCAGTGGTTTTCTTATACAAAGCCTAAGAGGAGGCTAATTTCCGCTAGGAAAATCATTATACAAAGCCTAAGAGGAGGCTATTTTGTGTCTCGTACAAAGCCCGAGAGAGAGGCTAAAGGTTTTTGACCCAGTGGGGCATATCGTTATACAAAGCCTAAGAGGAGGCTAGCAAAGAGTTGACTCAGTTGGAGAATCTTTTATACTCAGTAAGAGAGTGTTTTTGTATCTCGTACAAAGCCCGAGAGAGAGGCGAAAAGGTTGTTTTGACTCCACTGGGGAGAATTTTGGTATCTCGTACGAAGCCCGAGATGGAGGCTATTGTGACTATTTCGGTTGAGTGACAGATCCAATATACGGATTTTAAAAGAGAAAATCAGTTCTTATATGAGCAACGCTGTACTCAGGGATTTAATTTGAGGATCAGGGATATTTCTTTCTCTTTGAGGAAACGGGAAATCCAAAGGGTATCGAGATTGTCCGAGTCTGCGGGTTTTCTCCCTATTTAACGAAGGGTGCTTGAGAATGTCTTTGAGACTCAAGGAAGTTAGACTGTCCAAGTCTAGAGTTTTATCTTTTGTACTATGCTTCGAGAAACAGTAGTAGACTCTATGAAAGGACTGTTCTATGAGGATGACTAGGTTCTGTTCCTATACCTCTAGGAGGTCGTCGGGACAATTTGTATGAAGCCCAAGAGGAGGCTGGAAACTTTTAAGAAGCCGACGGGTCCTTGTACGAAGCCCAAGAGGAGGCTATCATTCCCAAAGGAAGAGATCATTATACGAAGCCTAAGAGGAGGCTGTGAATACTTCTAAGAAGCCGTAGGGTCCTTGAATAATGCCCAAGAGGAGGCCGGTGCTTTTAAGAAGCCCGTGGGTCTATCATCTCCTTTCCATTAGGAGAGATAACTCTTTTAAAGATGAAAACCACTGGTAAACATGCGAGGTTTACTATCCAGCGACTTTGAGCTTTTAAAGAGGGTTCCTTAGTTAAGGTCCAAGATTATGACCGTAGTGGGTACCCAAACCCCGAGACATTCAAGGCAAGCTATCCACAAGGAATAGATCAAGTCAGGAAAGTTCGAGAATTGGGAAGAAACTCAAAGATGCCATTCACGGAGAATACGTTCATCTTGGGGAGTAGAGCTTCTTGACGATTCCTAAGGAGGACAGCCGAAGAGAAGACTGTATATGGTGCTCCTATTGGGGATCTAGGCGTCTATTTCTACGAATAAATGAAACGGCGTCACCTAGTTCTAGACGTAGTTGCCGGGGAAACTCGAAATATCTATACTATTATTACACAGTAGATATGAGTTTATGAAAGGAGACTTACAGTGAGCAGCCCCACAATACAGTTTTATAATATGAAAGCAGTAAATGAAAGCGATAACCACTTACTCGGTTGTAGTGCTTCCATGCTATTTGGTTAGTTGCTCAATAAAGAAAGAATAAAAACAACAGTATATTCAAAATCAAAGGAGAAAGTGCTTTGAAAAAGAAAGATTTGGGGCTTACAGCTCAAGGAGAGGCCCAGGGTTTTATCAGTGAGCGCACTGTTTGAATTTGTACAGAGGGACTTATACAAGTGACTGGGGCCCAAAAAGGTTTTCTGTACAAAGGGATGGGTCTTACACTCTCTCAAGAGGCCCAAAAAGGTTTAAAGAAAAAGAGTGGGGCTTATAACACGAGGGTAGGCCCAAATGATTTTTCGTTTAAAAATGGCGATCGCGTCGAGGTTTTCTTTTAACGCGGAGGGACTTATACAATAAGTGAGGCCCAAAATGTTTTAGTTAAAAGGGGGATTGGGTCTTACACTCTAATAGAGGCCCAAAGTGTTTTGAATGGGTCTTATAGCTCAAGGAGAGGCCCAGATGATTTTTCGTTTTTAAACGGGCGACGATCGCGCCGTTTACTTGTACAGAGGGACTTATACAATGAGTGAGGCCCAAAAAGTTTTTGTACAAGGGGGGATGGGTCTTACACTCTCTCAAGAGGCCCAAAAAGTTTTGAAGAAAAATAAATGGGTCTTACTACTCGAGGGTAGGCCCAGATGATTTTTGAAAAGGCGACGATCGCGCCGTTTGTTTTTTGACGGTATCGGGACTTATACAATAAGTGAGGCCCAAAGATGATTTGGTCAAAAAAAGGATTGGGTCTTACACTCTAATAGAGGCCCAAAAAGTTTTGAAAATGATTTAAGAGGGTTGAATTAATCCAAAACCCCAATTTATTTCCAAAAATGTATTTAATTGAATAAAAATTCAATTAAATTGATCAAAAATTGTTTAACACATGGAAAACAAATTGTGATCTTGGATTAATGCTTCAAAAATTAAGTATTGACCTACAAAATAATTAGAAAGCATTAAAAGTTGCAAAATCAATGTAGAAAAAATATTTAAAATGCCAAAAACAATCAAAATATTAATTCTTTACAAAAACATCAATTATATGAAATAAATAATATTTTTTGGGATTTTTTGATAAAATAAAATATTTTAACATTTTTGTGAATTATTAAAAAAAGAATCAACTCAAAATCATTAAAACTCAGAGAGAAATTAATTTTTGAATCAATTAAACAAAATCACAAAATTCAAATATTTGAATTTCAAAAAAAGGCGCCAAGAACAAGCTGAAGAACACGCGCGTGTTCTTGGTTTCTCAGATTTGCGTTTTCTATCCAATCTCCATCAATACGTAATCATATCATGCAATCCACATATCATTATGCTCGTCTCAACCTCACGATCATGTCTATGTACTTTAATTTCATTTAAATTAAACATACAACAAGAAATCACGAAGAAACCTCAAGAACCCTAATTTCTGCATGAAGGCTAGGATTTTTGATACACGATTCAAACAATGCAATTAATTGAGGGAAAACATTCCATGCATGATTATGAACATATGGCCAAATTATTGTGCGAGGAAATATGCATAGATTGAGAGATGACCAAGTATGTGCTTACCTCCAAGTCGTGACAGCAAGAGCAGATGTGATTTTGAGTTGGAGGTGTTACAGACAAGTTGTGATGATCTGGACAGCTTCCCTACACCATATGGAGTGTGTTTGAACACTTGGATTGAATTGAAATGGACTGGATCAGTTTATGGCATCTCAGCTGCAACTTCACTTCAAACTTGTGTGGATGGCAAGTGATTTTGAGATTTTGATGTTCCAGATGTTATGTGAGTGTTTGATCAGCTCATATGTGATGTATGTGAGGTGTGTGAGTGATTGGTTTGTGCAGAATTGCTCTCAAACTCAAAACCCGATAGCTACCTTGCTAAGAAAGGCAATTTTGCCAAGAGAAAGAGATTTTGAGGAAAGCATCTGTTAGATGGCTTTGGTGTACTTAAACTGACCACAATTGAGCTCTATTTATAGTAGAGCAAGTTTGTTTTGCAAGGAATAGTGCATGGCAGCTGGTAAGTAGGTTTCCTCAATGTTGGCCAATGGAAATGAAAGTCTCCTCTAGCCATTGACTAGAGGTTAGGGCACAGAGCTTTGGTCCCCTTGGTCTTGGATAAGTCTTGACTGATTTCAGATGAGAATGGCTCAGTCCATGCCACCTTGATGGTTCCATTGAATGTCTCATTCCAAATTTGAAGTCTTGTCCCTATTTTGGCCATTCTAGGTTCAACATGCTATTCTTTGCTCCTTGGACCTTGGAGGCTTGGCTCAGTGATTGTCCCCTTTGGATTCAATCCTCTGAGGTGTCCAAGTGGATTGGAGCAATTGAAATTGGCTGATTTTGGCAAATCGAGCCAAAATGTAAATTCTGCCTTGCTTTGACAGATTTCAGCAAGGCAACTTGGCAATGTTGTATCTCATGGTGTAGGTTGAATTTGGCAATGTTCTTGGCCATTTTGGAAAGCTCTTACATGATACAACAACTGTTTGAACAAGTTTGGTTTTGATCTCTTTTGATTCCAAGTGAAAAATCCCCCTACATTTGGCAAAAAGTGAAGGCAAATTCTGACTTAGTGAAAATTTCACTAAGTGTTGGAAAAAGTGACATTTTCACTTTTCAGCCACTTTGATCACTCCATAACTCAAAATCCTTAATGAATTGGAATGACTTGTAGTTGAAGTTTTTGTAGGTGATAATGAGGGCTACAAATCCATCTTTGGATGAGAAAAAATGGCCATGTGGTTTAGGAGTTATGGTCCACCAAAGTTGGTACCTTTGCCACTTTATTTTTAACTTAGAAAAATTTCTAAGTTTTATGGTTACCCCTTTTACAAGTTATCTCACTTTTCATGATTTTTCTTGATGAATGATGATTCAAATCATACATTAACATCATTTTAGGGTTAAAAATCCATTTTGGTGAAAAATCTCAAAAAGTCAAAGTTGACTTTTGTGCACAGTTGACTTTTTATCAGATGAATTCCAAACTATGCAATTCTTTAGGAAATCATGTCCTTGACCTAAATCAAACTTTATGGACATGTTCCATGGGTGTCATAGGGTATATTCAATCATGTATTAGGGTTTGGGAGCATGTCCTGGTCAAAAGTCAAAGTTACAGTTGACTTTTCCCTTAAAACCCTAATTGTGGTGCAGATGAAATTGAGACTTGTTGCTCAAGCTTCTTGGATCAATCCATTGTTCCAAATGGATCAATATGGTGTATTAGAGACCCTCAAATCATCTCTTGAGATCTTGGCTCATGGTTTGTCCCAAAAGTCAACTTAGGGGTGAATTAGGTCAAGAAACCCTAATTCCTGATTTTTGATGAATGCATCCCCTGAGGCAAAATTGACTTGATGCATGGGTTCATGAGGTTCCATGAAGCATATTAGGTCATGTTTTGGATCATTGCCTTGTGCCCAGATGAAAATTTCCATCTGGAGGCCCTGGTCGACCAAAACCCTAATTTGGTGACACTGTCGATCTTGAGACTTGATCCACCTAGAAGGGAGCAGCCTTGTGCTTAATCCTTGAAGTGGGAGTCCTTTTTGATCCATTGTGGATGTTTGAGAGATTAGACAAGTTGAAGATCATGTCATTTCTTGATTGATCCTTTGTCTAAGCACTCAGAGAGGGCTTGAAACCCTAATTTTGATTGTATTGGATGCTCACCCATCTTTGGGGAGACTGATGAAGCATGATGGTTCATCCATATTGTGATGATGATTTTCACAATGATGGGAAATCTAAGTGGTCAAAATTTGGGGTATTACAGCCTGTATCCCCAATAAATTTTCCTTGTGAATATTAACCTTCATCCTTCCCCAGTAAGGCTCATCTGTGGTGGTTTGCTCTTTATTTCTGGAGTCTGTCTGCATTCTTGCACTATCATATCATCATATCATCATACTAGAAATTAATGGCATGTCTGTATTTGCACGTCTATTAGCTGTCCTTAGCATATGCATTCCATCTAAGGGCAAAATTTTCGGTTTGCTATATTTAAATACCTTTCACCTTGATCTCTCGAGGATTTCCATCCCTCGCGTCATTCGGTGAAGATATTTAAATAGGGGCGACTGTCATACCCCAAATTTTACCCTCAGATTCATTGGCCTTTGTCATATCATTTTAAATCAACCATGTTCGTAATTTTTTAGTCAAATAGTCCATTAATCAATAATCATGCATTTTTCACTAGAATTTAATTTGTTTTATCATTTTTTTAGCTGTATTATTACTATTTCTTTTTTATTATTATTATTATTAATTTTATTATTATTAGTTATTATTATTATTATTAGTTTTATTATTACTAAGCTTTATTATTATTATTATTATTACTTTTATTTTGTTTATCTTCATAAAGGGAAAAATGGTGGGGACCACTACAATACAAACACTTCACATGGATTGCCAACTTGGATTTATCAATGGCCAAAAAACATTCTTACATTTGACTTATCAACGGCCAAGAATCATTCGCATAAAGTCACATGGATTGCCACATCAACACTCCCACCTCATTCACACTATAAATAAGATATCTCTTTCTCTCATTTTGACACACCAGATTCACCCCACATAAAGGCTTAATACTCTCTCAATTTTCTCCCTCAATTATTCTTGCAAATTTTCTGGAGAGAAGGCTCGTCTTCATTTTTCCAGAACTCGTGTCACTTAAGAGGCAGTGGACCGTCTCCACTAGGTAACATTCACCTCTTTTATTTCTCTGTTTTCAAAGTGCCATGATCATTTATCTATGTTGTTATCAGGTTCATTAGCATGTTAATATTTTGATTCTGAAAAATATTTTGTGTTCATAATGTCATAATGTTTGGTTTCATGTTACCATTATATTGATGCTAATATTGTGTGTGGTTTTGTTATGATTTTATTTTATGAACATTACTTAAAGAAAAAATGAAAAAATAATAATAAAAGAGACAAAGTGTGGCGTCTGCCATGTTGTTTTATCATTTCTACAAAACTCCAAAAACAAAAAATATGCAATAGTTCCTTTCTTCTTTTTATTCTCGTTTATTTTATTTTCTTTATAAAAAAATATGCTTTGCTTTATAATCGGTTCACGGTTTCCTTTTTATGAAAAAATCACCAATGATTTCTGTAAGAACTTTTCAATTGGCATGTAAATATTTGTTTGTGGTTCCCTGACTTGGACAATATCATTTCTGTTATTTGTACGTCTTAGCTTTTATTTCATAACTTGACATGTCTCTGATTCCGGAACTTTGAATATTATCTTTGCCGTATTCGTACTGTTCATTTACTTTCAATCCCTTAAAACTTTCTTTAACCTTCCCAAGAGATAGCCATTAATCTCTTCTCCTTCACCAACTTTTAACCCTCCATAATCCTTTCACAAGAGATAGCCATTAATCTTTTCTCTTAAACAATCATTCCTCACAAGCTTTGCTTTCAAGCTTCTCGCCCTACTTTCCCTTGGAACCTTGACCACAGTCAAGAGTTCCTTACCCCCTTTGAGGGGAACTACGAATGCTCTGATTCCATTCCCGTCAGGATACGTAGGCACGAGATGTGATGTCTTGGAGAGGATACTTAGTGTATATACCCCTAGGTCTTTCTTTTCCTTTAGCACAACCCTTAGCAAGTAAACTTTAACATAACACAAACAAACAAGAGGTTCCCGTAGAGTACTACGGATACTTAGGGTGCTAATACCTTTTAGTATAACCAACCCCCGAACCTAGATTCTCTTATTAGGGTTTTCGTTCTTTACCCTTTCCTTTGGATAAATCAAAGCTCGGTGGTGAATTTTATGTTTTGTGATTCAAGTTAATTAATAGCTTGATATCTGATTCTCACCGCAACAAAGGGAGTCCCTGAGCTTTGAAGAAGTTCAATCAACCATGTACTCTAAGGATCTGAACGAACGGAGCATAAACCTTCGACGGTTGGTGAAGGTTTGGCCGTTAAGGGAAAATTCTTGCGAAAGGACGGTAAGTTTGACAAGAAGAAAGGTAAAAATCAGTAGAAGTCTTATAGTGGCGAAACATCTGGTATTCGATGCTATCACTGTAAGAAGGAGGGTCACACAAGAAAGGTGTGCCCTGAACACCTGAAGGATCATTGAGGTAAGGATAATGGAAACTCAGCCATTGTTCAAGATGACTTCGACTCATCTGATGTCCTTGTAGTTTCAAGTGGCGACTCAAGAAAAGAATGGATTATGGATTTAGGTTTCACTTGGCACATGACTCCAAATAGAGAATTGTTCGAGGAGCTATATGATCAAAATGGTGGACCGGTGCTGCTGGGAAACAACAAATCCTGCAAAATTTCAGGTATTGGGTCTGTGAGATTCAAGCTCCATGATGAGTCAATAAGGTTATTGACTGAAGTCAGGTATGTACCTGAAGAAAAATTTAATTTCTCTTGGTGAATTCGACAGGAAGGGATATGTTATTCAAGGAGAGAAAAGTATCTTAAGAGTCATGAAGAGGTCAAAGGAATTCTTGAGTGGCGTGAAGAAACAATGCTTGTATACCCTTGAGGCTGAGGTTGTAAGTGGTTAGACAAATATTGCATCCACGAAACCTGTGTCGAAGACAGAATTATGGCACATGAGATTGGGCCATGTCAGTGAAAGAGGCATGGTCGAATTGGGGAAGCATAACCTGCTAGGTGGTGAAAAAGTCGAAAAGTTGGAGTTTTGTGAATCTTGTGTATTTGGTAAATCCTGTAGGGCGAAGTTTAACAAAGGCAAGCAAAGAACACATGGATCCCTGGATTACATTCATGCTGATCTTTGGGGGCCTGCAAGGAATCCTTCACACTCAGGTGGAAGGTATTTTCTATCCATCGTTGATGACTATTCCAGAAAGTTATGGGTATTCGTTCAGAAGACGAAGGATGAAACTTTTTAGAATTTCAAAAATTGGAAGGTTCTGGTCGAAACTCAAACTGGAAGAAAGGTTAAGAGGTTGAGAACCGACAATGGCCTTGAGTTCTGCAACGAAGCGTTCGACAGTTACTGTGTTGAGTTTGGGATTGCAAGGTATAAGACTGTAGCAGGTACTCCTCAACAAAATGGATTAGCTGAGAGATTCAATAAAAAAATTCTTGAAAGGGTTAGATGCATGTTGGTTAGTGTTAGGCTAAAGGTGTTTTGGGATGAGGCTGTTTCGACAACAACATATCTGATAAACAGATGTCCTTCGACTGCGTTAGATATGAAGACACTTGAAGAAGTTTGATCGGGACATCCACCTAGTCTCGATAGACTGAGAGTATTTGGCTGCGTGGCCTATGCTCACATTAGGCAAGACAAGGTCGAACCTAGAGCTCTGAAGTGCATGTTCATGGGATACCCTAAAGGAGTTAAAGCTTATAGGCAATGGTGCCTAGAGCCAGGTCATAGGAGGTGTATCACCAGTCGAGATGTAGTTTTCAATGAAGCTGAGATGGCTTTCAAGAAAATTGATGATGCTGACGAAGAGCTGGAACAGGGAGAAATTCCTGTTGAGGTGGAGCATGTTGATGCTGAATTGCGTATCCCATATGAAGTCAAAGAAAAAGCAGAAGGTGTTGTCAAAGATGAGGAGACTAATAATGACTACCTGCTAGCAAGAGACAAGTCGAGGAGAGTTATCAAGCCACTTCAGAGAGTTGGGTACGCATATTTTATAGCTTATGCCTTAATCTCTGCAAGTGAGGTTCTCGACGAAGAACCTAGAGACTATAAGGAAGTTATGCGGAGTCAAAAGAAGACTGAATGGCTGAAGGCCAAGGATGATGAGATGAAATCTCTTCATGATAACAACCATGGGAACTCATCAAGAAACCTGCTGGAGCCAGGTTAGTCAGCTGTAAATGGATTTTCAAAGTTAAGGAAGGAATCGAAGGAGTGGTGTCAAAGAGATACAAAGCAAGATTGGTCGCTAGGGGGTTCACTCGGAAAGAAGGTGTCGACTTCAATGATGTGTTCTCTCCTGTTGTGAAGCACAGGTCCATTCGAATGTTGCTTGCCACAGTGGCCCAGTTCGACCTTGAACTGGAACATATGGATGTGAAGACTACGTTCTTGTATGGTGATCTAGATGAAACAATCCTGATGAGGCAACCTGAAGGGTATGTCGAAAAGGGGAAGGAAGATTATGAGTGAAAGCTGAAGAGATATTTATATGGACTGAAACAATCTCCTCGACAGTGGAATAGGAGATTCGACAAGTTAATGACACGCATAAGTTTCATTAGAAGTCAGTTCGACCACTGTGTTTACTTCAGATTTCGACCTGGTAATTCATTTGTTATTTTGTTGCTTTATGTGAATGATATTCTAATAGCAAGCAACAATGTCGAAGATGTAATGAGGGTGAAGGCTAAACTTAATAAGGAGTTCAAAATGAATAATCTGGGAGCTGCGCCCAAGATTCTTGGGATTGACATCCGAAGAGATAGAAAGCAGTCGAAATTATGCTTATCTCAAGAGGCATACCTACTGAATATTCTCGAAAAGTATGGTATGTCGAATTCAAAGCCTGTTGTGACTCCGACAAACCCTCAATTCAAGCTAAGTATAGATTAGTGTCCTAGTACTGATGTCGAAGGAGCTTATATGAATAGTATTATATATGCTAATATAGTGGGTTTTTGGATGTACGCTATGGTCTGTACTAGACCTGACATTGCATATGCAGTAAGTCTTGTAAGCAGGTACATGGAGAATCCTGGAAAGGCTCACTGGCAAGCATTGAAGTGGATTTTAAGGTACATAAACGGGTCTTTGAATAGAGTCCTAATTTATGGTGGAGCCTTGGGTGAAGATAGTAAAGCAGAAATCGAAGGATATGTCGACTCTGATTATGCAGGTTGTATGGATCCCAGAAAATCTATTTCTGGATATCTGTTCATTATATTTGGGACATCAATCAGTTGGAAAGACACGCTTCAGAAGGTTGTTACCTTATAAACCACTGAAGCAGAGTATATCGCCTTAACTGAAACTGTGAAGGAAGCATTGTAGCTTGAAGGTTTTGCAAAGGAGCTGAAACTTCAAGGTCCAGTTATCACTGTTAAATGTGATAGTCAAAGTCCAATACACCTGTCGAAGAATTCAGCCTATCATGAGAGAACCAAGCACATTGATGTGAGGCTGCAGTTCGTCAGAGGGGTAATCGAGTGTGGAGAAGTCCAAGTGCTGAAGGTTTTGATAGATCATAGTGATGCTGATATGATCACCAAGACGTTGCCCAGTTGCAAGTTTTTCCACTGTATGCAGTTGATAAAACTGCATGAAGAAAGCTAGTTTAGTCCTTGATGTTATAGAGTTTTTTCCAAGGTGGAGATTTGTGAGATATTGGATTAAACTCTAGTATGGTCGAAGGGTAGCTTCTGATTCGATAGGAGTTAAGCATGAGGTTGAAGTTTGTTCGCATGTGTCCTGTCGGAGTAATGCGTGTTGTAGTCGAAGTTTGTTCCAGCATACATTAGTTAATATTGCTAGGTTTATTAGCATATTGAATTAGGCCTTGCTTATAAGCCCAATTGTTTAAGTTAACTTGTACCCTAAGTTAGCTTGTAATGGGTAATTGTTAAAAAGCCCATTAGGTTAGTGTGTTAGTTTTCTTATAAATAGCATGCTAGTCTCTCATCTTGGTATAAGGAAAAATAGGAAGATAAAATTCTAATTTAAGAGAGAGAGGTTATTTGTTATTCTTGTATACTTGTAATATATTTTATAGAGAAAGAAAAGAATAACAGTTAATAACCAATCCTTGTTGTTCTTCTTGTTTGTTTTGCCTTTAACCCTAACCCATGTGGGTTTCTTGCCTAAAAAGAAATCGTTAATATTTTGTTCAAATGGCATCCTAATTCACAACATATATAAAAGATAAATTTAAATTATTTAAAATGATATATTAATGTTACATACATATAAAATTGGTTTTCCAACTTCTTAATTTCAGTGGCTCACCGAAAAGAAGATGTAGAAAATCTTTTACAAATACTATTCTCGATTGAATCAATTTTTTTAAAGAATTTCTTAATACACCACCTAAGTTTCTTAGACACCGCGTGAAATTCCACTTATGCCCCCTGTTTCCGGATGTACAAATTCGGACGCACCATGGCGTTAAAAAAAATATTTGTCCCGGATGTGCATATGCGGAAGGTCTCCGTATAAACAGATCTGGAAGAATTGTTGATATATTTGAACCTGCATGATCACTCCCCCTTCCCATTCTCAACCTTTCTTCTTCCACACTCACCCTCACCAACCTAAAAAACCCTACTTCATCAATACCATTTCTCACTCAAAAACTCCAACTTTTTGGTGCAACAAATCAAAGGGAGCAAAAGAAGATTGAATTTCAGGTAAATATTCAACTTCATCCACTACATTGCTCACATTATAAATTTATTTTTTGGAAAAACAAGTTACGCGGCTTCCGGATGTGTAAATTCGGTACGTATTTAGCATGAACTTGTCCGGATGTGCATATCCAGAAAAATGCCTGGAACTTATTAATTTTAATTTTCAGCAATTTTTAATAGGTTTTAGTTATATATATTTATTGTTCTATTATTGTTTATAAATAGATATGGTGCACCCCAATAACAACTCAAAAGAATTAGTTTCGACGATTTCTCTGAAAGTTGAAGGGATTATCGTAAAGTCGGTTGATGTCGGTGGTGACTTTAATAAAAAGCAAGAGTTTGATGATTGTGATAGCATGCTTGCATATATTCGTAGGACGGCTATTGGACTTGGTTTCGGTGTGAATATCGGAAGATCGGATAATGGTTCGGAAAGAAGAAAGGCTTTTGTAATTTTGGGGTGTGAAAGAAGAGGGAAATATCAGGTTCCTCTACGGATGTTAAAAAAAGACGACACCGGTAGTAGAAAATGTGAGTGCCCTTTTAAGATTGGTGGCTACATTTTAGCTTTCAAAAAATGGAGATTTAGTGTTCATTGTGGTATACATAATCACGAATTGTGCTCAAAGTTTCAAGTTCATCCTAGTGTATGTTGGCTCAAGTCGGAAGAGAAGACATGTATTGCCGACATGACCTTGAATCTTGTCCAACAGAAAACATACTTGCCACGTTGAAACGGAAGGAACCCGACAATGTAGCAAATATAAAGCAAGTGTATAACATTCGGTATCAGACGAACAAAGCAATTAGGGGAGATAGAAGTGAGATGCAACAACTGTTGAAATTATTGGATGATAACAATTACGTGTCTCGGTACAGATATCGCGATGATGGAGTTACGGTCCGAGATATTTTTTGGACTCATCCGGATTTCGTAAATTTGTTCAACACGTTCTCGATAGTGCTCATTCTCGATTGTACCTACAAGACGAACAAGTATCAACTTCCATTATTTGAGATGGTTGGTGTTACGTCTACGGATAAGACATATGCCGTTGGTTTTGCCTTTTTGGAGTGCGAAAAAAAGGACAATTTTACATGGGCATTGGAGACGCGTCGGTCACTTTTGAAGAAACATGTTCAAATGCCTAAAGTGATTGTTACGGACCGCGATACCGCTTTGATGAATGCAGTTGCATAGGTCTTTCCTTCTTCTAATGCATTACTTTGTCGATTTCACATAACAAAGAATGTGAGAAGTCGGGTTAAACCCGCGGTGGGTGTGAAACAAGTGGAGTCGGAAGATGGAAAATTGGTTAAGGTCGGTGTCATTGTAGAAAAAATAATGGATGCATGAAATCGTATTATAAATTCTTCCACAAAGGAATTATATGCCGATTCGGTCATGAAACTCCGGAAAGTGTGCAAAAAGTACCCCGCGTTGTTGAAATACGTTGAAAGCACTATTCTTGATCAAGTGAAGGAGAAGATAGTATGTGTGTGGACGGATAATGTCCGACACCTTGGAAATACAACAACCAATAGAGTTGAGTCGGCACATGCTACTTTGAAGAATTGGTTGGGTAATAGCAAGGGCGATTTATGTCGAGATTGGGACTCCGTGGATCTCATGATTAAAAACCAACATAACGAGATACAAACCACATTTGGTCGGAGTATTACGGTTTTGGAACATCGTTTTAAATGTAACTTTCTTTACTCTCAATTAATCGGCAACATGTCTCGGGCGGGATTGGACTATATTTTTCACGAGGCCAACCGAGCCGAAACGGTAGGTTCCGATAGCGCAAAGTGTGTTTGCACTATTGTGAAAACCTACGGTCTTCCGTGTGCTTGTGCTATTGCTACAAAGTTGAAACTAGGTGAGCCAATACAAATTGATGAAGTTTTCCCTCATTGGATGAGACTTAGTTTTGATGATGATGGTTGCAAGGAAGCAGATAAATCAGATATCTCTATTTTGCCCGAATTAGAAGCAATTCAAGCGAGATTTTCGAAGACCGATGACAACGTGAAGCTACACATCAAAGAAGAATTGAGGAAGATTATTGCCTTTCCCGGAACAACCGCAATGATACTGTCGTCTCAACCGGTTAAGACAAAAGGTGCTCTGAAGAAGTTGAAGCCTAAACCGAATGACAACTTGACAACCCGGTCTCCTTCATATTGTGAGCACATTAACAAACTCTTTCCGGACTCAGCGACTCCTAAATCTTTACAAAGTGCCATGAAATGAGCTCGCATTACCAAACCGGCTCCGACATCGATTCCACGAGTTTCGACTCCGAATGCACCGCTTCCGACACCGATTCCACCTATAATTTCCTTTATCGACGAGATGCCGATTTTTATGCACAAGCATATCGACGGTATCATCGATGTTGTAGGGGATGGTAATTGCGGTTACCGAGTCGTTTCAGCTCTACTCTGTAGAGGAGAGGAAGGTCATAAACTTGTCCGTCATCAACTTATCCTAGAGTTGGAGATGCATAAAGAAGCATACTTGCGTTTGTATGAAAATAAAGAAAAATACGACAAGGTTTACGAGTCACTTGTTCCGTGGTTGAGTGGTCCGGCCCTAGAATCGAAATAGATGAGCTTCCCCGAGATGGGTCATCTTATCGCATGCGCGTACAATATGGTGTGTATTGACTTGACGCGATACGGTTTTTCGGAAACCTTTTTTCCACTCCGCACCGCACCACCGTCCAATCCAAATGATCGCATGATGTGTATCAGATGGCTTGCGAAATCAAGAAATTGTGTACAAGTTATCTTGAAACCCGGATGCCCCATACCACCTAAATCACCGCAATGGGCGACGCATGCAACCGTGATTGCCGAGTCGTGGCCGGATAGTTTTGTTGAAAGGATGGTTGAATTCGATAGATTGAACGAAATTGAAAAGGCATCAAATGCGAAAAAGTCCAAAGGTCAAGCTCTGATAGATTTAGACGGAGACTTTTGTTTTAACTCTTTTGTATAATCGTACGACAAAATGTACATTTTTGTAGTGAAATATATTGAATTTTTATTCATATGCATTTTTAATGCACTTATGAATTTTATTCCAATGAAAGCATTGCAATTGGTTGCATAACATAGTCAATTCTGATTGAAAAATGTATCATTAAAATATTATGACTTGCAGATACGGGAAAGTTCCGGATATACACATCCAGAAGCAATATTTATAGAGTTTTTCCGTATCTGTATATCCGGAAAGAAGTTAGGCAGAAATTACTTTATCCTAAGTTTTCTATAAATTAGGGGTTTCATTTGATATCTTTCACACAAACTCAAAATGTCTCAATTGTATGAAACCAAGTTCCGTTGGTATGTCGCAAGTGTCTCCTACACCGACGGCAAAACACGCGGTCGCACGTTTAAGCTAATGAGGGACATCTCCATCGGTGAGATCATTGACAACATCGAACATCTCCTACCTTTCCGAGACAAACGGAAGGTTGCGAAGCTTGAGTATCGTTCACCTTCGGTTGACAACGAAGGGAACGTCGCTTACAGCATTGTTGAGCTCAAAAATCAAGAGAATGTTAGAGCGATGTGGCAAACTTTTTTCGGTTACGAAGAACGGTTCCGCTCGAGTTCGAGGCGACCGTCAAAATTCAAAGAACGGTAGATGACATCTTAGAGATGTCCAAGTGTCCACCGGGCTATTGATCTTGTAATATTTAAATTTCTGTCGATGTAATGCCGAATTTCTGAATGTAATCCCGATTTTATTTTATGAATGTGAGAAACATTGTTGGATTTTTGGTATTCTGCATCTGGTTTTATTCCGTATTTGCAAATGCGAACTTTTAGCGGATATGCACATCCAGAACAAACTGAAAAATTCAAAAAAAAAAAGGTGCGTCCGAATTTACACATCTAAAACAGAGCGGTATTTTTGTAAGTACACAAGGTGTCTAAGAAACTTATATGGTGTGTTAAAGAAATTTTTTTTAAGTGCTCTATCATATGTGATAAATAAATCTTACAGTTATAATAAAGACAAATGAATGAGCTCATTACAAAAGTGGTCTAATATGAACATTATTGCAGCTACACTTTGTCCTTGTCAAATTTCAAAACACAGTTGAATGATTGAAGTATCTTGTCACTCCCGTATGTGTTGTAGGTGCATAACCTAACCCCATGATAATCTTTACCCACATTAAAAGGAAATAAAAGTAATGTTACAATGGTGGCACCGTCAAGCAATTTCAAGAAATGCTTTATTCTCCCTTTATTCACTAACTTTTCATTTTTATTTGCACGGAATTAGATTTTCTTCTTTATCGATTCTTACAACGAAATTACACAATTTAGGAAAGAGAAACAGTAAAACTCACTCCTCTTCTGTCTTTCACTAGTTCCATTCGTTGGATGCCTTGTGTTTCAATGCAGTGTATAAGAAAATTGATAAAGAAAAAAATTAGTGGCAAACAGACGGTATAAAGGCAATTTTAAAAATTTAAGAAGACAATTTTAAATAATGCAGAAATGTTGTGTTTGGTATCAATGAGAAATTCATAAACTTGAATAATTCATAAAGATGAAAAAGCTAATAAAGTGTTGTTAGTGAAAATTAAAGAAGCAATAATTTGATTATGTAAATATTAAAAACAAATTAAAGATATTACATGTGAAAATTACTTGAAGAAGAAATCAAGTGAATTATTCCATGTCTTTTTTATTATATAATTATTTTATTCTTTAATTTATGGCATATTCTTCATTTTAAAAATAACAATATTTCTCTCTTTTTCATTCCTCTTCTCACTCTCTTGTACCAAACAATACATCACATCTACCTTATTCCTCACATACTTCCCTTTTTTCACTCTCCTTATTTATTTCTCTTTTTTCAATTTTTCCTTTCGACCAAACACACCCTTGAGAGAGTGAGATTTGTTTGTTTTCTTTTATTTTTTAGGGTCTCTGCTTGTTTCTATCTATCATATAAGAAAATTTGTATCCTATGAAAAACTTTTTTTAACCTTCCCTATCCTGCCTCCACGTCACTTATTTGGGGATAATTTTGGTCTTTAGCCACCCAAATCATAACTATTGAACGACAACATTGGTCTTGAACTACAACTTAATTACTTCCTTTCACATTTGACAGACTACAACCCTAAACTCACCTGATACTGAACCGAAAAATTGAAACAACTACTTCACCTTTTTTGAAATTTCTGCAGCAATACTGTTGGCATGCATTGGGAAGCGTTTTGCAAGCTGGTGTACTCAATGACTCTACAGGCTACTGAAGTAGGTCATCTTTTATTCCTATTCTATACCGCTCTTCTGCGTCTTCTTTTTATTTTGTTTGTCTGTTCTACTGTCTCACGAAATACTTCTCCTGTTGTTGCTAAACATTGAAAAAATGGCGCGTTCGTTTGAAATGATCAGCGACATCACCGATCGCAAGGATTTATGGAAGTGTGCTATTAAAATAAATCACAAATGGAAGGTTATCACCACAACGAATGAGCATTTCGAGATGGTAGTTGTGGACAGAGAAGTGAGTTAGGGTTTTTTTTAATTTTTTCCCCATTAATTTCTCCTCAGGTGTTACATGCTTTCTTAATGTGATGCTCATTTCGAAATAGTAATGTAATGTATCAGACTGAGGTGTTTATTGTGTTATGCTTGAAGTCCTGTGAATGGTTTCCTTATGGTGTTCTGATTCTCAGGTGTTAATGCTCACGTTCTGATTGTCATGTTTTTCAATTTGGATATTGATTGTACTTCATCTAAATACGTGTTGATGTTACAACCATGTTTATTAACCGATTTATGTATTTTTGGTAATGACTTATCTGATAATCCCTTATGTGTGTTTGTTAAGTGATGGTGTTATTATTATCATGTTTTGATGGTCAGCTTTTGGTGATCACTTCATCTAAGTACATGATGATGTTACAACCATTGTTTGTAACCGACTATTGTGTTTTGTGTGATTGTTTTTCTAATGGTTCAATTTTGTGTTTGTTAAAGTATTTAACATGTTTACTACTTCAGTAGGTTTTTGTTTAACTGTTGAACTTTGTTTTACACATGTCAGGGCCACGACATTCATGTTGTTATTCCAACAATATTTAGACAAGCCTTTGATTCGACTATCTGTTAATGTGACTTGCACGATGTCAAACTTCCAAGTACATCCAAATGATTTGATTTTCAAACCCACTTCCCACAAATATCTTTTGAAGTTCACTGGTGGGACAACAATTGGAGATATCGGTAAACATGACATCCCCAATAAGGTGATTAACCTTACCGCATTTGCGGACATCATCGCAGGTAAATGCCCGAAGAATCTCCTAATAGGTAAATTTTATTACAATTGAAAGGCCCTTAGCCTTCTGCCTTTCGATATTTGTTCAATTAACATGGTTGCATGTTTTGTTTATAGATGTTATAAGTGTGGTCAATGAAATTGGATACTCCTAGTCCCAATTTGGGGGCAAGAAACCTCAGGTCAACTTGGTATTGAGAGATTTAAGGTTTGTCGGATAACTTTCTCTTATGTACTAAATTTGTACGCCTTTCGCTACACATGGTTGCTTTATATTCTGACTTTTTTTATGTTACAACAAAAGCGACAACACCATGCATTGTACATTATGGGAAGGCTACACAATGGAGTTCTTTGAGTATAAACAAAAACAAGTTGATATTTAGAAACCAACAGTTATTCTCATGAAATATGCTAAGGTTAAGGAAGAAGGTTAGTAAACACTTCGGAGTGGTGTATGGTAATATATTTTAACGTTTTAACAACCATCATTTTCTAACCCGTTGATCACTTTATTGTATCTATTTTGTAGGTAAATATCCGCTGACTTTTACAAACACCTACAACATCACCAAAATTCATATTAATGAGGATATGCCAGACATCCAACAATTTATGAAAATGTTGCAACGGTTTCATTTCCACGGTTCCTTTCTTTTTTTAATTCCACTGATCACAAATCATTTCTTATATGGTACCTTACTTTTTGTGAACTACATGTTACCTGCCAACTTCAAAATGGGAACCTCTTCATTATCTGGCATCCAAAACTGTTCTTGGTCACAACAATCTTCTGGTTCTAACCTATCGCCGACCGAAAAGTTTATGGCCAAGGCTATACACCTACCATTACAGGAGATTATCACATTAGCGGAGGTATATCCAATTTGATTTTCATATTTGTTGCTTGACGTTAAACGACCTGCATTTTCTAATACAGTTATGAAATATTGACTTGCATACAACTTTCTACGTCACCGTGGCAACCACTGACAAGCTCATTGCATCTCCTAACGGATGGCACTACAGAGCATGCCATCAATGTCCGGCTTTTGCCAAGGGTGACAAACCACCTTTTTTTTTGCAGGGGATGGACACCGAACCAAAGCTGAGATCTAGAGGTGCACCTGCAATTTCTTCGTTACCAGTTGACTGTGATGTTTTGTATCTGACTGTTTTATGAGTTGTAGGTATAAAATTGATATTGAAGTGAAACATAATGGCTGTTGTGGGAACTTTATTTTCTGGGACCGCGAGTCCACCGAGCTTTTAAAGACGTCTGCCAGCCAACTACGTGCAACTATGATGGAGGTTTGCATACACAACCTAGATATATGTCCATTACTAACCCGTTACAAGACGTTAGTTGGGTGATCACATTGTTATTCCTTTAAGATTTTCCATTTTCAATGTAGGGTGGAATCACTGACCCGCTGGAATTTCCATTGGCCTTGGATGCAATGTTGGGCTTGAAGTGTGCTTTCAAGGTTAAGTGGTGTCCAAGATGGAAGAGTTGCTCCGTCGTGCAGTTCCTTCAAGATGAAAAACTGATAAAACAACTTGAGGGATCACATGTCACTCATAACGTAACATTCATTTCTTTGTATTGTTGTTACAAATACTGTCCAGTTTGATTATGTTGTTGTTGCTGATGATGTTTATGTTTTCCAGCCAACATCGGTTGTTGATACCACTTCGTAAACAGTCCAGGTATTCTAATCTCCTTTGTCTAAATCTGATATCCAACGCATAGATTAAATCAAGTATCATATCTCAATTTTCTGATGTTTTGCTGTTTTTCCTTTCCATACCCACCAATTTCTTTTATTATTCAACTCATGTAGGTAATGGAGAGTGTCGACGAGGATTCACCGTTTGAAAAACAATATCCAATCACAGTATTTATACACTAATATTCATTGTTTATTATTGGATTTTGCACAACAACACCTCCTGTTAACTATGCGCCATTTGTTTTTGTTTTGTAGGATAGTGAAATAAGTTCTGCACACGCCCCCGAACCTGTCAGCCCTGTAACTAACGTGAAGAGGATGTCCCCTGATACTTCAACCGATTTCACCAAAGATAAACTTAATGATGGGAACCTTTCATCAACTAAAGTGAAGAAGGTTATCAAGCGCGGTAAAAGGGCAACAGTCTAAATCTAATGTTGTAGTGCGACAAAGTGCTTTTGGTTTGACATTTGATGAGCATAACTCGCATTATGTATATTTTGGGAAATTAACAATGAATGATATTAGACTATTTTCAACATATATATTTTGGTCATATTCTGGGCCTGCCCCTTGGAATGAAGGGTGTTATTTTGTGTAATGCTTATAACTATGGCAGTAGCTTTAGAATGGAATATCAACTACATTGTCTCAACTAATATGTAAAACTACTTCACAATTATGTTGTTGATTCTGAAAGTAAGTTGTTACTAATTTGGTTGTGGCCTATTTGTATTGATTTGGTTTATAATTTGGTTGTTCCATATTCTATAAGGTGGCCTCACAATATTTTTTATTCCTTCAATTTACACCTGGCATTATTCCTTTAATAAATTCATAACAACGTTAGCCAATACCAGGCTTATATCAACACCAACAATAGATATGGCATGTATTGTGCTGCATTATATTCAATTCTCATTCAGTTATGTAACCGGAAGCAAACTACAAACATCACCACTAAATGGGTTGTCGTATTTGGATAATGCTTCATGTTAACTAATACGCACAGGTTTCAAATCCCGTTTGAGAAATATTAATTTGTTTGTAACAAATACAACGTACAAAGTTTACTTTACCAAAACATGGGTTATCCCTTTCCATGGAGATAATCATTAAATTAAAATTTCGACATCATTTATCATTAATGCAACACTGCTAACTTTTGATTCATCTGTCAACTCCAACCCACTTCCTGTGTAAAGCCTACTACTCACGTTTCCATTTAAAAAATATTACAATACACATCAGCCTTGCAACATCACCTCTAACTTAGGTTGTGCATAATTTATTATTGAAATATTACTTGGAATACAGCTCAACATTTTTTAGAAGCATTGCTGTTTACTTTGGGATATCTACACGTCCCTTGTAGGAGGGCAAAATAACCTTCATCCGCAATTGAAAACAGGGTATTGTGGTTAGGCATTTTACCCACCTTCTTTGTCATACTACCCAAGCTGAAAGGTTCTTCCACCAACCTTGGTAAGTAACCCTTATTAATGATTTAACTAATTTAACTGAATGACATTTGAA
The DNA here is from genome assembly GCA_022829125.1 of Lathyrus tuberosus. Classification (NCBI taxonomy): domain Eukaryota; kingdom Viridiplantae; phylum Streptophyta; class Magnoliopsida; order Fabales; family Fabaceae; genus Lathyrus; species Lathyrus tuberosus. The sequence goes on along the minus strand of JALAZF010000808.1, from coordinate 413,814 downwards.
TTTCATGCATAAGATAAACTTAACACTTATTCATGATTTTTCCTTCAGTCTGTGTTGTTTCCAAAATTATTGTTTCATGTTGAAGACATTGATTAGTTACTAACTTTAATTGTTGCACACATGGTTGACGCAGTCCTTTAGGTATGTCAGCTTATACTGAAACGCCTTCTTCCATTGAAAGGAAGAGGCAAAAATTATTGTTGCTGGAGAAGAAACATACTCATGAAGCATCTAACAAGGAGAATATACTTGCCTCAACATCAACACCATCCGTATCAAGCTCAAAATATTTCAAATGTCCGACGTCATCTCCTTTAACTGATGTTGTAAACACAACACATACTGCACCGTCTACAAGACATTTACTACCTACGTTTCCTACGAAATGTCGCTGATTTGATGTGTATACAGGAGCTAATTTGTTTCCCACTTTCAATTCGTCTCCCACCCTTGGAGTATCGTCTTCTGTCATGTTGAACACCACTATTGATACACAAATCACATCTACTTTACCCATGGTGGCTGGTACTCTTAGGAGACAATCATAGTTAAGATCTCGACTAAATTCACACCGAACCATGCAGCGTTCAACGCAACCACTTGAACCATTGTCTCATTTTCCTTTAACGATTGATTCCACACCTATTCATAAGACTGCTCAACCGAGTTCAATGTTACCTTCCATGCCAACTTATGTCCGTCAATACGGTGATTCAAGTAATAACTACAACAACAATGTTCACCAAATTCATGCGTCCGCTGCTTATTCTTCTTCGGATGAAAGCTCAGATTATGATTCAGGACATAATTTAGGAAATTCATCGGAATTTGATGAAGAGCCTTTGGATGACTCTGTTGGTTCTCATCTACAAGGTGAATTATCCATCTATTTCTGTGTCTGTGCATTTATTTTAACATTCTGTCTCATTCAATTTTATCATTTCAGCGTATTACGACATTGGCAACCCTGTTTGGGAGTGCGAGCACTGTAACGCGTGTATGTGGTACTAGGAACGTAAGGCAAAAAATAGACATGCCGCGGTAGCAAAGTTTCATATATGCTGCAAAAGTGGGAAGGTAGTCCTACCTCCCATGAAGCATCCTCCGCCTCTGCTTCAACAACTACTCTTCGACAGAACATCGCGCTATTCTAAGAATTTTCAAGCCAACATTAGAACATACAACACAATGTTCTCCTTCACCTTACCTGGGATGAAATTTGACACAACATACTCCATGGGGGAACGACCCTCCGACTCTGCGACTACATGGTCAAACTTGCCACCGGATCGGAACCATGCTTCCAGAGATCGGTAAACCTCCGCAGTATGCAAAACTATACATATTTGATACTGATAATGAGGTAGAAAATTGAATTGACTGTTTCAGGTATTACTCATTCTTTTCTAAAATGTTGTGACATCATGTACTCACTATACACTGCTCACTATGTTGCCATAACGTTTGTGTGGATTGTTTATGTAGGGATAACAAAAATATTGAAAAGGATATTGTCACAAACTTGAAGGTAATGTTGGACGATAACAATGTTCATGCTAAAGCCTTTCGAATGGCGTATGATGTGTTAAAGGATAATGCATTTCAGGACTAGAGGTTGAAACTGATATCGAGTCGACCTGGTGATGGTCGCGTCTATAAAACGGCCACTGTTTCGGAGGTTGCTGCACTAATTGTTGGTGATGTTGACACTGCTGAACTAAGAGACATCATAATCCACGAGCATAATGGTGGGCTCCAACGGATCGATGAGTTCCACTCTGCTTATCTTGGCTACCAATATCCTTTGATTTTTGCATATGGGGAGGATGGTTACAGGGATAATATACTCCACAAGTACCAACATGAAATAACCGTGACAAAGCAAAACAGACAAACTATTAAGGATTGGCTTTGTTACCGACTACAAGAACGCATTGTGGAACCTAAAACATTACTACATTTGAGACGGCTGTTCCAACAATTTTTGGTTGACGGTTACACAATGATGGAAATCAAACGTCTTAATTGGTTGCGAAAAAATCAATCCAAGCTTAGGGTTGGAAAGTATAACAACATGCAACAGTAGTCTGCTGCGGGGACATTGCAACTTAGTAGAAAGGAAGGGAAGCAGGTCGTTTTGCCTTCAACTTTCGCCGGGAGCAAGAGATACATGGACCAACTTTATTTTGACGAAATGGCAATTTCAAGTAAGTTGGGTTTCCATGATCTGTTTATAACCTTTACCTGCAACCCAAATTGGGCTGAAATCAAACGGCAGTTGGATCCAAATAACTTAACTGCATAAGACCGTCCTGATATTTTAGCTAAGGTTTTCAAAATTAAGTTCGACCAACTAATGCGCGACATCACAAAGAACCATGTCCTGGGCCGTGTTATAGCATGTAAGCCTTCTTATCACAATTCCATTTTATTTGTGGTGACTCAGCTACTGTCTTACTATTGAATCTCACCATCTTATTTCATTTTTCAGTTATGTACACCATTGAATTCCAGAAGAGAGGCATACCCCACGCTCACATTTTGATTTTTTTACATCCGGAAAGTAAATATCCCACCCCATCCGACATTGACCGAATCATTTATGCTGAAATACCTGACCCTGAACTACATCCTACATGCTACAATTTGGTAAAATCACACATGCTCCATGGTCCATGTGGTTTGTTGAGAGAATCATCGCCGTGTATGAAGAACAGAAAATGCACTAAATTCTTTCCAAAGCGATTCATTGAAAACACAATTGTCGATGCCGAAGGCTATCCTTTGTATAGAAGACAATCATCTACACACATAATTCACAAAAATGGCATCCCTTTGGACAATAGACATGTTGTCCCATACAACACAATGCTACTAATGAAGTGCCAAGCTCATATAAACATGGAGTGGTGTAATCAGAGCACGTCTATCAAATATCTGTTCAAATACATACACAAGGAATACGATAGAATCACCGCTTCCGTTGTGCATGCTGGCCGGTCCACCTCCAATGATAATAAGCACGTTGATGAAGTCAAACAGTTCCTTGATTGTAGGTACATCTCCCCTTGCGAGGCAAGTTGGCGAATATTCGCATACAACATTCATGGAAGGAAGCCAACGGTGAAACGTATGTTTTTCCATCTCATTGGGGAAAATCCACTGTACTACACCAATTACGATCGAATGGAGAATATTTTAGACAAGGCACGTGTTACCGAATCTATGTTTTCAGCATGGTTAATTGCAAATCAGAATTATACAAATGCCAGAGACTTAACATACGGCTAGTTTGTCACCATGTTTGTTTACCATAAACGATCAAGAATGTGGAAGCCTCGAAAAAAAGGGTATACAATTGGTCTTTTGGTATGGGTACCGCCGTCTACGGGGGAATTATTTTATCTACGGATGATGCTGACGGTAGTCAAGGGCCCTACAACTTATGATGAAATACGAAAGGTTGGCGACACACAGTACGATTCGTTTTGGGATGCCTGTTTCGCTATGGGTTTCCTTGAGGATGACCGTGAATACACCGGGCCTATTAGAGAAGCCGGTGAGTGGGGGTCAGGTCATTTCCTTCGTAAGCTATTTGTGGTTATGCTTATGTCAGGCAACGTGAACAGCCCTGCTCATGTATGGAACGAGTCGTGGATTTTATTGTCTGACGGTTTGTTGCACCAACAGAGGCTGTTGGTTCAAAACAAAGGTATAACTTTATAACACATAGCCAAATTATTTGCTGCATTATTACTATATTTAAAAATAACTCCAATACTGGAAAACATGCTTAAATACGAAACGTTAATAAGCTTACGTCCACAAGTGTTGCAGATCTGCTTTTGAGTGATGCACAACTGCAGAATCTTACATTGCTTGAGATTGAGCAACTCCTTCAGATAAATCGCATAAGTCTTAAAGATTTCTACCCTATTCCATATCCAGACAGTTATGTCTTGGAGCAGCTGGGCAATCGTCTCATCTACGATGAACGCATTTATGACATTCCAACAATGCAGGCCTAGTTTGAAGCGCTTCATGCAGCTCTTACAGGTGACGAGTGAAACATTTAATATACATTGCGCTGTTAGTTTCTTGTTGGCTCATGCTTCTAATCTTTTCAAACACTTCTAGATGAGCAGCGGGGTATCTATGACAAAATAATGTCTGCACTTACAACTCAGCAAAGTGGCGTTTTCTTCCTTCATGGTTATAGGGGCACCGGCAAGACCTACATGTGGCAGACACTCGCAAGTGCAATTAGATCAAAGCACAACATCTGCTTAACCGTCGCAACCAGTGGAATTGCATCCCTATTGTTATCCAGTGGCAGAACTGCGTACTCACGATTCAAGATACCAGCTCCTACCTTGGATAACTCGACTTGCAACATTGGTTACAAAGAAGATGTTGCAGAACTACTTTGGCAGGCTAAATTAATAATATGGGATGAGGCCCCAATGGCTAACAAATGGCGTTTCTAAGCTCTTGATAGAACTTTAAAGGATATCATGAGTAGCAGTAGCAACTCCAGTGAGGTGTTTGGAGGGAAGGTTGTAGTATTTGGAGGAGACTTTAGACAAATATTGTCGGTAATATCAAGGGGAAGCCGATCTGACATTTTTCACGCCACAATCAATGCTTCATACATATGGCATTCAATCCAGGTATTGACATTAACCAAGAATATGTGTCTGAGCAGCAGTCCAACAGAACACGAACGGAAAGAAATTGGTGATTTCTCCGACTGGCTACTCAAAATTGGGGAAGGTAGGCTTGGTGAACCGAATGACGGGACTGCAGAAATAGAATTCCCACCTAAGATGTTAATTACACAATTTGAGGATCCAATTGTTGCTATTGTCGACAGTACGTATCCAGAATTCCTCAGTAACTACAAGGATTACGACTATATTAAGAGCAGGGCTATCTTGGCATCAACAATTGAAGTGGTCGACAAAATTAATGATCATGTTTTGGCCATGATGCCAGGTATCAGTAATTCATACAAAACTATTCTACTCAATGTACTTTAACTTTCACATGTTTTTTTTAATGTTTTGCATTCTTTGCTTTAGGTGACTTGAGGGATTACGTTAGTTGTAACTCTGTTGATCGATCTAAGATACATGACAGGGACATGCTTGATGTTCTCACTCCAGAATTTCTGAGCTCTTTCAAAACATCCGGTTTGCCCAACCATCACATAAAATTGAAGATTGGAACACCCATTATGTTAATGCAAAACATTGATCAGTCGAAAGGGTTATGTAACGGTACCCGACTTATTGTGACTAAGATGGCTACGCATGTACTTGAAGCCCGTATTATGGGGGGCAAAAATCACGGCAACGTCGTTTATATTCCGTGGATGAATATGTCCCCTTCACAATCTCCTTAGCCTTTCAAGCTAAGCCGACATCAATTCCCAGTCATTGTCTCCTACGCAATGGTGATTAATAAGTCTCAGGGTCAGTCGTTGGATTGGGCGGGCCTTTACATTCTGGGGGACGTTTTTACTCATGGTCAAATATATGTCGCGCTTTCAAGAGTTACCAGCAAAAAAGGTATAAAAGTTGGTGTCCACGATGACAACAAGACGACCAAAATTACAACGACAAACGTTGTTTACAAGGAGGTTTTCAACAACGTTTGATTTTTTACGACTTCGACTACACATGTAAAGATTTCTTTTCCTTCATATTATTTGGTTAGTATTTTCCGACGTTGTTTTCATCATCTTCAGTTGCGATTGGTTAGTGATTTGGTTGTGTTTTGTTGTTTCAACTTTTGGTTTAGAGTTGTTTAGACTGTGCTCCAATGTTCCAGGCATAATGTGGATCTCCATGCAACATACTGTTATGGCCAGGGTGTAATTTTTTTTGGTATTAAATAATTTGTTTCAATGCATCCCTTTAGACTGCACGAATACATTGGAGCATGTGAACATAAAGTCCATCCTTTGTTTTGATCACTTTTGTTAGGCAGCTTGGCCATAGGTAATATGTCTGTTTCATTAACGTACATTATGTATGAAACACTAATTAATCATATTATATGATGAACATCTAAAGTGTTTTGTTTATTTTGAACTTGGTGTTTTTCCTACTTATATAACTCTGATACGTTTACAGCTTTAATAACAAACAAACTCAGTTTAATGATATCACAATAGTATGTCATTCCATACAAAATGTTCCATATTTAATAAAAGGTTATTTACTAAATGCAAATTCATAATGAAATATCATTGTTGTTCCTTCTAAAATTCATACCCGACCTTTTTTTGGGACGGCTCATCCACACTCTAATCCCGCCAAGTCACACCACTGATCGTATCCACCGCCGTAACCGTCTACGATTCCTATAATCAAAAAATCGTATTACAAAAAATATGAAAATGAACAACGCTTAGCAAGGCAAACGATATAGGTTGTATTACATACCTTCATTACCTTATTTCACATTCACGTCCACCAATTTTTACACATACGGAGAAATATAAACATGACATGCTTTGTTCAACAACGTGGTGCCAATTTTGAATTGGATTGTATCTCCATCTTTAAAATTATTGCCTTTGCAAAACTCATCCCACTCATAGCCTAATTTCGTTTTATGAGTATCCCTAACATTCAACAGTTGCATCAACTTCGACTTTCCATTATCACCGCATAGTAGTAGATCTTCATACTCATAGTCCTTCAGTATTTCCGCAAAATCCTCCTGCAGCTTCTATTGTTAAAAAAAATCAAATAATTATTATTTTTTGTCATTGCATCTACTACTTTATAAAAAAATTTAAACAACATGAACTCCACTTAACTAATTTTGGGAGATCTGTGCTGTGTGGAGTAAGTGTAACTTGAAATGCATATATCTGTTTGCCAAAGATATTTCTACTATGAAATTTTGGTAACTCTTTGAGTTTTGTGACCTGTTTGTAAGCATTAATTTCAAAGTTGTTGTTGCCGTAATAAGCAAACGTTACAACAACATCACTTGGGAAGTCGTACTAGCCCTCCAAAAATGGTCATCCACTAATGACAATCGGTTGATTGGGGACTTTGTTGAAGATCAGTTCATGATGCACCCTTTGGTTGTTTAGAACGGTCTAATTTTTACCTAATACATCGCCATAATCTTTCTCAAACTCGGGATCTATTTCTGGATACACCTGAAATTGGAATCACAACCCATACATAATAACGTTATACTATTCCCACCATGTTTCCCTATACACCATTTCTCCAACTTCAACGTTAAGTAGGGATTTACCTGTGTCGATATTTTCGCGATTTTGAAACAAGTTACCACCTATGAGTGGTTGAGAATACCACATAACTCCATGACTATGAAAAAAATGGTGAAAGAAGAAGAAGAGGATAAAGGTGATACCGACAAGTTCCTTTCTTTGCCTTTTTTATCACATACCATATTGTATACCCACCCAATGTATTTATTAGACACCAACACACACTTTTTTCACGTGCTTGCACTTATGTCATTTGTGTGTGTGCATTTAAGTTACATGAATTATTGAGGGTTCACATGTGAATGTGGGAATAAATGTTTCACATTTGAATAGTATCAACACTATTCTTCCATTGCTTCCTTCCAATCAATAAGGTCAACACACACTTTAAATTTTCTTTTCCAACTTTATCAAAGTCTCCACGCGTCATATGCCTTGGCATCATTATTCTATTTGTCAATGTCTATTCATTTCATGCATTGCCACCACCACAATATTAATTGTTTACTAAATCTCAATACATACTCATTGCATGCATTGACACTAACACAATATAAGATAAAATATACACCAACCAATACAGCCAAAACGTATATCTTGCAATGACAAAAAGGCATGCACTACAAATTCATATTAAGTTTAGTATTCCACACCATTTAAATACATTACACCATTAACGTGTTCCCTATCAACTTCTTAAAACCACTGAAGTTGTACCATGGAACAAAACAAGTTCAAACTACAAAGCCAAAACATTACATATTACTAACTACTTCTGAGACTTCATCATCAATACACCACATAACATGAACACTGAACAAACACGACCCCGGATGCAGTTGCCAAAAATTTCTGAACATCAAGCCTAGAAAACACAAGCATTAAGGTTTCAACAAAGGCATGTTGATCCGTGTTGCGGGAGGATCTTTAATGCTAAAGCAAAGAACTTCTCTGTTGTTTAGTCATTTTTCCTTTGCAAAGTCATACCATCCCTTTCCTATGTACTGCTCAACGCAATATTCTTTCATCATGGTATGCACGAAACAGACGTACCTTTCATCGGTATCCCAGTCATACATCTCTATATGACTGACTCCGGCTAAGCACCCAGTCTTTATTACGTGTTGTGGTAGTTGCTGTAAAAAAACTAACCAGACTAACATAAACTTTTATGGTCATGGAAAAGAAGAACAACAATGGGTAATATGTTTAAAACCAACTTACAAGCACATTCCTCTTGCCGACCTTCGCATTAGTCACATTTTTCTCCCATAGTATATAGTTTGGATGATCAACGCCTTGATGAGGACTCCTACCACCATCATGTTCCTCTTCTTATGAACTGTACCATTCATAATTCTGTTACTGCACTTTGTTCAAAATATAATACAGATGGAAACAATAACAAACCAACCAGTTCAGCCGTATCGGACATTGTTGTAACACACATATTCAAATCTTAACATATTCTTGAAATACAAGACCAACAGTTCTGTCACACAACGCGTAATCTCTAAACATGAAAAAGGTGTCCTACAACTTTACATGTCCATACATAAAGGCTTGTGAAATTACCCGGTCGTATCAGACGAAATGGAAATCACCGGATTCTTCATCTTTCCCGCAGCTTTCTTTGGAATAGCAACTCCTACTCCCTTACACTTGGCAGCAACATCTGATCTGAACCCAACACTTTGTCGTCCGCTTTGTTCTTTTGAATTCTGGGCACCATTCCCCGTTGCGTTGTTTGCCTCTGATGGAGTCAATGTTGCAGGTTTTGTTACCATTCTGACATCTGAGTCAGAAGGTCCTTTGACCTTGTGCATATCTCCCGCCCGTTTCACATTTTTAGCCTCTTTCGTGTTGTCAAGTTTCCTGTTTAAAAAAGTATTACATATTAAAGTATTACATATAACATCAGTAACATCATGTTAAAACAATTGGTGTTCACAAATAACAATGCCAACTCAGTGAATTCATTACCTCTGTGCCAAATGCATCAGACAGTGCTTTCGGTAACTGAAATCCCGACCATCAATCAGGTTAGGTTTCCGTTTCTTGAAAGACATTGTCTCCTCCGCATTCAGTAAATCAAAATACTTTTCCTCCTCAGTTTTTGCTTTTTTGCATATCAATTGGAAATACAAATATCACAGCTAAAATTTATGCATGCATCATCAAATATAACCTACCCGCAACAATCAGTTTCAAATTCGATCATCCGTAACGCGAAACCCATAACAATCGTGAAATGCAACAACACCTAATACTTTACTTTTCAAATAATAACTAAATCTACAGCTAATAATCGCATGCAAAACAAAATCATGTTTCTCGAACGCTAAACCTCAAGCAAAACATATAACCAACCGTAAGCGAGAAATCTACTAACCCAGGATTCCGTTCTTCAATCGATGACTTCGGATTGCCCCTCCTTTCGTCTTTGACCCTTTGCTGTTGGCTACCCTCCGTTCACTCCATCCGTACGTCTCCTCTACTATTCTTAGCGCAGACTGAAGATGAAGTTGATTATGTTTAAAATAGCATAATATACTTTATATGGTAGATCAAAACTAAAAGGGTAGTCAAACATATTCAACACCACACTAGCACACTTTTTATTACATTTAATTTCATTTACTATCAGATTTCATAACAACTGTTTTTAAAGGCTCCATTACTAATTTATTTAGTTTTTTAACGGCTTCAATACACCACAAGTCGTTTATTTCAGAATAAATATTTTTTTCTTATTATAAATTGTAGGTTGTAAACCCAATTACTATTTTCCTTATCATTACTGCATTATTATACATATATATACATATTTTTAACCTTCTTATTTCATACATACACTTACAAATATCTATTATTAAATTGTTAAAAAAAAAAACAATTTCACAATATTCACAAGTAGACCATTTTAATACCTCAAGTACCTAACTTAATTAATATCCGCTCTGATAAAAATTTCTTAATTATTTCGTATTTTTTAATTTTTGTTTTTTCACAGCCTAACTGGTGAATTATATGCGGTCTAGACATATAGCCTGTTTGCTTCCGCATTTGAAATAGCTACAAACACGCGTCTATCAAAAGCTACACTTCGTAGCTTCTTATTTTCACGTTTTTTTTTTTGAAAAGGCAAAAATTTTATTCATTAAACTCACTCCTGCATAAGGAATGCAAGAAAGAGTCTCATCAAAACAAGAATACAGCCATCCTGACCAAAGTTGTCTGATCACAACAAATTAAAGTCACCCACCACAATCAATAAACATATATCTACCTAGACAATACCTCAAAAATGTTACTACTAATATAGCCACCCAATACAGTAAACCAGTATAATAACTTGGTTAAAATACCACTTATCAGACAGAATGAAATAACAGTGACTTTGAATGCAGGAGGAAATCTCCACACCCTTCCGGCTCTACTGCAAGTGCTTGATCCTGCGGAAATACACTAAACGGAAAGCCTCATTATAACTCCATTTGATCGTCTCATGCTAAAGGATAGCCTCCACACAACCCTTGACATCAGAGCACCCCAAAACCATAGAACAAACATGCACCGGAACCAAACGATGTCTGATAGCAGCAGTTATGCAGAGACTTCTCCTGACTAAGAGTCAGTTCAGGAAAGTTGCTACACCCCACCAAAGGTAATGAATTTCCTTAGCTAAGGTCCAGAATGCAGTTCACGTACTCTTTGTATCATCGACCCCCTCGTTCACGTGATGTCCACTGTATCGGTCACCTTAGGTATACGAACGAAAGTACAATAAACGGACATCCATGACGCAACAGACATGATCATTGAATCTGAAATTGCAGCCGCTCTACCGTCAAGATGCAAGGATTGATTGTCACTGCACCAGATACTATAACAATATGCTAGAAGATCCAACCCCCACATCAACCACAAGACACCCTTGATCAAGATCACCATTAACCAAACCTGAAACTATACCACTAACCAGGTACTCCATCTGCATTTTAGTACTAATCTAAGGTAAGAGCAATCTGTCGGTTCAATCCCACTTCCGTATCATCCACAATTTAACTGATCCCGCCAACACAACAGCTCCTTCTAATCCACTTCCCCTTACAGCCTGCCAATGCATTCCACTATCAGAAAAGTGGCAGGATATCCAATTTCCCCAAACCACATCAAACTTACAGAAGGATATATCCTTACTGTTACTCCTCCCTGCCTAAACCACATAAGAACCATATTTACGGTACCAAGACCTCCGTCTGAAGAATCCCCTATGGTTAAAACTTAATACAATTACAAAACACTAACCACCACGGAACCCCCAGTCAGCAGAAAACAACAATATGATAACACTCCACCGAGCCACCAGTCTACATAGACCTTAAATAAAACTGCCAGATTCGCCTCTAATAGCATGCTATGTTAAGAAAACACCCTCCTAAAACAGAATGATAAGCCGCTGCTACCAACAGACTAGCAAAAAGTCATTGAATACTATTAATACCTTATCCTCCAAGCACAACCTAGATTCAATGGGCCGTGATAATAATGCTTCCACCGCCAATCCAAACAGGCTAATAAACCTGTGCGGCCTAAATAAAATTCATTAAGTTGGGACGCGTGTTGGTCACGTGGGATATTCATTCTGAATTGATATAATATATATATTTAAATAATAAAGACTAGGACAAGTAAGTGGCTACAGCCTACAAAGCTGTTCAATCTGAAACTAACAAAAGTGCATTTGAAAAAAGAAAGAAGACCCTATGTGATTGAGAGAATAGTTTTCTATTGTATATTGTTTGTTATAAACTCTTAATATTAATACTTTATGTTAAAGTGGATCCAGTAACCATGAAATTTTATGTCAAAGTGAATAAGAGAAATAAGGTGTGGTTTAACAGAACATTTTTAATTAATTTTAATAAGTAATGAACGTCCCTCGTTAATTAGTTTTTTAATATGAACATTCTTTATTTAGATTGTATGTTTAATTATAAGTGTTCTGGACTGGACCAATGGATAGAATTGGCCCAATAAACCTCTGCTACAGAGCGGCCCAAATCACCTAAGTCCAATCCGCAGGAGGGCAAAAGTTACCTCTCTGCCCCTCCTACCAGGCAAGGAACATAACGTTCCTCCCCGGACATTCTGCCCAACGTGCTCAGCTTCAGTGCGCCCCGACAGCCATGGGCAGATGCCCGAAACTAAGCACATGCCCGACATAACGGCTAGTTTTGGACACCCTGCCCGTCGTAACGGCTAGTTTGGGCAGCGACCGATTCTTTAGGGAAAACGGTTATTTCGCCCCGAAAATAGGACCGTTAGCCACGCGCTTAGAGCCCTATATAAACCCTCTCACTTGAGAGGGTCAGGTATCAAATATTCACCCTACGAACTAATACTTTGTACTTGCCCCTTTCTTCTGACCCTTTCTTACTTGAGCGTCGGAGTGCCTTGCAGGTACACCACCACCTCTCCTCAATCACTTACCGGACAGCCAGTACGACCAGCACCTATCCGGACACCTCCATAACGACCAGCCCGCGTGGACCCGTTCGAGCACATCGGATCAGTGGCGCCGTCTGTGGGAACTTCTTGTTCTCCCCTTCTTTCATTCCTCCTCGGAAATCGAAAGATCAAAACATATTCTCTTTAATCCGCCCACGTATGGCTGCCCAGAATTCCGCGATAGGTGCTGACACCACTGTTCTCGTCCCCGTCAACAAGATGGACGTTGACGGCCATTCTTCGTTACTCTCTGACCCCCGTTTCCGTCGGGACGGGGCTACTGCATCTCCAACTCCTCCTCCCACCTGACAAGGAGACGTGCAGATCCCATCGGAAGACCGGCCAGTTCCCGGTCCACCCAGCGCCGACTTGGTCGTGGCAGCCCTTCTGGAAGCTGTTAACCGCACCAACCTCCTCATCCTACAACAAGGAGAAAGGATAGGAGCTCTTGAGGAGGCATCTTTCCCAAGATCCTCTCCTCCCCGGAATAAAGCCCGAAGATCCAAAAGCCCGCCACCTAGGCGCGGAGAAGACCGTGCGGTTAGACACGGGCCTGAGATACGACCCACTCGCAAGCGCGACCAGATCTCCCCGCGAGATCGATCCTCGTCGAGACGCAAAAGAATGAGGCAAGATAGGCCCTCCCCGCCGGGCAGACCTCATGACCGGTCCCGTTCACCCTCACCTCACAGAAACCACCGCCGCGAGCGCAGACGACAGTCACCGTCAGAGCCAAGTTCAGATAGCGACGACGAACCTCGCGGCCCGTTGTCCCGGGAGATCCTAGCAACCCGCCTTCCTAAGGGGCTGGAGAAGCCTCCGTCGCTAGGGACGTACGACGGAACCACCGACCCGGACGAGCATATAGAGAATATCGACGCTCTCTTGGATTACAGAGGGGTACGGGGAGCCATCAAGTGCCGCCTGTTCCCGACCACGCTCCGTAAAGGAGCAATGACGTGGTACAAGCAGCTGCCCGAGGAATCCATCACGTCATGGAGACAGCTGGGGAGGATCTTCTCTCGTCATTTCACCGCTTCACGACGCCACCCCAAGACCGAGGCGTCCCTGGGAGCCGTCGTACAAGGCAAAGAGGAGCCTCTCCGGGCTTATATCGAGCGCTTCAACAAGGAGGCTGTCCAGGTACCAACGACCGACGCCATGAAGAAATTCTTGCTCGAGCAAGGGTTACGTCCTGGTTCCGATTTCGCGAAAGTCATCGGCCTCGACCCACCGAGGAATCTCAATGCACTTCTCCACCAGGCCCAGTCACATATACAGTACGAGGAAAAGGTCGCGGCCCACTCGGTCCGAACATCTTGCAACCAAGAAGGTGCCCGGACGTCCAGAGTTGAAGAACCCTCGACGTCCCGTCGAGGAGACAAGAGACACGACGATCGACCTCGCGATACACGCGAGCAGAGAGCACCCTCCGGGCGATTCCACGATTATACCCCCCTCACTGCCTCGAGGGAGAAAATACTGTCCGAGTGCGCCAACTCGGAGTTCAAATAGGCGGGAGTCCGCTTCCCCAAGCAGCTGCCGGTCAGACCAGGGATGGACAAGTCCAAGTACTGCCGTTTCAACAAGAGTCACGGCCATACAACGGAAGAGTGCATCCACCTCAGAGATGCCATAGAGATCCTCATTCGCGACGGCCATCTGAAGCAGTTCGCAAAAAAGAAGGACGCTCCCCGGCAAGAGGCCCAGGAAAGAAAAAAGGTCGCAGAGGAAATTCCGCCCTCCGACGACGCCAACATCCAGGTCGCAATGTCTGTGACCCGACCAGAAGACTTTCGCTTCCCAGACAATCTGCTCGCCTCCACATACCTCGCTGCCAGCAGCCCATGGGAGGCCTTCCCGTCGGCCATGGGGATCTCCGAGGGCGGATTCAACAAAGTCACAGTTGGCTCGGTCAAAAGGAGATTCGACCAACTGATCAGCAAAAGCTCCAACGAGGTCACCACGCTGGACGCCACGCACAAAGGGTCCGCTCCCATTTCCTTCTACAAGGAAGAACTCCTCGGCGGGGCACCGAATTCGAACATCCCACTGCTTATCCGGGCCAGGATGGCGAATTTTGATGTCCGAAGGATACTCGTGGACCAAGGCAGTTCGGTTGACATAATGTACAACCACCTGTTCGAGACATTGCAGCTGAACGACTCTCACCTCACTCCATACGTCGGATCCGACCTGCAAGGGTTCAACGGAGCGGTGACAAAGCCCCGAGGTTACGTAGAGCTCATCGTAACCTTCGGTTCAGGAAAGACAACCCGAGCAATCAAGGCACAGTTTCTGGTAATCGATTGCCCGTCACTATACCAGTGCATCTTCGGAAGGCCAACCATGGCAGAGTTGATTGCAGTACCTTCCACCGTACATCTCAAAATGAAGTACTACACTTCTGAAGGGATGGTCGCCACCCTCCACGGCGACATTGAGGCTACCCGCCGCTGCTTTGAAGCAGCGTCAAAGGGACTTAACACCATCTCGGCAAAGCCAAGAGCATCTGGTCGTCCCCCCCTGCCCAGCAGCTCCGAGCAGCCAAGACCACTTCCCCAGGTCGAATCAATCGATCTAGACAGCCGGTTCAGCGAAGAAGATTGCGCCAAGGTTCCAACACCGTCGGGCATTAAGTCCGACAACAGCGGCCACCTCCTACGACCTGTCCTAGATGGCAACTTCGAGATTGTTCCGTTCGGAGAAGACCCCCAACGGGGAGTGAAGATCGGAGCAGATCTGCCCGACCTGGCCAGAAGACAGCTGAAAGCTTGCCTCCGCGAAAACGCAGACCAGTTCGCGTGGAGTGCTGCTGAGATTCCCGGATTCGACCCCTCTGTCACCTGCCACCAGCTCACGATCGACCCAACCGTCAAAGCCGTTGCCCAGCGCAGAAGGAAGCAATCCCCGGAGAAGACAGAAGTCGCGGAGAAAGCTGTCAAAGACCTTCTAGAAGCTAGGTTTATTTCCGAGGCCAAATATACTACACGGCTCTCTAATGTTGTACTTGTACGAAAAAATAATGGCAAATGGAGGATGTGCGTTGATTATACTGATGTTAATAAGGCCTGTCCGAAGGACGCCTACCCCCTCCCCAATATAGACAAACTCGTAGATAATTCGGCCGGTTTTAAACTGTTATCGTTCCTCGACGCCTACTCGGGCTACAACCAAATACCAATGGCCGCGAGCGATAAAACTTACACAGCCTTCATGACCGAATCGGGCAACTATTACTATAACGTAATTCCCTTCGGACTGAAGAACGCCGGCGCTACATACCAACGAATGATGAACAAAGTCTTCCAAGAACAGATAGGCGACATGCTCGAGGTATACATGGACGACATGATCGTCAAATCCCACGAGGAACTAGACCATGTTGCCCACCTCCACAAAATTTTTGAGCAGGCAAGGAAATATCAAATGCGTTTCAACCCGGAGAAGTGCACGTTCGGGGTACGAGCAGGTAAGTTCCTCGGTTTCTACCTTACGGAACGAGGAATAGAGGCTAACCCCGATAAATGTCGAACATTCTCCGAGTTCCCAACGCCCACATCTAAAAAGAACATCCAATCCCTCAACGGAGTGCTGACCTCGCTGTCCCGCTTCGTCGCAAAGTCCGCCCAGCACGCCCTTCCTTTCTTCAAGCTCTTGCGGAAAGAAGCAGCGTTTGAATGGACCGAAGAATGCGAGGCGTCCCTCCTCCATTTGAAGCAAGCTCTATCGGAACCGCCCGTGTTGTCACGACCAGATACCGGGGAGGTCTTGTTCCTGTACCTCGCAGTCTCCGCCGAGGCCGTTAGCGCCGTTCTCATCCGCAAAAATCCTAGCGGGCAAAAGCCGGTATATTTCACGAGCAAGGCACTGCAGGACACAGAATTGAGATATCAACAGATAGAGAAGGTAGCATTGGCCCTCGTCAACGCTGCCAGACGACTAAGACACTATTTCTTGGCCCACACGATCGTGGTGAGAACAGATCAACCCATCAAGCAGCTACTGGGATGACCAGACATGGCCGGGCGAATGCTCAGATGGTCGTTAGAACTGTCCGAATTCGACGTCCAGTACAAAAGCAGGAAAGCTCTTAAAGCCCAGGCCCTGGCCGATTTCGTAGCAGAAGTGACCTTTTCAAACTCCTCGCCCCACGTGACAAATAGATGGACCATCTATGTGGACGGGGCATCCAGCTCGAGCGGCAGCGGGGCAGACGTAATTCTGGAAAACAACGAAGGGACCATAGTCGAGGCTTCTCTCACATTGTCTTTTCCCACGTCAAACAACCAGGCCGAGTACGAAGCCTTCCTCGTCGGGCTACGCCTAGCCGAAGACCTGGAGGCCGAGGAAGTCATCATCTGCACGGATTCGCAGCTCGTAGCCAACCAAGTGTCCGGGGAATATCAAGCCAAAAACGACAGTTTCTCCAAATACCTCACCCTCGTCGGAGAAAAGATGTCGAAATTCAGAACAGTAGAAGTAAGACACGTTCCACGCGAACACAACGTACGAGCAGACGTATTGTCAAAATTGGCAAGCACCAAGAGGAAAGGCGGAAACAGGTCAGTCATCCAAGAGATACTTCCCCGGTCAAGCATCACTAAGGGATCTTCGACCCTACACGTACACGCGATCGGGGATAGCGATTGCTGGATGATGCCCGTTTACAACTACCTCACCAGGGACGAACTTCCAAAGGATCCCAAGGAGGCCAGCACCATCAAACGAAGGGCCTGCTCGTACGTTATCCTCGAAAACAAACTCTACCGACGGGGCTTCTCCATCCCACTTCTTAAATGCATAGAAGAGGAGGTCGTCCCCCACGTATTGCGAGAAATCCATGAAGGCATCAACGCCCAACACCTCGGAGGAAAGTCCCTTGCCCGTAAGGCCCTCCGAGCAGGGTACTATTGGCCGACCATGCAACAAGACGCCAAGGAGCATGTGAAGAAATGCGACAAATGCCAACGACACGGGGATATGCACTTAGCTCCGCCAAACGAACTAAAAAGCATGACCTCCCCGTGGCCATTCGCCTGGTGGGGCCTGGACATCCTAGGACCCTTCGTGACGGGGTCCAGCCAAAACAAATACCTGATAGTAGGCGTAGATTACTTCACAAAGTGGATAGAAGCAGAAGCTTTAGCCAAGATAACAGCGCTCAACATTCTGCGCTTCTACAAACGGAACATCCTTGCCCGTGTTGGGATCCCCCAAGGAATTGTCACGGACAATGGAACACAATTCACAGACAAAAAATTCCAAGACTTTGTCGCACACCTCGGAACGAGGCAGCACTTCGCTTCCGTGGAGCATCCCCAAACCAACGGGCAGGCAGAAGCGGCCAATCGCGTCATACTGCGCGGCCTCAAGCGAAGACTGGACGAAACAAAGAAAGCCTGGGTCGAGGAGCTTCACAGTGTCCTATGGGCATACCGCACCACTCCCCAGTCCACCACCGGGGAAACACCTTTCCGTTTGGCATATGGCACCGAGGCAGTCATACCCATCGAAATCCACGTACCGTCCAGGAGGACGGAATCACCCCTGGACGAGGAAATGAACGACGAAGCGATAATAGAGGAGCTCGACCTCGTCGAGGAAATCCGAACAGGAGCAGCCCTCTGCGAGGCATCTCTCAAGCAAAAAATAGCGATCAGGCGCAACGCCAAAGTCTTGCGACGGGAATTCGACGTGGACAGCCTCGTCCTGCGAAGAAACCACAAGGACTCCCGCGAAGGTAAACTGGCGCCCAACGGGGAACGGCGCATACTTCCTCGAAAACCTCAACGGGGAAACGCTCCCTCGACCATGGAACGCTGAAAAACTTAAGCAATACTACAGCTAAAGGGCACAAGAAGCTTCCTCGCGTCACAAGGCCGTCTAACGACCATCACGCTCGTTCAGGTACAAACGACGCGTACGTACAAAGCGGAATCCCGCTCAAATAAACGAGCCGGAGCTCCGCTCGTCGGCGGTCCTCGATCGAGCACCGCCTTCGCCCAAGTACCATGATTGGCAGAACCCCAGCTCGCGATGGGACGTTCACGCCGCGACCTCAGGCCTCAATCGCGACCTGAGATTCGGAACCTCGCCAGGATCTTCCCCAGCTGTTCGACCAGTTCCCCACACTGGCGAATTCATAACGCAATGAGCAATCTGTCAAAAATAAGCCTTGTTGACAAACACACCCTCCGACGGGCAGTCACGCATACACAACTAAAATAAAATACAACAGTACAAACAGAAGTTGTATAAATTAACCGGGCATTAAATTAAAAGGCCACAAGGGCCAAAGATTGTGCTTGTTACATTAAAAAGGGGCCACGCCCCCAGAACAAAAATAAGATTACAACGAGTTCAACGGCACGCAGGCCGGACAAGATACAGCTAAGCAACAAAAACTCTTCAGTCTTCCACACGCTCGGTTGACGCTGCTTCAGGCCTCGGCTCCTCCACGGGCTGCTCCTCGATATGCTCCTCGGGAGTATCGAGAACAAGACCCTCGGGCAGGACAATGCGGCCACCCTCCACACGAGTTAGGTAGTGAGTACCCCCGGTCGAAATCTCGAGCCCAGGGTTCACCACTCGTAACTGGGCCACCGCACTATCAAAAGACTCCGCGGCCACAGCAATACCATCATCCTCGGCCTGCAGAATGCCAGCGACCAGCTCTGCCCGAGTCTTCAACACTCTTATCTCCTCTGGTTCGTCATCACCTGGGGCATTGGCCGCCATCAACTCTGCGTTCAACTCCTCGGACGCCTTCTTCTCCGACTTTAGCTTGGTAACTTCCTCCCTCAGCGTTGTCGCCTCTTCCTCGGCTTTCTTCTTCACCTCACGGGCTTTCCGGATCTCTTCCTTCAGCGTCGCTTCGGAGGCCCGAGCAGCAGTAAGCTCAGCCTCGAGCACGTGGTCCCCCTCAGCGTACACAGCTGCCATCTCGAGCATCCTCACGAGGGCAGAAGCATCCCTGGCCACCATCGACCTTTTGCCCGCGCGATCCATGTTCCCCAGGCTAAGAGATTCAGCCCGAGGAACAACCAAGGTATTACCCTCAAAGAACCTCATATCGTTGATGCACGGAGGAAGTTCGAACTTCCCCTTATCAACTGCCCCCCTCAGATCCACCGTATCTGTTGTCCGGAGGCGCTTCTGTCGCCCGACCAAAGGCAGCGGAGAATCCCGCGGACAGGGAGTGGGAGAACAGGAGGTCCCCGGAGCAGTTTGAACAGGGGGAGGCGCACAAGCACCAGCAGCAGTCCGGGTCTTGGAGGGGGTCGCTCCAGCCTTACCCCTCGCCATGGCGTTCCTCACCACACGGTCACGGGCTTGAGGCATCTCACCTGCACAAAGAAAACAAGCGCGTCAGAAACGAGGAAGAAAGAATAGCAAATAAAGTCTAAGTAACTAAATCTACCGAGCAGCGCCGTGACATCCGCAGAAGTCTTGCACTCCAGCAGTGCCTTGACGGGGATAAACCGGCGCTCGACCCTTTGACTGCCATCCTCCTCGAAGATAGGATTACCCTTGCTCGTCCAACAGGTCGCGAGCTGAAAGGAGTTGACCCAATTCACCAGGGTCTCGTAAGACGCGGCATCCTTCCCGCGTAAAGCACTCGGCTCAAAAACATAGGCACTGGGCTTCTTTGAGAAGTGGTCGGGCGTCCAGCGGATTGGGAACTTGTACACTCTCTCCCCAATGTACTTCCCTTCCTCGTTAATCAACTCATCCCCGTTCTCATCACATTCCACCTCCCAGCAGTACGTGTTGTCCTTAGCAGCTTCGGACAGAGGCTCGACGATGTAGTACCGTCTCTTGAAGTTTCGGATGGACTCCGAGAACGGCTTGAACAGTTTTTTGGGCTGCTTCAAAGAGACCCATCCGTACCTCTTCCCCGTCAGCTGCCACTGTAGGTGGAAAACGGCAAAGAACAGAGGGATGGTGAGCCCCAAAGCAAGGTGCTCACACACCAACTCAAAATCCCGTATAAAGGCCAGCGAATTGGGGTGGAGTTGGGAAGGCGCCAGCTTCAGATGATGGAACACCGACCGCTGGAAGTCAGTGAAGGGCAACCTCAGCCCCAGTTCTTTGAAGACGTATTCGTACATCCCGAAGCAGTCCCCGAAGCTCGAGCATATCCGCTCGCCCACGCTAGGCAGAAGCACCCTCCATTCAGCTGAAGGCCCCACCTCAGTAAAAGCATCCTCCGCAAACCTCGCAAACGTGGAAGTGTGTTCGGAAGGCTCGGCCACCTCCCACTCTTCCGGGCAGAACGCGTCTACGTCCTCTTCCATTACATCTTCCTCCACGACCCCCAGGTCATCTCCCTCCTCGGCATCACTCGCTTCCCCCTCGACGTCGCTCGAGGAATTAGAAGCCGACGAACTCGAGGACGCAGAACTCGAGGCCGTTGCACTGCTGCTCTCATCAGAGACGGTTTCTTCGGACGTAACGGGTATAACCTCCCTCTCGGGCTCCATCGCCACTATGATCACCTGAAAAAGCAGAGAAAGGCAGTGAATTCGACAGGAAATCAAATCCACCCTTCCACCGCTAAGACAAGTGAAAGGGCGCGCGAAAGGCTAGGGACAACGTCCCCGGCCTAGGCCCCAACATCGAGCAAAGAAGAACAAAACATCCCCGCGAAGAGATGCCCGAGACATGTCAACTTCCTACGAGTAACCTCCCCGCGCATATGCCCAGATTCCGTTGAAGCTCCGCCAGGAATCGCACAACTCCACCGGAATCTGGAAACATCCTACTAGGAAACTCACCAAGTACCCCAGAAAACGATAAGACGCGGTGGTCACAACTCACAACCACCACGTGGACCACCACGCCCACCTAGCGCACTACCTACTCCGACGAGATGCTTGGCGCAGCAAAAGGGCAAAACCACCGCCCACCACCAACACTCGCCGGAAATCTGCCTATCTTGTCATCTAAAACTAACCCTAGCCACATGCAACCTACCACTAATAACAAAAGGAAGCAAAACAAACAGAAAATCTGAAAACTTACTTGATTTTACTGGAAGAAAAGCAACTGCTCGAAACTTGTTACGGTGCCCGGTTGCTTGGAGCCGATGACGGACAAGAACAAAGGCGGCGACGGGGAAGAATCAGAAAGGGAAAAGTGAAAAATGGGACGGTTTCCCCCATTTTATACCAAGAGGCACGTGCACACACGCGCCCGTAGGTAATAATGACGACCCACTAGCCATGATTACCTACTTAACTGCTACACAGGTCTCGATGCACACGTGGCGACCCAACGTTTCCCATTCCATCTGACGCGTCACCTCCCCGAATACCGGGCAATAGGGATTCGACCACGAGCATCGCGGACACGGAGGACCACGAGCACCTCGAGACAATCGTCCTCGTATCCAACGACGACTTCATGATAGTCCCCCGGGACAACGAGGAGTCCTTAAGTCATCACTCTCATGCTCGGGAGCAACGACTTGGGGGGCTCCTGTTCTGGACTGGACCAATGGATAGAATTGGCCCAATAAGCCTCTGCTACAGAGCGGCCCAAATCGCCTAAGTCCAATCCGCAGGAGGGCAAAAGTTACCTCTCTGCCCCTCCTACCAGGCAAGGAACATAACGTTCCTCCCCGGACATTCTGCCCAACGTGCTCAGCTTCAGTGCTCCCCGACAGCCATGGGCAGATGCCCGAAACTAAGCACATGCCCGACATAACGGCTAGTTTTGGACACCCTGCCCGTCGTAACGGCTAGTTTGGGCAACGACCGATTCTTTAGGGAAAACGGTTATTTCGCCCCGAAAATAGGACCGTTAGCCACGCGCTTAGAGCCCTATATAAACCCTCTCACTTGAGAGGGTCAGGTATCAAATATTCACCCTACGAACTAATACTTTGTACTTGCCCCTTTCTTCTGACCCTTTCTTACTTGAGCGTCGGAGTGCCTTGCAGGTACACCACCACCTCTCCTCAATCACTTACCGGACAGCCAGTACGACCAGCACCTATCCGGACACCTCCATAACGACCAGCCCGCGTGGACCCGTTCGAGCACATCGGATCAATAAGCTATGCTTTTCTTTTCTTTCACAACCGTGAATGAGAATAGGTCAGGCGACCCGGTTACATGTGGTGGCTATAGTCCTACTCATATGACTATGTATATAATAGACTTTTAAATAAGATTTTAGATCAGTTTAAATTAAAAAAAAATAAAAAATAGGTCAAGCATAAAAATAAAGTTTATTAGAGGTCATATATCAAACTCAAACTTTAAAAATTTGTCATAAATTAAATTCAAATCTTCTAAAATCTGATCAAACATGACTTATTTCCACTCGTACCAATAATAATATTAAATCTTTTTACTTATGAAACAATATTTAAATATTTTTAAAACTAATTTAGTAATTTTACAACGTCATTGAGGAAAATATAAATGTAAGTTATTTAAAGACAAATAAAATAAATTTGATTAGGTATTAAATCAAATTTAAATTTTATTTATTAAAGGAAATGCATGTTTTGGCGATTATAAGTTAAAGTTGATTTTGTTAAAATTGTATTTTAAATTATGTTTTTCTTTTTTGAAAATCAAATTATGTTAAAATGTCAGGTAAATTTTAAAGAATGTGCTTTGATAAAAAAAATTTTACCGTCGTAAAATCATTTGAAGTAATGGAAAATGACAATATAATAAATATTTTCATCTAATTGGTGCAGTTGAATTGGAGTTGAGTTGGTGCATTATTTATTTTCATCTAATTATTGCATTTGAATTGGAGCTATAAAGTAAATTCCTCCTTATATGGCAAAACATGTTTTAAATAATTTAAATTTACTTTTTCTATTTTCGGACCACACTATTGAGAGAATCAATGCTTTTGTAAAGAAACCCAAAAAGATTAATCTACTAAAGATTTATACTATTCCTTTTCTCTCTTTTTCCCTATTTTACATCACTTTCTAGAAAAACTAAGCACAACAGAGTACTTCCAAAAAGAACTCGGAGAAAATCAATAACAGAAACCACACTCTAGTTCTGCCACTACACGTCCACACAGTCACAACAAGCTTCTTGGAGGTCATAACAATAGTTGAGATAACAATTAAAATATTGGTTTAATGGATGCCAGTGAGATAGATAAAATGAGCTTTTAATCTAAGCCATCAATTTCGATCCAATGACTCATATATATTTTTCTCACTCTTACCTAAGATTAACCTTTCTCAATATATTTTAAGAATACTTTTTTTAAACTTCAAATCATATCATTTAAATTGAATATAATCTAATGAATAATTAACATTTTAACTTTATTAATTATTAAGTTAAATTCATATTAAAAACTATGATTTGAAATAAGTTAAAAAAACATACTCTTTGAAAAAGTTGATCCCTAATATATATAATTTTAAAAACAACTAAAACACACTTTGGTAATTACATGTCACGAAGAAATTTGATCTAAATTATTTAAACAACATCAATAAATCATAATCACATATTTACATTAACAAAATCAAATATAAATTAATTTATGTTATTTAAACAACATCATTCAATTATAATCACATATTTAAATGAAGATTTACATTTGAATTTAAATTTTAAAAAAATATTATCTTGTTGGAGATATTTATGGAACAGATAATATCCAACAAGTTCTGCATTAGTTCTGGACGAAATTAAAGATATTATTCAAGGAGAAAAACTCACAATTATTATGTTATATAAGGAGCTCAAAACTTACATTGGAAGCAAGCAATACATTGAAGATTTTAGAGTGTTAGGGTTTATTTTGAGTCTTTGTTATTGTTGTATGTACACCTCTATATTTCACTTACATGATATAGAAGGTTTGTCTAGAGTTTAGTGGTAGCAATCTACATTGATTATTGAGTTGAAATGTCTAAGCACAGGTTGTGTGATTGAAAAGAAAGTGAGTAGGTTCTCGTGTTTAGAGGGACCTCTAAATACAACGTCATTAGGTAGTGTTAGGAAGAAGTATTGAGCAACATATAGTTTGTTGTTTCTTGTAAGACTAATTGTACAAAACTACTAATAGTGAATTTCCTTTTTTAGGTTGTGGACTCATCCCCCAAGACGTAGGTGTGGTTTCACCAAACTGGGTAAAAAACTACCGTGTTGTTTACTATTTTTCTGCTCCATCATCTAGTATTTTCTATTAGGGTGTTTCTGGTTTAACCCTCCGAACCTGTTGTTGAAGTATCACATTCGACATCTATCTCTATAGGAACGTAATTTCAATTGGCATCATAATAGACACCCTAGCCTGTTGGGTGAGATCTAGGGAAGATAAGTTCTTCTCGAATGAACAATTTGAAATATGAAGGATAAGTCAACAAACCACAAGTCTTAGATGACACCAATTATGATTATTGGAAGACAATAATGGTGGTTTTTCTTAAATTTATGGGCAACAAAGCATGGAAAGTTGTGATAAAAGGATGAAAACATCCAGTGATCACTTCTAAAGATGGAACTACAAGCTTAAAACCAGAAGCTGAATGGACTGATGCTGAAGATGAGGAAGCTCTTGGAAACTCCAAGGCTTTGAATGCTATCTTCAATGGTGTGGATAAGAACATGTTCAAATTGATCAATGCATGCTCATATGATAAGGAAGCTTGGGAGATTCTCAAAACTGCGCATGAAGGAACACACAAAGTTCGTATGTCCAAGTCGCAACTTCTTACAACTACGTTTGAGAATTTGAGGATGAATGAAGATGAATCTATCTATGAATTCCAAATTAGACTGCGTGATATTGCCAACACTTCCATCTACCTTGAATTTTTTATTAGTGCCTTCGCCTTTTATTCCAGGATCAAAGAACATTCTTCGATAAGTGAAAGTGTCAAATGGGCACGTGAACATGATCTCTTTTTTCACAACATCAAGAGTTAAAGGGTTAAGTCTACTTTGCGACTGCCTCACTACTTTTGTTCCATCTTCAATTGAGACCCTATGCTTACTCATGGATGGGCTAAAATCACGAGTGTCCACCAAGGTCCATCTAATTCCCTTCTTATGTTCTTGCAATAATTTTCTTACTACTCAAATTGAAGCTTTGATGAGTAATATAAATCCTCAGGAAGTGCTTCAGAAAGTGGTTGTTCAATGGAATGTTCGGTTGGGGCAGCCGGGATGTCGAGAGCTTCAAATGTATAAACAGCTTCATCTACAACTCCGTCTGTAGGAAAAATGTCAACCTGCAAGGCAGCCTCAATCTCAGCACAAACAAAACAAAGGTTAGTGTTAGTACAATCATCACGTGAGTAACTATCATCAAAATCAGACAATGATGGAAAATCAGATAACAACTCAGTATAAGTATCATCAAATAAATCAGTAAGTAGTTAAATATGAAAAACAGAATGTTATTCCATGGGGTGTTTCATGGTGTCAAAGATGTTAAATTTAACAACGATATCGCCAAACTCCATGGACATTGTGCCATTATCAACATCAATTTTTGTCTTCACTGTTTTCATGAACGGTCTGCCTAGAATAATGGGTGCCTTGTTTGACTTTATTTCTCCTTCCATGTCCAAAATGTAAAAATCTGAAGGAAAACTCAAGTCATTAACTTGCACAAGTACATCTTCAACTACTCCAACAGGGCGGGCATTTCAGTACTCTATGTAGGAAATGGATCTTAGGTACATACTCTTTTTCTTTTTCAGCCTCAACAACAACAGAAGGTTCAGGTTCAAGAGTTACCTCAACAATTTTTTTTGGGGCTGGTTATGCAACTTTTTCGGATTTTAAGGGCATTGCACTCACATTAGTGTTAAGGACATTAGGATTCACTACTGTTTGGGCAGGTAGTTGGTTTGATCCTTGAGCTTGCTGTATGGAATTCATTGAGGTGTCAAGCTGTCCAATTTGTGTCTACAAGGTCGGAATACTAGAATTTGTTTGTTGCTAAAATTGGAGATCATTTACAACTATTTGTTTGACAAGGTCCTCTAGTGAAGGTCCGGAAGGTGCAGAGGTGGTTACTTGTGGAGGTTTTTGTGGTGGTAGTAATGGTAACATCAACTGTTGTTGGGTGGGCTGCTGATTTCCATATCGAAGGTTTGGATGGTTCCTCCAATTGGGATGGTATTTGTTAGTGGAGAGGTCGAGAATGTTGTATATATTCTGATTGTTACCTTGATTGTAAATGGCGGCTGTATATGCTTGAGGCAACTCAGTGTGATTTTCATCTTGCAGAATAGGACATGTATCGGTCGGGTGGTCAAGAAAAGTACAAATACCACATAACTTTGTTGTTGTTTGAGCTTTACTTACTGCCAATTATTTCACTAAAGAGGTTAGCTTATCAATCATATTTTCTAAGGCCTTGTTGGAAGAAGAAACATGGGAAGAAACATGAACCTGATTCACACCTTTTGTCTGGACAGAATTATTTCTAGTTGTGAACTGTTGGGAGTTGAGTGACCTATTTCCAATGAGGGCTTTGACAACAGCTGGAGTCTTAGCAACAAGTGCTCCACCACTAGAAGCATCTAAGATGTTTCTATCCATTGGTAGCAATCCATCATAGAAATACTAGATAAGCAACTGTTCGACAATCTGGTGCTGGGGGAAACTGGACAATAACTGTTTGAATCTTCCCTAATATCCAGCCAATCATTCCATGTCAAGTTGTCTAATACCTCATATATCTTTTCGGATTGAGGCGGCTCTGGAGGCAGGAAAGTATCTCTCTAGAAAGACTTTCTTCAAATCATTCCAAGTTGTGACAAAATTTGGCTCAAGATAATATAACCAATATTTAGCAGCACCTTGTAGTGAAAAGGGAAAGGCTCTCAGCTTGATGTGATCTTTTGTTATTCCTTTAGGCCTAAATGGTGTAGAACAAACCACCCGAAACTCCTTCAGATGCCTATGTGGATCCTCACATGCAAGACCACTAAACCTGGGCAATAAGTGTATTAAACCAGATTTCAATTCAAAAGGAACAACAACATCAGCATATTCAATGCATAAACCATTGTAATTAACATCAGGAGCAACATGCTCTCTTAATGTTCTTTGTCCAGCCATGTTATCAAAAGGGGAAAAATTAACAAAGAATGAGAAAACACAACTAATTCAGCAATGCAACAAATGCGAAAATGCCAACAATGTCCCTATATAGGCAGAAACAAAACCAAAGAAGAAATATGATTAAAATAAATTCAGAAAAATCTAAAAACACAACATTTAATCTAATTAGGTAAAATAAAAATTTTGAGGTTTTTTTTAGAATTTTCTGAAACTATGAAAACAGTAAAAAAAATTCATTAAAAGTAGAAAAATGAAGCGGATTCGATACTCGGATGTCGTATCACAAGGATTCTTGTATTGAAATAACCAACTAAAGTAATGGTTTATGGGGGGGTTTAGGTTTCGATTTAGAAAACAAGAGAAAATAAGTGATTATCAAATAAGCTAAAACGGCTAACCCTACTTATTCGGGTTCCGACTTATCATGGGTTACTATAACACCAATCCCTAAGCGGATTCGATCCTATTCGATTATGAGATCAATTAGATAAGTGTAATCAATATCATATGAATTATGTTCCTGTTTATCGCATAAAGCATGACAATTTAAAGATTAGTCGAAGGCTAACGAAGAAGCTAAGTTAACACGCGATTAAAATTAGGAACATGCATACAATCGAATTTAATCAATTATATCCTATGAACAGCAATCAAATTAATCAAACAAAAGAAATCAAAGTCTTTAGCCCTTATTCTTCAGAATCTTCATATCTTGAGCGCATAACCTTGAAGGTAGATAAACCTTCAGATGCTCTTCAATCAGAGTCACGATCAGAAGCTTTAGCACGAACTTTCTTCATAGTCGTAGTCTAAAAGCTTTATAGAACTTGACATCATATCATAACATGCTTGTTTCTCTTCAGAGTGAGAGTGTGTTAGTTACAGAATCTAATGACGTCACTCATCAATGCTTCAGAGTCAGAACCTATTAAGCAAAAGCCACACACTAGAAAAAAAAACCATTAGTGTACAAAGTTGTTCTCTAAGAATCAATGAATTGTTATCATCAAAACTAAATGCTAGATGCAGAACCAAATCTTGGTATAACAATCTCCCTTTTTTTAATAATGACATAACCATGTATTTTGATGACCAATTTTTGCATAGTTTAATCACATAAAAACATCAAAGTGAGGTTTGTAAGCTCCCCCAGAATTTAATATTGTTAAAAATTATTTTTCATCTTAGAATTTCATAGTTAGGTTTGCAAACCCCCCCCCCCCCCCCCCCCCCCCCGCCCGGAAGTTAAGACTTAAAAAAAATAATCTTAACACATATAAATGTATGTAAAGAGTCATGAAAGAAATAAGGCAAAATACCCAAATTGGTCCATTAAGTCTACCTCGGGGTCCAATTCGGTCCCTTAATTTTAAAAAGTTTCAAAGTGATCCCGTACTTTCTAAATGGTGCCATATTGGTCCTTTCCGTCAATGACCCTTAAACTTCCGTTAATGTGTGCATACGTGGCTGATGAGTTGGCATGTTGGATCATCTTCTTCCTTAAGACGTTGATGCTATTTATTTCAACCCCAAATTGATTCACAAATTTGACCTAGGGCTAGGGAAAACAAACTGGAGATAGAGATTCAACAATGAAATCAAGTGGATCTTCGTCATTGCCGAAACAGAAACATGCAGAAGGTGGTTGTTCTTCGAAGGAAGGTCCGAATCTGTATACAATCTCTGGTTGGAAACCCTTATGTCATTGTAGGGACCTGGCCGTTCTTCGAAGGGCAACAACTATTAAGAACTATGGAAAAAATTTCTGGGGTTGTCCTAATTATAAGGTATGTTTCATGTAAATTTGATGTCTGTACTTTGAAAACACATGTTGCTGCAACTATTTGAATTGTAGCATATGACTTTTACAGGGATCTATGCAAGCTGGGTGTGGTTTCTTTGGTTGGTTTTATGAAGATGTTGGATATGATAAGGAGCAGTTTGGATGGATAGAATTGAAAAGCTATCAAAAGCAGTTGCAGAAGGAAAAATGGTGAATGAAGAACTTGGGCAACAATTGATCAATCTTGAAAGGGAAATGAAGAAAATTATGAAGTGGAAAACACTTTGGGATTTGATGTTGTTTATGATTATAATTGTAGTAGTTTTTAGAATGAATTAGGGAAACATTTTTTTGTATCAGTTTGTTCAATTTGAAATGAATCGACAAGTATTATATTTGTATCAGTTGTTTGTATCAGTGTGTACCATTTGAAATGAACAAACAAGTAATTTTTAGAATTTGTTGTATCAGTTGTTTACATTGTTTATAACAGTTGTTACAATTTGTTGTTGATGCGTTTTTGCATTGTTCCATAATATGTTCCACAATTCAATTTGTTGTATCAGTTGTTACAATTTGTTGTATAAGTTGTTATAGTTTGTACCAGTTGTTACAATTTGTTGTATTTCTTGTTGCAATTTGTTGCATTGTTCCATAATATGTTCCATAATTCAAAATGCCAAAATATGTTCCATAATTCAAAATATGATAACATTGAAACCATAAGTCATAGCCAAAATACATAGTGATAGCTTGTGATAGATTACATAAGTCATACCCAAAATACATAAGTCATAGATTGTGACATATCATACAAGTCATAGCCAAAATACACAAGTCATAGCTTGTGACAGATAACAGACATAAATTAACAAAGTGGTAAAGGTTCAAACTTAAACTAACAAAGTGAACATAACAAAATGCCACAGACTTAAACTAAATTTTCCAAGTTGGTGTTGATCTCTTAGCTGGTGTTTATCTCTTAGAAGGTGTTGATCTCCTTGTTGTTGACCCCACAGCAGTCTTGGCCGCACTCAGTCTTGTGGTAGGTCCTGGTGGTATAAAAGGCTTAGTTGGCCTTCTGATAGGTAACTTCTTGGCCCTTCCACGAGATGCTTGAGATGCTGAAGTAGATGATTGGCCCTTCTTAATTGGTTGTTTTGCTGCCCTTCCATCAGATGATTGTTGGGATGCATTACTTGGTCCTTGTGTAATTTGCTGGGATGCATGACTGAATCCTTGCGAAGCTTGTGTTAATGGTTATTGGGATGGCTGTTGGGATTCATGAGTGACTCCTTGTGAAGCTTGTGTTGATGGTTGTTGGGATGGCTGCTGGGATGCCTGTTGGCTAGATGGTGTCACCTTGCAAGTAAGCTTGTTGTGACCTGGTTTCTTACATCTACTACACCTAACATTGAAGCCAATCCTTCTCATTTTTTTGTCTGAACCATCAATCTCACCCTACTCTAAATTCTTTCTCTTTTATGGCCCTCCGGACATATTCCTATATTTGGGTGGCAGCACAACTGGATACTCAGTCCTTACCCAAAGATTAGAGCCATTAACTGGAAAAATAACATGTTTATACAATCTTTCCTTTCTGTAATAATCTGGAATGTAGTCGTCAATTCTATAGTTCCTACTCTTCATAGCTGACAGTGCATGAACACAAGGTAGGCCTGTCAGTTACCATCTTATGTATGAACAACTATGCTCCTTCATGTCTACCGAAAACTTGTCAGCTTGGTCACCAAGGTGCATAACCTCAAAGATATGCTCATCAGACATCCTAAAACATGAACATATGATCATCAGACATAGTTGTTTGAAACATTTCATCAAACAAAGTATAAAACTTATGTTCAGGTCATGTATCTTACCTGACAAGCCAGAGGTTTGTGTATGAGCTAGTTTTTTCAATTTTCCTTCTTATGTTTGGTAACACTTCAACATCTACCATGTTTTGAAATCTCAACCTGTTTGTTGCCCATCTCTCCATCATGTATGTCCTTATTTCTTCCACCATGGTTATCAATGGCTTGGCTCTAGAATCCAGGATTACACTATTAAATGCCTCAAACACGTTATTAAGAACAACATCATATTTGTTATGTATCTTGAAGTATGATCTACTCCTGAATCTTGGTGGGGTGCTCATCATGTGCTTGTAGGCATCTACATTGACATCCTTCATTCCTTTCATCTCTCTTTCCTAGGCTTGGTAGTATGTTGACTTTGCTGCCTTCCAAATGATTTCCTTCAACATCTTGCCAGGATATCTTTTCCAGAAATTGTTATAGAGATGTCTGACACAAAATCTTTGCTCAACTCTAGGTAGCAGTTCATCCATGGCAGGTAATAATCCCTATGCAATCAGTTTTAAAACACATAAAACATAAGCATAACAAGTAAGAACATAAGCAGAAAAAGTAAGAACATAAGCATAACAAGTAATGAAACTTAGTATAACTGAAATAACATAAGTATACCTTTTGTTGATCAGATATAAAAGTGTATGTGAGACACTTTTCTCTCCCACCAAGGTCATCAATAAGCAGCTCCAAGAACCATGTCCAGCTATCCTTATTTTCACTTTCAACTACTACAAATGCTATTGGTAGCATTTGATCATTTGGATCTCTACCTATGGCGGCCAATATTTGACCTCCACACAGCCCTTTCAAAAAACATTCATCAAGGCCAATGAAATGTCTGTATAATTTGAAGCTTTCCTTACAAGCTTCAAAGCAATTGTATAGCCGTCTAAAATGGGGTCTTTGATCATTAATACCCTTTTGAAGCTTAAGAATATCATGATGTTGAGGACATCTCCTTGCTCATTCCTTTGAAAACCAACTCCCCCTCTTGAGGACAACTTGTAACACCCTAAAACCCCCGCGTAAATTATAATAAAATATCAGAGTAAAATAAAACATATGGCATTAGGATGTTACTTTCAAGCAAACACCTGCTCATACATACGACATGTAACAAGTACAATTTGAATTTTATTAATTGTGAATAGTAAAATCATGTCTGAGGTTCATCTTTATTAAAACAGCGAAAAAAATTCGTCATATTTAGTAATAAAACATAACTGATTTAAAACAACATGATTAACATCAAAATTAAATAATTCCCAACAAAACACATTCTCATAAAAGCGTTCCGACAACCCCAATGTTACATATCAGAGAAGACGCCGACACTACAAGCATAAATGGAAGTCTCCATCCTCCACTCACATCGAATTTCCTACTGCGGATTATCTGCACGTTACCCACGTAGAGGCAACATTCAAACAGAAGGGGTGAGATATCATAACTAGATAAAGGAAAGCCTGATAATTTGCAAGCACAGTTTATTTCATGCAGAAGTTACCCATTCAACACATACATCCACACAGTTAATATCCATTAACAAAACACAACAATGATCACAACTACAATGCAATGCAATGAGACTCACAACTCCACTCAATGCATGTGGTACCAATTCGATCCCTTTTTCATGATCATAATTCCCGTCGAAATTTCCATATAAGTCGCTCACACCCCACATGGGCACACGACATCCGTGATCGCTCACACCCCACATGGGCACACGAACACCCATAATCGCTCACACCTCACTTGGGCACACGATTACCTCAACAACAACAATTAAGAACACGATTCTATTTCGAGGAATCCGGATAAGGCACTCACACCCCACATGGGCACACGACTTATGATACAACTTATACGACATGATATGCATATCAACAACAACATACAATACAACGTACAATGATATTCATCTTAATCATTATACCACACCAATATTGGTCACCATTCAACAACAATGCTATAACAGCTCAACAACATCATCAACGACAACTTACAGCATAACAATCAAGAATGATATATTTCGGATTCTATCAAATCACAACAGTCCAACACGCAGCATATACCTGCCAAAATATGCAACAATTGCAATCCACATCTATAACACACATTCGCACAACCGAACTCAACATTTCAACGTTCAACACCTCACAACGTACACAGAAACACAATTAACGCACCGAATTATTGGAATTATGGCAATGAAAAATAATTTTAACAGAAAGTACATGGAACTAGCTTTCCAATGATTCAAACGGCGACTGTAACGGACCTACGGATCAAAAGATATGAATTTTTAAAGTTTTAGAAAATTATGTTCGTTCTAGTGGTAACTAGACACCGTTTCTGCTCGCTTGATGTTCGCCCAGCGAGACGCAAGCGAACTCCACTTCGCCCGGCGAAACCCCCCATTCGCCCGGCAAAGTTTCCCTTTCTCCCAAGGCTCGCCCGACGAATCAGAAGCGGAATTATCCCCCTATACAAATTCTAGAAACTCCTATTTTCCACCCTTCGCTCGCCTCTCAGTTTCGCCCGGCAACTTCCAAGCGAGATCGCTTCGCCCGGTGAATTCCTGCGAACTGCAATTCTGCTATATTTCACACTAGAACTTATTTTTAAGTTGTTTCAAAACCAGCTTTTCTCAGAATTCTCCCAAAACACTTTTCAAAGCAAAAATACACTTTTCAAACGGTCAAAACTCAAGTTTTCCTTTTCGAAATCCGTCATAATATTGTTCCGACTCTGACACACGAATTACACGTACAACACTTCACATTCACCACATACGACTCTCAATCTAACGCATCCAACGACAATCACACCAGACACAATTTTTCAATAGAAATCAACACAATAACATATAATCCATTGAATTATCAGGAGTCAATCACTAATCAAAGACCATCACATTCATGAACAAATAGAAGAAATTCAAAACCTTACATGTTATAAACTACCCACCAATCATCATGGCAAGCCTTAGATAGTTATAACCCCACCCTTACCTTAGAGTTCTTCCAAGAACCTCAACCTTTAGCAATGGAGATTCTTCCTAATTCCTCTTCCTTGCCCTAGCTCTTCTTCTCCCTTTCTCTGTTTTTCACGTGCTGACAATTTCTCCTCTCCTATCCCCCTTTTCTTGTTATTATATTATATTATTATTATCATTATTGCTAATATCCACTTATAATAATAATAATAATAATAATAATAATAATAATAATCAATATTTTAATTAATTTAATATTATTCAAATAATATTATGATCAACCAAATATTGCCAATATAATTTGATTAGTACTACTCTCCACACCACCAAATTCTACATAATTGGTCACACACACCCAACACCTTAATCTCTATAATTCCAAGGTCACTACCCCATACTAAGGGCAACCCAAACACAACCAAAAACACATATAATCACATACATACACACAACATCATAAACTTTAAATTACGAGAAAAATCGGGGTGTTACAACTCTCCCCCACTTAGAATATTTTCGTCCTCGAAAATTTACCTCATACGAATAAATCTGGATATGACTCTCGCATCCTGCTCTCTAATTCACAAGTCATATTTCCACTGGAAGTTCCTCCCCACACTACCTTCAAGAGAGTGATCTCTTTACTTCTCAATTGCTTCACTTTGCGGTCTGTAATCTGTATTGGTAAAGCCTCAACCGTAAGGTTATCCCTTACTTCTACCTCATCCATTGGAATCATGTGTGACGGATCCGGAACATACTTTCGAAGTTGTGACACATGGAATACATCATGCAAATTCGACAAATTTGGTGGCAACGCCACTCTGTAGGTAACAGGTCGAACTCTTGCAGAAATCTGATATGGACCAATAAACTGAGGAGTAAGCTTCCTCGACTTCAATGCACGTCCAACACCGGTCACCGGAGTGACTCTCAAGAACACATGGCCTCCTTCTTGAAATTCAAGATCTTTCCTCCTCTTATTATGGTAGCTCTTCCGCCTACTCTGCGAAGCTTTCATCTTTTCCCGAATCAACTTCACCTTTTCAGTAGTCTGTTGAACAATCTCAGGTCCAAGTACTACACTCTCACCAGATTCATGCCAACACAAAGATGTCTGATACCTCCTACCATACAAAGCTTCAAAGGCGCTATTCCAATACAGGAATGATAACTGTTATTATGAGTGAACTCAATCAACGGCAAGTGGTTATCCCATTTCCACTCTGGAATATCTAACGGTTGCATCAAGCCAGCAGGTTTCTGATACTCCACCTTTGACTTCTGACAAGTCAAACAAGCACACACGAACTTAGCTACATCACGCTTCAACCCAGGCCACCAAAATATCTTCTTCAAGTCTTGGTACATATTTGTAGCTCCTGGATGGATACTCAAGCTACTCCTGTGACTTTCTTCTAGAATCATTCCTTTCAACTCAGGATCACCAGGAATACAAATCCTATCACGAAACCTCAACACACCTTGTTCATCCACTCTGAATTCGTTACTTTCTGCCCGTTCATTTCCAATCATCAAATCCACCAGTTTCACATCCAACTTCTAACCCTCTCTGATACTATTAAGAAATTCATTATTGATCTTCAGCATACCCAACATCACACTATGCGGTGTCTGTTCGCAAACAAAACTCATATCTCTGAACTGCTCAATCAATTCCAACTCTTTAACCACCATAGCATATATATGCAAGGTCTTCCGGCTCAAAGCATCGGCCACGACGTTAGCTTTATTGGGATGATAGTTCAAGCCAAAAATCATAATCCCTTTAAGAATTCTAACCACCTTCTTTGTCTCATATTCAACTCCTTTTGATCAAACAGATACTTCAAGCTCTTATAATCACTATATACTTCAAATTTGGAACCATAAAGATAATGCCTCCAACTTTTCAATACGAATACCACTGCTGCTAATTCCAAATCATGAGTTGGATAATTCCTCTCATGGACCCTTAACTGTCATGAAGCATAAGCCACAAACTTACCATCCTGCATTAACACACCTCCTAAACCCATCAAAGAAGCGTCGCAATACACCACAAATGGTTCATTTGGTTCAGGTAGAATCAAAACTGGAGTTGTAGTCAATCTCTTCTTCAGCTCAATGAAACTCTTCTCACAGTGAACATCCCTCACAACTGCTTTACCTTTGCAAGTCAACTGAGTCAACGGAAGTGCCAACTTCGAAAAGCCTTAAATAAACGTACGGTAATAACCAGCAAAGCCCAAAAAGCTTCTAATATCAGTTACCGACTTTGAAGCCTCCCACTGTAGAATTGCGTCTACCTTGGATGGATCCACATCAATACCATCACCTGAAATAACATGACCAAGAAAACTTACCTCTCTCAACCAGAATTCGCACTTAGATAACTTAGCATAGAGCTTCTTTTCTTTTAACACTTGCAGCACGATCCGTAAATGCTCAGCATGTTCCTCTTTTGACTGTCATCAATAAAGATAACCATAAATTGATCCAAGTACGCATGAAAAATTCGATTCATATACTCCATGAATACACCAGGTGCATTAGTAACTCCGAACGGCATCACTACATACTCATAATGTCCATATCGGGTCCTGAAAGCCGTCTTTTGAATATCTTCATCCTTTACTCGTATCTGATGATAACCCGACCTCGAGTCAATCTTGCTAAACACACGGGCCCCCACTAACTGATCCATCAAGTCATTTATTCTTGGAAGTGGATACTTGTTCTTAATCGTCACTTTATTCAGCTGTCTGTAATCGATACATAACCTCATACTGCCATCATCGCAACATGGAAAACATCTGAAAATTACACACCGTTGGCATAACTCTAGCCGTCATATCTCTCTCTACTCCCTGAGAAGCAACCATCAACCATACCTGTTCGTTCTCCTTTAGAGACATCCCAACTCGACCGAAGGACAAGAAACTGAAGTCGGCCTCACCTTCAAATATAAGAATCTGCATCGACTCATCAAAATAATTTGTAAGCACTTGGCTTAACTCCAACAACTCATTGTTCACACCATCTAAGCTGGCAAGCGATGTCTATTCCATCCAAAATGATCCCGTCTACTATCAATAAGAGATTAAGGGTGATCAGTTCCTCAATTTGTCAATAGACAGTCGACAATCATGATGGGGCATAAACCAATTTACCAAACTATAATAGTGTTCCTTGCATCTTATGCACAAAGCTACCTAAGGCACAAACCTTTAGTTGACATAAGCATTTTCTCCGTATTTCCTTCAGTTTCGGAAAAAACATAACTCTCACAACTCCTGCATCCTTGAGATCAGCAGCACACTACACTACTCATCTAAATCATTGGTAAACACATGGTTTAACTCCTACCAATCCGTCCCAAGAATAACATCACTGACCAATCTCTAGCCAAAACATCGCATTCCCTCTCACAAGGAAGCGAACAACGAGGGCACCTGACCGTCTTCCCTCAAGGATCACACCATTCTCAAACAGATGAACAATCCAACACTGCACTCCCTCATGCAGTAACATGATATCCAATCTCTCAACAACTGGAATATCACCCACTTGTTTCATTCCCAACCTACAGATGGAAAATAAACAAGCACAGACAGTATTTTCACACACATGTCGCATACTAGGGAACGACATAATTAAACAACCTGGCCGGACCGACCGACCTGCTCTGATACCACTATGTAACACCATAAAACCCCCGCGTAAAATTATAATAAAATATCAGAGTAAAATAAAACATACGACATTTAGGATGCTACTTTCAAGCAAACACCTGCTCATACATACGACATGTAACACGTACAATTTGAAATTTATTAATTGCGAATAGTAAAATCATGTCTGAGGTTCATCTTTATTAAAACAGCAGAAAATATTCGTCATATTAGTAATAAAACATAACCGGTTTAAAACAACATGATTAACATCAAAATTATATAATTCCCATCAAAACACATTCTCATAAAAGCGTTCCGACAACCCCAATGTTACAGATCAGAGCAGACGCCGACACTACAAGCATAAATGGAAGACTCCATCCTCCACTCACATCGAATCTTCTACTGCAGATTATCTGCACGTTATCCACGGAGAGGCAACATTCAAACAGAAGGGGTGACATATCATAACTAGATAAAGGAAAGCATGATAATTAGCAAACACAGTTCATTCATGCAGAAGTTACTCATTCAACACATACATCCACACAGTCAATATCCATAAACAAAACACAACAACGATCACAACTACAATGCAATACAATGAGACTCACAACTTCACTCAATCCATGTGGTACCAATTCGATCCCTTTTTCATGATCATAATTCCCGTCGGAATTTCCATATAAGTCGCTCACACCCCACATGGGCACACGACATCCGTGATCGCTCACACCCCACATGGGCACACGAACACCTGTAATCGCTCACACCCCACTTGGGCACACGATGACCTCAACAACAACACGATTCTATTTCAAGGAATCCGGATAAGGCGCTCACACCTCACATGGACACATGACTTATCATATAACTTATGTGACATGATATGCATATCAACAACAACATACAATACAACGTACAATGATATTCATCTTAATCATTATACCACACCAATACTGGTCACCATGCAACAACAATGTTATAATAACTCAACAATATCATCAACGACAACTTCAGCATAATAATCAACAATGATATATTTCGGATTCTATCATATCACAACAGTCCAACACACAGCATATACCTGCCAAAATATGCAACAATTGTAATCCACAGCTATAACACACATTCGCACAACCGAACTCAACATTTCAATGTTCAACACCTCACAACGTACACGGAAACACAATTAACGCGTCGAATAGTTGGAATTCTGGCATTTAAAATAATTTTAACAGAAAGTACATGGAACCAGCTTTCCAACGATTCAAACGGCGACGGAAACGTACAAACGGATCAAAAGATATGAATTTTTAAAGTTTTAGAAAATTCTGTCCTTCCCAGTGGTAACTAGACATCGTTCCTACTCGCTTAATGTTCGCCCAGCGAGACACAAACGAACTCCCCTTCGCCCGACGAAACCCCCCATTCGCCCGACGAAGTTTCCCTTTCGCCCAAGGCTCGTCCGGCGAAGTAGAAGCGATATCATCCCCCATATAAATTTCAGAAACTCCTATTTTCCACCCTTCGCTCGCCTCTCAGTTTCGCCCGACGACCTCCAAGCGAGATCGTTTCGCCTAGCGGAACGGGTCCTTCGCCCGGCGAATTCCTGCGAACTGCAATTCTGCTATATTTCACACCAGAACTTATTTTTAAGTTGTTTCAAAACCAGCTTTTCTCAGAATTCGCCCAAAACACTTTTCAAAGCAAAAATACACTTTTCAAACGTTCAAAACTCAAGTTTTCCTTTTCGAAATTAGT
Source organism: Lathyrus tuberosus (assembly GCA_022829125.1). Taxonomy (NCBI): domain Eukaryota; kingdom Viridiplantae; phylum Streptophyta; class Magnoliopsida; order Fabales; family Fabaceae; genus Lathyrus; species Lathyrus tuberosus. The sequence goes on along the minus strand of JALAZF010000808.1, from coordinate 373,866 downwards.
CATAACATTGTTCCGACTCTGACACATGAATTACACGTACAACACTTCACATTCACCATATACGACTCTCAATCCAACGCATTCAACGACAATCACACCAGACACAATTTTTCAATAGAAATCAACACAACAACATACAATCCATTGAATTATCAGGAATTAATCACTAATCAAAGACCATCACATTCATGAACAAAGAGAAGAAATTCAAAACCCTACATGTTAGAAACTACCCACCAATCATCATGGCAACCCTTAGATAGTTAGAACCCTACCCTTACCTTGGAGTTCTTCCAAGAACCTCAACCTTTAGCAATGGAGATTCTTCCTAATTCCTCTTCTTTGCCCTAACTCTTCTTCTCCCTTTCTCTGTTTTTCACGTACTGACAACTTCTCCTCTTCTATCCCCATTTTCTTGTTATTATATTATATTATTATTATCATTACTACTAATATTCAATTATTAGAATAATAATAATAATAATAATAATAATAATAATAATAATAATAATCAATATTTTAATTAATTTAATATTATTCAACTAATATTATGATCAACCAAATATTACCAATATAATTTGATTAGTACTACTCTCCACACCACCAAGTTCTACATAATTGGTCACACACCCCCAACACCTTAATCTCTATAATTCAAAGGTCACTACCCCATTTTAAGGGCAACCTAAACACAACCAAAAAACACACATAATCACATACATACACACATCATCAGATAGTTGTTGAAGATAAAATGATGCGAGTTCTCGACGCAGGTGGTAGGATGATCTTGAAGGCTCTAATGTCTGACCTTCAAGATTGAACTCAATGTGATGGAGCACAAGTGCCTAGCAACTGCAGTTAGTAGAGATGAGTGGTTATGGCATTTTCGACTAGGCCATCTCAACTTCAATGACATCAGAGAGCTAAAGAGAAGAAATATGGCTTCAAGATTACCTAAAATCGACATTCCAAATGAAGTCTGTGAATAGTGTGTTCAGTCGAAACAACACAAGAACAGCTTCTGCAAGGATACAGGAAGGAAGTCGAAGGCAATTCTGGAAGTCATATACTCTGTTGTATGTGGTCCAATCTAGGTGGATTTGATTGCAGGCAACAAATATTTTGTCACGTTCCACTACGAAAAATCGCGTTAATTGTGACAGTTATTTTATGGCGTTTTATATAACCGTCAATATTTACGGTATATTATGGCGGTTATTAAAACTGACGTAATGCTAAAAATATAATGACGATTTTACTGCCATTTTTTTAACCTTTTTTTCATCAGAGAAATAAAATATTTTCCTTGGTTGAAACAAAATCTTTGCACACAATAAAGTTTATGATATACTTTTTTATTTTATTTTAATTTCACGATAACTAAATACTAAAAAAAATCGTATTAAATTATAAAATAATGAATTTAAATCCTTTTTCGTTTTATTTTCCTATTCACTCTGTATTCCTTTATCCATCGCTTTTCCTTTCCAAATCCATCGTATGCATTGTAAAACCCTTTATTCTCCTCATTCACTATTTCACTCAACCCACCCATCATTAGACTCTAATTTTCTCCCCTGTTCTTTTGTTATTCTTCTCCTCTGCTTTGTCATGCATCTTTTCTATTGGATCTACCTCTATGTCACTCTTCTACGTATGCACCATCACCTCCATCTTATCTTGTTTTAGGGTTTCTATATCATTTTATTTTTTAAAATAATCTTAGGATTTCTATAATCTTAGGGTTTCTGAATTTATGTTTTATTGAGAGGAAGGATCAATTTGTGTTGAAACCCTAACTTTCTCTTATTTTAATATCTGAATTTTGAGTTTGTTGAGAAATTTTTATAATGCAAAGTTTTGTACCTAGTCATTATGTGCTTGTGTTATGATGGTTAGTTCTTAAGATTAATTGTTTATGTTTTTCATGTTCTTGAAATTGAATGTAGGAATTAGAGTTCAGTGAATGATCCTGAATCGAAGCAATTTCTAAAGAAGTATTTAGTTCCAATATCTGTGAGATTGTCGGTATTTGAATTGTTGAAAGACCCAATTCTTGCAACTGGAGACATGAAGACTTGAAAGAGAGCTATCATGATACATGAAGACGAGAAAGGTACTTGGTAATTCTTGTTATAAATCATTTTTCCGAGTTGAGTTTGTATAAATGTCTAGTTATATGTAATTTGATATATGCAGTTATATTTGCATATATTCAGACTCAATCTCATGTCTAGTTTGACCAAATTTCACTAACACAATTCTTGGATATCCAATTCAACCTTTTCTATATCATTGATTTTAAAATGTGATAAATTATATAACAATTTGTTATGATGGTTATCAGCACAATTTGATTTTAACACTGGAACCAACACCGACTTTTTAAATGGCGCTGATTTGGATAAGGTTGTTACTCATGAGATATTTTTGGAGGAATTTGATAAAGTGTCACTGAGTTTGGATAAATTTCTTAAGATAAACATGCCATAGTTGCTCACAGTGAAAGCAACTTTGATAGAACTAACATTAAAACACATGGTTGGACTATTTCGTTTGGGATATAATTCTTTGAAAAATGTTTTTTAGTTCCTAAGTTATATATATCTATGGACGGCATTGGACGTAGTGACTCCATCTGCTGATTTACCTCCAATTTGTGAAATTGAATAGGTGTTTTGTCAACACATGTATACTTCCTAATTCACTTTGAGATTGATCTTAATTATTTGACTAATAAAGTACTGAACCATGTTGAAAATATGCCAAGTAACCCATCAATTTCGGATAAATGTAAACTAAAATTTTCTATTGTCTCTTAAGACAATAAAAATAATTAGTTTTAACATTATGATATATAAGTTAAATATCCAGTAGCACTGTCAAATTTGTCTTGTTTTTCCATTCTTAGTATATTCTTCATTTTTGCTTATTATTTGATTAATAGGCTTATAAAAAGGCTTAGGAACCTATTGTGATTGGATTTTGTCAAGAGAAGACATTAGTGGTGGAATTTACTCGGGTAAAACTTATTATTAGCCATCTGATCAAGCAATACAGAGACATAAAGTAACCTATGAAGCACGGACACCTCTAGGAATAGGCGTGTTGTGGTGTCGGACACGCGTCGGTGTCCGACAATTGTATGACACCCGTACGACACGTGTCGGAAAAGTCAAAGAAGTGTTGGAAAAGTCAGACAAGTTTTCAACTAAAAAATATTTTTTTTCTTTGTTTCGACACTCTTTGAATCAATGGTTGACACACGTATGACACTTATAACACATATGTCAGACAATTTAGACAAGTGTTTCAACCAAAAATTTGTTTTTTCTTTGCTTCAACACACCTTTATACATATTTTGTACAAATTTCACACAAATTTAAAATTGTTAAACTTGTTTTTAAGTTATGCTATCAATAAAAAATTAAAGATATTAATTTTGATTAGAATATTTTCAATTTTTTTAATCATAGACGGATAACTAAAAATTAAATACTCTCTTATATATAGCGGTGTCGGTGTTCTATGTTTTAATATTATTAGTGTCGGAGTGTCTGTGTCGTGTCGTGTCCTGATGTCCGTGTCGGAGTCCATGCTTCATAGAAAGTAACAATGGTTTCTAACATGTTTTTTTTAACCTTCTGACTTATAACGTATTTGACAGATGATCCACGTGTCAGATGCCATACCATTACACATGGGAACATTAGGATTGGCTCTTTAATTAACAATAGTTCCGAAATTATATTGGTCTAGCTTTCAATCATTTTGTGTATTTTAATCATTACTTACAGATGTATGTTTAAAATGATTAGTATGGTGTTTGATAGCTACAAGATTTAAAACTCTAACTATATGGAATTGAAAAGACATCTGCAGAATTAACTCGGTTGATATCTTCTGGTTATGACTGTTGGTGTACAAGGTGAATAATGGATGAAAATGAGTAAAATATATTATAATAGAATGACGACTATAAAGGATTACAAAATTACCAACTACCACTAGTCTATTTATAAGGTAAAACTAGGGTTACAAAAGCAACAAATAAAATACAAAAATACCCTCTAACAAACTTAATGACTAAGTTTGTGAATATAAATTAAAATATAAATTATTATTTCTAATACCATCCCTTAATTTATATTTTCTCAAAACTAACTACACCAATTTCATCCCTTAAGCGAAGAAATTGATCAGTCTTGATAGCCTTCATTAGAACATCTGCCAACTGTTTCTGAGTGCTACAGTGCACAACTTCTAACACTCCATTCTGAACCTGATTTCTCAGAAAGTGATACTTGGTCTCAATATGCTTGCTTCTCCCATGCAACACTGAGTTTCTAGCAAGATTGATTGCAGACTTGTTATCAATCATCATCTTCAGAGGCTTGTTTACCTTGATCTTCAGATCCTGCAGCAAGTTCAGAATCCACACAGCTTGGCATGCAATAACAACACCTGCAATATATTCAGCTTCACAGGTTGACAACGCAACAACAGGTTGGTTCTTAGAACACCAAGAAATAGGGCCTCCCAGGAACTTGAACAAGTATCCAGAAGAACTTCTTCTGTCAACTCTGTCTCCACACCAATCAGAATCTGAATAACTCAGAAGTTCTGATTCAATCTTTCTTCCAGAAGGGAATAACACTCCATACTTCAAAGTTCCCTTGATATACCTCAGAATCCTGACAGCAGCTTGGTAATGGGATCACTTGGATTTACTCATGAATCTGCTAACCATTCCGACTGCATAGCAAATATCAGGTCTGGTATTACACAAATACCTCAGAGAACCAACCAACTGTTTGAAGGTTGTAGCATCCACATCCTCACCATCAGAATCAGAATCTAGTTTCTGATTCGTATCTGCAGGTGACATAGCAGTCTTACAATTTTGCAGCTTAAGTCTCTTCAGAAGTTCTCGTTCATACTTCAGCTGATGCAAAATGATACCTTTCTCAGAATATCTGAACTCCATCCCTAGAAAGTATGTCATTTTCCCGAGATCAGTCATTTCAAACTCATTCATCAGCACCTTCTTGAACATAGCTAATTCTTGTTCAGAACTTCCGGTCAGCAGTATATCATCAACATACAAACACACCATAATCATATTGCCTTCAGAAATATGCTGAACATAAACACCGTATTCCATCTCACATTTCTGAAAACCCTGCTTCTTGAAAAATGAATCAATCTTCTGATTCCAAGCTCTGGGCACTTGCTTCAATCCATACAAAGCTTTATGTAATCTGTACACTATCCCTTCCTGATTCTTTTTCACAAATCCAGGAGGTTGTGACACGTAAACTTCTTCTTCGAATGAACCGTTCAGAAATGCAGATTTCACATCTAAATGCATCAGAGGCCAATTCCTGTTAGCAGCTATTGCAATCACCAGTCTGATTGTTTCATGTCTTGCTACAGGTGCAAACACTTCAGAATAATCCAGCCCAGGTTTCTGCAGAAATCCTCTTGCTACTATCCTCGCTTTGTGTTTGCCAATTGATCCATCTGGCTTTAGCTTCTGCTTGAAAACCCATCTGACGTTGATGGCTTTCTTGTCCTTTGGAAGTTCTGTCAATTTCCAGATCTTGTTTCTCTCTATGGCATCAAGTTCTTCTTTCATGGCCTTCAGCCAGATCTTCTGTTTGAGAGCCTCTTCCGTACTTACGGGTTCAGAGTCTACTAACATGGCACACTGAATAAATTCTCCTTCAGAATCTACTTCAGTGTCTTGTAACATGTCAAACTCTTCGAATCTTCTCGGAATGTTTCTGATTCTCTGTGGCCTCTGACCTCGTTCAGAATCTTCTTCAGATGCTTGAACCCCAGAAGTTTCTCCTTCAGAAGTTTCTCCTTCAGAAGCTCTTGCTTCAGAAGGTTGACTTCCTCCAGAACCTTGACCATCTTCAGAGTTTGACATATTCCCAGAGTCTGAATCACCACCAGAATCTTGATCATCATCAGAATCTAGATCATCAGAGTCACCTTCATCTTATGAGTCTCCTTCAGAGTCAGAATCACCATCAGTTTCAGAAACTCTTATTTCTGACCTTCCTTTAGAAGTTCTCACATCAGAATCAGATTGAGACTTGTCCCAATTCCAAACTTTTGATTCCTTCACAATAACGTCTCAACTGAATTCAACTTTATTAGTTTCTGGACAATAAAGCTTGTACGCACCTGTACTGTGGTACCCCATTAGTAACATTACTTTGCTTCTATCATCTAACTTCTGTCTTCTGGCTTCTGGAACATGTTTGTAACAAACAAAACCAAACACCTTCAAATGACTAACACTTTGCTTTTCTCCAGTCCACTTCTGAATAGGAACTATTTCATTCAGCTTCTTCGTTGGACATCTGTTGAGCATATATACTGCGGTGGCAACAGCTTCTCCCCACAAGTTATGAGGAAGCTTCTTCTTCTTCAGCATGCTTCTCGTCATATCAAGCAAAGTACGATTTCTTCTTTCAGCAAGACCATTGTGTTGAGGAGTATAAGGAGCAGTAACCTCATGCTCAATTCCATTTTCCTCACAGAACTTCTGAAACTCTTTGGAGTTATACTCACCCCCACCATCGGTTCTGAGAATCTTCAGATTCTGACCACTCTGATTCTCAGCCTTCATTCGGAACTTCTTGAATTCAGCAAACACCTCGTGTTTGAACTTAATAAGGGATACCCATGTCATCCTCGTGAATTCATCAACAAATGACACGAAGTATTTATTCCCTCCGATCGATGCTATTGGAAATGGACCACACACATCAGAATGCACTACTCCCAAGGCATGTTTTGCTCTTGGAGCAACTTCTGACGCAAATGGTAATCTTGGTTGCTTTCCTTCCATGCACACTTTGCATGACTTCTCAGGCTTCTTAATTGTAGGAATTCCATGTACCAGCTTCTTCGAATTCAGATGTTCTAAGCTTCTGAAATTTAGATGACCAAATCTTCTGTGCCACAGCTCACTTTCCTCCACAACACTTGTTGCACTGAGGCATTCAAAGTCAGAAGTTCTGACATTCACCTTGAATGTTCTATTCCTTCCCTGTTCTGACTCCATAATCAACTTCTGATTACAGTCATACAGCTTCAGAAGATTGTCCTTCATGGTAACTGAAAAACCTTTCTCAATTAATTGTCCCACGCTCATCAGATTGCTTTTTATGCCAGGTACATACCACACTTTCTGAATCAATGTTGTTTTCCCATTGTTCAGAATAACTCTGACATTTCCCATACCTTCAGCGTTAAGATATTTGTCATTAGCACATCTGATCTTTGTCCTCTTTTCAGAATCAAAATCAACCAGCCATTTCTTATTTCCAATAAGATGATTTGAGCAGCCAGTGTCCATATACCACCAGTCTGTCAAATTCGTATCATCAGATTCAGAAGCCATCAGTAGCACAGATTCATCATCAGAACTTCTGGCTATATTTGCTTCTTCTGACTTCCTTTCTTTGTTTGACCAACAATCTCTAGCAAAGTGACCAAACTTCTTGCAACAGTAACATTGGATCTTCTTCTTGTCATACTTCTCTTTTCCCTTCTGAGCATTCTTTTGCCTATCAGAAGTTGAGGTTTCTGACTTCTGACCACTATCAGATCTTCTCCTGCCTTCTGACCAAGACTGCTTTTGATGCTTCTTATCAGAAACTGCTTTCAGAGCCTGCTGGTCTACTTCCCTTTCAGAAGTTCTCTCAGTCAGACGCAACTCTTGCGCTTCTAGACTGCTTTGCAGCTCTTCAATTCTCATGGTGCTCAGATCCTTAGAATGTTCTAATGCTACCACAATGTAATCAAACTGAGGAGTAAGGGATCTCAATACCTTCTCAATGATTACTTGTTCAGAAAGAGTTTCTCCACACGCCTTCATCTCATTAGTGATCAGAATCACTCTGGAGATGTACTAAAAAACTTTCTCATTGTTCTTCATGTTGAGATTCTCATACTGCTTACGCAGAGACTGAAGCTTCACCTTCTTCACTGATGCGTCACCACCGTAACATCTGACCAGTGTGTCCCACGCAGCCTTTGCCGTCGTTGAATAGGCAATTTTCTCAAACACGTTTGCATCCACACACTGATGGATGTAGAACAATGCTTTCTGATCTTTCTTCCTTGTATCCTTCTGCGCGTTCTTCTGTTCCTCCGTTGCATCTGCTGCTACCAGAACATAACCTTCAGTGACAAGATCCAGAACATCTTGAGCACCGAACAGTACACGCATCTGAATCATCCAACGAGTCCAGTTTTTGCCATCAAATACTGAAAGCTTGGTGTTCATGCCGCTGTTTCTGTTCATCTTCAACCTTGTACAGTACACTCAGATCTCACCACACAGTGTTTCCCAACCCACAGAATCAGAAATTCTGATTCTGATAAGAATTTTGTTCAAGATTGAACACGAATCCAAGAACCAAAAATCAATCACACAAAGCCTCACGTTTCACTCGTGTTTCCCGTGTTTCCCTTGGATCCGAACCGGAGCTCTAGATACCAATTGTTGATGTACAAGGTGAATAATGGATGAAAAGGAGTATAATATATTATAATAGAATGACGGCTACAAAGGATTACAAAATCACCAACTACCACTAGTCTATTTATAAACTAAAACTAGGGTTACAAAAGCAACAAATAAAATACTAAAATACCCTCTAACAAACTTAATGACTAAGTTTGTGAATATAAATTAAAATATAAATTATTATTTCTAATAATGACGAAGTTGTTGTCACTGAATTCAATATGATCCTTATTTCTTAATTTTCTTCATAATTTAACTATATGAATTAGTAGAAACAAAATAACTTCTTGGATTGTGTTGGTAGGTAATTAATTTTATGTAAAATGAGTTAGTGCATTTATTATCAAGACTTTAATGACTAAAATCCTCCTGTTATAGTATCACATCTTCCGATTGTAAAGAGATGGTTTGTAATCTTGTTTTCAGTACTTTCTTTAGGCAAAATTTTTATGGTACAATGCTTTATTGTTATACTTTTCTGCCTTATTGAAAATTAATATTTCTTAAACTTTTTTTTGGTAATAGTTAATCACTCCTCTAAGTGGAAGCCATAGTGTTAGAGAAAGAGATATTGATTCAGATTCATTGCAAGAAGCACAAGGGTGTTTTAGTAAAAATGATGATAGAGATTCAAAGTTTAGAGCTATTTGTTGTGAATAGCAATGTCTTACCCTTTGATGATTATGTCCTCGACATTACTATCATTTCTCAGGTAAAGGACGATCTCTACCTTCCACTAAATATTTTTTCTATATTTTTTAATTTTTTGGTTACATCACTACTTTTGTCTTTGCTTTAAAATTGTATTTAAATATTTATAGATAGGTGAAAGGTAGGGCTGGACAGGAACCCGACAACCGGCCCAACCCGCATCAACCGAAACCAAAAAAATGAATTGGGCCGGATGCAAACGGTTTTGCGGTTTTGCGGGCTCAAAACACGGTTTGACATGGTTTATAGTGGGCGGGTGCGGATTAGTAAATTAAATCCGCGGGTAACCATACCCGCCCGCATGTAAGTAGAATCTCATTAAACGCAACGTATTCTTGACACATCAGATCTCATTTCATTTCATTTGAAATTTCAACCTTATCTTTTCACTTTCCAGAATTTCGTTGCCCCCCCCCTTCTCTTCAATCTTACGAACTCTAAATACCACCACTAACGTTCCATTCCATTTTTTGTCGCCATCGAATAGATAATCTCCTCATGAAGATTTGTTCTTCACACACAGCCACAGGCAAATAGGGAACATTTTCTTCATAGATCTTCACTACTTGACTCATCTGAACCCTAAAATCGAACCTTCCTTTTTTGTGCCGTCGTCACTATTCGTCTAGTCACTCTGCGCTATCCGTCTAGACGTCTAGTTCGTTCGATTATTCTCCATTTTCCAGTGTAAGTACAATTTTCGTTTCATTTGTAATTATCGTGTTTTCGTTTTCGTTTTGAACTTTACTGAAGAACATAAAATTAGGGTTTAAAACTTTAATGAGTTAGGTTTTTATTTCTTTTTCTCTTTCTCTTTTCTATTGTTTTGATCACGAATATAATGTTTAAATTGCAGATATTTCCATTTACAAATGCATTTTATAAAGTGGTAACCAATCTTATGTGACATCCTTGTTGAAGTTATTCAATGCTAGTGAATTTAATCAGGTATCTTCTTTACTAAGAATGTTTAAAAGGTTTTTTAGTTTAAATTTTAACATTTTATTGATTTGTGTTTTTTAGTGTGAAAGTAAAGTACATACTCTACTCATTAAACCCAAGCTATTCACCACTTAAATGCACTTTAGTTTTTCTAACAGATTGATAGTACGATAAAACACCATGCTTATGTGGTCTCAAATATGGACAAACTAAGAAAAACATGAAAGAATCATCCTGTTAAATGACAGGTTATTATGTATGTAATATACATGACAATACTTAGGAAAATCTTAATTCACCCAGGGTAATGTTTTTTAATGGGGGTTAGGAAGACAAAAGAAAGTGACAATCTGATATGGATATGTTCTTCGTATGCAACAATTGTCATCAATGATCTCAATTGAACTCAAATTCATAGCTACAATTATTGCAAGTTTAAAAATACTGTGGTGATGAAAACAACAGTTTAGATATAGATGTCCTTAGATATAGAGAACCAGAAAACAACAGTTTTATTAGATTTAAGTTCTAACAAAACTAAACACGTTGTTTATGTGTTTAGTGTTGGATATATTAAAGTATTATGAAAAGACCAATGTTTTTTTTGCTGATTGTTGAATTTATAAGATTAATTTATATGTATTTATTGATTTTGTCTTTCCTGCTATACTGATTCTTGCTTATTTTTTTTCTTGTTTATTTATTTAGATCTATGTTTGATGAATATTTGTCCGGGTAAATAATAATGCAAGATTAATTTTGAAGTTAGAGTTTGGGTTGTATTACTACTACTACTACACTTTACTGGAGTATTTTACATTGCCACGTTTTTAAATTTTTATTAGCTTCTTAAAGTACAGTCAAGGACCAAAGACAACATTTTATATCTAATATAAGTTTGAATATTAGTGAACTTGAGAGATTAAGCAGGACAGTAAAATTATAGTAACATTTATTAAGACACAATTTTTACATAGTTTTGAAATTATAATTTAAGACTATGTTTAGTATACAACAGTACCAGCACTAATACAATTATTTACTCATTTTATTTTTAATTGGGTTGTTGTATTTTTGTGCTAGACATAAAATGCTTTGTCAACTGGAACTTGTTAGATGAAGAATGATATTTGTCCAAATACTTTATAATGAGAATTCAGAAGAGATGTTTAAAGTGAATTGCTGATATTTATGTGATAGTTGTCCACTGTCACTACAATAGTTTTCAAATATTTGTGTTTGTTAGATTCTTTTACAAGCACTAAAATTGATTTGGTTTTAACTTAGGCTTAATACCTTTTCATGTTTTTAGATAAATAACATATAGTTCCATTTTCCAATGAGTATGAATGCTTTCCTGTGTTTTAATGTTATGTTTCTAATTTCAGTGGAATGGCATATGATATGTTGTGCAGGACTACATACTTCATTGATACAGTGAGGAAGCACATACTAACTGGACGACTATCTCTTATGGTTTTAAATGTCTAATTAGCAACCATTCATGTGCTCATGGAAATGACTAGCATTTTCTACATGCCGGTTAAATGTTTAATAATTGTAAGGTTAATGTATGGAATTTATTCCCAAAATCTCATTAGGCCTACACTTACAACTTTTTGTTTCATATTTAATTAAGGTCTAACATTAAATTTAGACTATTATTAATTATATCATTGAGATAAGAATAAATAAATTTAGTTTTTAAAAAAAATGCTCAAAATGTGTTTATGGGCTTGAAATAAATCCACCCATTAACCCGCTTAAACCGTGCCAATTAACCCGCAATCCGCACAAACCGGAACCGTCCAAACCGTGTTTAATATTGGGCGGAAATGGGTCTTTATAACTGAACCGCAGGTTGGGCTGAGTGAGGCTTATGGGCCCGAACACTACAAGAATACATGTAATTAGCTAGGGGGTTATCCCCTCACTAAGCCAAAAAACCCATCACAAAACATCATTTTGCGAGAGGGGAGAACCCCTAGCAAATCAGGCCATCGCAAATTATTAACTAGGGGATAAGCCCCTCGCAAAAGTGGCTAGGGGATAAGCCCCTCGCAAAAAACCAGCAAAAAAATTTAGCCTGTTTCACTGCAGGTATAGACACAGCTAGTGGCACAGTGGGGACAGACGTGTCAGAAAATTTGCGAGGGGTTAATCCCCTAGCCAAAATAGCTACGTATTGCCATTAGTGAGGGGTAAACCCCTAGCTACCCATGTCAGACTTTTTGCGAGGGGTTCCCCCCTAGCTAAAAGAGTTGCGTATTAACTTTAGTGAGGGGTTATCCCCTAGCTATTTGTGTCAGAATTTAGTGAGGGGCTCCCCCTAGCTAAATATGCTGCGTATTAAATTTAGTGAGGGGTTATCCCCTAGCTATTTGTGTCAGAATTTAGTGAGGGGAGAACCCCTAGCTAGTTGCACTATGTTATAAATTTGCGTGGAGTTAGCCCCTAGCTAATATATAATTATATTATTTTAATTATATTATTATTAACTAGAATAATATTATAATAAAATATTAAAATTTAAAATTATATTAATAATTAGAAAAATTTAATTATATAACAAATAAATATACATATTTTAATATAATTTTATAATAAATAATTATATATTTTTAAATTTTGTAAAATATAATAATTTATAAAAAATGCATTAAAATTAAATATTCACATACAACACCAAATTAAATATTCACATACATCACCAAATAAAAAGTGCATTAAAATTAAATATTCAGATACATATTAAAAGTTTCATATTTCAACAATTTAAAGTTAATCATCTTCATCATCCTCCTCATCTTCCTCATCTCCCCTAGCACCTTGGTTCATATGCGCGGCCATAAATTGTTCAAATTTTAATGCGCGCTCATTTGCAATCCGCATTGCATCCTCATACTCTGCTGTTTTCCTCCTCAATTCTTCCTCCATCTCAGCTTGTCTTCTCCTCATTTCCTCCATCTCTGCTTGTCTAGCTGTTGCCTCACGTGCTGCCTCGGTCTGCGCCAAATTTCTCACAGTTTCAAGCATATCAGCGGTTAATATAGGTGGATGTGATGATCCTTCTCCATCATCAAGTCTCATTCTAAAACTCCTATCACGCCGCTTAATTGTTTTGGCATACCCTCCAGCACCATACACCCTCCCATTTTTCCTCTTCCCGCGAGCAGTGTCATACCAAGTCCGAAAACCTAGACAAGGATCAACAGGATATCCCTGTGGCGGTGGAGGTAACTCAGGATGCTCAGATAAAGCAAGTGCAAGTTTTCTGTCATACTCCTCCTATAAAAAATAAATAAAGTTAGATTGTTATGATAATTTAAATAAGATATAGGTACATAAAAGAAATAAATAAAATGACTAATTTTTAGCAAAACTTACTTGAGTGTCCTTTGAACGTTTATCGACAAACTCCCCATTTTTCTTAATATGAGTCTCTAGATGGAGCTCATTAAGCATTGGAGTTCTACCCAACTCTTCATGCTATTAAAATAAAACATAAGTGAAAAAATAGTTAGTTTTAATATAAATTTTCAATGAAAATTTAAGTAAAAACATAATAAAATTTACCAGCCTGTGTGCAATTTCAGCAACACTAATACTGCCTGCTGCGTAGTTGCAGCCACCAACTTCAGATGCCCTATTTTTTTTTGCTTTTTCGGAAACTTGCTGAAATTTTTCCGAATTCCAATGGTCAATAAGCTGCTGAAATACATCATCACCTATCCAACAGGGACGTGTTCCTTTAGTTTCCCATTTAATTCGAACACGCCTAAGTGTGTCGGATAATCGGGCAGCACATTTTGAATCAAAATTTTCTCTTACTTGGTGGTCCTCTGTAAAATGCCAAACACATTTCTCCTACATTGTTTTATGAATTAAAAAATAAATATATAATGTGTAACCATGAAATAAACTAAAAAAAATATAAAGGATATTAAAATAATAGTTACTTTTTATACCTGAAATAATCTAAACCAATCATCCTTATCATCATCGAGAAGTGCTCTATACGTCGGCCAAAACTTTTTATATTTTTCCTTAATGACTTCTGTTATACACGATACAACTTGGTGTGATGGTATAAGGCTAAACAAAAAAATCTTGAGTTAGTATTTACATTAAAAAAAACAACTCAAATTTTAATTTTAAAAAAATAATATGTAAAACATACCTCCCTCCATCGCATCGAATGACATATCTGCCCTTGTATTTCCTAACTGTTTGGGGCTTTAAATTTCTCAGAATGCGCGTCCACCTTCGCTCCTCATTAGTACTGTCAGGAGCACTAGTATCTCCATGATCATAAGAACTGGTACCTCCATGACCATGAGCACTAGTATCATCCTCATCATCCTGCTCATCATGCGTAGAATGCACACTACAAAAAAGCGCGTAAATTGTGGCGGTCATTTCAAGAAATTTATGGCGGTTTGAACCGCCACAATTTACAATTACGACGTTTTAAAAAACGCCTTAATTCTGGCTGCCGCAAGGAAAATAACGGCGGTTTAACATTAAACGCCGTACAAACCGCCGTATGTTACACAACTTAAAGTGGCGTTTTCTGTATGAAAATAGTGGCGGTTTCAAACGACGTTCTGTTCATACAATAAACAAAAATCTTCAAATTTTACGTCGGTTTAAACCGTCGTAATATACTAAAAATTATGTTATTTTAAACCGTCTTAATTTACTTATTATATAAGCAAAAATAGAATTTAATAAACCGCCATGATTTTCAAATTAATTTGAAAAAATCCAATTGCAATACGCTAAATAATTTAAAGTTTTTGTCACAATTTAACACAAGAACGAAAAATAAATTAAAATATCTATAATATATTACATTTATGCATTATTGTAAAAAATTACATAGTAAATTATATATATACATACTGCAATTGTTTAACTTTTTAAGAATTACATAGTAACTTTGAGGGTTTGATATAAGTATCACAGTTTATTCCCAATATATTAAAACATAAAAATGACTAACAATTTTTGTATTCATTATCTTAATCTATTCTCAAAATAAACAAGTTTTAGAACATAAAGTGATGTAAAAATTCATATGTCATTTGAAGGACTCTGTTGATTTTCTTCATGTGTATTGTTTGCATTTGATGATCTTCTTATGTCATAAGGTTATGAAGGTTCACTTCTTGCTTCAGAAACCTACGAAAAACAAAACAATTATTATATTACAACTAATCACTATGAAAATATAAAATATGCATATATGTTATGAATTTTCATATCATGCTCTCATAACTATATATTTGGTGTCAATTTTCATATCTTACTTTCGAACTAGTAGTACACAAACATGTGATTGGCATTTCATCCACTCATATCACACTAGTTTTCATAAAACACATTCATATACATTCACACTTCAAGGATATTTTGTGTAACAATATTACTCAAAATAGAATGCAGACTTGTTCTTAATGTCATTCTGTCCAATATAATTCTAACACAACAATTATGTAATTACTCCAAACCAAATTGTATCAATTGACATTAATTATTCCAACACATCATAATTCCAACACAACGGGTATGTAATTGTATCAATGTGACAAAATTTCATAACACATATACACAATATAGCACTGATGGACTCAAGGTTTTATAGTGCATTGCAGACTCAATTTAATGTGCCTGGCTTTGAAAGTACTCTAGTTGTATGCCTTGAAAGGTTATTAAAAACAAATAGCACCACCAACTCCGATGCAAATTCTAAGCCATGATGACTATGCTTCTAATTCTTGATGACTTGAAGCATCATATATACTCATCAAAGTCTATATACCTATTACCTATCCCTATAATAGCTAAAGAACTTTTAATTAACTAAAGTAAAACCACACGAAATCAAAGAAAGAAAACCACATAAAGAGGAAAAAGCTACAAAATTAACTACATTGATTTTAAACTAGAAATCTAAAACTAAAGATTCAACAAAAATAATTAACTAATTGTTATACCTATTGTGTATGATTTGCAGACTTTGTAATTTATACTTGACCCTTCATAATACCAGTAGATGTCTATCTTTGAGGTGTACATAAACCTCATCCCATGTTCCCCACTTCTTGAGACCACATTTTGAACATGGGCACTTTATCTTAAGACCATAAATAGATTTACGGTGAATTGCAAAATTTAAAAAAAAAAATCTATTTTCATATTCAAGCATGTCTTGTGATTTGTCAATCCATGATTTATCAATTGGAATGACTACAAATGAAACTAAGACAATTTATCTTAAATTAAAGACTATTAAATCATGAGCAATCTTAATTGTAGTATAAAACATGACAAGAACTATATATAGTAAAAACAATATAAATGTGTAACACAATTTAAATGTTCAAACATGACAAGCTGAATACATAATAGGTACTTACTTCAATAGTTCTTCGACAACAAAAACAAGTCCAATGAAATTTATTCGACTCTTCTTTTAATTTCTGCAAAAAGTTAATAACTTTTGTAAGCGTGGTTAGAAAATGCACTGAAATATCAACAACAAGAATCACACATGCAACAATTATTGACTAAAATTCATATACCCTGCCATTTCACGTAAAGTAGTATTGAATTTTTTTCAGTTTGGGTTCATTCTATATTTAGAGAAAATTTAAACAAAAAAGGCATAATTAATTTACAATGGATTCCTCGTGATCTATTGTACTGTCACGATTGATTATTTATTTGACACCATTAGTTATTGTATTATCTTGTGATCTACCTAATGCCAATTGATTCATAATTTTTTATTTGAATGTAGCAGTTTTGTTTTCGCTGAGTCATGCAACAACTTTTTTCAAGTCTGATGCAATAGAAAACAACACAAGAAATCCTCATATAGTGATTCTTAGGAGAAAAGTTTATTACTAGGTTTTTCTTAACTTTATTTTAGATTTGTTTGCTACTAGTTCTTGTCATTACCTTTACACATGATGTATCAAATAGGATATGTAAGACTCTATAAGATTGTACCGAGGAAGAGAGAGTAAACTCTTGGTTCATCTTTTATATCACCAATTAGATTCATCACATGTAGGAGAAATGAAAGACTGATAAATATATCTAATGATCCATATAGTCAACTATATTAAATCCATGAGGAGAATTAGTACACACTATAATATTATATCATTACTAAATCTTGTGCACCTACAGAAGAAACAATACAAAATAGAGTCACTACTTGTCACGTGACGACTATAATTTAATCAATTGACAAGATTTCAATAATATATACTTCCATTACCTAAGTACAACTAATGAGTGTGTAAAACAAAAACTAGGTGCTAAGGTAGATGAGTTATTCCGTAATACATGAATCAATGACAAACTTTTAACATGTAATCAATGGAATTCTCATGCTAAGTTAATAGATTAACCAAGTTACAAATTCTTTAAATGAAACAACCATAAAATATTTACCAGTGAAGTTTTTATTCATTGAAAGTGAAACAAAAGATGTACATACTAGTTGAATTTGATATATTGAACCACAATAATTTATATAAACAAAATGATTATATCAAGAGATTGTAAGAAAACCTGGAAATGAGTATGAACAAGTTTAACATATATAGCACACAATGCATTAGTGAATCATGAATACAAAATAAAACTCCAGGGAAAATTAATATATTTATAGAAAAGTAACTTACAATGTCACAGGGCTATAATACACAAAAAGTATTGATAGAATTTTGAAGTTTCAAAAGGTATAGGAAAAGATAAACAAACCAATAATATAATACATGCAATCTAGAACTGCCGTAAATGCCAAATCCTCATTGTCTATGAACTCAAGATCATTAAAAAAAATCCACCCTTTTTCAATAGAACTGCAGTCACATTGATCCTCCGTGATAAAGGCGATATGAACATCATGATGCGATTCAACATTTCACTAAAACCAAGCTCCCGGTGAAGCTAAAGAATTCAAGATGCAAGAAGATCTACCTAAATCTTGCATCTGAAACACTTGTTGTATGAATACGGTTTGTATATTTACATAAAGAAGTATCATTCTTCTTTCCTCATTTTGCTACCATAATTTCATTTCGAAGGCACTTAAGAATCGTTGTGTGTATTATCTGGCCACATTTACTCTGTTAATCACTTCCAATGCTCTCTTTTTGTCAAAACTAAAATCAATCACATGAACCTTAGAGCAAATTCTGTTGTAAGATAATTCCTTGCTTCTAGTCATAGAGTAACTGCTACTTTTGATCAGTCTGTTATTATCTGTCGACGCCATCTTCACACTGTCATAGTCTAAGCTTTTACTTTTACCAATCCCTCTATCACTCATTTTGTTACTTATTTTTTTTAGCATGATCTGCTCATCGGTTGTTAGCAATGGCGATACTACGTTTGTGGATAGTTGATTTGCCTTTTGCAAGATAGTGCAGACACGAGACTTGATGGCAGATCTTTTCTGTTTTCACAGGTTTGCTAGGCACAACTATGTTTTCATTTGACCATGGATTTGTAAATAATACCTACCAATAGCTTAGCTCTAAAGCTTTAAAGTTTATGTCAATATGTTTCTTTTATATAGGCTATATTAAGATTTGAGGCTATATATCCTACTCTGAGAGAGGTGGCTCTTGGCGGTTCTAATGAAAGTAAAAAAATGAAACAAGTCTCAGTAGATATTATGTTTTACTATCAGAGTGGAAGGAGAATGTATAGAAGCCCAATTTTATTGGTTGACTTTTGGTCTCTTATGAGCTGCTTCGGGAGATTCTAAAGAATTTTAGGCAAAAGGTATTAGATCTAGGTAACTCATGTCTCTAGTCACAAGTAAACACAAGAGTCTTAGAATCAAGACTCTTGTATAGAAGAATTAGACTTAAATTTAAAAGCCTTTGACCGAAACGACCTCACTTCAAGACAACTCATTGACTTTTACTTAAACCAAATTGAAACTCTCAATCTCGTACTTGGCGCTATATTGGAAGTTAATCCGGACATAATAGATCAATCAGACAAGGCTGATAGTGAGAGACAAGACAATCAGAATCGTTCATTGCTTCATGGTATCACTGTTTTGATCAAAGATATCATTGCCACCTTTGATAAACTCAACATTACGGTATCCCATACTTGGCACTATATTGGAAGTTAAACTTAGATCAACTTTTCATTGTTTACTTTTAAATATATAAACTGCGTATGGACTAGACCAATTTTTTCCTTGACCTGTGGTTACTTACAATTGCTTTAAAACGCAATAAGAATCTCAGGAAAAGAGAAAAGCAGAAGACAATGCATCCAACTATATTTATTAATAAACCTGACCGTATTTTAATCAATTTAATTGAGGAATTGTGTGTGAAGTGAAAATTCTAAGTGAGAAAAATATGAAATTTGGACACTTTTATGTTAATGATATATGTACCTAACAAGTATTATTACACATCTCTTTAAAAAAAAGTTTTACTAGACACATATCTGAAAGGAAATCAGTTAAAATTTCCAAGAACAATATAGTGAAAATGATGAAAACTTAAAAGGATGTATATTTTAAGAGGTGGAGAGGTGTATCTAGATATTCTTAAAACACTTTCACAAAAAAGAAAGTTCATTGATTGAGGTTACAAACAGTGAAAATGGGAAGTGATGTTTATGCATAGTATGATGGCTAAAAGCTAGTATTGTATCCCAAAACCAAAAACCAATTTTGATCAAATTACTATAGCTATTCCAAAACCAAGAACCAATTTTGATCAAATTACTATAGCTATCCCAAAACCAAGAACCAACCTTCTTAAAAGGCTAATGAGATTCTGGGTCCATAACCTACAAAAATATGGATGTGTTTGGCTTAGATGAATCTACTGGTTTGGGAGTAGTAATTAGGAACCTCAAAGTTGAACTTGAAGTAATTGTTGTAGCTATTAAAAAGGACTAATAAATGGCTATATCAATTCAGTTTAACCATATTCAATTACTAACACTGTCCAATTCCTTTTGATTTCAATTAAATCAAACATGAGAATGACAAAAAAAATTTAATAACTACAATTTCATTATTTTTTATTCGGACAACACTTTTTTATACTTCAAACAACTCACCTTGCACAAATTATTCAAAGCAACTTAACCATCACTTAATTCATTGCATAACAACCAGTATATGGCAAAGATGGTAAATTGTACTGAAACCATATTATATACTTCAAACAACTTTTCTAATTGTTGTAAACAAACCACGTTATATAATTATCCACTAAACAAATACAAACATAAGGAAAGACTCACCAGCTAGCAAATAGATGAATCCAACAATTTAATGTGAGAAACCATTGTTGTGCATCTGTCAATAAACAACCAAAACAACAAATATTAGGATAAGATTTATAAAAGTAAGTCAAAAGGAAAGAACACGGTGAGATACAACAACAAGCATAGACAAATCAAAAATCATATTGTGAAAAATCAAAGCACAATTTTACCTTAAAATTAGTGGATTGTCGAGTAGCATATTCGAGCAGTAGAGAGGCCGATTGCAGAACTGTAGATTGCAGAACAGTAAAACAGAGCAGTAGAAAACCTGATTGTGGAATTGCGGATTTGCAATTGAACTAAGAGAAAATGACATTTCAAATGATTGGTAGGGTTGATTATTAGGGTTCCATACTGATACTAACACTGAAGAGGTGTGATTTTAATTTCAAATCATTGTTAGGGTTTGAATTTGAATAAAAGGAACAGATTGAAATCAAAATGGTTTATGGGAAACTAAAAGGAAAGAAGGAAGGAATCAAAGAAATTTGAGATCTAAGTTTTGACGAAACTGCATTTTGGAGAAAAAATGTTGAATGAGAGAGAGAGTTAAGCTCGGTTAGGGTTTCGTTGATAGAACTACGAAGGAGGCGATGAATACGATTTCGTTTTTCATTTTTTTTTTAATACTGTAACGTAACATTATCATTATAATTATTATTATTAATTTTTTTAAACAATATTATTATTACTATTTAACATTAAAAAAATTATACATATATATAGAGAGAAAGGGGGGAATAGTGACAAAAGTGTGCCGCATTTAGGGGCGAAATTTTCAGTTAATAGTGGCGGTTGAAACCGCCATTTTATAACTAATATTACGACGTTTAGTAAAACCGCCGTAATCAACAGTAAATTGTGGCGTTTTAAACTAACCGCCATAACTTAACCGCCATAATTAACGCGTTTTTTTGTAGTGGCACGGGTGCTGAACGAGGCATGCTAGATCCACCAGCCTCCATATATGGCATAGAATGCTGCACAGGTAATGAACGTGGCATGCCAGATCCACCAGCCTCTGTATATGGCATAGAAAACTGCATGGAAGGCATCGGAAAGCTAGGCCCGCTCGACTGCATGGATGGCATCGGAAAGCTAGGCATGGGATGCATAATAGGTGCATATCCAGGAGGACTAATGAAGGCCGACGCAGATATCGGTGGGAGTGAAGAAAAATCAGGTGTGGATAATAATCCGGTAAAAGATCCACCAGACATGGGTGAAGTCTGCATAGGCGGTGGAGTACGGTGAACAGGCTGCGGAGTGGGGTGCACCTGACTCGAAAGTGGCATAGGAACAAACATAGAAGAATCAGGAACCTCTTCTACGATGAACCTTGTGTGGCGAGCCTTACCCTTACCCTTTTCTTCTCTTCGGGGTGGCATTTTCTGAATATTTCATAAAAACATAAAAGTAAATTAATTCAAGCAATTACAACAGTAGTATTATAACAATACATATTGCACAATAGTATTATTACATAATAGTATAATTACACAACACTTATGATTTAACTTATTCATCATCATAATCATCACTGTCTTCATCAGATATGATATTGTTGTCTTCAGAGTCTCCTGCCTCTTCTTGCTCTTCTTCCACATGATTTGCTGACAACAAAATGGTTGAGTCAACTTGTTGACCCACAACTACAGTATCACCCAAACTTGTAATCTCCTCAATTTCAATTACCCCATTCACTGGTGAAATCTCATCATCTTGGTATGCAACATCATCTTCCATTACACCGTCAGATTCAATATAACCCATTGGATTGGACTTGATTACAACACACCATCCTCGTTTACTTGGTTGAATTGAAGGATAAGGAACGTAGTAAACTTGCCTAACATTATGTGCCATTATGAAAGGGTCATACTCTTTGTACTTTCTATCCATTCGAACCTCAACAGTGTTATATTTTTTATCTATTTTAGTTCCTCTTGAAGATGGATCATACCAATCACAATAAAATAGGACAACTTTATTTTCCGAGTCCATATAATTATATACCAACTCATAAATATGTCTGATAACACCATAGAAGTCATCCTCACCACCCTCTGTAACTCCTTTTACAACTACACCACTGTTTATTGTTTTCTTTCCTTCTGTCCATGTATGAGTGTGAAATTTATATCCGTTTACAAAGTATGTGTGCCATTCGTTTGCACGCTGATGAGGGCCTTCAGATAAACTTCTCAAATGAATTATTTCAGGACTTGGTGCAACAATGCAATGTAATTGTTGCTTGAACCATGCAGGAAAATAGGCATGTGTGTATCCAGTCGATGGTTGTTCCCCTGTGTTTTGAAAATAATAGGTATTAAATGCCCTATTTCAAAAAAGAAAAAATCTATGTTAAAGAAGATGACAAGTATACTTATAAAAAAATACAAACTTAAATTTAACATACTTACTCAAGATATGGTTTAACTTCAACGCAGTTAATCAACACATGAACATGAGCAGATTGCATTTCTTTTTCAGACAACCAATGCACACTCGTCTTTCCAGAAGGACGGCCGGGACGGCCAAAAACCGATAAGGTGAATTGACTTCTTTCACTAAAGTTAACTTCATTCCTTATGATTCTCGGAGTCAACATCATATGATTGAAATAATGAGAGCAAAAATGTGATGTTTCTCAATGCAAATAATGCGCACATATTGATCCCTCAACTCTTGCCTTATTTTTCACTGATCGCTTTGAATCACCCATGAATCGTTCAAATGGATACATCCACCTATACTGAACGGGTCCACCAAGGTAAGCTTCGTAAGCAAGATGCACAGGGAGATGCTCCATAGAATCAAAGAAACCTGGCGGAAATATTTGCTCTAACTTGCAGAGAATGATGGGAATATTTTGGTCCAACTTAATAATGTCATCCACTCGTAAAGTTGACGCACAAATGTCTTTAAAAAATTGACTAATCTCAGTTAGTGGATTAAGAACATGCTTAGGAAGTGAACTGAATGCAATTGGAAGCAATCGTTCCATGAATACATGACAATCATGGCTTTTCATTCCATGCAGCTTTCCAGTTTTTGCATCAGCACATCTTGCTAAGTTAGAAGAATAACCGTCGGGCATCCTCAACTCATTTAACCATTTACAGACTGCTTTTGCTTCTTGTGGAGTAAGAGTGTAACAAGCCTTGGGTTTTAACAATTTGCCATTTGGTTGAGGTTTTAACTCCAACTCTTTTCGATTGCACAAAAGTTCCAAATCCTTTCTAGCCTTCTCATTATCTTTTGTCTTGCCTTGGATATCCATCACTGTGTTAAATACATTATCAAAAAAATTCTTCTCAATATGCATCACATCCAAATTATGTCGCAACAAATTATCCTTCCAATATGGGAGGTCCCAAAAAATACTTCTTTTTATCCAATTGTGAGTGTCCCCATATCCTGGAATTTTGCATGCTTTACCATTATCTGTGAATTTTGGTAGGTCACAAACACTATTCCATACTTCAGTCGATGACAGACGAGGGGGAGGAAGATCTGTTACTTTTATTCCTTTTCTAAAAGAATTCTTATTTTTTCTAAAAACATGGTTCATACGTAAGAATCTACGGTGACAATCAAACCATGAACTTTTACCACCCATTTGCAAAGTAAATGCTTTTGTGTGTCCCATGCAATGCGGACATCCCATTTTGCCATGCGTACCCCAACCAGACAACATACCATATGCAGGAAAGTCATTAATTGTCCACATCAAAGCAACTCGCATATTAAAGTTTTGTCTGCGAGACACATCATAAGTCCATTCTCCGATCCACAACCTCTTCAGATCATCAATTAAAGGTTACAAATAAACATCTATTCCCGCTTTTGGACTGGACGGTCCGGGAATGAGGCATGTCAAAAACATGTAAGGTTTCGTCATGCACATCTCAGGAGACATATTGTACGGGGTAATGATAACTGGCCAACAACAATAGGCAATTGCTGAAGATTTGATATAAGGAGTAAAACCATCTGAGCATAATCCGAGCCAGATATTTCTGGGTTCTGATGCAAAATCTGAATGTACTCTATCAAAGTGTTTCCATGCTTCGCCATCAGATGGGTGTCGCATTATGCTTGAACTATTGGAATTTGTATGATGCCATGACATTTGGCTTGCACTATGAGTTGACGCAAACATTCTTTGCAATCTGGGAATTATTGGCAGATAGAACATGGACTTCACTGCAACTCGTTTTTGTTTTCGATCAATGCCTTTACTGCGAATTAAATACCTCTGACTCTGACAAAACTTACATTCCTCCAATCCCCCATCATTTGTACCAAACTCGTTATCATAAAACAACATACAACCTCCTATGCAACAATCAATCTTTTTCACTTTTAGTCCCAACTTCGACACCATTCTCTTTGCATCATAATAACTTGTAGGCATGTTTTCTTTCACAGAAGTCGCATCCAACATCATTTTTGCAAAGAATTCCAAACACTGATCAGGAACATTCCAATTTGACTTCGCAGCCAAGAGTCTCACACACATGGATAACATAGAGTCAAAAGATCCCTCAAACAGTGGTATATTTATTTCTTTCAGCAGTTGATAAAACTTTTGCGCTTCCTCATTCGGGAGCTCATCTGCATCAAAATCTTGAGGTTCCTCATAAGTCACATTCACCCCTAATGCATCACCAACCATATCATCCATGAGATTAAATTGTTCTTGGTCTGGCAAATGTGGTTGACTGCTTGATGCCTCTCTACCTATCTCAACTCCAACATGTGTTTGACTGCTTGAAGCCTCTCTATTCATCTCTGGCACTACTTCTCCATTAGAATACCACACCCAATAATTTGGCCTAAAACCATCTTTCTCCAAGTGACGTTTCACTTCATTTGGGTCACTAATTATATTTCTGCAACCACACTTTAAACACGGGCATCTTACCCCTCCTTCGCTTCGACAACATTCTTGAGCAAACGTATATGTAAGAAACGCAACAACTCCTTCTTTAAAATGTGGTTTAAGCCCACGTCTTCCTGGATACGTTCTATCATACATCCAACTACGATAGAACTGATAATATTCCATACTGCACGTGTAAAGTTGTTCATTTATAAATTCAAATTTAAGAAAAGGGGAATTTATCTATCGACAAACATATGACTATATTCATCTAACAAATATGATATTATATGTTTCTAAAAATTTACATCATTTAAATTATATATTTCTTATAAATATATTACTAAATTATATTAATATTTTAAAAAATATATCCTCTATAAATAAAAATGTATACTTTCAAAATAAAAAGTCTACATATTAAAAATTATATACTTTATATAAAAAGTGCGTATATTACTTAAATATATTACAAATTATAGATTTTTATGATTTAAATCATACTTTTTAAATAAAAGTGTATATTATTAATATATAATCTATTCTTTTACAAAAATAATATATATTTTGTTTTTTAAACAATATTTTCTATACAATACTATTTTTAATAATATGTTTAATATATAATCTATTTTTTAAACTATATTTATTATACAATACTATTTTTAATAATATGTTTAATATATAATATTCATTTTCAAAATCTAATTTCTAAATATTATTTAGTATACTTTTAAATATTTTCTTATAAATATATTACTAAATTATATTAGTATTTGAAAAAATATATACTTTATAAATAAAAATGTATACATTCTAAATAAAAAGTGTATATTTACAAATTATATACTTTATACAAAACTGTTTATATTACTTAAATATATTACAAATTATAGATTTTTATGATTTAACTCATACTTATTAAATAAATGTGTATATTAATATATAATCTATTCTTTTACAAAAATAATATATATTCTGTTTTTTGAAAAATATTTTTTTATACAATACTATTTTCAATAATATGTTTAATATATAATCTATTTTTTAAACGATATTCATTATACAATACTATTTTTAATAATATGTTTAATATATCATATTCATTTTCAAAATCTAATTTTTAAACATTATTTAGTATACTTTCAAACATTTTCTTATAAATATATTACTAAATTATATTAGTATTTGAAAAAATATATACATATACTTTATAAATAAAAATGTATACATTCTAAATAAAAAGTGTATATATTACAAATTATATACTTTATACAAAACTGTATATATTACTTAAATATATTACAAATTCTAGATTTTTATGATTTAACTCATACTTATTAAATAAATGTGTATATTAATATATAATCTATTCTTTTACAAAAATAATATATATTCTGTTTTTTGAACAATATTTTTTAATACAATACTATTTTCAATAATATGTTTAATATATAATCTATTTTTTAAACAATATTTATTATGCAATACTATTTTTAATAATATGTTTAATATATAATATCCATTTTCAAAATCTAATTTTTAAACATTATTTAGTATATTTTTAAACATTATTTCATATATATAAGTGTTTTTTAAAATCTGTTTTATAAATATTTTAATAAATCTGTTTTATAATTTGTATTACAATTTTATAATTTTTATTACAAATCTGTTTTTAAATTTTATTTTTAATATCTGTTTTATAATATAAACTAAATATAATATAATCTATTTTATAATATAATTTGTTTTTATAATTTTTTTAATAATATAAAATCTGTTTTAAAACAATATCTGTTTTTAATCTATTTTATATAAACTAATTTTTTTCAAACATTTTTTACAAATATTTTAAAATCTGTTTGTTTTTTTACTTAAAATCTATTTTTAATAATATTAACAACATAAAATTAAAATCTGTTTTTATATTCTATTTTTAGTAATATAAACAATATTTATAAACATTTTTTACAATCTATTTTAAAACAACATTTTGGCCTTCGAATTAAAAAAACAACATTTTTTACACTTTTTTTTAATAAATATTTAAAAACTGTTTTAATATAAATCTGAAAATTATAAGAAATAAAAATAAAATTTTTAAATATATATTACTAAAATTAAATACAGAAATTTCGAAATAAAAAAAATTATATATTTTATAATACTAGCAACACACCAAAATCAACATATTGATATCAATTACACCTAAAATATTTAGAAAAAATAAATAAATGTGTACCTTTAGAAGCTCCCTTAGATTTGTAACCCTTTCTAGATGAAAGTTGAATGCTCTATTAATTGGATATATGCAATATAACAAACAAGTAAAAAAATTAATTAATAAAATACATGCAACAAAACTAATTAACCAATACTTAAAACTGTTAAAGAAAATGTATGAAATGGATGAAAAATATTAACCTGGTTGAAAGAAAATGAAGAAGATGAAGAAGGAAATGCTGGAAGAATGTGGAGAAGATGAATTGAAAACGTGAAGAAGAAAACGTGAAGAAGATGAAATGATGTTTTATTAAGTTGGAAATGTATATTAAGTGAATCAGACTTTGGAAAGTGCGAAAATCAGTTAATGATTACTCTTTGCGAGGGGCTACCCCTAGCCACCCCAACGGTTCACTTTTGTGAGGGGATACCCCGTAGCAAAAGGTGATGCGTCAGATGAAACCGTGCATGTGTGGCACGTGGACATACTTGCGAGGAGCTTCCCCCACGCCACCTTTTGGATAAAATTTGCGAGGGGTTTCCCCCTAGCCAGGTGTGGCGTGTTTCAGTCCCTCCCCTATTCATGTGCCACCTTTATCAGATTGATTTGACAATGGAATCTATTTAGTGATGGGCTGCCCCTCGCAAATTCACAATCAGACTTTAGTGAGGAGTCGCCCCGTCGCAAATTGTGCACATACATCCTATTTTTCGCGCTGAACCCTACTAAATACAAACTTCAAAATTCAAAATTTTTTTCCCATTATTTGCGAGGGGGAAGCTCCTAGCAATTGCTTTTGTTTTATTTGTTTTCTATTTTCTTCTTTGCGAGGGGTTTAACCCCAAGCAAGGTACATTTTTTAGTGAGGGGTTTTTCCCCTAGCTAATTCCCCTAGCTAAATATAGTTTTTCTTGTAGTGGAAACCGCCCAATCCGACCCGTTGTCCAGCCCTAGTGAAAGGTACAATTTGAGCATAAAGGAGTTTATGAAGAAGCTGTGCATGGCAGCTTTGAGGTTTATGTCATCATAATAACATGAACAATGCACTTGTTTGATTCTGTGTGGAAATGGTAATAGAAATATGCATGTTATTTAGTACTAGTAGTAGGTGTTTTAATTTGTTGTGTAAAAACGATGACTTTAATCAAAATATAAAACTGGTTTTTTGATGATTAAGAACCAAACAAGGGTTAACGGAAAACCAAGAAAGAAAACACAAGAAGAAGAAGAAAACAACAAGGATTTGGCAAATATAATTCTTTTTACTATTCACTTTCTCATTAAAGTTTACAAATGATTACAAGTGAATATCACAATTTGCCACACTCCACAAATGAGTGTGCTAGTCTATTTATAGACTAACTAGGTAACTTGCAGCCCAAGAAACCAAAATAATTGGATCCTTAACACAAGGCCCAATTCGACAGAATATAAACATTTCGACAGAATACATATAAGAACAGACTTCGACTACTATATGTAACTAACAGGCATCAGCATGTGAACAAGCTTCGACTGCATGCTTTCCTCCTGTCGAAATACATGAAAGATTTGTAGTACTAAGCTTCAGTACTTAGACTTTGAGTAGTACTAAGCTTAAATTGAGGATTTGTAGGTGTCACAACAGGCTTCGAATTCGACATACCAAACTTGTCGAGAAGCTTCCGTAGGTATGTCTCCTGAGATAAGAACAACTTCGACTGCTTTCTATCTCTCCGAATGTCAATCCTAAGAATCTTGGCTGCAGCTCCCGAATCCTTCATTTCGAACTCCTTACTGAGTTCAGCCTGCACCTTCGTTACATCCTCAACACTGTTGCTAGCTATGAGGATATCATCCACATACAACAACAACATAACAAGTGAGTTTCCAGGTCGAAATCTTCTAGTGAAACCAATGTGTGCCATGAACTTGTCGAATCTCCTATTCCACTGTCGAGGAGATTGTTTCAGGCCATATAAAGACCTATTCAGCTTGCACACATAATCTTCTTTACCCTTTTCTGCATACCCTTCAGGTTGACGCATCAGGATCGTTTCATCTAGATCACCATACAGAAATGCTGTCTTCACATCCATTTTCTCAAGTTCCAAATCAAACTTTGCCACCATGGCCAACAGCATTCGAATGGATCTATGCTTTACAACAGGTGAGAACACATCATTGAAGTCGACTCCTTCTTTCTGAGTGAACCCCCTAGCAACCAGCCTTGCCTTAAAACGCTTCGACATCACTCCTTCGATTCCTTCCTTGACCTTGAAAATCCACTTACAACTGACTAACCTTGCTCCTGCAGGTTTCTCAATCAACTCCCAAGTGTTATTATCATGAAGAGATTTCATCTCGTCATCCATGGCTTTTCGCCATTCAGTCTTGTCTCGACTCCTTATAGCTTCCTTGTAATCTCTAGGTTCTTCGTCAAGTACCTCACTTGCAGAGATTAAGGCAAAAGCTATAAGATCTGCATAACCATGTCTCTGAGGTGGCTTGATGACTCTTCTCAACCTATCTCTTGCCAGTAGGTAGTCATCGACAGTTTCTTCAACCTCATCAGCATCTTGCTCTTCGACTTCATCAGGGCTATGCACTTCAGCATCACTATGCTCCACCTCAACAGGCATCTCTACCTGTTCCAGCTCCTCTTCAGAGATTTATGCACTTCGACCAACATCACCAGTTTTGTTGAAAGCCATTTCGACCTCATTGAAAACTGCATCACGACTTGTGATACATCTTCTGTGACCTGGTTCTAGGCACCACAGCCTATAACCCTTGACTCCCTCAGGATATCCAAGGAACATGCATCTCAGAGCTCTAGGTTCGACCTTGTCTTGCCTAATGTGAGCATAGGCTAAACAGCCAAATACTCTCAGTTTGTCGAGATCTGGTGGATGATTCGACCAAACTTCTTCAGGTGTCTTCATTCCCAGCGCAGTCAAGGGACATCTATTTATCAGATAAGTTGTTGTCGAAACAGCCTCTGCCCAAAACACCTTCTTCAATCCAGCACTAACCAACATGCATCTAACCCTTTCAAGGATTGTTCGATTGAATCTCTCAACTAAGCCATTTTGTTGAGGAGTACCTGCTACAGTCTTATGCCTTGCAACCATAGACTCAACACAGTAACTGTCGAACGCTTCTTTGCAGAATTCAAGGCCATTGTCGGTTCTCAACCTCTTAACCTTTCTGCCAGTTTGAGTTTCGACCAGAACCTTCCAACTTTTGAAATTCTCAATAGTTTCATCCTTCGTCTTCTGAATGAATACCCATAGCTTTCTGGAATAGTCATCAACGATGGATAGAAAATACCTTGCACCTGAGTGTGAAGGATTCCTTGCAGGCCCTCAAAGATCAACATGAATGTAATCAAGGGATCCATGTGTTCTTTGCTTGCCTTTGTTAAACTTTGCCCTACAGGATTTACCAAATACACAAGATTCACAAAACTCCAACTTTTCGACTTTGTCACCTCCTAGCAGGTTCTGCTTCCCCAATTCGACCAGGCCTCTTTCGCTGACATGGCCCAATCTCATGTGCCATTATTCTGTCTTCGACATAGGTTTCGTGGATACAACATTTGCCGAACCACTTACAACCTCAGCCTCAAAGGTATACAAGCCTTGGTTTTTCACGCCTCTCAAGACTTCCTTCGACCCTTTCATGACTTTCAGGATACCTTGCTCTCCTTTGAAAACATATCCCTTTCTGTCGAATTCACCAAGCAAAATTAAATTCCTCTTAAGATCAGGTACATACCTAACCCCAGTCAATAGCTTTATTGACTCATCATGGAGCTTGAATCTAACAGATCCAATACCTGCAATCTTGCAAGCTTTATTGTTCCCCAGCAGCACTGATCCTCCATCTTGATCACATAATTCTTCAAACACATTCTTGTTTGGAGTCATATGCCAAGTACATCCAGAATCCATAATCCACTCTTCGCAAGAGTTGCTGCTCGACACCACAAGGACATCAGATGATTCATAACCATCTTGCATAATAGCTGTATTCCCATTGTCCTTACCTCCATGATTATTCAGGCGCTCAGGGCACACCTTTCTTGTATGACCCTCCTTCTTACAGTGATAACATTTGATACCAGACATATCACCACCATAAGACTTCTGCTGAACCTTTCCTTTCTTCTTGTCAAACCTACCATCTTTCTTCGACGATCTTCCTTTTATGGACAATCCTTCGCCAACTGATGAAGGTTTCAGCTCATTTCTTTCGTTCAAGTCCTTTGAATACAAGGCTGCTTGAACTTCTTCAAAGGTCAGGGACTCTCTTCCATACAAGAGAGTTTCTTTGAAGTGAGCATGCGATCTTGGCAAAGCACACAACAGCAACAATGCTTGATCTTCATCATTAATCTTCACATCAATGTTTTCAAGATCAAGAATCAGCTTGTTGAAAGAATCCAACTGCTCAGCCAAAGTTTTGTCTTCATTCATCTTGAACGAATACAAGGCTTGCTTCAGGTAAAGACGGTTCACCAACGACTTGGTCATGTACAAGCTTTCAAGCTTCACCCATAATCCCCACGCCGTCGTCTCCTTTGACACCTGCCGGAGAACCTTATCACCAAGGCTCAACAATATTGCGCTGTGTGCTTTCTCGATCATTGCCGTCTTTTCTCTTTCCGTCAACGCAGCATCCATGGCTGCCATTCCCTTCAACGCTTCCAAACATCCCTGCTGAACCAGTAGGGCTTTCATCTTTAAGCGCCACAGACCGAAATCGTTCACTCCGATGAACTTTTCAGTCTCATACTTTGTTGAAGCCATCTTCTCCACGCTCACCGCACCAATTTGTTGTGTAAAAACGATGACTTTAATCAAAATATAAAACTGGTTTCTTGATGATCAAGAACCAAACAAGGGTTAACGGAAAACCAAGAAAGAAAACACAAGAAGAAGAAGAAAACAACAAGGATTGGGCAAATACAATTCTGTTTACTATTCACTTTCTCATTAAAGTTTACAAATGATTACAAGTGAATATCACAATTTGCCACACTCCACAAATGAGTGTGCTAGTCTATTTATAGACTAACTAGGTAACTTGCAGCCCAAGAAACCTAAACAATTGGATCCTTAACACAAGGCCCAATTCGACAGAATATAAACATTTCGACAGAATACATATAAGAACAGACTTCGACTACTATATGTAACTAACAGGTATCAGCATGTGAACAAGCTTCGACTGCATGCTTGTCTCTTGTCGAAATACATGAAAGCTCTCATTCGACACAGATGAGTTCGACCCAAATCTCACATAATCAATTTAGAATAGGATTTGAAATAATACACTTTTTCCATGATTGGATCTTTGAATTATTTAATACTAAAAAAATAACTTTTTTTAATCATTTTCTTAACGTAGGTATTGACAACTTCGTATTCGTCCACGCTTAAAAGATGAAATTTCTCTTTTGAATTAAAAAAGAGACGATTTTATAATACGGTATGGAATGTTTTTCAAATTCTTTTATTTTTGTGATTAAATTTAATAAATGATATGTATGATTTCTTTTATAATTTAGCTTGCTCTAAATGATAAAGAAATTGCAATAAATGATGTTTCTAATTGAGAATGTATTAATGATATTACAATCATTTACAGGAGTAACATTTCAGCTAATGATGTATGAAGAAGCAGCAGAAGATGTTGCTCTTTGTGTTGTTAGCAGAATCAACTGTGAGTTTATTTGATGATTTTTTTCATCTCTTATAAGAATTAGCTCCATTGAACCTCCGTGTTAACATTTTTCTTTGACTTTAATCAATCAGCTAGAATTTTTGCACATGGACATACCAGCCGTGAAAAAACTTATATCATGAGTGGTATAACTAAATGTACTGTAGCAGACATTTTTAAATATATAGAAAAGGTATGAATGACTAATTTGCTCATTTTATGGGGATATATTTCAAGTATCAAGTTTATCATGTTTATGAATATCTATAGGAAATGAGATAATGATAATTTTTTGTGGTATAGAATTTTGTTGATCTTTTTGGAAGTGAAAGGAAATCCGAAACCAACTCAGTTGGGGCAAGGTTGAAAGAAGGTTGCCACAAAAGTTGTAGTTTACTAACTCTAGGAACTGTTATCCGCAAACTCAGATTAACTAATGAAAATTTTGTTTTAATATAAGCTAATGTGCATATTGTAATCGTCATTAGGAGGCAATGCTAGAACTACAATCATTTGCATCATGAGCCATGCACGGAGCCACGTCGAACAAAGCAGAAACACTCTTATTTGTAAGTTGTGCTAAAAAAAGTTGAAATTGATGCACAAGTCAATGTAGTGGTGTTTGATAAAGCACTAGTTAAGCAATTACAAAAGGAATTGCTAAACCAGAAAGTGAATTTAGAAATTCAGGATCTGCTTGCCCTAATAATTCTAATTCTTCAACATTATTATGAGATAAAGATAATGATATAAAATGATAAAGCTTGTGATGCAAATAAACAAAGTTTCTTATTTTTGCTTTAATATTGACATGGTTTTTCTGCGCTTATTTTTGGACTAAATTCCTACTCACTTTGTATAATATATTTGGACATCAAGTTTACTATATTTGATATTTCATTCATGAAATCCTTCAATAGTTTTATTCCCTGAAGGACAGTATTATTGGTGTTATTCTGCATATCTTATTTAAATTTTAGTTCACATAGATTTTAGATTTTACTGACTTGTCAAACTCTGTCCAGGATATTTTAAAAACATGAATCCACAACATGAGTTCCCTATGTTAGGCAACTGATAATATATTTTTTAAATGAAAAATATAAAAATTACGAGGGTTATAACTTCCTTAATTTTCTCTCATTTTTAAAAGACTAAGAGTCATGATGAATATAGACAGTTTAGACACAATGAATTAGGTGGTGTGTTAAATATGTAATTCATTATTTAAAAAAGATTAGATTTGATTTAGAAAGACCAGATTTGATTTAGAAAGATTAGATTAGATATTTTTGAGTTTTTCTAGTTTGGACTTTAGCTTGAGATACAAGTTAACCTAAATCTATAAACATGGAGGAACCTTTATCATTGTAATAATCAAGTTTGATAATTCACAGTTTGCAGTTGCAAATGAATATTGAAAGTTTTCACAGTTTGTGGGCAAAAAGAATTCTGTAGTTTTTCATCTTCTTCTCTAACGCTACTTTTTCTTTTCTTTCTTTCTTTATCAATTTTTCTTTTTGTTGTCATTGCGTGTGATTGTTAACAATCTTGATAGCAAGATTGAATATATATATATTGATTACATAATGTGATATTTTAGATATTTTGTATGAAAAAATTATTCTATCAATTTTAAAATAAGTGTCATATTTAACATTTTTACATACTGGGTATTTTAAAAACATGAATCCACAGCATGAGTTCCCTATGTTAGGCAACTGATAATATATTTTTTAAATAAAAATATATGAAAATTATGAGGGTTATAACTGCCTTAATTTTCTCTCATTTTTAGAAAATTATTGAAAGTTATGTCGGTTTAAACTACCATTATTTACAAACAAAAAACCGCCATTTTGTGCTTAAGCTTATTGTGGCGGTTTGTATGTCAGTTATTTGAAACGACCATTATTTTTATTGCGGCAGCCAAATTTATGGTGTTACTATAAAACGCCATTTTCGTAAATTGTGGCGGTTGTAAACGCCATAATAAAACATTTGTAACCGCCTCATAGATGATTACAGTTGAAAGTTGTAGACTTACCTCATCAAGAAGAAAAGTGATGTGATCGAGGTATTTTCCAAATTTAAATCTATGGTCGAAAGACAGAGTGGTCGAAAGCTAAAAATTCTGAGGACTGATGGTGGTGGAGAGTATGTGTCGAAAGAGTTCGAAGCATTATTTGAAAAAGAAGGGACTGTGCATGCGGTGGCGCCACCCTGCACTCCACAGTAAAATGAAATTGCAGAAAGAAAGAATAGAATCATCATGAACACGGTGAGAAGTATGTTGAATGGAAAACATCTACCCAAAGAATTATGGGGAGAAGCGGTTTCGACAACAACATACATATTAAACAGATGTCCGATGAAGAAGCTTGAAGGAATCACACCAGAAGAATGTTGGTCTGGTGTCAAGCCTAGCCTCAGTCACTTGAAGGTGTTTGGATCTATAGCACATACACTTGTGCCAGATCAGTTGAGAAGGAAGCTTGATGACAAGTCGAATCAGATGATCTTGATAGGATATCATTCGACTAGAGGTTACAATTGTTCGACCTAGTGAATAAGCAGGTAGTGATCAGCAGGGACGTGATCATAGATGAGATTAAAGAATGGGATTGGACTCAAAATGTGAAAAAAGATTCAGTGAGAATCTTGTGTGAAGAACCAGCTAGTGAAGTCGAAAGAGAAGTTTGACAAGAAGAAGTTCGAAGTGAAGTTGGTCCAAGCAGACCTCAACGAACAAGACACATGCCTACAAGGTTGCAAGAATGTGTGATTATATCAGATGATGTAGTCGATGAAGAAGGTGAGATGGTACAATATGATTTCTATGCAGATGTCGAACCAGTCAATGCAGCTGAGGCATTGAAATATTCAAAGTGGGTGAAAGCAATGAATGAGGAGTTAGAGCCCATCGAAGTCAACAACATTTGGTCACTTGTCGAATTGCCTCAAGGCAAAAAGGAAATTGATGTGAAATGGGTTTACAAGGTGAAGGTGAATCCTAAAGAAGAGGTAACTCGACACAAGGCGAGACTTGTGGCGAAAGGAGTTCTACAAAAGGAACGAATCGACTTCGACAAAGTGTTTGCACCTGTTGCTAGGATCGAAACAATCAGGTTGATTATTGGTCTAGCAAACATGAAAAATTGGCACACATGTCAGATTGATGTGAAGTGTGCAATCCTTAATGGCCCCTTAGACGAAGAGGTTTATGTTGCAAAACCAACTAGGTATGTGAAATGAGGCGAAGAAATAAAGGTGTACAGACTGCATAAAGCCCTGTATGGACTTAAGCAAGCTCCAAGAACTTGGAATAAGAAATTCGACAGCTTCTCAAGGGATAAGGAATTTGTGAAGTGTACGACTGAGCATGGAGTATATGTAAGAAGAAGCAGTAGTGAATTGCTTATACTATCTCTCTATGTCGATGACTTGCTAATAATAGGAAGTTGCAAGAAGGAGATCGAAGATTTCAAACATGACCTAAGTGAGGAGTTTGAAATTTCATACTTGGGAAATCTCTCATATTTCCTTGGAATTGAATTCTACAAGAGCAGTAGAGGTTTGATGATGCACCAAAGAAGATATGCAGGCGAAATACTTAAGAGATTTTAGATGCAAGATTGCAACCCAACTTCGACTTCAACTGAGACCAGATTGCAACTGTCAAAAGATTTAGATGAAGATGATGTCGACCCAACCCAAGATAGAAGACTTATTGAGTCACTTCGATACCTTTGTCATACAAGGCTTGACTTAGCATACAGTGTGGGTATGGTAAGTAGATTCATGCAGAAGCCAAAGGTATCACACCTAGTAGCGACGAAGAGGATACTGAGGTATCTGAAAGAAACTCTCGACTATGACATTTTGTTTTTGGCAGATGATGAAGGAAAAGAATGCAAGTTAGTGGGATACACCGACTCAAGTTGGTGCAGTGATGCTGAGGATATAAAATCCACAGCTGGATATGTGTTTATGCTAGGTGATGCACTAGTTGCTTGGAGTTCAAGAAAGGAGCAAATAATGGCATTGTCATCATACGAAGCAGAATATATAGATGTTACTCTTTGTGCATATCAAACAACCTGGATGGTGAACCTGGTCGAAGAGATCACAGTGAAGAGCCATGTAGTAATTACTATGAAGATCGACAGCATGTCAGCTATAAACTTGGCAAAGAATCCAATAGCACACGATCAAAGCAAGCACATCAAAATGAGGTTCCATTATCTTTGAGAGCAGGTAACAGAAGAGAAGATGAACTCGGAACACTACAAAACTGAGAATCAGATTGCAGATATCATGACGAAGGGAGTGCCAGTCGAAGTGTTCAAGAAGCTAAGGTCTATGATGAATGTAGATAGTTTAGACACAATGAATTAGGTGGTGTGTTAAATCACTACTACGGAAAACCCTTTTAACAACGGTTGGAAAAAATATATAATCACACGGGCCCAGACGTTGTTATGTAGAGTGTCGTTGTATATATGATACTTACTATGACGACCTAGAAACCGTTGTAATAAACTAGAAAGCGCGCGCCCTATTACAACGGGTTTTCCAAAGGACCGTTGTGATGAAATTAATGGTCCTAGGTTCGATTCCTAGCTGTGTCGTCTTAATATTTATTTTTCTCTGGACAGCGCGCGAGATATTATAACGATTATGATGTATAACCATTGTTATATTTTCTGCACGATTAACAAATATCATCCTGATTTTATATATAATCCCATTTTTTAACTTGTATTATTGTTCACCATATCACAACAGAAAATACAACTCAAATTTGTAATAAAGTTATCACAATAATATTAATTGTATCATATTCATAATATCTCATAATTGTATCATATTCATTTTTTTAGGGAAAGAAATTTCTATTAAGAAAGGACAGGGTTAACAGGACCTGTCGAATTACACACAGCCAAAGGGTTGAAGCCCAGCCAAGTTCTTGAACCGATATTGTGTCCCAACCCTACAAGGGAGTGAGCGTCACAATAATTAAATCTAAAACAGAAACAGAATAAATTCCAATCAAACAATCCACTACCACCTTTGCATAAAAAAATTAGAATATCTTCCAGTCTCAAATTCTTCACCAACCCCACAGCCCATCTGATAGTCATTACCTCTGTAAGGGAGGGATCACTGCAGGAAACTTCTTTCTTTGTAGCAGACATGATGATTTTTCCAGAATGGTCAACAAGGACACATCCCATAGCCATTGTGTTATCCGCAAAAACACCAGCATCAACATAGAGCTTCTTGTGGCTCTTTAAATCATCAGGGACTAAATCTTGGATCACCTGGTTTCTGCAATACTAGATGTTATGCATAGTATAAGCAAGCAATTGGACTCCTTTGGGATCATCCAAGGTTATATATCTTTCCAGCCAGGGAATCACACCCGGAACAGCAATAGCATGGAACCCAAGAGGGAAGAGAGCCATTTAAGTTTGGTCACATGGAATTTCAAGAACAAGTGGTCAATTGTTTCTGGGTGATCATGGCAGAAAGGGGATTCACTAGAGGTGTTAACCCCCTTCCTCAAAAGATTTGTCCTGATAGGGAGAAAGATTTTAACCAACCTCCACAAGAATTTTCGGACCCTGTTTTAGACAAGAGCATGCCAAATATTCTTCCAAATTTTGTTCCCATTGGAGGACGAAGGACCAGGCACCATGACTAATCTTTTAGTCCTCAACAAATGATAAGCTGATCTCACTGTGTATTCTCCAATTTTTTCAGATTTCCACACAATTTTGTCTTCAGGTAGTCTCCAAGATAAGGGGATTCCCAGTATAAATTGAACAGCTTCCCTACCAAAATAAAGTTCCATAATCTCAGACTTTCAACATTTAAGCTCCTGATCAATAAGCTCCTTGACTAGTAGCTGTTGATTCATTAATGTAGGTATTTGGAAGCACAAATTCCTCAGCTCCTCCGGAAGCCATTTAACATCTGACATGAGTATTTTCTCTCCATTACCCACCCTCCATTTGGATTCCTCTAGCACAAAGTCCCTGGCTCCCAAAATACTTCGTCAAGCAAAGCTGGTTCTGAAGCCCAACTTTGCATTGAAGACATTGCCCCTGGGAAAATATCTACTCTGATAGATCTGATGCAACAATGAATCACCCTTTTGCATAAGCCTCCAAACCTGCTTTCCCAAAAGGGCCAGGTTGAAATCCCCAACACCTCTAAAGCCAAGCCCTCCGGCTCCTTTCGCGTGGGATAAGTTCTCCCAGTTGGCACAGTGTATCCTCTTCTCTTCCTTAGATGATCCTCACCAGAATCGAGCCATAATGGACTCAATTTCCTTGCAGCAGTTCTCGGGCATCCTAAAGCAGCTCATGACGTAAGTGGGTATAGCTTAGGCAATTGATTTAATTAGTACCACCTTTTTAGCCTTGGGTAGACACATTTCTTTCCAACCTTTAACCTTCTTTCCAAACTTTGTCAATCACTTGAGAGAAGATAACCTTCTTGGAATTTCCAAAAGTAGAAGGAAGCCCCAAATACTTCAAGTGAGAAGCCATAGTCTTTACTCCCATCCTTTGCTGGATAATGTTAATGCT
This sequence comes from Lathyrus tuberosus, assembly GCA_022829125.1. Classification (NCBI taxonomy): domain Eukaryota; kingdom Viridiplantae; phylum Streptophyta; class Magnoliopsida; order Fabales; family Fabaceae; genus Lathyrus; species Lathyrus tuberosus. Next base: position 333,909 of record JALAZF010000808.1, on the reverse strand, counting down.
CCTGGATTCCACATTTCGACTGAAAGAGGCCTCAAATTTCTCAAGGTTAACAAATTGTCCTGAAGCTTGTTGGTACTTTTGTAGAGTCTTCAACACGATGTCTGCCTCCTTTTGGTTAGCTCTTGAGAATAGTAAATAGGCAGCTGCAAAAAAGAGGTGTGTTATAGAAAGTGCACTCCTTGCCACTTTGATCCCATGGATGTTCGACTCCTTCGCCTCCCGCTTGATCAGCCCTGATAAAACATCTGCACATAAAACAAAAAGGTAAGGAGATAAGGGATCCCCTTGACGTAATCTCCTCTCAGGTACAAATTTAAAGCTAGGCATGTCGTTGATCAACACTTTATAGGTCACCGTTTCCAGGCACTTACGGATCAACCCAGTCATTTGTTGGGGAAAGCCCATGGCCACCATAGTCTTTGTAAAAAAATCCCACTCAATCCTGTCGTAGGCTTTCGACATATCGAGTTTAAGGGCCATAACTCCTTTCTTCCCCTTCATTTTCTTCTTCATCTAGTGAAAATATTCAAGGGCTATGAGTGCATTATCAGTGATTAGTCTTCCCGAAACAAAGGCGCTTTGTTCATCGTCAATGATGTCAGGCAGAATCATCTTAAGCCTGTTCGCAATTACCTTAGTCACCCGTTTCATGATAACATTGGATAAGCTTATAGGCCTGAAATCTTTCGGGCTTCCTAGTTTTTTACATTTGGGAATTAAGGCTATGAATGTTTTGTTGAAGGTAGAAGGATCAAGGTTGTTTTTGAGGATGTTCAGGACCAAAGTGGTAACCTCTCTACCTACAATCTTCCAATACTTTTGATAAAACAAGGGTGGCAATCCATCCGGCCCAGGAGCCTTCAGCGGGTGCATTTGATGGAGCGCAATAAAAATTTCCTCCTCAGTATAGTCATCTGCACACCACCTCACTTGATCCTCCGATAACTTGTTATTGACCACGCTACACACTTCCTCAACTAGCACCAGATTGGAAGAAGAGAACAACTCTCCGAAATAAGAGACCAAAATTCTTTCACAGTTTCCTTCACCAGACTTCCACACGCCCCTAATGTCTTTGAGTTTCTTGATCTGGTTTACCTTCCTTCTTTGTGAAGCTTTCCCGTGGAAGAACTTAGTGTTCTTATCCCACGCGTTAAGCCAAATAGCCCTGCTCTTTTGTCTCCATACTGTTTCTTCAGCTTTGAGGAGATTTTTACTTTGTGCTTCCATCGCTTTCCTCTTCACGATATCCTCAGGACTAGCATTCCACACTCTAGGATCTTTAAGAAGATTCTCAAGTCTCCCAATCTCCTTGCGAATCTCAGTGGCCCTGTAACATTTAAACTCGTCTCCTAGCGCCGTCATCCCTTCGATTTTACTTCTGCAATCCAAGACGGGTTTGTTCCAAATGGATTTGATAAGATTTTCTCATCTCCCATCTTCTGTCCATATCTCTTCAAATCGGAAGACACGCCTATAATTCCTCTTTTCATCATCTTCATTCCTTTCAATACTAACTGAGATGGATGCGTGATCAGAACAGTATCTACCCAGATGCTTGACTTTTATCTGTCGAGCCTACATTTAATATTCTCCGAGTCTTCTCTCCCATTACACCAGGTGAAGGGATACCCTTCGAAGCCCAGGTCTTTAAGCCCACATTCAATTAAAGCCTCTCTACCCAAAGACAATTGCCCAACTGTTCTTGCCATACCTCTTTGCTTCTCTTCATTGCTTAGTATGTCATTGAAATCACCCAGACTAAGCCACTGATGTAGACCTGGCCTCACCAAAGATTTAATAAGCGACCATGTTTCCATTTTGTTTCTTTCTTCTGGATAACCATAGATGCACACAACCATCCATGGTGGGACTCCTTCCCCCACCTGTACCTCGCCACAGATATGATTGAGGGAATAAGATGATATTGAGACTTCAATGTCGTTGCTCCAAAGCAAGACCAATCCCCCACCCTACTTTTCCCAAAGTCTCTACAATTCACCACTATGCCTTGAGAGAAACCACATTTCCTTTTCACCTTCTCAAACTCAACAGCTTTTAATCTTGTCTCCATAAGAAAGACCAGACTGGGGTTTTCAATCAACAAGAGCCTTTTCAAGGCTCGAACTACATGGGGATTCCTCAAACCCCTGCAGTTTCAGCCTAATGTTTTCATTTTTGTAGGCGGGGTTGGCCATCCAACAGCACCTCTGGTCTTGAAGAATTCCCATCATCTACTTTCCCGACAGCCCTTCGTTTCTTGCCTTGGCTTCCTAGATCCTCCACTGAACCTTCCGAGATCATGACATCAACTAGTTGAAGTTTACAGGTTTCTAATTCTAGTTTCTTCATCCTCTCAGCTGTAGCTTTTTTCCCTACCTTATGTCTAACCCACTTCCTTTTCTTGCTTGTAGGAGCTTTCCCTGTTTCTGTTGTGACGCTTTTTGGGGTAATCACAACCGCCCCTAAGGACTCCGCAACTGTATCTATCTCTATAGCTTTACTTATTGGGGTAGTATCTACCACCGGAGCCACCTCCCTGGCATTGTCTTTAGATTTTTTTCCCTGGACCACTTCTATACCACTCTCTTCCCCTTCTTTGATATCGCAGCGACTTTGACTGGATGGAACATTGAATAGACTCTTGCTACAATTGTCAGAGCTTGATTCCTTCATTCTAGAATCCGGATAAATCACATACACTCCACTGAGCAATGATTTATCTCCATACAACTCCACATTGGAGTCTGGATAAATCACATACACTCCCACTGAGCAATGATTTATCTCCATAACAACTCCACATTGGAGTCCGGACAATACTAGGCACCCATCATGGATTCCCACCTAGCTGTCTCCACCAGATACATCATGAAATACACGACACAAATGATGCACAAAACATAAGTATAATAACAACTATACCTCTTCACGATCCCCTTGATCACACGTGAGATACATACTCACCGTAATACACAATAGTATTACCATACCTGTCAAATCAATTCAACATAACACATACATAACAAGAATTATGCGCAAAACACATGTATAACACTCAGTTATACATTTACACGATCCTCCTGATCACACGTGAGATACATCCTCACCGTAATACACACTAGTATTACTACAACTGTTCAATCAATTCATCATAATACACACAATTAAGAAAAATACATCACGAGGCCTTAATTAGTTAATTATCTAATTAATCCATCCAAATCCCATTTTTAACCAATCTTACTACCATTCCTAAATTCAACCAATTCTGACACCTATCCCAACCTCTCAGACCAAAAAGAAACCGCATCGGACGCAAAATCAGGAAAGAAGTCGCGAAACAGCAAAATTTTCCCCTCTCGCTGGTCATACGCATATTGCCCACACCCATACGCGTATTGCCCAATTCTACTGCTTGCCATACGCGTATTGCCCAGAGGGTTACGCGTACGGGCAGAAGCTGATTCTCTCAAAAATTCCATCTTGATTCCATATTAATTCCATTACGCGTAGTACCTACATCCTTACGCGTAATGGCTTGTCCCTTACGCGTACCATTACGTGTTTCAACAGAGGGCCGTGTAAAAATGGGTTCCATATGCATAACGCCCTCGTATCGCCCTTGCCATACGCGTAATGCCTTGCCCATTATGCGTATTGCCTTTCCCATTACGCTTATTGCCTTGTCCATTACAAGTATGGGCAGCGAATACCCAGAATTTTCTGCATAGCACTACTACGGGTTTCACTCAATTTTCCTCAAAATCTCATCTAAACATCCCTATAGTCCAAATTAAATACATAGCAACCTATATCCATCATGTATCAACAATTAGGAACCTTAAATCATGATTTCCACCACCAAAGTTTGTATCCAAAACTCAAAATCTCAACATATTAATTGTTGTAATTTTCCATCAAATTCAACCAGCATGCGAAAACATACAAGTAAACATTTCCAACTAATTCCTAACTTCACCTGACTATACTACGCGATTATACCGAGTTTCAACCGTGAAAACATCGATTTCTATCAATTGTTCACAATTTTAACCAAATGGAAAACATATATTTTTCAACCACACATTCAAACAAATACATACATATACATATACAAGCATGTATAATTAGAACTTCTCACCCTTACCCGATTAATCGCGATTGAAACGGAGGTTTCTTCAATTTTCCTCTTTCTCCTCTTCTCTCTTTTCCTTCTCTTCTTTTTTCTTCTTTCTCTTACTAACAAATATATATATATATATATATATATATATATATATATATATATATATATAATCCAATATTATATAATATAATCCGATAGGGTAAAACATCTCCAATTAATATTTGTCATCTCAACCCAATTGATCAATATTAGAGTTACCTTAAATACTCTCTTGAACTAATACTATTAATTCGTCTCTTTAATAAAATAATTGATCTCTAGTTGCTCTCTCTCTCTCTCTCTCTCTATTCCCCTTTTGCTCAAATATCTTCCAAACGCCCTCAAAATGCGATAAAACATAAACAGCGTTGCAAAATATATCAGGAATTACAAGTTAATAAGAAAATATTATCAATTGCAATTATTTTATCTATCAGAGAAATTATCCAATTAACAGGTAAAACTCAATTAATTTACACAATTCACAAAATTCACATAAATGAAATAAATAAATACGATTAACTAAATCGGGGCGTTACAACTCTCCCCCACTTAGACATTTTCGTCCTCGAAAATATAACTGAGACGAACAACTCTGGATATGACTCTCGCATCCGACTAACCAACTATCATGCCAACTCTAGGCACACCACGAATAACACAAATTGGCAAACCACCTGGCTTACAGCAACTACAACAACGACAAGGTGCAATGCCCAACAATGCACGTGACGACTAACTCACGACTCAAAGAATACTCAAGTTACGAACACACACAGGTTCACTTTAGAACCAGAACACCAAAAGATCGTTACCCTCACCATAGGTAACACTCCCCTAATTCCCCAAATAGGAATTATCTACTCACACTCGAATCACCACGATGAAAATGAGGCAACAACAAACACAAGAACATAATGTTCCACGACACAACATCGTTTCAACAACCTCTACATAACCATAATACCAACATCCTTGTCACACAACATCATTACAACAATGCTACAATTCACCAATCGAACATATAACCAAAACATCCATCTACATAGTAGCCCATGAATAATATTTAAACCTTTCACCTAACACTTCCATTCTGAAACGTCCAATGGTCTCATCATTCCTACATGTTTCCAATGTTCAACCTATAAACTCTTACAAGTCACACACGCATACACAAAATGTGCCACATCACGCTTTCGATGCGCACTCTGATTACTCGCAACAATCAAATCTACCAATTTCATATCCAAATTCTTACTCTCTCTAGTATTCATCAGAAAAATCATAGTTCCTTTTTAACATACCCAACTAAAGTCATAACTCATCAGGAATTCCAACCATCCTCGTTGTCTCATACTCTATTGTTTCCGACCAAACAGGTACTCAATATTCTTGTGATTACTAAACACTTCAAACTCAGAACCATAAAATAATACCTCCAGATTCTCAACACAAAAGTAACCGCAGCTATCTTGAAAGCATGAATCCTCTATTGTCGTAAAGCATAAGCCACGACTTTACCATCTTGCATTAACACACTGACCAAAATCATCATAGACGCATCCCAATACCTCACAAACGGTTTATTAGGACCACGCAGGATCAAAACTGGAGCTGTAGACAAATTCTACTTTAGCCCTCTCAAACTTACCCTCTTCAAGTCAACTGAAGTAACGAAAATGCTAACTTGGCAAAGCCTCCTATTATAGAAATGCATCTACTTCCGATGGATCCATAACGATACCATCATCAAAAATAACATATCCAAGAAACTAACCTTTTTCAACCAAAATTCTCACTGGAATAACTTAGCAGAAAAATTCCTTTCTTTTCAACACTTGCAACTCGATTCTCAAACACCCTACATACTTTCCTTCTAATTTTATAATAGATCAGAATATCCCTAATGAACACCACTTCGAACTTATCCAATTAAATATGGAAGATACGATTCATATACTCCACAAACATTCCAGACGCATTACTAACACCGAACAACATCATTGTACATTGTAATGCCTAACCAAATTCCAAAAATTATAAATTCTTAAAGTTTTTGCAAAAATTTTCACTGGGTAATTCTAACGCTAACATCCAATATTCCATCCGGAAACACATCTGGAAATCACGCACAACTGGAAGCCATCACCGTGGCTTTCTTGTCAATTTCAGAACACTATTATCACAAACACAACAAACATCTTGGTCTCATCGACTAAGAGTTTTTCTACTTACTTAAAAGATATCAACCTCAACTATTCACCATCGTCCATTTTAAGTTCACTCTCTACTCCCTGAGGAGTAACCATCAATAATACCCGATCGTTCTCCCTCAGAGACGTCCTGACTTGACCAACATACCAAAGCCTATAATCCGCCTCATCTTCCGATATAAAAATCTTCATCGACTCATCAAAACAATCCGTAATCATTTCCTTAATTCCAAATAATTCATTGTACACACTATCTAAGCCGGAAAGACACGTCTATTCCATCCAACATAATTCCGTCTACTATCAACAAGAGATTAAGGGTGATCAGTTCCTCAATTTGTCAATAGACAGTCGACAATCATAACGGGGCATAGAGCATCTTTACCATACCATAATAGCATTTCTTGCATCTTGTGCACAAAACTACCTAAGGCACAAATCCTTAGTCGACATAAACCTCACCTCCGCATTCCCTCTGGAATCGGGAACAACGCTGTCCAAACAACACTTATAATCTCGCAAACAATGACACCCTAAACCAACGCTCCACAACTGAAGCAACTTGGAGAAGCACCAGCTCCTCCCCCACTTAACTCATTCTCAATCCTGAAGACGAAGGATTAGAAAACTAGAAAGCACTGACATTGTTTCACATACATATCACGTACTAAGGAACAAACAACATCAACAGTATTCAACTGTCATGCCACACCGACTCACAACTTGGCCGAACAGACCGACCTGCTCTGATACCAATTGTAACACCCCAATTCCCATCTATTTAATAAATAATACATAATTAAATCAGAGTGAATAAAAAAAAATTCGACAGAAATAAGGATGCCACATTTGAGAAAAACATAATCCACATGCTTATAACTTTGATACATAACACAAAATGGGATAAATAATAACAGGAAACTTTTGCCAACAAAAGGAAAGTTCAACTATGGAATAAAGTGGAACGATCCATAATTGACTTGTTTTACAAAATAAGTTGGTCCATAACATCAAAATATATATTCACATATATAAACATAAATAACACAAGCGTTTTCCCCGACTCCCGTGTTACGTATCAGAGCAGACACCAAAGATCTAAGCAAAATGAAGATCTAATTCTTCCACTTGCCTCTACAGCGGCTAATCTGCACTATGCCATGAAAAGCATATTCCAGCAGAAGGGTGAGAAATAACAACTAAATCAAGATTGCATAATCATATGCAAACATATAAGTCACATATATTATTCAACTCACCCACACACCACATGCTAACACATATAGCATACAAAGATATCATATAGTCATATACACAAGTTATGACATATATACATATATATAAGCACACCAACACCTCGCATATATTCATATTCACAGATATGACATATAGGTCTCACACCAAAACACAACACTTAATCATATTCACAGGTATATCATATAAATAACACATCAAAAGTGGTTCTTCAAGAACCCACCAATTCCCGCAGGAAACATGGATACATCGCCATAAACCCCACTGGGCTCACGATGATCCTGAACAACCAAACATAATCATGCAATGTAACTCAATGACATAATGCAATGCGAGTGGTACCACACAACCTGGCTCATTCAATTGAGCCCGATTCATAAAAGAATCCGGATAAATCACATACACTCCACTGAGCAATGATTTATCTCCATACAACTCCACATTAGAGTCCGGATAAATCACATACACTCCCACTGAGTAATGTTTTATCTCCATAACAACTCCACATTGGAGTCCGGACAATACTAGGCACCCATCATGGATTCCCACCTAGCTGTCTCCACCAGACACATCATGAAATACACAACACAAATGATGCACAAAATATAAGTATAATAACAACTATACCTCTTCACGATCCCCTTGATCACACGCGAGATACATACTCACCGTAATACACAATAGTATTACCATACCTGTCAAATCAATTCAACATAACACATACATAACAAGAATTATGCGCAAAACACATGTATAGAATCAGTTATACATTTACACGATCCTCCTGATCACACGTGAGATACATCCTCACCGTAATACACACTAGTATTACTACAATTGTTCAATCAATTCATCATAATACACACAATTTAGGAAAATACCTCACGAGGCCTTAATTAGTTAATTATCTAATTAATCCATCCAAATTCCATTTTTAACCAATCTTACTACCATTCCTAAATTCAACCAATTCTGACACCTATCCCAACCTCTCACACCAAAAAGAAACCGCATCGGACGCGAAATCAGGAAAGAAGTCGCGAAACAGCAAAATTTCCCCCTCTCGCTGGTCATACGCGTATTGCCCACACCCATACGCGTATTGCCCAATTCTACCACTTGCCATACGCGTATTGCCCAGAGGGTTACGCGTACGGGCAGAAGCTGATTCTCTCAAAAATTCCATCTTGATTCCATATTAATTTCATTACGCATATTACCTATATCCTTACGCGTAATGGCTTTCCCCTTACGCGTACCATTACGTGTTTTAACAGAGGGCCGTGTAAAAATGGGTTCCATATGCATAACGCCCTCGTATCGCCCTTGCCATACGCGTAATGCCTTGCCCATTATGCGTATTGCCTTGCCCATTACGCTTATTGCCTTGCCCATTACGCGTATGGGCAGCGAATACCCAGAATTTTCTGCATAGCACTACTACGGGTTTCACTCAATTTTCGTCAAAATCTCATCTAAACATCCCTATAGTCCAAATTAAATACATAGCAACCTATATCCATCATGTATCAACAATTAGGAACCTTAAATCATGATTTCCACCACCAAAGTTTGTATCCAAAACTCAAAATCTCAACATATTAATTGTTGTAATTTTCCATCAAATTCAACCAGCATGCGAAAACATACAAGTAAACATTTCCAACTAATTCCTAACTTCACCTGACTATACTACGCGATTATACCGAGTTTCAACCGTGAAAACATCGATTTCTATCAATTGTTCACAATTTCAACCAAATGGAAAACATATATTTTTCAACCACACATTCAAACAAATACATACATATACATATACAAGCATGATATAATTAGAACTTCTCACCCTTACCCAATTAATCGCGATTGAAACGGAGGTTTCTTCAATTTTCCTCTTTCTCCTCTTCTCTCTTTTCCTTCTCTTCATTTTTCTTCTTTCTCTTACTAACAAATATATATATATATATATATATATATATATATATATATATATATATATATATATATATATATATATATATATATATATATAATATTATATAATATAATCTGATAGGGTAAAACATCTCCAATTAATATTTGTCATCTCAACCCAATTGATCAACTATTAGAGTTACCTTAAATACTCTCTTGAACTAATACTATTAATTCGTCTCTTTAATAAAATAATTGATCTCTAGTTGCTCTCTCTCTCTCTCTCTCTCTCTCTCTCTCTCTCTCTCTCTCTATTCCCCTTTTCCTCAAATATCTCCCAAACGCCCTCAAAATGCAATAAAACATAAACAGCGTTGCAAAATATATCAGGAATTACAAGTTAATAAGAAAATATTATCAATTGCAATTATTTTATCTATCAGAGAAATTATCCAATTAACAGGTAAAACTCAATTAATTTACACAATTCACAAAATTCACATAAATGAAATAAATAAATACGATTAACTAAATCGGGGCGTTACAACTCTCCCCCACTTAGACATTTTCGCCCTCGAAAATATAACTGAGACGAACAACTCCGGATACGACTCTCGCATCCGACTAACCAACTATCATGCCAACTCTAGGCACACCACGAATAACACAAATTGACAAACCACCTGGCTAACAACAACTACAACAACGACAAGGTGCAATACCCATACAATGCACTTGACGACTAACTCACGACTCAAAGAAAACCCAAGTTACGAACACACACAGGTTCACTCTAGAACCAGAACACCACAAGATCGTTACCCTCACCATAGGTAACACTCCCCTAATTCCCCATATAGGAATTAGCTACTCGCACTCGAATCACCACGATGAAAACGAGGCAACAACAAACACAAGAACATAATGTTCCACGACACTACATCGTTTCAACAACCTCTACATAACCATAATACCAACATCCTTGTCACACAACATCATTACAACAATGCTACGATTCACCAATCGAACATATAACCAAAACATCCATCTACATAGTAGCCCATGAATAATATTTAAACCTTTCACCTAAAACTTCCATTCTGAAACGTCCAATGGTCTCATCATTCCTACATGTTTCCAATGTTCAACCTATAAACTCTTACAAGTCACACACGCATACGCAAAATGTGCCACATCACGCTTTCGATGTGCACTCTGATTACTCGCAATAATCAAATCTACCAATTTCATATCCAACTTCTTACTCTCTCTAGTATTCACCAAAAAAATCATAGTTCCTTTCTAACATACCCAACTAAAGTCATAACTCATTAGGAATTCCAACCTTCCTCGTTGTCTCATACTCTATTGTTTCCGACCAAACAGGTACTCAATATTCTTGTGATTACTAAACACTTCAAACTGAGAACCATAAAATAATACCTCCAGATTCTCAACACAAAAGTAACCGCAGCTATCTTGAAAGCATGAATCCTCTATTGTCCTAAAGCATAAGCCACGACTTTACCATCTTGCATTAACACACTGACCAAAATCATCATAGACGTATCCCAATACCTCACAAACGGTTTATTAGGACCACGCAGGATCAAAACTGGAGCTGTAGACAAATTCTACTTTAGCCCTCTCAAACTTTCCTTATAATGAACATCCAAAGCAAACAACTTACCCTCTTCAAGTCAACTGAAGTAACGAAAATGCTAACTTGGCAAAGCCTCCCATTGTAGAACTGCATCTACTTTCGATGGATCCATAACGATACCATCATCAAAAATAACATATCCAAGAAACTAACCTTTTTCAACCAAAATTCTCACTAGAATAACTTAGCAGAAAAATTCCTTTCTTTTCAACACTTGCAACTCGATTCTCAAACACCCTACATACTTTCCTTCTGATTTTATAATAGATCAGAATATCCCTAATGAACACCACTTCGAACTTATCCAATTAAATATGGAAGATACGATTCATATACTCCACAAACATTCCAGACGCATTACTAACACCGAACAACATCACTGTATTTTGTAATGCCTAACCAAATTCCAAAAATTATAAATTCTTAAAGTTTTTGCAAAAATTTTCACTGGGTAATTCTAACACTAACATCCAATATTCCATCCTGAAACACATCTGGAAATCACGCACAACTGGAAGCTCTCACTATGGCTTTCTTGTCAATTTCAGAACACTATTATCACAATCACAACAAACATCTTGGTCTCATCGACTAAGAGTTTTCTACTTACTTAACAGATATCAACCTCAACTATTCACCTTCGTCCATTTTAAGTTCACTCTCTACTCCCTGAGAAGCAACCATCAATAATACCCGATCGTTCTCCCTTAGAGACATCCTGACTTGACCAATATACCAAAGCCTATAATCCGCCTCATCTTCTGATATAAAAATCTTCATCGACTCATCAAAACAATCCGTAATCATTTCCTTAATTCCAAACAATTCATTGCACACACTATCTAAGCCGGAAAGACACATCTATTCCATCCAACATAATTCCGTCTACTATCAATAAGAGATTAAGGGTGATCAGTTCCTCAATTTGTCAATAGACAGTCGACAATCATGACGGGGCATAGACCATCTTTACCATACCATAATAGCATTTCTTGCATCTTGTGCACAAAACTACCTAAGGCACAAATCCTTAGTCGACATAAACCTCACCTCCGCATTCCCTCTGGAATCGGGAACAACACTGTCCAAACAACACTTATCATCTCGCAAACAACGACACCCTAAACCAACGCTCCACAACTGAAGCAACTTGGAGAAGCACCAGCTCCTCCCCCACTTAACTCATTCTCAATCCTGAAGACGAAGGATTAGAAAACTAGAAAGCACTGACAGTGTTTCACATACATATCATGTACTAAGGAACAAACAACATCGACAGTATTCAACTGTCATGCCACACTGACTCACAACTTGGCCGAACGGACCGACCTGCTCTGATACCAATTGTAACACCCCAATTCCCATCTATCTGATAAATAATACATAATTAAATCATAGTGAATAAAAAAAATTTTCAACAGAAATAAGGATGCCACATTTGAGAAAAACATAATCCACATGCTTATAACTTTGATACATAACACAAAATGGGATAAATAATAACAGGAAACTTTTGCCAACAAAAGGAAAGTTCAACTATGGAATAAAGTGGAACGATCCATAATTGACTTAATTTACAAAATAAGATGGTCCATAACATCAAAATATATATTCACATATATAAACATAAATATCACAAGCGTTTTCCCCGACTCCCGTGTTACGTATCAGTGCAAACACCAAAGATCTAAGCAAAATGAAGATCCAATTCTTCCACTTTCCTCCACGCCTCTACAGCGGCTAATCTGCACTATGCCATGAAAAGCATATTCCAGCAGAAGGGTGAGAAATAACAACTAAATCAAGATTGCATAATCATATGTAAACATATAATTCACATATATTATTCAACTCACCCACACACCACATGCTAACACATATAGCATACAAAGATATCATATAGTCATATACACAAGCTATGACATATATACATATATATAAGCACACCAACACCTCGCATATATTCATATTCACAGATATAACATATAGGTCTCACACCAAAACACAACACTTAATCATATTCACAGGTATATCATATAAATAACACATCAAAAGTGGTTCTTCAAGAACCCACCAATTCCCGCAGGAAACATGGATACATCTCCATAAACCCCACTGGGCTCACGATGATCCTCAACAACCAAACATAATCATGCAATGTAACTCAATGACATAATGCAATGCGAGTGGTACCACACAACCTGGCTCATTCAATTGAACCCGATTCATAAAAGAATTCGGATAAATCACATACACTCCACTGAGCAATGATTTATCTCCATACAACTCCACATTGGAGTCTGGATAAATCACATACACTCTCACTGAGCAATGATTTATCTCCATAACAACTCCACATTAGAATCTGGACAATACTAGGCACCCATCATGGATTTCCACCTAGCTGTCTCCACCAGACACATCATGAAATACACGACACAAATGATGCACAAACATAAGTATAATAACAACTATACCTCTTCACGATCCCCTTGATCACACGTGAGATACATACTCACCGTAATACACAATAGTATTGCCATACCTGTCAAATCAATTCAACATAACACATACATAACAAGAATTATGCGCAAAACACATGTATAACAATCAGTTATACATTTACGCGATCCTCCTGATCACACGTGAGATACATCCTCACCGTAATACACACTAGTATTACTACAACTGCTCAATTAATTCATCATAATACACACAATTAAGGAAAATACCTCACGAGGCCTTAATTAGTTAATTATCTAATTAATCCATCCAAATTCCATTTTTAACCAATCTTACTACCATTCCTAAATTCAACCAATTCTGACACCTATCCCAACCTCTTAGACCAAAAAGAAACCGCATCGGATGCAAAATCAGGAAAGAAGTCGTGAAACAACAAAATTTTCCCCTCTCGCTGGTCATACGCGTATTGCCCCACACCCATACGCGTATTGCCCAATTTCTACCGCTTGCCATACGCGTATTGCCTAGAGGGTTACGCGTACGGGCAGAAGCTGATTCTCTCAAAAATTCCATCTTGATTCCATATTAATTCCATTACGCGTAGTACCTACATCCTTATGCGTAATGGCTTGCCCCTTACGCGTACCATTACGTGTTTCAACAGAGGGCCGTGTAAAAATGGGTTCCATATGCATAACGCCCTCGTATCGCCCTTGCCATATGCGTAATGCCTTGCCCATTATGCGTATTGCCTTGCCCATTACGCTTATTGCCTTGCCCATTACGCGTATGGGCAAAGAATACCCAGAATTTTCTGCATAGCACTACTACGGGTTTCACTCAATTTTCCTCAAAATCTCATCTAAAGATCCCTATAGTCCAAATTAAATACATAGCAACCTATATCCATCATGTATCAACAATTAGGAACCTTAAATCATGATTTCCACCACCAAAGTTTGTATCCAAAACTCAAAATCTCAACATATTAATTGTTGTAATTTTCCATCAAATTTAATCAGCATGCGAAAACATACAAGTAAACATTTCCAACTAATTCCTAACTTCACCTGACTATACTACGCGATTATACCGAGTTTCAACCGTGAAAACATCGATTTCTATCAATTGTTCACAATTTCAACCAAATGGAAAACATATAGTTTTCAACCACACATTCAAACAAATACATACATATACATATACAAGCCTGATATAATTAGAACTTCTCACCCTTACCCGATTAATCGCGATTGAAACGGAGGTGTTTTCAATTTTCCTCTTTCTCCTCTTCTCTCTTTTCCTTCTCTTCTTTTTTCTTCTTTCTCTTACTAACAAATATATATATATATATATATATATATAAAATCCGATAGGGTAAAACATCTCCAATTAATATTTGTCATCTCAACCCAATTGATCAACTATTAGAGTTACCTTAAATACTCTCTTGAACTAATACTATTAATTCGTCTCTTTAATAAAATAATTAATCTCTAGTTGCTCTCTCTCTCTCTCTCTCTCTCTCTCTCTCTCTCTCTCTCTCTCTCTCTCTCTATTCCCCTTTTGCTCAAATATCTCCTAAACGCCCTCAAAATGCGATAAAACATAAACAGCGTTGCAAAATATATCAGGAATTACAAGTTAATAAGAAAATATTATCAATTGCAATTATTTTATCTATCAGAGAAATTATCCAATTAACAGGTAAAACTCAATTAATTTACACAATTCACAAAATTCACATAAATAAAATAAATAAATACGATTAACCAAATCGGGGCGTTACAGAAAGCGGCTGTTCCTGTGGGTATCCTTCATATCCATCTCTTCAAATCGAACCGGAATGTTCCCCAATTTTTCCGCCACTGCTTCCAATCTTAACATCAGTGGAAGGTCATAGACTCTTATCCAAAAGGAGTTGTAGTGCATGTCGAGTCCAGAGGGTTGTTTTTCTCCGGAGACCCTTTTCAGCACTAGCAAACTTCGATCAAAACTTCATGGATCATTTTTTAGAACCGTTTCTAAGTCACGTTTTACGGAAAATTTGAACAGAAATAAGTTTTTGTTGAGCTCTTGGGTTTCCCCCGAGTTCTTCAACCTCCATGCATTTATTATTGTGTTGGTGAAGGCTCTAGAGTTGATTGGGTTCTCGGTCTAGAGCTTCCTAGCAAGCGTACGGTGGAAAACCTCATATTCACTAACCTCGTCCGCCACCACTGTAACTCCTTCTTCTTCTTCCTTTGATAGCGGCATATTCTTCCATTTCTCCATCTTGGATTTGGACAGGGTTGAAAAAACAGAAAGGTAATGAGTATATTATGAAAAAGGTGAGTTTTTGAGACCAATGAATAACCTTGAGACAAGCAACAGACACGCTAAAGGAAGATCCATAAATTTCTGGGGAGAACCACCACCAAGGATGGGGAACGACACGTTAAGCTTAGAGAAAGAAGGAGTGCCTTCTCTCTAGAAACACGTGAGGAAGTGAATCAATTGTATCATATTTATAATATATCACATAATTGTATCATATTTAATTGTATCAGAACAAACTTCCTACACTTTATCAAAACAAACAACCTACAGTTTACACATTACATAACATCACATAATTGTAAGGTTGAACTTCATCTATATTATTCAATATATATATATTAATGTGCTTGAATAACTACATCCCGAGCCATTAAATTAACATTTAGACCTTGAATACCTCTGCCGTCCGTGACAGCATGACGAGACTTTGGAATTCCTATAGAATCTGCGTCCGACAAATAGTTTGTGCAAAACTCAACAACTTCTTCTGTGATGTACCTTTCAACAATCGAAGCTTCCGGTCAGTGATGATTCTTCGTATATCCTTTAAAGATCTTCATATATCGCTCTATTGGATACATCCACCTTAAATAAACTGGACCACAAATTCTGATTTCTCTAACTAGATGAATAAGTAAATGAACCATAATGTCGAAAAATGATGGAGGAAAATACATCTCCAATTGACACAAGATTATGGCAGCCTCATCTTCTAATTCATCTAATTTTTTGAAATCAAGAACTTTATTACATATGGAATTTAAGAATAAGCACAATCTCATTATAGTTACTCTCACATTTTTTGGTAGGATCCCACGGATAGCCACTGGTAGAAGTTGTTGCATCAATACATGACAATCATGAGATTTTAAACCAATTAACTTGAGATCTTTCATTGATACAAGTTTCTTGATGTTTGATGAGTAACCTTGCGAAACTTTAATACCTTGCAAACACTGGTAGAAATTTTTTTTTTCCTTTTTAGATAGAGTGTGACATGCTGGAGGCAGATAAGTTCTTTTTCCTTTCTCTATTGGAGCCAATTATTTTCGTATACCCATCTTCTCCATATCAAGATAGGAAGTCTTACTATCTTTAGTCTTGCCTGGAATGTTTAGAAGTGTGTCAATCAAACTATCACACACATTTTTCTCCACGTGCATTACATCAAGACAATGTCCAACATCAAGACTTGACCAATATGGATGATCAAAGAAGATGGACCTCTTTTTCCATATATTTTTCACAACTGACCCTTTTTCTTTTTCTCTCTTCCCAAAGGCAACATTAATGTGTTTCTGTCATTGATAAACTTCATCCCCGGTTAAAGGTTTAGGAGCCTCATCAAACTCTTGCTCTCCATTAAAAGCCTTTCGTAGTCTACGATAAGGATGACCGGGTTTTAGAAATTTTCAATGCCCAAGGTAAACGGTCTTTTTCCAAACTCAAGTTGGTGATAACAAGTATCATCTTCACATATAGGACACACTCTATGTCCTTTGACACTATATCCAACCAAGTTACCGTAAGTAGGAAAGTCGTTGATTGTGAAAAATAACATTGCACGCATATTAAACTTTTCCCCAGAATATGAATCATCAACTTCAACGCCTTCATCCCACAAGAGTCATAAATCATCAATTAATGGACTTAGATAAACATCTATGTCGTTACCAGGTTGTCGTGGTCCAAAAATCATCATACTTAACAGTATATACTTGCGCTTCATGTACAACCAAGGAGATAAGTTGTAAATAGTGAGAAGAACAGGTCACAAAGTATGATTAGTGCTCAGATTACCAATGAGGTTCTTCCATCGGTGGCAAGCCCATGCCTAAGGTTTCTTGGCTCAACTCCAAAATTCGGAAATAACGAATCAATTTTCTTCCATTGCAACGAATCAGCTACATGGAGAATGTTTCCATCACGAGTCCTTTCATTTGTATGCCATCTAAGATTCTTTGCATCATTCGAATTAGCAAAAAGTCCTTTAAATTTTGAAATTATTGGCAAGCACCATAACACTTTAGCAGAAGGATGCTTCCTACTAACATTGTCATAGTCATTGTCATCACCATTGTTGGCCTTCAGCTTGTAACGCGACACACCACATTTCGGACATTGATACAAGTCTTCATACTCTTTCCGGTATAATATGCAATCATTAGGACAAGCATGTATTTTGATATACTCCAAACCCATTGGACACAATATCTTCTTGGCCTCATAGCAATGATCCGGCAATTTGTTATCTTCTGGTAACATTTGCTTTAGCAATTCAAGTAATTCTGTGAAACTTTTATCCGACCATCCATTTTTTGCCTTCAGATTAGACAACTTTAACACCGCCGACAATCGTGTAAAATCAGTGCATCCCTTATTGTAATACCCCGTATTTTCTAAATGCTCAATTGGATATCAGATGAATATCTATGTGCTCTATCTTTGATTAATTGGAATAATGGAATATCCTAAGTGCTCTAAGTGTTGTCAATTGGGATCAATAGAGCAACTTGATAACTCTGAAGAGATCAATTATTTTATTAAAGAGACGGATTAATATTTATAAGTTCAATAAAGTATTTTAAGATAACTCTAATAATTGATCGATGGGTGTTAGAAGACAAAATATCAATTGGAGATAGTTTGCCCTATTGGATTTATATTATATAATATATGTATTATATATATATTTGTAAGAAGAAGAAGAAAAGATAGTAACAAGGAAGAAAAGGAAAACGTGGAAGGAGAGAAAGAAGGAAAGGAAGAGGAAGTTTGGATCCATCATCTTCATCATCAATTCATCCTCTTCTTGAATCAAAGGTGAGTTCCATTAGATAGAACTTGGGTAGGAAGTTTGGGGAAAAATTCATGTTTGGGGGTTTATGGTTTTATGTGAAATAACATGTCTAAATGTGTTTTTATGATGATAATACATGCCTTGATTATTGTTACACGTTTGGGGTTGATATTGAATGAATTGGAAGTGTTTTGGGTGAAGAAATGAGAGATTTTGGCCCCAAATGACCTGTTTTGACGCTGCTGCGAATTCTGGGTTTCGCAGGTTCGCATTGCGAACCCCAGCGAAGGGGAAAGCGAATGTTCGCTAGCCGTTCGCATTGCGAACGTGACAACTTTTCCCATTTTGTTTCCTTCATAACGTTTGATCCGTAACTCGGATCGGGGCATGGTCGGAAGCGTTAGAAAGCTATTTCAATGCTCTATGTGATGGTGAGGTAGAAACATGGCTATATGCTACGGATTGATAAGTTAAATATAGAAATTTAGTGTATGTACTTTTGTTTCCACCAAAACTTAAGGATCGGGAATCCGATGGTTACGAGTCCAAAGCCATTGGAAAGATAATTCCATAGGGTAGTGAATGGTGTGTTAGACCATGAGTTAACCAAGGATGCTTGGTAGAGGGTGTTAGTTGTATACCTTAAAATGTGTGTGAACTACGATATTGAGTATGTTTAACATATTATGCTTATATGTTGATTATGGCTTGACTAATGGCTTGATGTGATCACTTGTTATGTCTCCCTTGTATATGTGTGAATATAATGCATTATGTTGATAAATGATGTGATGTGATCATTGCCTTGCTTGTTCCCGTTCGTTCCGGTTGAACGTTCGGATGTGATGGGATGTGATATGATGTGCTGTGATGTGATTGTGATGTATGCTTGAATCGGAGTAGGCCTAAGCTACTAGGTGGTGTTTCACCTGAGTTCCAGACGTGGTCCGATGGATACCGAACTTGTTCCGAAGAATATCGTTGCGATGAGCTTGTGAGGGTCCACTAGGACGTATTTCCCACTTGTCGTTAACTCATCTGCGTGTTTGGTATACACCTTAGCTACCGTTGCAATGTGCTTGTGGGAGTCTTATAGGGCATTTACCCACTTGTCGTTAACACATCGGCGTGATCGGTATGGTGGGGTTGTGATGCCATGAAGGCAATATCACTCCGTTACTCACCTCTAGTGGTGTCATGTAGGCAATACCACTAGGTTTTCTCCCGGTGGGCTTGTGCAGTCATGTAGGCGTTCTTGCACTTGCCGATACACACATGCGTATTGATGATTGATGGATGGGTTCCGCGGCCACTTAGGCATGTATCACTTCGGACTCATCTGACTCATCGTGCTATGTGTTTGTGCTAGTCTCTTGACATAGGCACTTGGTTACTCATCGAGGGTGTGTTATATTGTGGCCTATGTAGACAGGTTGATACTACTTCTGGATTCCTCTTACGTGAGTACGGGTCTGCATAATTGGTTGTTTGATCTATTTATTGTTGTTTGTGTACTTGTTGTCGTTTCATTGGTGAGTCAAGGGACTACCAATGAGTATATTACCCATTGTTGTGTATTTGCCCCAGACCGTGAGTAAACCCCGGATCCACGGTGGATCCGTTTGATTGTATGTACCCTGTAGAGCCGAGGGAATCCATAAGATAGGGGAACTCACTGAGATTATTATCTCACCCCAATATTGTTGTTATTTTTCAGGTGTCATTTGCAGGTTTGTTTTACAAGTGGAGCTATGCTTGGATGTTTCAAGAGAAGCTTAGTTAAGCTTATTCTGCTGTGTATTATTTTCTTGTACAATGAGGAATATTGTACATTATTCTTAGATTTTCTTATTTTGGCTAATTTCCATGCCTTGTACCAAAGGTTGTATTTATGTATTAGAAATGGTCAACTATGTGAATTATGCCATTAGGCACTTATGATTGTGTCAGTACCGAATGAAAACACTTGTATGGTATTATTCTAGATAAATATTATACAGGGCGTTACATTTATATAAAGGGGTGTCTTTATCACTACATAAAGTATCATAAATATGAGCATTCTTAAAAGATGATTCCCCAATATCACAGAACTTATTTGAAGATGGTTGGTTTCTACGTGGCTGAATCGCACACTCAAAGATACAACAGAGTCGCCACCAAACTTTATTTAGTCCCAAACGACAGGAAAAATATCGATAAAACCCAAGGGGAAGAGAAACAGGAATGGGGGGTCGGTTATGCGAAAGGAAGGTATTAGCACCTAACGCATCCGTCGTACTCGACGGGAACCATTTTGCTTGCTTCTAGGCTTGGATGGGTTATCTATTTAAAGGCATCTAGCTAAAGAAAGAGGAGAGAGAGAGAGAGAGAGAAAGGGGAAAAAGAAAGAAAGAAAGAAAGAAAGTGCTTGCCGAGGAACGAAGTCCTCGTGCCTACGTACCCTCATAGTGCAATGAGGAAGTCAGAGCGTCGTAGTTCATGGAACCAGGGGACAAAGAAGAAAGAAAGAAAGGAGGAAGACGGGAGAAAGGTGGAAGTGTGCTCGCCAAGACATTGCGTCTCGTGCCTACGTATCTGACATTCAAAAGAATGCAGAATCAGAGCTTCCGTAGTTGAGGGAACTGAACGGAAAACAAAACAAGAAAGAAACAAGGAGATGCAAGGGGTGGTGTCGAAACCAAGAACAAGAATGAAAGAAAACTCTACTGGGAAAGACCCTGTAGTAAGAGCATTTGCACAAAAGAATAGGAAAAGAATGGTGTCAAAACCAAGAATGAAAGAAACTCCGCTGGGGATAGCAAAGAGAATTGGTGTTGAAACCAAGAAAGTAAGAGCAAGGGGAATAGGAAGGACTCCTCTAGGGATCCGAATAAAGGAATGGTGTCATAACCAAGAGAAAAAAGAGACTCGGTATATTAACTGGCTGGCAGTGGTTAACCAAAGAAAAGATAATAGAACCTTGGCGGGGAAAAGAAGCTGGTGTCAACAGACAGACTGTGATAAACCAAGATAGAGAGTGCTGAACCGAGAGGAGGTGTTTGACTCTAAAGGGGCCTCGGTATATTAACTAGTAAACAATGGTTAACCGAGGAAAGAAAGGACTGCAACTCTGTGGGATTAGAGAAGCATTGGTTTTAACAGAGAAAAATGTGATTAACCAGAAGCACAGGTGTAGGACCGAGTAAAGGTCGTGACCCAAAGGGGTTCGGTAAACTGACTGAACAAACAGTACTCAACTGAAGAAAGGGTATTTGAACCAAAGACAGGTTATTAACCCAAGGGTGCAAGTATTCTAACCAAGAGGAGGTTGCCAACTGCGGGGGATTCGGTGTTTACAGACGGATTGTGATTAACCGAAAGGAGCGAGTGATTAACCAAGAGAAGGTGATTAACTTGAAACAGGTTCAGTATTTTAATAGACGGACTATGGTTAACTGAAGAGACGGGTGATTAACCAAGAAGAGGTGATTAACCCAAGAGGAATGCAGTGTTTTAACAGATGGACTGTGGTTAACTGAATAGACGGGTGATTAACCAAGAATAGGTGATTAACCCAACAAAGGAGAAGAACCAAGAGAAGGTTGCGAACTCCTGTGAAAAATGTGGTCGTGACAGGAAAACTGTTTTGGACCAAAGAAAGAGAATTGAGATTCTTCAGGGGAATCAAAAAGCAATGATTGATTACAAGAAGAAAGGTGTAATGGAACAAAGAGTGATTGCTAGCGCAAGAATAATGATCTTAACCAAGAAGGGTTGGTGATTGATCAAAAGGAGAGATTGAAAGAGATATGAGTGATCAAGGATCGAAAAAGATCTCAAAGAGAGAAGAGTGATCAAGGATCAACTTGATTGGGGAAAGAAAGCACATCACCGCCTGGAGATAGAGATGACTAAGCCAAGCACAGGGTCATTCGTCCCCTACCTGAAGTAGTCAGAATGAGATTAGGAATTCTCCCTTCTCATCCCTTCCCTAACACACACAGGGTGTAATGCGGAAGTTGAACCGGACGGCACAACAGCTCCAAGTTGTACATTGCTCCTGCGTAAAGAAACAGACAGCATAACGGCGTCAATTTGTACAGTGCTGCGATGCAAGGCGCAGCGCGAAACTCCAACTCCACGGGGGGAACGAGAGAGAAAGCTCTAAAGGAAGCCTAAAGAGAGGAAAGGGGAAGATCAACTAATCGAAACGTGTTTCGATCAATTAATCAAGGGAGAAATATGCTAACAACTTTCAAAAGAGGATGATAAGTCATTAAAGCACAAAGGAGTGAATTATTGATTACACAAGATTAAGTTTATCCATGAAGAATAAACTTAATGCAAACTAAAATGGAAGGTACAAAACAGTGCCAAATGATCATCAAAGTGCCACACAAAATCATGTATCATGTGAACAAAGATAGTGCAAGAAGGATTATGTTCATACAATGCTAAACACATGAAACAACATGAATAATCGAAAATGTGCATCGAAAGTTCATGAATATGCCTCAACCAGAAGTGAAATGACATTTAGAACATCCATAAAATCAAGCATGATAATCAATGGAAATTAAAATGAAGAAAGCATGGCAAACACACTTGAAAATGCGAGAAAATGGTCATTCTGTTCAGTGGTAACCGGTTACTCACCATGCGTTAACCGGTTACTTGCTTGAAAATTAGCGTTCTTGAGGAAAATTGCACTGAGTAACCGGTTAACCACCATACGTTAACCGGTTACCAATGAACAATGGTGAAAAAAAACAGTAAAAACAGCTTTTCAAAAGTAGTTTTCAACACATAATCACTTATGCAAACTACCACATGCTAGGAACTGAAATTGTGCACGAAAATTGAACTTTGAAAACAACAAATAAACAATGATAGAATCAACTAACACAATAGGATCATGGATCAAACAAATACAAAACCAAATCACACACAACAATTATCGACTACATTGCGAACGATACGAAAATGCGCAAAACGGTAAAAATTAGTTAGATCCACCAACCTACAAGCTGGAGATTTGACTTGGTAAATGTTGCAAAGGATTCTTGATGCAGAAAATCAAAGAAAACCAGAGGAATCTTCAACTTGTAGACGAACCGTATCGAAACCGAGCAAAATACGATAAAGCTCCAAAATGCGAATTCGAACCGTTGGAAGTTGCAGCAAATACTCAAGATTAATCCAAAAGCTGAAATAACTCCAGAAATCCAAGTGTAATAGCAAGAATGATGAAGGTTAAGCTCAAGAAATAATCACTTTTGATGTAAAAGTGATTATCCTTCAAAGTCGAAATGAGCTTTGGTGAGGTTTTGGAAGAGAATTGAGATGAAGATGAAGATGTAGTAGAGAAATTCAGAGGGAATGTGAGAGAATTGAGAGTGAAATGTGAGAAGTTTGGTGAAAAATGGTAGAGAATGGTTCAGGGATTGAAAAGTGAGTGAAGGTGTGTTTATATAGATTTTAGGTTTGGAGTGTGAGATGGTTTGGAATTTGGTTTGGAATTAGCTTTGGGTTTGGAACTAGGCTAGGAGTTAGTTGGACTTGACTCACTGAGTCAAGGCGGTTAACTCGATTAGTTAGAACCAACTCGGTAACAATTGATAAGTGAAAAATGTACCTATTTGTGTATATATGTTTTGTTGCACTTATCAATGCTTTTTGGTAAATATCGTTTGAATAAACCCCGCTTTGTTTGTAAATGCGTATAGTTTATGTTTTCGTGTGGATAGTGCGTTATCGTGTAAATATCATTGAGTTTAATTGATTTTAATTTATTTTTACAGGTGTCCAATCAAGGATGTCTTGCCATTGTTGTATAGAGCATTGAATAAGCTTTCCAGCGCTTCAAACCGTGCGTCAAACGGAGTTACGGTTCAAAAGTTACGAATAAAACAGTGCAGAAAATTCTGCAGACTGGTGTGCTGCACCCCTGCAGCGCCGGGCGGTGCAGCGCCGGGCGGTCAAGAGGCCCAGCAGTGTCACGCTACTGGAAATTGCAAATATTAAACCGCCTTGAAGCGTCGGGCGAAGCCAGAACGCCGCCGGGCGGTGCTGCGCGTGCTGAAACTCCATTAAAGCCCCAAAAACTCATTTTTTTGGTTATGGGTTTGATATTTTTAGTTCCAAATCCATCCAATAGCATTTTTTGACTAGAATTAGGCTAGAAAACACATTGGAGCATGCATTGGGATGATCCGGAGTCGAATCCTTCATCAATTGGAGCCGACAAACCGCGAGATGTTTGGTTTTTCTCCATTTCTTCTCTATGTTTTTCTCTTTTTGTTAGGTGTTTGTATATTTACTATGAACATATGTATATTTGTTGATCATAATATTGTATAAAGCTTGCTTTACAAATCATTATCAATGTCTTCCTTGATCTTTTTGCATTTATGTTTGGATTTGTGTTGTGTTAGAGATAAACTTCACAAATCTTGATTAGGGATGGATATCTATTGTCTAGATGCTAGAGATAGATTTAGATGATAATCTTTATGGTGTCGGAACTTAAATGCCTTCCGTGTTTCGAGGCTTCGTGCGCGAGAGTGACGAAGAGAGTGATACGGTTGTTTCTCAACTCAGTGTGCCAGAGATGGACACTGTTGTGAGCGATATTGGATGATTTTGACGAGTATTGTAGGTGGAGTATATTTGGTCGGTAAATTTATGTTTGTGACGAGTGGAATATATACATGCTTGATAGGTTTCTTCTCTTCAAAGAATATACTTTTTATGTTTTTATTTACTTTTTCGCATTTAATTCAAACCATTTAAAACCCAAACTCATCTACAATTAAATTGTCGAACGGCAGTTCAAGAACCGATCTCTGTGGACACGATAATTTCCCAGAAAAATTCTTCCAAATATTTTTGTTGCTTGCCGCTATTCCGCTTCAACAAAATGGCGTCGTTGCCGGGGATTGGTTTTTATTGTTCTTGCATTGCGATAGTTTCTTTGTTTTTGAGTTTTGTAGATATCGTACATATTGTCTATTTTCACTTGTTTATATTGATACTTGTATATTTTAACGTTTGTTCAAGTGTTTGGTTAGGACAATTGCTTTTGGTTGCGCGGTGAGACATCATCACGGCATGAAGAGAGGAAGTTTCTAATTAAGCACCGTAAAGGCGTCGAGCTTACGACGTAAAACAAGCATGTTTTTATTGTTTTTCATTTCTAATGTTTTTGGTTGTTGTTTGCTCGCAAATTTTGATTGACTTATTTGAGGATGCTTTGGTGATTTTCCAAGTTGGTTCGTTTCAACTTGCGAATGCGTGGTAATGATCTTGTTAAGTTTTGTACACGTCCGAGGTATGTATTTATCGCTTTCTATACTTTAGCATATTCATGATACTTAGGCATTTTACAAACTTCCATGTCATCCATTCTTTTGTATACTTGTTCTATTGTGAATCACTTTAGTTCCCAACCTTTTTGTGAGGTGGCTTTCCATTTGTTCTTATACGCGCGGAGTACCAACATTCTTGTTCTAACTGGATTTTATTATGTTGAATCTGTTGTTTATGTTGTTTATATGAATGCATGAAAAGGATCAAGGCAGTTGTTTCATTTTGAGCACAACCACCTTAGCCAAATAGTCAATTCACCTTGTGAGTGTGTGAGAATTTGTAACCCCTTTGAGCTTTTTGATCCATGTTTTTATTTGAACTTGATGCTTGTCTAGGAGTATTTAGTTCACTTATTTTTGAATGGATTTTGTTTTTTCTTGGACCTCAATTTTGTGTTGTTGTATGGATTTTTTCCTTGCCTTAGAAAGTAGGGAGTATTCACATGATGGTGCGGTTGAATTCAAGTTGGGGAGAGGATGATTGTATACTCATTGGTTGGATTCTATGAGGATTGAAAAAGAAAAGAAAAAAAAAAGAGAAAAATTTGTGAAAGAGAAAAAGATAGAAAAAAAGAAGAAAAAGAAAAATCCTTGAAAAAGGAAACAAAAAGAGTTTCAATAATTGTGCTAAATAAGTATTGTGTGTTGTGTACCACTTGGGATTTTGGAAGAAGTTGGTTTAAATTTTGTGTGTGAATCTTTGTGAGTTTTCACTCCCTTAGGTTTAGGCAAGTTTTTGTTTCAATTACCTTTAGAAATTGCCCCTTGTTTGTTTACCCGACCACGTTACAACCTTGAAAAGCCCTTGTGATTCTTGCCTTTGTATTTTCAATGTGAATTTGTGGATGTATGCATAATTTAGTCTTTTGTTTGCATGAGTGTTGTGTGAGTGTAAAGTACCTTATTGTTTGTTTTTCATCTACCGATGATTGTTTTTACTAGGTGTGATTCACTTTGGAACTTGTGTTGTTTTAGAATGTTTGGCATGAATTTTGGTATTTTGCATTTGTTTCGTGACTATGCCATCGTCGTAGTTTAGTGGTAAGTATTTACTTTGTGTGTACCGTTTTCATTTGAACCATTCTTTCGTTTCCGTTTTTCAAAACCTGTTGATTCGTCGTTCTTTGGATGTTGCTTGTGCATTTTCAAGTTTGTTTGATTCTTGTTTGTGGACAAACAATTATGTAAGTTGGGGAGAGTTGATAAGTGCAAAATGTACCTATTTGTGTATATATGTTTTGTTGCACTTATCAATGCTTTTTGGTAAATATCGTTTGAATAAACCCCGCTTTGTTTGTAAATGCGTATAGTTTACGTTTTCGTGTGGATAGTGCGTTATCGTGTAAATATCATTGAGTTTAATTGATTTTAATTTATTTTTACAGGTGTACAATCAAGGATGTCTTGCCATTGTTGTATAGAGCATTGAATAAGCTTTCCAGTGCTTCAAACCGTGCGTCAAACGGAGTTACGGTTCAAAAGTTACGAATAAAACAGTGCAGAAAATTCTGCAGACTGGTGTGCTGCGCCCCTGCAGCGCCGGGCGGTCAAGAGGCCCATCAGTGTCACGCTACTGGAAATTGCAAATATTAAACCGCCTTGAAGCGCCGGGCGAAGCCAGAACGCCGTCGGGCGGTGCTGCGCGTGCTGAAACTCCATTAAAGCCCCAAAAACTCATTTTTTTGGTTATGGGTTTGATATTTTTAGTTCCAAATCCATCCAATAGCATTTTTTTACTAGAATTAGGCTAGAAAACACATTTGAGCATGCATTGGGATGATCCGGAGTCGAATCCTTCATCAATCGGAGCCGACAAACCGCGAGATGTTTGGTTTTTCTCCATTTCTTCTCTATGTTTTTCTCTTTTTGTTGGGTGTTTGTATATTTACTATGAACATATGTATATTTGTTGATCATAATATTGTATAAAGCTTGCTTTACAAATCATTATCAATGTCTTTCTTGATCTTTTTGCATTTATGTTTGGATTTGTGTTGTGTTAGAGATAAACTTCACAAATCTTGATTAGGGATGGATATCTATTGTCTAGATGCTAGAGATAGATTTAGATGATAATCTTTATGGTGTCGGAACTTAAATGCCTTCCGTGTTTCGAGGCTTCGTGCGCGAGAGTGACGAAGAGAGTGATACGGTTGTTTCTCAACTCAGTGTGCCAGAGATGGACACTGTTGTGAGCGATATTGGATGATTTTGACGAGTATTATAGGTGGAGTATATTTGGTCGGTAAATTTATGTTTGTGACGAGTGGAATATATACATGCTTGATAGGTTTCTTCTCTTCAAAGAATATACTTTTTATGTTTTTATTTACTTTTTCGCATTTAATTCAAACCATTTAAAACCCAAACTCATCTACAATTAAATTGTCGAACGGCAGTTCAAGAACCGATCTCTGTGGACACGATAATTTCCCGGAAAAATTCTTCCAAATATTTTTGTTGCTTGCCGCTATTCCGCTTCAACAACAATCCCAAGGTGCACTCCATCATCCAAAGGTTGATACACTTAGAAAACAAGGGACATGGTGCACTTGAACTAGAGTGAAACATTGGAATAAATGCACTTGGAATGTCTTGAAATGTCTAGAGATGTCTAGAATATTCCACACACTGCTAGAATCAAGTAGAACCAAAGTCCAAAGAGAGTGCATGGCTGCTGTCCCAAAAATGCAGCAAGAATTGCAAATTTGCACTGAGTAACCGGTTACTCACCATGCATTAACCGGTTACTTCAGTCAATTTTTGCCCAAATTGCTCAAGAAATGATACTGGAGTCCCAGTTGTGGTTTTCCACCTCTTGTCTTGATGAATAGGTATGTAAACCTTCATTTTGTGCTTGCTTTGATGACGCGATGATCCTGTGAGGATACGATTAATCGGGCTTGGAAAACCTGAATATCCTGCGGCAAGAAACACACAGAGAAAAGTGCGAATGTGTATGCTAACGATGCGAATGCGCATGCTTATGCAAAAGGCAAAAGAGTGAGGTCAAATTTCGGGTTACGACAATATCCTCTAATTGATCTTCCATATATTCATCTTCATCCACTCTTTGACTTTGTGACGCCCGATTTTCCTCTTTATCCACCTCACCATGCCATGTCCATATTATATAATTTTGACATATACCATCACAACAAAGGTGATGGAATATTTCTTTCTTTGTACCCTTTTTTATATTCGCGAAAATAACACAAGGACAATAAAAGATACTATTATTGTCGGGAAGATTTTTATCAGCGTATTCAAGGATTCAAGAACTCTGTTCTCATAAACCGAACCTAATCTATCGGCTTTCATCCAACTACGGTCCATAACAACTTCTAAAATTTATACACGTATAATAATGTGAATGACACAAGAAAATCTAATCCAAAAACTTAAGCATATGCATATGCAAATCTAAACCTAAAGCATATGAAACATGTACTCTCATACTGACTTGAGCATATACAACATAAACAAAGAAAAAAAGAATGAAGATGTTGAAGAATACCGTACTTCGAAACTGAGAATCTTATGCACGTAAGGAATAAAGATGTTGAAGAGTACCGTACTTCGAAGTTGAGGAATCAAATGAAGAATATTTGAGCATACACAACATAAACCAAGATAAAAGGAATGAAGATGTTGAAGAGTACTGTACTTCGAAGGTGAAGATTTGAGCTCTAAATGAATGGATACGAAAAGGGTAAAGATTACGCCACCGCTGTCGTCTCCGGCTCGCTTGTTCGCCTATGACGTCTTAAGAAAGAAATCCAGAATAAGTTTTGTTTTAATTTATCAGTAAACCCTTTAATCTCGGTTGGGTAACACAACTGTAGTGGAATTGTAAGTCCTCTAACAACGGTTGATTTCCTTCACCGTTGTAAAATCATTTACAATTTATTTTTTAAATAATGGACTTAAGTGACACAAGCTTATAACAACGGTTGTTTTAATTCACCGTTGTAATATAATTTACATTTTATTTTTTAAATAAAGGACTTAAGTGACACACACTTAATATACTATAAAAAATGGAAAAAATGTAGTTGCTGAGAATCGAAACATGCTACACATCATTTAGTACTACGGTTTTTATAGACAACCATCATTAAATTACTGTTTATAAATGCAGCTACTCACTAGGCGCGAAAATTTTAATATATTACAACGGTGTATATGAATCCGTTGTAAACCTGACGTTGTTGTTTGCGCGTTTTGTAGTAGTGAATATGTAATTCATTATTTTAGAAAGATTAGATTTGATTTAGAAAGATTTGATTTGATTTAGAAAGATCAGATTTGATTTAGAATGATTATATTATATATTTTTGGGCTTTTATAGTTTGAGCTTTAGCTTGAGATGCAAGTTAATATAAATCTATAAATAGGGAGGAACCCTTATCATTGTAATCAACAAGTTTGATAATCACGATTTTCCAGTTGCAAAGTGATAATTGTAACGCCCCGATTCGTTTAACTCTATTTATTTATTTCATTTATTTGAATTTTGTGAAATGTGTGAATTTATGGTATTATACCTGCTAATTGGTTAATTTCTCAGATAGATAAAATAGTTGTATTAAATTATTATTTCTTTTCAGCTTTTATTTCTGAAATATATTTCATCGGTATGTTTATGTTTTATCGCATTTTGAGAGCGTTTGGGAGATATTTGAGCGTAAGGGCAAAATGGTCATTTTGGGTAGTTAGATATTTTGTTATAAATAGAAAGTGGAAAGAAAAAGAGAGAAAAGAAAATAGAGAGAAAGAAAAGAGAAGATAGAAAGGAAGAGGAAAGAAAAGAGGAGAAAGAGAAGAAAATCGAAGATTCTCCGTTTCAAGCGCGATTAATCGGGTAAGGGTGAGAAGTTTCAATTATATCTTGCTTGTGTATGTATATGTGTTGTTTGTTGTGATTGTTTTGGTTGTTTCTCGACTTTTTCTTATCGATTAAAATTAGGAGTAATTGATAGAAATCGATGTTTTCACGGATGAAATTCGATATAAACCGCGTAGAATACTCGTTGATTATGTCTAAACATGTTTTGGTTGTTCTGGTATGAATTAGAAGGGTTTGGGTGATAAAAATGATGTATTTTGGTCCCATATGACCTAGGTTGACGCTGCTGCGATTTTTGGGTTTCGCGGGTTCGCTAGCGAAGGAACTGGCGAATGTTCGCTAGAAGGTTCGCCTAGCGAACTTTATGTCTGTTTTCCACTGCCTTGGTTCGCTAGGGTTCGCCTAGTGAATACTGGAGCGAACATGATATTTTCCAATTTTGTTTTCGTCGTAATTTTCAAACCGTAAGTCCGTTTTGGTCGCCGTTTGAAGCGTTGGAAAGCTAATGAAAAGCTCTTTCTATTAAAAATGGTTTGGAGGGCAGTAGATGAATTATTTAGGTCGTGGTTTTGGAAAAGTGTTGGGTTGTCGGGTTTTTATCGCGTATAATGTGTGCGATTGATGTGTTAGCATGATATATGCTTGTGACATGTAACGTGTAGCTTGTAGACCGTTATATGATGTGAATATACATGATGAAATGTTGCGATGATAGTTTGTGGCCTTGTGGAAAATATGTGCATTGTTTTGGATTAGACTTCGAGGCGTGATTAATGATGTTGTTGTGTGGTAAAAATACTTTGTTTGATAGAATATCAATGTATGTTGTTATGATGAGTCGTGGGTAGCCTTTGTGGTGTGAATCCCTTGTGGAAGTCATTGTGATTTGTATGATTGTTGTGGTAGGTGATGAAATGCATTGTTTGAATTGTTTTCAATGCATGAATATGATGATGTGTATATTGGTTGTGTAACATACAATGTGGCATTGATATTAATGTGTATGCCTTGTATGATGTTGAGTAATGATAGTGCATGTGATGACATGTTGTGATGATAAAGTGTGGCCGAAAGGCAAAGGAATGTGATATGTTGTAATTGGTTTTATATGCATGTTTATGATTACATGTATGTATGAAAATGAATTGCTTACGTGAAGTTCAATGTATGCTAATTGGTGGCCGTATGGCAAGAAAATGCATTGTTGGATTGATTTCTAATGCATGAATAAAGTTGGTGAAATAATTCATATTGATGAATTGTATGTGATTGTAAGAGATGAATGCATGACAATGTTTGTATACATGTATGCATTTCAAGAATGCCTTGTGTCATTATCATGTGTAGCATAATGATGTGCATTCTTGTGCTGAGGGATTCTAATGAGAATCTGCTATAACATCGTGAGCCTCTCTCGGTGGAGGTGTGAGCGACGGTTATAGACGATTGTGAGCCTCTCTTGGTGGAGGTGTGACCAATCGGGTTGTGAGCCTCTCTTGGTGGAGGTGTGAGCAATCGGGTCGTGAGCCTCTCTCGGTGGAGGTGTGAGCGATCCATAAACACTGTGAGCCTCTCCTGGTGGAGGTGTGAGCGGTGGGTGAACATCGTAGGCCCGACGGGGAGTTACTTTGGTAACGAGCGATGGTTCCAGCAGAAGTTCCTGAGTGAACTTGAGATGATTGAGTCGGTACCGCATTGCATTTGCATAGAGTCGTGAGTCGGTCTCTATGATTTGCATTTATCATCTCTATATTTGTGCATTAATGAATAAACATAAATATGTATGTTTATGTGGAGTGATAAGAATTGTGGAAGCGTGCATGATGAATATGCTTGGTTTTGTACATATATACATTGTGATGTATATGAGTGAGCTGTGATGAATTGTGGTGAAAATTGTGAATGGATGCGTTATGTGTGGAAAATCATGATTCGATTGATTATGTGTGGTATGTTGTATTTGTGGTATGCTATATGTGTTAGTATGTGATGGTATGGGTGAGATGATTATACATGTGTTTGAATGTGTGTTTGCATATTATTATACAATCTCGATTTAGTTGTTATTTCTCACCCTTCTGCTGTTTTATGATGCTCTATGAGGCATTGCAGATTAGAGTTGCTGGAGGTCTTTTGTGGAGACTAGCCCTCCGTTCTGTTGTCGGTCTTGGTGTCTGCTCTGATACGTAGCACAGGAGTCGGGGAAATGATTATGTTATTTATGTATATAATTGTTGAATATTTTTGGTATTACCTTTATATGGAAAAGTTTCCCCAATTGAGGGTAATCTATTTTACGCTATGTATCAAATTTATGAGCAGGGATGATGTTTTGTTTATTTAAATGTGACATCCTTGTTTCTGTCGGAAAAATAAATTTTTAGTTACTCTGATTTTATTTATGTATTATTTAATCGCGATGGGAATTGGGGTGTTACAATAATAAAATTCCACAATTGTGGACAGAGAATTACTCTGCAATTCATACTCATCTTCTTTAAACGTGTTCTTATTTTATTCATTTATTACATAAGAATCTTAAAATCAAGATTGAATAGGAATTCTCCATAAATTGTGGTTGAATTCCAACATTCTGGACTTGAATCTCAAGACAAGACATATATTTTATAAATTTCTGTCAAATTACTTTATTGATATCACAATTGATTCGTTTACTACTAACATCATATTCTTAACTCTCAATTAATTAATTACTATTGTCTAGAGAATATTCTTAATTTAACTAATTGAATATTTGTGTTTTATTTATTAATTATTATATAATTATAAATTTATTTATTTAAATATTTATTTATATTAATATATTTAATTATACTAACTTAATATATAATTAATTTTTTACAAATGCATGCTATCTCTTTTTCTTCAAACACATTAAGGGCCTGTTTGTTTTAAAAATGATTTTTATAGTGTAACATATTTTAGTGTAAAAAAATTTTACAAATAAACTTTTCATAAAAGTTTCAAATAAAAATTTGGTTTGAATAGTTATTCTTAAAATGTTATTTTAGGTATTTCATCATTTTATCGGAAAAAAAAATTTGATATCAAAATTTCAAAAAATCACTTAATTTTGAAGCTATTTCAAATAGTTTTTCATAAAAATCATTTTTAAAATACAACTTTTTGAAAAAAAACCGTTATTTTGACTATATTTTGTTATTCAATAATGTATGTTTATGTTATACTAAGTCAAAATTAGTCTTTTAATTTATAAAAAACAAATTTGAAAAAACTTATAATATTTTGAAAATTATTTTTGTAGAATCTATTTTCAAAAATACAAAAAAAAAATCTATTTTTTTAATGCTAAAACAAACTGGCCCAAAATCTCTCCCCAATAACTCATTAAACATACAATCTATAAATACTACTTAACTATACAAAATTTCACAAACTCATTACTATCATACTATTATACTATCTGCAAATATGTTTTAATTAATTATTGGAGATGCTCATAACCGTTTATAAGACTCAAATTCATAATCATATCCAAATTCATTTTAAATATTTAGATATTATGAAATGGTTATCAATCAAATTATTTATAAATGATTGGTTATCCATCCATATTTTATTTTTTGATTCGGTTATAATCTAGTTATTAACCAAAAGCTCAAAATGCACCCAATTTCAAATTTAAACTTACAATTTTAAATATCAGCTTATTTCCACTTCTAATGTAGCTTACTTCATCTTCATCCTCAGAAACCTCAAGACATTTTTCTTCTCCATTGCATCAAGTTTTCAGGTGAATCCATTTTCCCTAATCACTGCTCATCTTTTTTCCTTAATTAAAGCTTATCTTCTACCATTTTTTTTACTTCAGTTTCATGGCTTAGCTCAAATTTGTGAGGAACCCTAATCCTAAATTCCACTGCACTATTGTAAGTAAATTCTTCTATCCACTAAAAGTGTTAAAGATTAGGTTAGAATTTGATATTGTGGATGAATAATAAAGTAATAAATGTTCCTATGAAATCTGATTGTTATAAGAAATTGCTTCAACAGCATAGAATTTTCCTTTGAAGTTTTGATGGGTCATAATCTCAATTATGTTTGGTTAACCCTTTGTTGCAATGTAGATTAAGAAATCTTTGATTAATGAATTATGGGTCCAATTTTCTGAATTTTGATTTGATACCCAGTATGAAAGTTAACTGTAAATGCTTTATATGTAAACACTCGCATAATTTATTTTTTGAGACCACTTATAAGATGGTGAAAAGCGAGGCCTTATTCTGGCTTTTTCTCAAGTTCAGTTAAGTTTAACCTTATCTTTAGGAAGGGAAAATATTTACAGTAAGTGTGGCTTTTTTAAATTCATGAGAATGATTCAATGTAATATTATTTATCTAGACATAAATATTACTAAATCTATAGAGTATTTCTGTCAACTATTGACATTTTTTAAGTTCAGTTACTTAAAAATTCTGCATTGCATGCTTCCTTAGTTTGAATAAAAATTGAATAGTCATTCTAACACAAATTTAGCATTAATAACATATAGTTTTTATTTGGAGGATCAAGTTTCATGAGTGAAAAAGAATACAGAGATAATCAATAATACAAATTATTTAATGGTCACATGTCAGAGTTACTGTATTATTGAAACTAACTGCAATAATATTTCAGCTCTGATATTGGTAAACTGTAATAGTCTTGAATGTTCCATTTCAAATCCAGTTTTGAAATGTTATTGCTACAAATCCAGTTTTGAAAATTCTTATTTGAAAAAATTATGAATAGTTCTTGAGATTTCTCGCACAACATGCTAGGCAGATATAAAGAATAGCTACAATAACATCAGAGAAACTCCGAATAAGATTAACCAAACATTCTCCAAAAGGTTTCACCTGTTTTTGTTGTTGCTCATTAATACTATGCTCAGTGATTTTTCTTCTACAAAGTGGACATGTTGTGGTCCATTTGATGTGCTATTCATATTTTTTTTCAAATGAATTTTCCAAAATGTTGTGGATATATCTGATCCAGGCTAAAATGATGTCTTAAAAGTGTTAAAATGATTCAAGAGGCTACTAGAAAAACAAAATGGCAAAATGTTGAGTATCTTTAGAACAAATATAAGACAAATGGAGAATCAAAGTAGACTTCCAAAGAGTTTGACCTATTGGAGACGATATGGTATTAAACTAAGTTTCATGTTAGGTCTGAGATTGTGGTGGATAGCCTTGGTGCTGAGAATGATATTAGTATTTCAGACAGTAGCTGTAAGTTCAAGCTCAGGCTATGAATTCATTAGTACTATGTTAATTAGTAGAATTTGTGTCATAGTTGTAATATTAATACTTGTTTTGTTCTTTTATGGTTTCCTTATGATGATTTAGATTTTGAATAATGAAGGGATGAAGGATTAGGTGTTCCATTCCATAAGCTCTTTGAAACATATACAGTTCTTCTTGTACTTTGATTCTATTTTATCAATCAATCCCAAGTATTGCTAGTTTTTCTACACTCTGTAAACGCAAAACAACAAAGAAGTTTTTAGATAAAACGGTTGGAAGATATATCTAGAAAGGGAAAAGAAACCTCATCAATGACATTGTAGACAATAAAGTATCCTTCACTCTAAGGAAGAGGACATATTAAAAAATTTAAAAGTCGTTTTTCTGAATTATTCAAGTCCATCAATCTACAAGACAATTTAGATATCCACAAAGTTGTAAAAAAGAGGATCAATCCTAGTATGAAAAATGACTTGCAGAAATATTTTACTACCGAAGAGGTAAGAAGATTTTTGTTAGGTGTCTTCTGCCATGATCTGACAGTGGCTGTAACAATAAAAAAATAGTTTAGAAGCTTTTCATAAATGTGTTGTATGAAATGTGTGCAATAGTTTTATTCTAAGTTGTTTCATTAGCTAAATTCTAACTCAAGTTTTAGTATGTTGAAGTTTTGTGTTGTGATATTGAGTTTATTTTGCAGCTTATATCAAAATGAATGGTGAATCCGAGCCAACACATTTATTTGCTACTCCTTCACCAGTTGTCCAGAACTCTACTACTATGTTACCACCCGAAACTAGATGTCGTAAAAATCGATATGCTGTTTGGAATGACTTCAAGGTAGATCCTAACTCCGAAAATATAGTTATATGCAACCATTGTGATAAGAAGCTCAAGTATAATGGGACGAGTTCGATGGCAGCACATTCTAAGATTTGCAAGAGCAACCCAAATAATGATTTTAACAAGAGGCAAAGAACACTTACGCCCTTAATGAATTGTGAAGGCTATGCTCTTTCTTCCCCTTCCGTTCCTAGGTTTGATCAAGAGAGATTGCGGTATTTGCTCGTGAAAATGTTTGTAGCCTTGGAGTTACCTTTCACAAAAGTGGAGCATCCAGATTTTCATGAATTTGTAAATGGCTTGAAC
Source organism: Lathyrus tuberosus (assembly GCA_022829125.1). NCBI lineage: Eukaryota > Viridiplantae > Streptophyta > Magnoliopsida > Fabales > Fabaceae > Lathyrus > Lathyrus tuberosus. The sequence goes on along the minus strand of JALAZF010000808.1, from coordinate 296,495 downwards.
CCAAAATTCAATATTATATCACGTACTACACTTGCACGTGATACTTTGTTGCTATGGGATGCAGAAAAGAAAAAATTGAAAAACTTTCAAGCTTTGCATTGTCAAAGAGTTTGTCTCACTTCTGATACATGGACGTCTATTCAGAATCTCACATATATGTGTATCACTGCCCACTTCATTGACAATAATTGGAGCTTGGAAAGTAGGGTTCTAAGTTTTGTCCAAGTCTCAGGCCACTGTTAGATGTCAAACATGCCTTATATTTCTTATTAATACTTGACATTTTTCAACTCTTTTATGTTGAATTGTTGGATTTTATTCTTGAATTGTTGTCATTCTTCAAACATTGTGAAAATACCTTTGGTGCTTGTAATGTGTGTGTTATTATGCAGAGAAATGCATTAAGTTATCAAAGAAGTAAGACACAAAAAAAGGATCCAAGTTGCCAAAGAAATGAAGAAACTTAAATAAGTTCGCTTTGCGAACTTGCCAGCAAATGTTCGCTGGGCGAACATCTGGCGAAGCTCCAGCGAACACTCCTAGACTTTGGGCAATAAGAAAAGGGACATAAGTTCGCTTTGCGAACTTTCTAGCAAATGTTTGCTAATTCATCGCTCCAGCGAAGGCCTGGCGAAGGACACTAAGGATGAGGCAGTAGCTAAAGGGGTCTAAGTTCGCTTTGCGAACTTGTAGGCGAATAGTTCGCTTTGCGAATAATTATTCGCATTGCGAACTTATGTAGAAACTGAGAGGCGGTTTAACAGATCAGAGGCACATCAGGTGCCTATTTGGTAGTTCGCTAGGCGAATAAAAAGTTCGCAGTGCGAACTTGACAGATTCCAAGTGATGTATAAATACACTTTTTGTTATTTCTTGGGATAACAACTTATTTTTCTCACACCATAACCTAAGTTTCTGACTTTTCTTCATCCAAGAGTGATATTTCACCAAGAGAAGCTGGATTTGCATCCGATCTCGATTATTCGACGCGGATGTTTTTTCATCTCCTCCCGATTCTTGCAAAACAAGCTACCGTGAATATGTGTAGCTAAACACCTCTTGTGTCAAGATTAGTGGTAGGTAATCCTTCATTTTGTATGTATTAATCTTGATGTTTAGTTTGTGAACTTTGTTGATGATTAATATATGGTGAAAAACTTTGTTTGTATGGTTTATATTTTGTTTTGGTTCATGATTGAGAAATATGTTCTAAAACTTGACCGAAGTTTCAATCCTTCAACAATCATAAGGCTCGAGATAGTTTTGAGAGTTGATGTTCATAAATATTGATCTTGAATGTTATCATATTGATAGTTAGAGTGAGAGATCATCTAAGGATCAATATGTAAATCCCACAACAAGTGTTAGAGATAAACTTGTTGAGAGGATATGTGATTATATTCATCGTTAACAAGTTCACATACTTTATCGAGTAAATACGTATAAAACGGATTATCGGACCCTAATCTTGGCATGTTTTTACCAATCCTTTAAAACCAAATTTCTTTACCGTGTTATTAAATTCTTATGCAAACAATCTGTTACAAATCAACCAAAATCTTTGTTACCCTAATGTTTAAAACGATTTCGACTATAGAACGATGGTAATATCCATACAATCCCTGCGGATACGATAACAAAAACCCCCACTGAAATACTTTTCAACAAAATGGCGTCGTTGCCGGGGATTGTTGTTTGATATTGCAAGCATTGCAATAGTTGTTAAGTTTTAAGCTTATATAACTTTTTATTGTACTTGTTAATTTGATTGGTTAAGTTGTGCAGACTCTGTTTATGCGAGGAAAGTTACCCGCAGATCAACTTCTTTTCGATCCTGAGATTGAGAGAACTGCGCGTAAGTTAAATAGCAAAACTAGACGGAGGAGGCAACTTGCTAAAGAAAGACGAGAAAGAGGAGAAAGATCTGTTTCGACACCCACACCACAGTTAACGCCAACCATGGTTGCACCACCTCCACCACCATCTGCTTCAACACCATGTGTTAACAGTCCGAGGCACATAGCTCAATTCGCACGCAATGTCCACAACGATCGGTACTCAGAAATGAAAACTGGCATCCTTGCTCTTCTATACCAGAATCCATTCACCGGTATGGATCACCAGGATCCCTTCACTCATTTAACCAAATTCTATGAAATTGTGGGTGCAACTGGAGCGTCTGAAGCTGAAGAAGAGTCTTTGTTCAAGAGACTGTTTCTGCATTCCCTAGTTGGGAAGGCAAAGGAACGGTACCTTGACCAGTCGACGACTATTATGACTGATTGGAACATGTTGGAAGAGAAATTCTTGGAACGATTTTTTCCACATAATCGTTTCATGGAAGCGAAAACGTCGATTACGGTTTTCTCACTAGGTGGAAATGAATCCCTCAACGAAGCTTGGGAGAGATTCAAATCCATGCTTAGAAAATGCAAAGGGTAAGGTTTTGATGAGCATACGCAAGTGCATATTTTCAGAAATGGTCTCCAAATGGTTCACAAGACCTTGTTGGATGCTACCGCAGGCGGATCTTTAATGACTAAAAGCGCCGAGGAAGCCATTTCTATCATCGACAAGATGGCACTAAACGATCATCAAGGGAATCATAACCGTGGCCAATCGCAAAAGAAACCGGGAGTGCTTGGATTGGAGACTAATGATGCAATTATCTCTCAGAACAAATTGCTATCTCAACAAGTGGAGTTGTTAACACAACAAATGTCAAAGCTCCCTCAACAAATTAAAGAGATGCAAGATTTACCGAGCAAGAATGTGCAAATAGATGTTTGTGAATTGTGCAAAGGAGATCATCCCACCAGCTATTGTCTTCTGGAGAATGAAGAAGCAAATTACATGAATAATCAAAATCAATAACAAGGTTATCAAAGGCAACAACAACCTTATCAAAATCAACAAGGATACCAACCAAGAGGGAATTATCAAAATCAACAAGGATACCGACAAAATCCTTATCAACCGACGCAACCTCAAGGTGGTAGTTCAAAGTTAGAAGAAACTGTAAAAAAATTCATTCAAATGTCAATGGAAAATCAAAATACTAATGAAGCATCAATCAAAAATCTTTAAAACCAAGTTAGGCAACTTGCAAAACAATTGGTCGATCAACAATCAGGGCCATCTTTTTCCGCAAATACTCAAACCAACCCGAAGGAACATTGCAAAGCCATTGTGATTAGGAGTGGAAGAGAGTTGGGGGAAGGAGAAAAAAATGAGAAAAATGTTGATGTGAGAATTGATGAGATTGTGGAGGAAGACAAAAATAGTGAGGTAGAAGTTGAAAAGAATGATGAGGAAGAAGTTTAAAATGAAAATGAGAAGTTAGTTGAAAATGAAAATCTTGAAAAAGAAAATATAGAAGAAAAAAAGAGAAGTGTCAAAAAGGGGAAGGAGAAAGTGAATCCTATTCCTATTCAAAATCTACCTTACCTTCATGTGCCCACCAAGAAAGACAATGCAAGGCATTACACTCGTTTCATGGACATATTCCGACAATTGCAAATCAACATTCTGTTTTCCGAAGCGCTTGAGCAAATGCCCAAATACTCTAAGTTCATGAAAGATATTCTTACAAAAAAGCGAAGATATTTGAAGCCAGAAACAATTATCCTTGATGCAAGTTCTAGTGCAATAATTCAAAGAACTCTACCAAAGAAAGAAGTCGATCCGGGGTGTGTTACTTTGCCAGTAACAATTGGTGATGTTTATGTTGGCAAAGGCTTAATTAATTTGGGCTCAAGCATCAACTTAATTCCATTGTCTATTGTGAAGAGGCTTGGGAACATTGAAATGAAAGCAATTCGAATGACATTACAATTGGCCGACAAATCTACAACTCATCCTCATGGATTGGCTCAAGATGTATTGGTTAAGGTGGATAAATTTTTCTTTCCGGTTGATTTTGTTGTTATTGATATGGAGGAAGACGAGGATGCTCCATTGATTCTTGGACACCCTTTTATGAAGACCGCTCGAATAATGATTGATGTTGACGACGGCCTTATGAAAGTTAGAGTTCAAAATAAAGAGGTGTGCTTTAATCTTTTTGAAGCAATGAAGCATTCCAAAGATAAGCATGATAGTTTTCGTATTGATGCAATGGAAGAATCCATAATGGAAGTCTCAAAGCAAGTTCATATATCATCTCCCTTGGAAATAACTCTTGGTGACTCATTTGAAATACTTACCAATGAGGAAGAAAGGGAACTTGAAGAATGCTTAAAGGAACTTGAATCTTTAAAAGAGTTACAACCATGGGAAAGTGAAATGGAAGTGTTGAAGAAAGAGGTGAATGATGATAAATCTCAACTTGAATTGAAGGTGTTTCCTTCTAATTTGAAGTATGTGTTCCTTGATGATGGTTGTAACAAACCGGTTATCATTAGTAACATTTTATCCAACAAAGAGGAAGACTGTTTGATTCAAGTTTTGAAGAAACATCAACAAGCTATAGGTTGGGTTCTTTCCAATTTAAAAGGAATTAGTCCAGCCTATTGCATGCACAAAATCTTAATGGAAGAGGACTTCAAAGCGGTAGCTCAACCTCAACGTCGTTTGAATCCTACTATGAAGGAAGTGGTGAGAAAGGAAGTTGTTAAGTTATTGGATACCGGAATTATTTATCCGATATCCGATAGTCCGTGGGTGAGTCTTGTGCAAGTTGTGCCCAAGAAGGGAGGAATGGCCGTTATAAGAAATGAAAAAAATGAATTGATTCCGACGAGAACTGTAACGGGTTGGACAATGTGTATCGATTATAGGAGGCTTAATACCTCTACTAAAAAATACCACTTTCCACTTTCGTTTATGGATCAAATGCTTGAAAGATTGTCGGGTCAAGAATTTTATTGCTTCCTAGATGACTATTCCAGTTATAACCAAATCTCGGTTGATCTGGAAGACCATGAGAAGACGGCGTTCACTTGTCCCTTTGGAATTTTTACATACCGGAAGATGCCTTTTGGCTTGTGCAATGCACTGGCAACTTTTCAACGGTGTGTACAAGCCATTTTTTCTGACCTTATTGAGAAAACAATGGAAGTGTTCATGGACGACTTCTCCGTGTTCGGAGCATATTTTGATCTATGTTTGAAAAATTTGGAGACCGTTCTTGAACGGTGTGTGGAAAAAAACTTGGTGCTAAATTGAGAGAAGTGCAACTTCATGGTAACGGAGGGGATTGTGCTCGGCCACAAAGTCTCCTCTAAAGGCCTTGAAGTGGATCAAGTAAAAATTAAAGTGATCGAGAAGTTGCCACCACCAACCAATGTTAAAGGAATCCGGAGTTTTCTAGGCCATGTGGGATTTTACAGGCGGTTCATCAAAGACTTCTCCAAAGTTGCAAGACCTTTGAGCAATCTGCTCAACAAAGATAAGTCTTTCCTCTTTGACTATGAATGTTTAAATGCCTTTCAAATTTTAAAAGAAAAACTCATCATCGCACCCATAATCATTGCTCCAAATTGGACTTTAAATTTTGAATTGATGTGTGATGCAAGCGAGTATGTTGTTGGTGCGGTGCTTGGTCAAAGGAAGACCAAAATTTTTCATGCCATACATTACGCGAGTAAAGTTTTAAATGAGGCACAAGTGAATTATGCTACCACATAAAAATAATTACTCGCTATAGTGTATACTCTCGAGAAATTTTGGTCTTACCTGATTGGTTCAAAAGTTGTAGTCTACACTGACCACTCGGCCATTAAATATCTTCTTACCAAGCCGGATTCAAAGCAAAGGCTAATCTGGTGGATCCTTTTGTTACAAGAATTTGATTTGGAAATTCGTGACAATAAGGGGTCTGAAAATTTGGTAGCGGATCATTTATCTCGTTTGGTCAATGTAGAAGTAACACACCAAGCAAATAAGGTTCGAGAAGAGTTTCCGGATGAAAAACTGTTTCGGGAACAAGTTAGACCTTGGTTTGCAGATTTTGCTAACCACAAAGCAACCGGATTTATACTGGAGGATCTAACTTGGAACCAAAGAAGGAAATTCTTATCGGATGCCAATTTTTATGTAAGGGATGAACCGTATATTTTTAAGTTATGAGGTGATAATTTGTTGAGAAGGTGTGTCACTAGTGTTAAAGCTAAAAGTATCCTTTGGCATTGTCACAATTCGTCATATGGAGGGCATTACAATGGTTTGAGAACGGCAACAAAAGTCCTCCAATCGGGCTTTTATTGGCCGTCGTTGTTTAAAGATGCAAGCCTCCATGCGAAAAGTTGTGACATATGCCAAAGAAGTGATGGGATTGGAAAACGGGATGAAATGCCCTTACAAACTATTTTGGAAGTAGAAGTTTTCGATTGTTAGGGTATCGATTTTGTTGGACCATTTCCCCCATCCTTTTCAAATGAATACATTTTGGTTGCGGTTGATGTAACACCCCAATTCCCATCGCAGATAAATAATACATAAATAAATCAGAGTGAATAAAAATTTATTCTTAGACAGAAACAAGGATGCCACATTTAAAGAAAGAAAACACAATCCCTACTCATAAATTTGATACATAACACAAAATGGAATAAACATAAAAGGGAAACTTTTTCCAACAAAAGGAAAGTTCAATTATAGAATAAAGCGGAAAGATCCATAACTGACTCGTTTTACAAAATAAATTGTTTTATAACATCAAAATATTCATACAAAGGTAATACAAAATAGATCCAACAAATGTATACATATATAACAAAAGCGTTCCCCGACTCCCGTATTACGTATCAGAGCAGATAGACCGGCAAAAGGATGGAGAACTAATCTTCACAAAATATATTCATTTGTTCTGATACATAACACGGGAGTCGGGGAACGCTTTTGTTATATATGTATACATTTGTTGGATCTATTTTGTATTACCTTTGTATGAATATTTTGATGTTATAAAGTAATTTATTTTGTAAAACGAGTCAGTTATGGATCTTTCTGCTTTATTCCATAATTGAACTTTCCTTTTGTTGGAAAAGTTTCCCTTTTATGTTTATGCCATTTTGTGTTATGTATCAAATTTATGAGCAGGGATTGTATTTTTCTCAAATGTGGCATCCTTATTTCTGTCTAAGAATTGTCTTTTTATTCACTCTGATTTAATTATGTATTATTTAGTGCGATGGAAATTGGGGTGTTACATTAGTGGTATCAAAGCAGGTCGGTCCATCCGGCCAAGTTGTTGAGTCAGTTGGTGTGGCAGTTGAATACTGTCGATATTGTTTGTTCCTTAGTATGTGATATGTGTGTGAAACACTGTCAGTACTTTCTGGTTCTCTAATCCTTTGTCTGCAGGATTTAGAATGAGATAAGCAGGGGAGAAGCTTGTGCTTCTCCAAGTTGCTTCAGGTGTGGAGCGTTGGCTCAGTGTGTTGTAGATTGCAAGATTGTAAGTGTTGTTTGTACAGTGTTGTTCCCGGTTCCGGAGGGAATGCGGAGGTAAGGTTTATGTCAACTAAGGATTTGCGCCTTAGGTAGTTTTGTGCACAAGATGCAAGAAATGCTATTATAGTTTGGTAAAGATGGTTTATGCCCCATCATGATTGTCGGCTGTCTATTGACAAATTAAAGAACTGATCACCCTTAATCTCTTGTTGATAGTAGATGGAATATACGTGTCTTTTCGGCCTTGGTAGTGTGTGCAATGAATTGTTTGGAATTAAGAAAGTGAGTACAGATTGTTTTGTTGAGTCGATGAAGATTCTAATATCGGAAGATGAGGCGGATTAGAGGTTTTGGTGTGTTGGTCTTGTTGGGAAGTCATTGAGAGAGAACGATTGGGTATCGTTAATGGTTGTTCTCAGAGAGTAGAGTGTGAACTCAAATTTGACGAAGGTGAGGATTTGAGGTTTGGATCTGCTAACTAAGTAGAAGAACTTTTAGGACGTGAAACTCAGATGTTTGTCATGTTTGTGATGACGGTGTTCTGGAAATTGGCATGAAGCCACAGTGATGGGCCGTTAGTTGTGCATGGTTTTCAGATGTGTTTTTGGATGAAACATTAGTGTGTCAACTTGAAGAGGTCCAGCATGGCTGGTAAGGAAAAGGATGATACCTAATCATTTTCTCTGAGAACAACCATTAACGATACCCAATCGTTCTCTCTCAATGACTTCCCAACTGGACCAACATACCAAAACCTCTAATACGCCTCATCTTCCGATGTTAGAATCTTCATCGACTCAACATAACAATCTGTACTCACTTGGCTTAGCTCCAAACGATTCACAAAACATATTATCAAAGTTGGAAAGACACGTCAATTCCATCCAACCTAATTCCATCTACTATCAACAAGAGATTAAGGGTGATCAGTTCCTCAATTTGTCAATAGACAGGCGACAATCATGATGGGGCATAAACTGTCTTTACCAAACTATAATGGCATTTCTTGCATCTTGTGCACAAAACTACCTAAGGCAAAAATCCTTAGTTGACATAAACCTTACCTCTGCATTCCCTCCAAAATCGGGAACAACACTGTCCAAACAACACTTACAACCTTGCAACCTACAACACACTGAGCCAACGCTCCACACCTGAAGCAACTTGGAGAAGCACAGGCTTGTCCCCCACTTATCTCATTCTAAATCCTGAAGACAAAGGATTAGAAAACCCAGAAAGCACTGACAGTGTTTCACACACATATCACATACTAAGAAACAAACAACATCGACAGTATTCAACTGTCACACCAACTAACTCAACAAGTTGGCTGGACGGACCGACCTGCTCTGATACCACTAATGTAACACCCCGATTCCCATCGCAGATAAATAATACATAAATAAATCAGAGTGAATAAAAATTTATTCTTAGACAGAACAAGGATGCCACATTTAAAGAAAGAAAACACAATCCCTGCTCATAAATTTGATACATAACACAAAATGGAATAAACATAAAAGGGAAACTTTTTCCAACAAAAGGAAAGTTCAATTATGGAATAAATCAGAAAGATCCATAACTGACTCGTTTTACAAAATAAATTGTTTTATAACATCAAAATATTCATACAAAGGTAATACAAAATAGATCCAACAAATGTATACATATATAATAAAAGCGTTCCCCGACTCCCGTATTACGTATCAGAGCAGACAGACCGACAAAAGGATGGAGAACTAATCCTCACAAAAGCCTCCAAGATACTAATCTGCAATTGCCTCATAGGGCATCAAACCACAACAGAAGGGTGAGAAATAACAACTAAATCAAGATTGCATAATAATATGCAAACACATATAAATTCACATGCATAATTATTCTCACCACAAGCATCACATACTAATACATATGGCATGCCACAGATACATAACATATTTCTAATAATCCGACCACATTGCATATATCAATTATACCAACATAATCACATATTCACACCTGAGGCATACCATAGTTATGACATATGGAAACACACCACCACATCACATATATTCATATATAGCATATCATAGATAATTAATACAATCATTGTAATGTACAACATCCCCACAAAATATAGCCTACCAATGCATATCAAATAACCAATGCTATCACGAGCTCAGCACATAATCAATCCATTCACAATTTCCCATTCCTAATCAATCCATTCACAATTTCCCACACATAATCAATTCATTCACAATTTCCCACACATAATCAATCCATTCATGATTTATGCAAATGCACAGAGACCGACACAACGACGCTATGCATGCGGTACCATTCCATCCATCATTCTCATCATCATTAATTCACTCAGGAATTATTGGAACCATCGCTTGTTACTTAGTGTAACTCCCCGTCGGGCAAACGATGTTCCCCGTCGCTTTAGATCCGCTTTGTATAAGGCTCACGACGTTTATGGATCACTTTAGGTCCTCTTTGTATAAGGCTCGCGATCCGATCGCTTTAGGTCCTCTTTGTATAAGGCTCACGATCGTCTATAACGTCGCTTTAGGTTCTCTTTGTATAAGGCACACGATCGTTACAGCAGATTCCCTCTAGAATCGTTTCGTCGCTCACACCCCACAAGGGCACACGACATCACAAGGTACATATCATGATGCATGTCATATCAACGACTCATGACAATCAAATGCACATTGACAAATCAACAATATGAATTATCTCATCATCATAATTCATGCATTGGAAATCAATTCAAACAATGCCTTTACTTGCCATAAGGCCACCAAATAACACACATTGAATTTCACATAAACAATGCATTTCATCATAATCCACAAACCACAACAATTAGCATTTTAGCATATACACTCATATCAATTCACATCAAGATTTGCTTACCATCAACCACAACAATCCTGCCATCATACAATGATACTCACAACACTAGGATTCACGCCACGAAGGCTACCCACAACAACATACATTAATACCATACATTTGTATTCAATTCAACAAAGTATTTTGCCATAAGGCCATAACAATTACAACAACTTATCACATGCTTCAACATCATATAAACCACATAAAAGCTCCACGTCATATAACAATAGCACAACACACTGTAAAACACCTACCGCACGCATTTAACGCGATAAAAACCCGACAACCCAAAAATTTTACACAAACACGACTTAAATAAATCATATACTGCCCTTCAAACCATTTTTAATAGAAAAAATATTTCATTAGCTTTCCAACGGTACTAAGAACGTCTCGATCCGAGTTACGGATCAAAAGTTATGAATTTTCAAAGAAAAGAATTTATTGAGAAACAGCCAAATTCGCCTGGCGACTTAGGATTTCGCCTGGCGAATCCCCCTTCACCAACACTTCGCCTGGCAAACTAGTGGTGAACCACAATTTTAGAAAAAACCCAAGAGTTCCAGTAGATAACACATTTCTGTCTCCCCGTTTTCGCCTAGCGACTTATGATTTCGCCTGGCGAATCCCTCTTCGCCAGCACTTCGTCTGGCGAACTAGTGGCAAGACCTAATTCGCATGGCGAATCGCATCAGAACCAGAATTTTTCTACTGCGGGTTACATGGTTCCAAACCCCAAAATCCAACTTTCTCCAACCAAAACGTTTTCAATCAATCAAAACAAGTATCAACAATGTTCATACATATAATATGATAATACTACGTGATTCATATCAATTTCCAACCGTGAAAACATAAATTCTATCGAAATGATCACAATTCCAATCAAGTGGAAAACATATATTTTTCAACCAAACATTCGAACAAATACATACATATACATATACAAGCAAGATATAATCAAAACTTCTCACCCTTACCCGATTAATCGCGCTTGAACGGGTGATTTCTTCTTCCATAAGTTTTCCTCTCCTTCTCTTTTTCTTCCTCTTCCTTTCTTTCCTTTTTCTTTCTTTTCTCTCTTTTTCTCTCAAATCTCTATTTATAAAAATATCTAATTTTTCTAAAATATCTAACCCCTCAAAATAACCATTTTACCCCTCAGCTCAAATATCTCGCAAACGCTCTCAAAATGCGATAAAACATAATAACGATGAAAAATAATATATTTCCAAATAAAAGTCAAGAATAAAATAATATAAAAACAAAAATAATTACATCGACTCGACTAAATAAATCGGACAAAACGGGGCGTTACAGTTGACTATGTTTCTAAGTGGGTGGAAGCAATTGTATCACCGAGGGCCGATGGTGATCAAATTTCTAAAGAAAAATATATTTTCCCGTTTCGGCACCCCTCGTGTGTTGATTAGTGATGGAGGGTCGCATTTTTGCAATACACCGCTTGAAAAAGTCTTAGAGCACTATGGTGTAAAGCATAAGGTTGCAACACCTTACCACCCGCAAACCAATGGTCAAGCCGAAGTTTCAAATAGGGAGATAAAAAGGATTCTCGAAAAGACCGTGTCAAGCTCTCGTAAGGATTGGTTGCAAAAGTTGGATAAAGCTTTGTGGGCATATCACACCGCTTACAAGGCTCCAATAGGTTTAACTCCTTTCCAAATAGTTTATGGCAAGACATGTCATTTACCGGTTGAATTGGAGCACAAAGCTCTTTGGGCATTGAAATTGTTAAACTTTGATCCGAACTTGACCGGCGAGAAAAGAAAGGTTCAATTACACAAATTGGAAGAAATGAGGAATAATGTGTATCATTCTAGCAAGCTCTATAAGGAAAAAGTTAAAGGGTATCATGACAAGAAAGTTTGTCAGAAAGAATTTTGGGTAGGCCAAATGGTTCTCCCATTCAATTCCCGTTTGAAGCTTTTCCCGGGAAAATTGAAGTCCAAGTGGTCTGGATCATTTTTGATTAAGGATGTCAAGCACTATGGTGCTATTGTGATAGAGGACTTGTAGAAGAAGGAAAGTTGGACTGTGAATGGCCAACGACTTAAAATCTATCTCGGGGGCGAGATTGATCGGGAAAATTGCGCTGTGTTTCTAGATGATCATTGACGTCATCTTGGACCGTCGAGCTCAAACGACGTTAAACAAAGCGCTAGTTGGGAAGCACCCCAACATTGTAAATATTTATGTATTTCTTACTGTTTTAGTGTATTAAGTTGTTTAGAGTTTGTATGAAGTGTGGTAGCAGCATGTAGAAAATTTTTCAAAATGCTGTCTTGTTCGCTAGAAAGTTCACTTTGCGAACCTGGGGCGAGTGTTCGCTGGATAGTTCGCATTGCGAACTCAACGAGACAAACACAAATTGTCTGCTGCCACATTATTTGAAAAAAAAGGTTTTAAAAAGTGTGGGCTGGACACCTGGGCCCATGACCCATCTTTTTTTTCTGAAGTTGTGAGGTAACCCTACCCTCGCTTTGCCACTTTCACTCTCTCACAAACACTTACACTTTGTACTCTCTCACGAGCTCTCTCTGTTTCCTGCATCCTCTCACGAATCTTTTTCCAAGTATTCTCACCAAGATCAGGTTTGATTCTCTTTCTTTCTTTTAATTCTTGTTAGAACAATGTGGTTAGGGTTTTGTTGAACATTAGAAAATAACAGTTGATTCTAGGGTAGAATGTACAATGCAACTCTGTTTTTAATGTGTTGTTGTTTTGCATGTTGTTTTTTATCAAACATTAAGAATAGAGGTTGGGTTGTGAAAGATTGACTGATTTTGTTTAAGTAGGCAGAACTGCTAAGTTTGAAAATGGCAGGTTCGCCACTAGTTCGCTTTGCGAACCTGGGGCAAACATTCGCTAGAACTTCGCTTTGCGAATCTGGGGTGAATGTTCGTCAGGGCTTCGCCTTGCGAACTTCTGGGAGAACAAAACCGAATTCTCCAAATTTTTTGCTATTTCTATTTAGGATTCTGGTCTTACTGTTTTGTTCCTTTGCTAATGAACTATTTGCTGGCTGGTTGTTGTTTTGTATTATGGTTTTTGCAGATGGCTCCAAAAGTTATTCCGTCAAAAAAAAGAAAGACCGGAAGCTCTAAACGACCGGTCCCTATACAGTTTGATAATGTCCGTTTTAGAGGGGCAAATCAGGTTGCCCGTTATTTGACACTCGAGAGAAGGACTATCTTGCCTAAGAAAAGATTCAACTTGAACCCACAAGGAGCCTACCGAGCGGTAGCTTCACTCCTTGAAAGTAAGAAGTGGGGGAGGTTGATAACTCCAGTGGACAACTATAATGTTGAGATGATCCGGGAATTCTACGCAAATGTTCTCTCGGATGATGGTGAGGAATTTGTATGGAAGACTTTGGTTTTGGGAACAGATGTGATGTTTGATCGGGCGACAATAAACACGGTTCTTGGGAACCCGCTGCCTTTGAGAGAGAATGAGATCGATGTCTACCACCAAACCTTGAGATTACCTAGAGACACAGATAAATTCACTCGAGACTTATTGCATGACGGAAAAACTGTTGAGTTGAACCCATCTGGGGTTGCACGCAGGTACCGTCGAGAGGACATGTGTCCTTTGGCCCAGTTGATTTTATTATTGGTTTTAACAAACATCAATTCAAATTCGCACTCTTTGACTATTACCATACCCCTTCCTCATTTGGTACATAACATCATGATAAATGTCCAAATTGATGTGGCCCGGATTATTGCTGATGAGATGCGGGCTATTGTGGAAAATGGACTTGGTTCGACTTCACAGAAGAACTGTCCTCTTGTCTTTCCTTGTCTTATCATGGCTCTTTGTGTGCATGCGGGGGTTAATGTCCCCACCCGCCGTCAGGTTACCATCCCGACCGCTATTGATGATAGGTATGTCGATAAATTCTGTAAACCGAAGGGGTTGCGAGGAGAGTCTTCTGGTGCTGGTACTGATGTCGGCACAGGTACCGGTGATGGGCCGAGTGGTTCTGGATCTCAAGGATTTTACCCGTATCAACACGAGATATGCCAGTACAACTGGGACTGGATGGCGGCTTCTCAGCGCACCATGATGGATTTGCACGATTCTATGCAGGTGTTGCAACTGCAGATTCGAGATCCCTCTGTGGATCACTCTATGATGACTAGGGAGAAATTCCTTGCTCATTCTGGTTGGCCTGAGACCAGGCCAGTTTTTGGAGGGGGAGCAGAGGCAGTTGAGCCTGAGGATGCTGATGCTGATGCGGATGATGTTGATGATGACAAGTTTGTTGAGGTTTCTGGATCTGAGTCAGGTGAGGAGGAGATTGAGGAGTTTGGTTTTGAGTCCGAGGAGGACTAGTTTTGATGATGTCATTTTGTGCTTCCTTTGATCTTCAAAGTGAAGTTTTCTTATTATTATGTTTTATGTATATGTTTTTATTGTACTTCATCCACTATGTGGATTATTTTGGGATATTTGATATACTTGTACCTTTGTGAGGTACTGATGACTTTTGTTGGTGTTTCTACACCATGACATTATTATTATTATTATGTAGTTGAATTATTCAGTTGAACTGTTCAGTTTTTATTGTATTTTTGTTTCTTTTGATTATTGTTGTTAAGATTTGAATTCTTCAGTTAACGAATGTTCAACTCTTAAATTGTTGGTATGCTTATTATTGTGTTATGTTGGTATGCTTATGGGAATTTAATGTTTCCATTTTTGGGTGTGGATTTGAAAGATTTTCTAGGTTGGTGTTGTTGTTCATCAAAGAAGATTCTTCCAAGTTTGGATGACAATGATAGTACTTAAGCATGTAATGGTTAGCAAGGTACATGGTTACCTATTTCTAGGATTTTGAATGTGTTAGAACTTCTTGTCTTTGTGCAAATGTAATTTTGTTTCTTGTTGTAACTTTGTTGATTGCTTATGTCACTTAAGTTCAAAAACCAAAATGGTGAGAAATCTCCATGGTCTACTATATACATAGGATTACGGATGAATTTTGTCTTATACTTTTAATTCATGCTTTATCTTTTAATTTGTGTGATTTTATCGAAGCATTAGAAATGATCAAGGAATTTGTTGATAATGAGCACAACCATTTCCAAACAGTGAATTACCTGTGAGTAGTGAGTATTCGTTAGCCCTTTGAGCCTAAACAGTTTAGATCTCGTCTTAGTGATGAACTTTGTGTATGTACATAAATTAAAAATTAAGTTCATCATTGAATTTTTGAGAGATTCTAAATTTTGTTTGTTCTTGAACCTTGGAACTTTGTCTTTATTGGTTTCCTTGCCTTAAAAAGCAAGGAGCATTCACTTAAGGTTGAGTTGAAAATAAGTTGGGGAGAATGAAAAAGAAGTTTGGTAAATTGCTCAAACTTTTGAAAAATTTCAAGCAAGCATGAAAAGAAAAGAAAATGTGAATATGAATGGGAAAAACAAAGAAAAAGAATGCTTGCTTGAAAGAGAAAAATAGAGACCAAATAATTGTGCATAAGGAAGTTTAAGAAGGTTTGTGATAAAGGAATGAAATTGGTGAATGAAGTTGAGATGTGTGAATACCTTGTATAGTGAATATTCTTTTGCATCGGAAATTTCGATTCAATGGCCTTTAGAAATGTCCCTTTATTGTTAACCCGACCAAGCTATAACCTTAAAAGCCTTTAGTGATATTTTTGCTTCCTTGATTTCTTTATTGATCGTTTAGATATTGTATGAATTGGTTTGTATTTGCATCATTTGTCAGATGAGAAAAGTAGCCCTGCGTTTGTAAGCGTGTGTTTCCTTCCATTCTTTTTCGAAGAAGAGTGTTAGAGTGATATGAGCATGATAGTTTAGTTGTTACTTGAAACATTATCTGATATTTGTTTAAGAATCAAGTTCTTTTGCATTGTTCGATTCTAGGAATTTGTAATCGTTGCTTGTTTGTAATTGTTGTTTATTTGAGCCTTAAATCTTTTCTTGGTTGAGTTAAATGCTTGAGAAAATCCTCTTGTTTTCAATGAGAGGCATACTTTGCTTGAGGACAATCAAAGAGTTAGTTGGGGAGAGTTTGTTAGATGTCAAACATGTCTTATATTTCTTATTAATACTTGACATTTTCAACTCTTTTATGTTGAATTGTTGGATTTTATTCTTGAATTATTGTCGTTCTTCAAACATTGTGAAAATACCTTTGGTGCTTGTAATGTGTGTGTTATTATGCAGAAAAAGGCATTAAGTTATCAAAGAAGTAAGACACAAAGAAAGGATCCAAGTTGCCAAAGAAATGAAGAAACTTCAATAAGTTCGCTTTGCGAACTTGCCAGCGAATGTTCGCTGGGCGAACATCTGGTGAAGCTCCAGCGAACACTCCCAGACTTTGGGCAGTAAGAAAAGGGACATAAGTTCGCTTTGTGAACTTTCCAGCGAATGTTCGCTGATTCATTGCTCCAGCGAAGGCCTGACGAAGGACACCAAGGATGAGGCAGTAGCTAAAGGGGCCTAAGTTCGTTTTGCGAACTTGTAGGCAAATACTTCTCTTTGCGAAATAATTATTCCCATTGCGAACTTATGCAGAAACTCAGAGGCGGTTTAACAGACCAGAGGCACCTCAGGTGCCTATTTGGTAGTTCGCTATGCGAATAAAAAGTTCGCAGTGCGAACTTGGCAGATTTCAAGTGATGTATAAATACATTTTTTGTTATTTCTTGATATAATAACTTATTTTTCTCACACCATAACATAAGTTTCTGACTTTTCTTCATCCAAGAGTGATATTTCACCAAGAGAAGCTGGATTTGCATCCGATCTCGATTATTCGACGTGGATGCTTTTTCATTTCCTCCTGATTCTTGCCAAACAAGCTACCGTGAATATGTGTAGCTAAACACCTCTTGTGTCAAGATTAGTGGTAGGTAATCCTTCATTTTGTATGTATTGATCTTGATGTGTAGTTTGTGAACTTTGTTGATGATTAATATATGGTGAAAAACTTTGTTTGTATGGTTTATATTTTGTTTTGGTTCATGATTGAGAAATATGTTCTAAAACTTGACCTAAATTTCAATCCATCAACAATCATAAGGCTAGAGATAGTTTTCAGAGTTGATGTTTATAAATATTGATCTTGAATGTTATCATATTGATAGTTAGAGTGAGATATCATCTAAGGATCAATATGATAAATCCCACAACAAGTGTTAGAGATAAGCTTGTTGAGAGGATATGTGATTATATTCATCGTTAACAAGTTCACATACTTTATCGAGTAAATACGTATAAAACGGATTATTGGACCCTAATATTGGCATGTTTTTACCAAACCTTTAAAACCAAATTTCTTTACCGTGTTATTAAATTCTTATGCAAACGATCTGTTACAAATCAACCAAAATCTTTGTTACCCTAAAGTTTAAAACGATTTTGACTATAACACTTATAAGATGTTATTTGCAAATAATAAATCACACCAAATTGCAAAAACTACAGTTGGAGGTCCCAGGTTGGGTGGCTCATGGTTTGAGGTAAAAGGTTAGGTGTCTTTGCATTTGGAGAAGAGGTGGTTGGTTGTCTTAGGTTTAGGAGCAGTTATCTCAAGTCTGTCTTTTGCGCCTTCTATCATGATAGGATGCACTTTGTTTGTTTGTTTGTTATCCTGATACTGCAGAGTTGTATTGTACATTTGTCCCAGGTACATCTTGTGCACAAGTTGTGTATATGAATGAATACAACCTAAATAATAGTGTATATGAATGAATGCAACCTTTCATGTGTTTGTTATATAGAAAGAGTGATGTAATAATGAGTAGTACATCATTATAATTTCCGTTGAAACAATGTTAGATTCAGCAAAATTATTCTTTTGGTATAATGGGTTGCATATTTAAAAGTTTGCAATCATGTATTGGGCCAATTTAAGAGTTATGAAGCATTCCTAACTATTATTATAACATTATTATTTAGTAGTGTAATGGTGTGTACTTATAATAGAGTTATGAAGCATTCCTAACTATTATTATAACATCTATGGTGGTCAATTTAAGAGACGAGATTGAAGATTAGGTGTTGGTTGATTGAAGATTAGGTATTGATTGATGGTTTTGTATTTGGGGATTGTATTTTCCTCTTGTAGTACTAAGTAGTGTAATGCTCTGTTTGGGAACTCATCTTTCCAAGCACACACTATTGTTTGCTTGCTTGATTTTTTCTTTGCTTGCTTTTAACCAAATTAGGAATATGATAGACTGTGTTTTTGTTTTTTGCAGTGTGGAGGCATGTTCTTGGCACCAATGATGTTGATGGAATTGACATTGCCCTCGGAAAATGTATTATGCATGATTACAAAAGTGACATTACATGTTATCTAGCTTTGATTGTAATGCACAAAGTTATAATGTTAATGTTGAGGATTTGAGGATTCTTCTTGTTACCATGATCTTTTTCTATCCCTTTTTTTATACACAAAAGTGACATTACATGTTATCTTGTTTTGATTGTAATGCACAAAAGTTATGTTGTTAATGTTGTGGATTCTTCTTGTTACCATGATCCTTTTCTATCTCTTTTTCTGTACTGTTTAGTTATTTGAAACTTGTATCCCTTTGAAAATATATTGTTTTGATTTTGTTTGCTAACATAATTGAAGTACAAGAAAAAATTCTTGACCAAAATATCGACAAAGTATGTCATAATTGAAAATATCATGATTAATAGAACGAATTTAAAATATATGGTTTTTTTCGTAAAATTTGGGTCTTAAAAATCAGTTTTAAAAAATAACCGGCTTTTAAATAAATTAAAACCGATTTTTATCCAATTTTAAAATTAATTCGTTTTAAAAAGAAAAAAAAATAACTTTTATGCAAATTTATAAGTAACCAATTTAAAACTAGTTTTTAAAATAACTTGTTAAAAATCGAATTTATAAAAAAAACAGTTATGTAACCATAACCGAATTAATAACCGGTTTCATAACCGATTTTAATTAAAATGTGATTATGGTTATAAATACAAACCATTTAAATGATTTAAAAAATAAGGTTGGGTTTTTAAAATTAACCAACCATGCACACCCACCCCTAGGTCGCACCTCTGAAATTTATGAAGCACCTGCTCATACATTGGGCGGACTTTCCTTTTTAATCTCTTAACTAGTGCCCCAAAGGCACTCGTTAGCATTTTCCTTATAAAAATGCTAATCAATAATATATTTGATATAATATATAATATTTATCATATTAAAAATTAATATTATAAAATGCGAACCATCGTTTTAGCTAAAATAAATGAAATGATAAAAATAAATAAATTAAACTAAATTAATATATAATATTAAAAAATAATTAAAATTGAAAACTTAATATTTAAAATAAAGTAATTAAAATTAATATTATAAAATAAGAACAGTCGATTTCATTTTGAACACCCTAAAAGAAAGTAATTAAAATAAATAAAATATCTGTAAAACAAAATTTTATAATTTAACCTTTATTATATATTCGTTTTGTTGTTGATAGGTCATTTTTATTTAATATTAGAGAGAGTACATTGCAACTAACATAAATATAGATCAATTGTTTTAAGATGTGTGAGAATGTGCATAGATCACAAAATAGTAAATGATGCATAACTAAATAAATAATAAAGGGAAATGTTAACGAGTGTCCTTGGGACACTAGTTAAGAGATTAAATAGGAAAGTTAAACATTCTTTAATAAATTAAAATTATATGTTTTTTCTAAAAATATGTGTATTCAATGCACTTAATACATAAATAAGTAACTTTTTTAAAGGATATTTTGTATATTTAATACATTATAGATATAATATTTTCTATATTTAGAATTCTTAACAAGTGTCCCGGGGGCACTGGTTAACATGACCCTTTTTATAATCTTAATAAAAAATATGATTTATAATTTGCATATCCAAAAATCAATCAAGATAAACCGCATGAAATTGAATAAGATCGTATTAGATTTTTTTAATCAATCATTCAAAATCGAATCGAATGATAAATACATTAATTTTGAATTGCATGCGTTTTTATCTCAAAATTGATCTAAACAACCCTACTTTCTTTTACTTTAATAATAATAATAAGGCAAAATACATTTTTTAGTCCTTTAACTTTATCTCGGGGTTCATTTTGGTCCCTTAACTTTAAAAAGTGTCATGTTGATTCCTTAACTCTTCAAAACTTTCTATATTAGTCATTTTCGTCTTATTAGCGACGGAAAAATTCAAAAATTCATCGCTAATAAGACAAAAGGACTAATATGGAACGTTTTGAAGAGTTAAGGGATCAAAATGACACTTTTTAAAGTTAAAGGACCAAAATGAACCCCGAGGTAAAGTTAAAGGATCAAAAAGGGTATTTTGCCTAATAATAATGATAATAATAATAATAATAATAATAATAATAATAATAATAATAATAATAATTGTTTATTAAATAAATAAATATTAATTAACTAATTAGTTATTTGTATAATAATATAATCAAACATATTAAAAATAAATGGTTATTTTTATATAATTTATTATTATTATTATTATTATTATTATTATTATTATTATTATTATTATTGTTATTAATTTAAAGGTTTTTTATAAGCAAAAATATATTGATAAGGCATACTAGGAGTACACCAATTCATATACAAGTATAAAACACCAACAACCCCAAAACATATACAAAGCACTCCTACTTTAGAAAATCAATTGGAGACTTATACCAATCATAGAAACTGTAACACCCCCTTTCTATACCCCCAAATAATCACATAAATCATTTAGGCACATATAAAATCAATTCGCCAGAGTACGATTAAAACATAGTATAAAAGAGGCATGTCACATCATACGTTTAAATTAAACCATACAACACCTGCTCAAACATCGATATGCAACAGTGGGGTAACTTTGCAACAGAGGAACTTTGTCCTTACACCCACATCTCAATATTTAGAATAAAAGCGGAAAATCTAAACATTGAATAACATCAAACATATATACTTATATATATACATGCGTCATCGGTTATCATCCATCAACATAATTCATGTTTACTTAAACATTCATCCACAAGATACATGTACAAATGTATCACAAAAGAATAATATACATCCTAGCTACCTGGTGCTACATATCAGAGCCAACCGACCAAAAGAATGAAGACACGCTTCACAAAAAGACCTCCCGCATACCTACTCTGCAATGCCTCATAGAGCATCATAAAACAGCAGAAGGGTGAGAAATATTATCATAATAACAATGCATATAATTATGTACTACAACATAAACATATAACACATATTCTCACCACAACTCATCATATATCACAATATGGATATATCATCAAGCCTATACATTATGCATACATTCACCATTATCTTCATTCCACATGAACACACACATACTTGTTCATTCAACAATGCCTCATTATAAGATACAGTTTATATCATTTCCCATAAACATACATATATCAATGTTTATTCATCAATGCATAAATACAAAGATGATCAATGCAACTCATAGAGACCGACTCTCGACTCTATGCAGATGCATGCGGTACCGACTCATCACCCGAGCTCAATTGAAGAACTCAATGGAAATATCCTCCCTGCCGGGCCTACGATATTTCCCCATCGCTCATACCATCATGGCATCCGATGTTTCTGGATTGTTCACGCAGACACAATCCGATTGCTCAAACCCCACAAGGGCACACAATCATTCTGAAGATTCCCACGGAATCAAGTGTAACTCATCGCAACGATTACACCCATTGACTACGCAATGTTCAGAGGATCCTCAAATGATCATTTGTGTAATCAATCACTCACGCCCAACAGGGACGTGATATTACACCCGATTCTCCACGGAATCGTGACACATGAATGCATGTCATGATGTTTCTCATACAAAATGACCACATACACTCATGCAATGCACACATATTTCACAATATATTCATGCATTCTTCTCATACAATCACATACAATCTATATATATTCACATCAATGCACTACTGTATGATTCACATTCAAACACCTAGTCAAAACGGTAAAAGTCTCTAAATATCACTATTCCCGACTTTTCTGACTTATTTAATCGGCTAAGAATTTCCAATTCATCATAATGATAAAGAACGTTTCATAAGATTCCTAATGCATCAAACCACGCCTCAAACCGAACCACAGATCAAAAGTTATGCAGAAAACAAAATTACACGAACAGCACTGTTCGCTGGGCAAACCTCCCTCGCGAGCATTCGCTAGCTCCTTCGCTAGGCGAACATCCCTCGCGAGCATTCACTAGCTCATTCGCTAGGCGAATGTTCCAGCGAACCAACTGTTAGCTAAAAACAGACACAAAGTTCGCTAGGCGAGCACTTGGCGAACCAAGTCAGAACCAAACAGAGCCAAAAACACCCAAAGTTCGCTAGGCGAACACTCTAGCGAACCTTCGCTCATGCCTTCGCTAGGCGAATACCCGTAGCGAACCTTCGCTACCCTTCGCTGATTGGTTCGCTAGGCGAACCTGCGAAAACTCAGAATCCTTCAGCACTGTTGAAAACCCAAAAAACCTATTTTTCAACCCAAAACATTTTCAAAACAACATACATCCATCAGAACTCAATCTAATCATGGCAACAAGCATTCTACCACATTTTCGCCGATTTCCAACCGCGAAAACATCGATTTCTCAGTATCGACCTAAAATGGAAAACTATGAAAACACCACAACCAATCCAATACACACATACACAATCATACATAATACTATACATTGATAAGATAACAATGTTTCACACCCTTACCCGATTAAATCGATTCCTAGAGGTTGATTTTCTTGGTTTTCCTCTTTTCCTCTTCTTTTCTCTTCCTCTTCTTTCTTTCTCTCCTTTTTCTCTCTATTTCTCTTTTTTTCTCTTTTCTATCTATTTTCTTTCTTTTCTATTTCTTTTCTCTCATTTTCCACTAAATCAATTAATTCATTTTTCTCACAAAATTCTAACTCCACAAAATTTCTAACTTATGATTAATTGAGAAAAGTCTAAAATACCCTCCATTCTAATTTCCCCGAAAACTCTCAAAAACGGTAAAATAACATTTAACACACCAATTTAACAAATAAAATAATTTATCACCCAATTAAAACAAAAGACTCAAGAATAATGGAATAATCAAAATCGGGGCGTTACAACTCTCCCCCACTTTAGAAATTTTCGTCCTCGAAAATAATACCTGATTCAAACAACTCCGGATACGACTCTCGCATCCCACTCTCTAGTTCCCAAGTCATATTGCCTTCCGCAGCGCCTCCCCACGCTACTTTCACAAGCGCAATATCCTTTCCTCTTAGTTTCTTAACTTCACGGTCCAAAATCCTAACCGGTAAAGCTTCCAACGTAAGGTTATCTCTCACTTCTACCTCGTCCATAGGAATAACATGTGACGGATCCGGAACATATTTCTGAAGTTGCGAAACATGGAATACGTCATGCAAATTTGAAAGGTTCGGAGGCAACTCCACACGGTAAGCCACAACACCAACTCGTGAAGTAATCTGATACGGACCAATAAAACGAGAAGTCAACTTCTTCGACTTCAAAGCACGACCCACACCCGTAACCGGTGTAACTCTCAAAAACACATGGTCGCCTTCTTGAAATTCAAGATCTTTCCTTCTCTTGTCATGATAGCTCTTCTGACTACTTTGAGAAGCTTTCATCTTCTCCCGAATAAACTTCACTTTCTCCGTCGTTTGTTGTACCATTTCCGGTCCCACTATCGTCCTCTCGCCGGTTTCATGCCAACACAAAGGTGTTCGACATCTCCGACCATACAAAGCCTCAAATGGTGCCATACTTATACTCGAATGAAAACTGTTATTGTAAGTGAATTCAATCAACGCCAAATAACCATCCCAAGCACCACCTTGCTCGAGTACACAAACACGCAATAAATCCTCCAACGATTAAATCGTCCTTTCGGTTTGACCGTCCGTTTGCAGATGATAAGCCGAACTCAATCTTAGCTTAGAACCCAAAGCCTCTTGTAAACTCACCCAAAATCTTGATGTAAATCTCGGATCTCGATTTGATACAATATTCTTAGGAACTCCATGTAACTTCACAACCACAAGAACATAAATCTCGGCTAACTTCTCCAAAGGATAACTAATATCAATTGGAATAAAGTGAGCAGATTTAGTAAGCCTATCAACAATTACCCAAATAGCATTATGACCTCTTTGCGTATTCGGAAATCCCGTAACGAAATCCATCGATATACTATCCCATTTCCATTCCAGAATATCCAACGGTTGCATCAATCCACTAGGCTTTTGATGTTCCACCTTAGACTTTTGACAAGTTAAGCACGCATACACAAATTGAGCAACATCTCTCTTTAAACCGGACCACCAAAAGATCTTCTTCAAATCTTGATACATCTTATTCGCACCCGGATGAATACTTAAATTACTTCGGTGTCCTTCCTCCAAAATCATCTTTTTCAACTCCACATCGTCGGGAATACAAATACGACCACGGAATCTCAAAACACCAAAATTATCAACCTTAAAATCCTCGTTCTCATTCATCATCAAATCAACGAACTTCAAATCCAACTTTTGCTTTTCACTTACCGTTGCAAGAAAATCATTCGTAACATGTAGCATACCAAGTCGCACACTTCGCGGCGTCATTTCGCAAACCAAACTCAAGTCTCTAAAATCCTCCAAAAGTTCCCATTCTCTCATCATCAATGCAGACATATGTAACGATTTCCGACTCAAAGCATCGGCCACCACGTTTGCCTTACCCGGATGGTAATTCAAACCAAAATCATAATCCTTCAAAAGCTCTAACCACCTTCTTTGTCTCATGTTCAATTCTTTTTGATCAAATAAATATCTTAAGCTTTTGTGATCACTAAAAACTTCAAATCTTGCACCATAAAGGTAATGCCTCCATATTTTCAAAACAAACACCACGGCCGCTAACTCCAAGTCATGTGTAGGATAATTCTTTTCATGCACTCTCAATTGTCTAGAAGCATATGCCACAACTTTTTCATCTTGCATCAAAACACCACCTAAACCCACCAATGAAACATCACAATACACTACAAATGGTTCATTAGGATTAGGCAAAATCAAGATCGGAGTCGTTGTCAGCCTTCTCTTTAGCTCATTGAAACTCTCTTCATAATGAATATCCCAAATGAAAGCCTTTCCTTTACAAGTCAATTGCGTTAAAGGAAGTGCCAACTTCGAAAATCCCTCAATAAACCTCCGATAATAACCCGCCAAGCCTAAAAAGCTTCGAATCTCCGTAACCGACCTAGGAGCCTCCCATTGTATCACCGCATCAATCTTGGATGGATCAACACTAATACCACTACCGGAAATAACATGTCCAAGAAAACTTACTTCCGACAACCAAAATTCACATTTTGACAACTTAGCATACAATTGCTTCTCTTTCAAAATTCGTAACACAATCCTCAAATGCTCTTCATGCTCCTCTTGAGACTTAGAGTAAATCAAAATATCGTCGATGAACACAACCACAAAACGATCCAACTGTTCATGAAAAATACGATTCATGTATTCCATAAACACACCCGGCGCGTTAGAAACCCCGAATGGCATCACGGAGTATTCGTAATGACCATACTGTGTCCTAAATGCCGTCTTTTGAATATCTTCTCCTTTCACACGAATCTGGTGGTATCCTGATCTCAAATCAATCTTGCTAAAAACATTCGCACCAACCAATTGGTCCATCAAATCATCGATCCTTGGAAGCGGATACTTGTTCTTAATTGTCACTTTGTTCAACTGTCGATAATCAATGCATAACCGCACACTTCCGTCCTTCTTCTTTACCAACAATACCGGAGCACCCCAAGGAGAAACACTTGGCCTTACAAATTTCTTGTCCAACAAGTCATTCAATTTCTTTTTCAATTCTACCAATTCCGATGCCGACATACGATACGGTGCCATCGAAATCGGTCTAGTACCCAGAACTAGATCAATAGAAAATTCAACTTCTCTTTCCGGCGGTACATCCGTAATATCCTCCGGAAACACTTCTGGAAATTCACACACCACTGGGAACACATCAAGCTCAACTTGACTCTCCACCGACAATGATGCAAACAAACCAAACAATTGAGCTTCGTCCACTAAAAGTTTCTTCAACTCTTTAGTGGATAGGAAACTCTCATCTTCATCATCTTCCAAAGAAGGAAACCTTACTAACTTGTGATAGCAATCTATATGAACTCGATTAAATTGCAACCAGTTCATACCCAAGATCACATCCAATCCTTCCAACGGCAAACACACTAAGTCCATCTCAAAGTCTTTACCATAAATGGTTAAAGGACAACTTAGACAAACCAAAGAAGTAGTTACTGACCCCATTGCTGGAGTATCAATAACCATTTTACCATCCATCAGAGACAACACAAGATTCAAACGCTTCGCGCACTCAGACCAAATAAACGAATGAGTCGTTCCAGTATCAATAATAGCCACTAAAGGTGTACTATTAATAAAGCATGTACCTTTAATCAAACGGTCTGCATTCGTAGTTTGAGTCCCCGCCAATGCAAACACCTTTCCGCCCGCTTGAGCTTGTTTCGGCTTAGTACACTTAGTACTAATGTGACCCACTTCTCCACAATTATAGCACTTCACTACATTCCTCCTACACTCAGTAGTAGTATGCCCTACTCCTCCACAGTTAGAACATTTCACCACAGTCTTCCTACAATCAAATGATTTATGACCCATACCTCCACACTTGAAACACTTTACGGGACCAGAACTTCCTCCTCCAGACCTCCTATCAAAGTTTCCCCTATGCTTGCCCTTATCAACGGGTGTCACATAAGGTCCACCTCGAGCTTGTTGCTTTCCCTTCCCCTCATTCAAACTTTTGTAATGTGTAGAACGAGCCTTGCTATCTTCCTCGAAGATTCTACAACATTCCGTCAAATCCGCAAACCTCCTTATCCTTTGATACCCCACAGCTTGTTTAATCTCAGGACGTAAACCATTCTCATATTTAATACACTTTGAGAACTCAGCAGTAATCGCAGCATAATGAGGATGGAATTGAACCAACTCCACAAACTTAGCAGTATAGTCCACCACCGACATACTACCTTGTTTTAGTTCAAGAAACTCCATCTCCTTCTTTCCCTTCACACTCTCAGGGTAATACTTCCTTAAGAATTCAGTACGAAATAAATTCCAAGTTACCTCTTCATCATCCACCTCAAGAACTTCACGCATACCGACCCACCAATCGTCGGCTTCTTCCTTCAACATGTGAGATCCAAGCCTCACCTTATTCTCCTCCGCACAATCCATAACTCTGAAGATCCTTTCAATCTCTTTCAACCAAAGTTGAGCACCCTCGGGATCAAATCTTCCTTTGAAAACCGGTGGTTGATTCTTCCTAAACTCATCATTAGCATTCACATGCGGCGCACCTTGCACCGCCCTAGCCATTGCTTCCAAAGCAGCAGCCATCGCATTGTCGTTTCTACCAGCCATATTCTGATTATTCCCAAAAATGACAACAAGGTTAAACAACAGTTCAACCATCACAACAACAAGACAGACACAACTGACTCAACACTGGCTCTAATACCACTTAATGTAACACCCCCTTTCTATACCCCCAAATAATCACATAAATCATTTAGGCACATATAAAATCAATTCGCCAAAGTACGATTAAAACATAGTATAAAAGAGGCATGTCACATCATACGTTTAAATTAAACCATACAACACCTGCTCAAACATCGATATGCAACAATGGGGTAACTTTGCAACAGAGGAACTTTGTCCTTACACCCACATCTCAATATTTAGAATAAAAGAGGAAAATCTAAACATTGAATAACATCAAACATATATACTTATATATATACATGCGTCATCGGTTATCATCCATCAACATAATTCATGTTTACTTAAACATTCATCCACAAGATACATGTACAAATGTATCACAAAAGAATAATATACATCCTAGCTACCCGGTGCTACATATCAGAGCCAACCGACCAAAAGAATGAAGACACGCTTCACAAAAAGACCTCCCACATACCTACTCTGCAATGCCTCATAGAGCATCATAAAACAGCAGAAGGGTGAGAAATATTATCATAATAACAATGCATATAATTATGTACAACAACATAAACATATAACACATATTCTCACCACAACTCATCATATATCACAATATGGATATATCATCAAGCCTATACATTATGCATACATTCACCATTATCTTCATTCCACATGAACACACACATACTTGTTCATTCAACAATGCCTCATTATAAGATACAGTTTATATCATTTCCCATAAACAGACATATATCAATGTTTATTCATCAATGCACAAATACAAAGATGATCAATGCAACTCATAGAGACCGACTCTCGACTCTATGCAGATGCATACGGTACCGACTCATCACCCGAGCTCAATTGAAGAACTCAATGGAAATATCCTCCCTGCCGGGCCTACGATATTTCCCCATCGCTCATACCATCATGGCATCCGATGTTTCTGGATTGTTCACGCAGACACAATCCGATTGCTCAAACCCCACAAGGGCACACAATCATTCTGAAGATTCCCACGGAATCAAGTGTAACTCATCGCAACGATTACACCCATTGACTACGCAATGTTCAGAGGATCCTCAAATGATCATTTGTGTAATCAATCACTCACACCCAACAGGGACGTGATATTACACCCGCTTCTCCACGGAATCGCGACACATGAATGCATGTCATGATGTTTCTCATACAAAATGATCATATACACTCATGCAATGCACACATATTTCACAATATATTCATGCATTCTTCTCATACAATCACATACAATCTATATATATTCACATCAATGCACTACTGTATGATTCACATTCAAACACCTAGTCAAAACGGTAAAAGTCTCTAAATATCACTATTCCCGACTTTTCCGACTTATTTAATCGGCTAAGAATTTCCAATTCATCATAATGATAAAGAACGTTTCATAAGATTCCTAATGCATCAAACCACGCCTCAAACCGAACCACAGATCAAAAGTTATGCAGAAAACAAAATTACACGAACAGCACTGTTCGCTGGGCGAACCTCCCTCGCGAGCATTCGCTAGCTCCTTCGCTAGGCGAATATCCCTCGCGAGCATTCGCTAGCTCCTTCGCTAGGCGAACATACCTCGCGAGCATTCGCTAGCTCCTTCGCTAGGCGAATGTTCCAGCGAACCAACTGTTAGCTAAAAACAGACACAAAGTTCGCTAGGCGAGCACTTGGCGAACCAAGTCAGAACCAAACAGAGCCAAAAACACCCAAAGTTCGCTAGGCGAACACTCTAGCGAACCTTCGCTCATGCCTTCGCTAGGCGAATACCCGTAGCGAACCTTCGCTACCCTTCGCTGATTGGTTCGCTAGGCGAACCTGCGAAAACTCATAATCCTTCAGCGCTGTTGAAAACCCAAAAAACCTATTTTTCAACCCAAAACATTTTCAAAACAACATACATCCATCAGAACTCAATCTAATCATGGCAACAAGCATTCTACCACATTTTCACCGATTTCCAACCGCGAAAACATCGATTTCTCATTATCGACCTAAAATGGAAAACTATGAAAACACCACAACCAATCCAATACACACATACACAATCATACATAATACTATACATTGATAAGATAACAATGTTTCACACCCTTACCCGATTAAATCGATTCCTAGAGGTTGATTTTCTTGGTTTTCCTCTTTTCCTCTTCTTTTCTCTTCCTCTTCTTTCTTTCTCTCCTTTTTCTCTCTATTTCTCTTTTTTTTTCTCTTTTCTATCTATTTTCTTTCTTTTCTATTTCTTTTCTCTCATTTTCCACTAAATCAATTAATTCATTTTTCTCACAAAATTCTAACTCCACAAAATTTCTAACTTATGATTAATTGAGAAAAGTCTAAAATACCCTCCATTCTAATTTCCCCGAAAACTCTCAAAAACGGTAAAATAACATTTAACACACCAATTTAACAAATAAAATAATTTATCACCCAATTAAAACAAAAGACTCAAGAATAATGGAATAATCAAAATCGGGGCGTTACAGAAACTACATTTGGTTAAGGATTTTGGACTATACTCCAACCAAGACCAAGAAATTTGCATAATCCTCCCAAAAATATCTTCTTGATTCCCAATTAAGTCGTTGAAAATAATTTGATTACGAGTCCACCAAATGGACCAACATGTCGTGATCCAAATAAAGCAAGTAGTAAATTTGGAAGTTTTCCTCACAAGCTTCATGAACCATTCCAAACAATGCTCACTCACACTCTCCCCAACAATCCAAGGAATCCCCACCCAATCCACAATTTTTGCCAAACAAGACCAATACAAGGACAAGTACAAAACAAGTGATTGATGTCCTCAACGACTTTAAAAAACAAATCACACACTAAATCGTGTGGATTTGAGATTATTCCCCTGGCCGTCAGATTAACTCTTGTTGGAAGTCTATCCCAAACAAGCCTCCACCCAAAAACTCGAGCTTTCAATGGAATCTTTGTTTGCCCTAAAACATCCAAAACAGTCTTGGGAATAATCTCGAATTCGGATAAACCAGAATGAAGCATGAAATTATTGTATAAAGCATTAACAGTAAAGAAACTATTACTACCTAGATTTCCAAATAAACATGTCAACCGTATCCGATGAAGGCCTAAACTCCCATAGAAAATCCTTCAGCGCTTGAAATTTCTCAGTCAAGTTTATGGGCATTCCCTGCTGCAAGATATCAAACTTCCATCTCCACTCACCCAACTCCCAAATGCCTATATTAGCAACAACAGCTAACTTCCCAAGGGAGTGCTCAAATAACTCACTGAATAGAATTCTCAATGGTTTATGCCTCAACCAACAACAATTCTAAAAAGGGATTTTCGTGCCTGGCCCAAGTATGTAGGATGATTGATCTATGAATCCACCTTCAACAATTGAGTCTCCAATTTTCATTAGATCTTTCCACCATAAAGATTCAACAAAAGAAGACCTTGGTTTTATCTTGAGAAGAATTCTAGAAATTAAATCATTGTACCTGCAAGTGAGTATTCCACGTCAGATTGCCTCGTGATCGTTTATCATACGCCATAGCCATTTGGACACTAATGCATCGTTGACATTGAAATATCGGTAATCCCTAATCCACCTCGATTTCTTGGCAAACATAACTTGTCCCAGTTCACCCAAGCAATGCACTGTTTGTCGTGTGCACCTGACCATAAGAAGTTCCTTTGTATTGCTACCAACTCTTTTCACCACCTTGGAAGGGACTTTGAAGAAGGAAAAGTGGTGCACTGGGAGGTTTGTGAGTAAAGAATTTATGAGTATCACTCTGCCCCCCACTGATAATAACTTCTCACGCCATGACGATAGTCTTGCCCTAAAATAATCCAATACAAGAGTCCAAAAAGAGAGAGTTATATGGTTGCCACCAACATGTAATCCTAAGAATTTGAATGGTAGTGATCTAATTTTGCAAGCCATAAAATGTGTTGCAGCTTCCAAGAATGAAGATTGAACACCAATGCCAAATAAACTACTTTTCCATAAGTTAATACGCAGGCCAGACAATAATTTGAAGCCTCTCAAGATATCTTTCATTCCCTCATAAGTCCTCCCAAGATCCATCACTAACAAGGATCGTGTCGTCAGCAAATTGCACGAGGTTGACAAATTCGTTTTGCATCACCTTATAACCTTTCAGAATTCCCTTACTATTGGCATGCTTCATCATCTCCGCAAGACACTCTAATACCAGTGAAAACAAGAAGTGGGATAAGGGATCCCCTTGTCTAAGACCTCTTGAGGCCTTAAAATCCCTCGTGGTTCCGCCATTAACGATGACTGAAAGATAACAATTAAAAGCACCTCCTTTAATCCATAATATCCACTGAGGGCAAAAATTCAAGGAAAGACCAATCGACGCAATCGTATGCCTGTGCGAAATCAAGTTTGAATACCACACATCTATCTTTCCTTCTCTTTGCCAAGCCAAGTAGTTCATTTACTAAGAGCACTTTATCAAGCATTTGCCTACTTGGTATGAGTGTTGTTTGTGATTTGGAAACCAACTTTTCCATGACACTACTTAGTCTTTTCGCCATTATCTTCGCAATTACCTTATAGATACTTCTAACCAAGCCAATAGGTCTAAAATTATCAAGGTACAGTGGGTTTTCTCTTTTGGGAATGAGCGCTATAAAGGAAGATGTTAAGGCCTTAGGTAAATGCTCGTACTTATGGAAATGTCTTAT
Source organism: Lathyrus tuberosus (assembly GCA_022829125.1). NCBI lineage: Eukaryota > Viridiplantae > Streptophyta > Magnoliopsida > Fabales > Fabaceae > Lathyrus > Lathyrus tuberosus. The sequence goes on along the minus strand of JALAZF010000808.1, from coordinate 263,823 downwards.
AACATTTGGAACATCACCTTCTACATTGCTCCAACAATGTTTCAAGAAGACCATGTTGAAACCTTCTGGACCTGAACTTTTATTGTCGTCACCACATGAGATAGCTTCCCATATATCTTCGTCAGAGAAAGGTTGAATAAACATGCCATTATCCGCCCCTGTAAGTTTACATAACCCAACCATGTTCAAATGTATTCTCCCACCTGTAACTTTCTTGAATTTTTCTTCATAGAAGGATTTGATACAACTTTTCACTTGTTATACATCTTCCACCAGGATATTTCTAAATTTCACAAAAGTGATGTTGTTTTTTCTTAATCTACTTTTGAGCAAGCAATGGAAGTACCATGAATTAGAATCTCCTTCTTCCATCCATTTTGACCTTGATTTCTGCTTAATCATACTTCTTTATGTTTCAGATTGCACCAAATCCTCTCTAATTCAATGCTTCTCAATTTTAGAGTCTCCTCCGCATTAACTCCTTCTGCACAATTCAAATTGTCATCAATCTCCTTTAGGGCTTTCAGTCATGACTCCACATTTAGATCCACCCAACCAAATATGTTATTGTTCCACCACCTAAGTCTTTCCCTAAGGATTCTAATTTTTTCCACAAGTACATGACTAAGGTTGCCTTCAATAATAACTAATTCCCAAGTTTCCTCCACAAATTTTAAGAATGTAGGATTCTCAAACCAGCAATTAAAAACCTTAAACGGTTTTGGTCCCTAATTCGCCCTATTAGCTTTTATCCAAATTGGTTTGTGATCAGATATATCTCTTTCCCCAACCCTCTAGGCCACCACATCCCATATAGCTAGAAGACCCTCAGAAATTAAGAACATGTCAAATCTACTTTTACAACTGCCATTGGCTTTAAACCAGGTAAATGCATTACCTATCACTGGCATGTCAATTAACTCCATAAGATCAATAAAAAATTGAGAAATCCACCATTTCAGTAACACTGCTAGATCCTCTGCCATTTCTTCCTTCCTTCAATTTCACTGCATTAAAGTCATTTACTATTAGCCACTCAACTTGGGGGAGATTCCTCTTAGTGTTGATAAGTTTCGCCCATATCTTTCTTTTCTCTGCAATATTACATGAAGAGTATATGTTGATCAGACAATAACACGACCCTTTCCACTTCCCACACACACCTAAGAAGCCATCTCCTCTGAAACTAAACTCTGATTTGAATACTTCATTCCTCCATATTGAGAGCAGACCACCAGATTGACCAAATGACGGTGATGCAGACCATCCCACCTCATCCATTCCATAAATATTCTTAACCCAAGAATCATCCACTATCTGTAACTTGGTTTCCTGAAGAAAACAGACATCTGCTCTTGCTTCAGATAGGATTTGTCGTACCCTTGTCTTCTTCAGAGAGGATCCACACCTGCGAGTATTGAATGACATACAATTCACGGGACTCTAATTTCTGCCCCTTCCTCTCTTTATAAATCTTCCTATCTCTGCTCTTCATTTTCCTTATGATCATTTTAAATATTTCGTCATCTTCTTCTCCTTCTACTCCCATTTCTTTGAAAGAATTCCACACTTTGGACGGAATTTATCAATGGACTTCATTATTTTTTGTTGCACGATGAAAGTCCGATTCACTAATAGATGCACACCAAATAATGAACCATCTGAGTATTGTGATGGAACACCTTCATCCTTCGATACATTGTTGGATTCCTCAGAATTTTGACTAGATTTTCTAGTGACTGAATGATGAAGTAAAGCTGAAAAATATGAAGGGGAAAAGGCGATTTTGATGTTGTCGTAGATGTCGTTAATTAGTTTGATTTTATTGGGATTGGAGCAAACCATAGGCCCCATGGGTCTAACTATGGTGCATTGAATTGGGTAAGACAAATCTACATTTGGGCTCATTTTCCTTCCTCGTCCCATGACTGGCTCTCTTGGTAAACAAGATAACATCACCTCTTTACTTTTTCCAACACATGTTTTCTCTAACATGTTAGACAATCCCCTAAGAAAATGATTAGATTTGTCTGATACCACCACTCCAAGAAGTGACTTTTCCACACACATCACCTTTCCATCATTAATCCTCTCTCCATCTGTCTTATCCATATACCTAACATCCTTCCCAAGATTGTCATCTTCCGAACTTGTAGGCAAATAGTTCGCTTTGCGAAATAATTATTCCCATTGCGAACTTATGCAGAAACTCAGAGGCGGTTTAACAGACCAGAGGCACCTCAGGTGCCTATTTGGTAGTTCACTATGCGAATAAAAAGTTCGCAGTGCGAACTTGGCAGATTTCAAGTGATGTATAAATACATTTTTTTGTTATTTCTTGATATAATAACTTATTTTTCTCACACCATAACCTAAGTTTCTGACTTTTCTTCATCCAAGAGTGATATTTCACCAAGAGAAGCTGGATTTGCATCCGATCTCGATTATTCGACGTGGATGCTTTTTCATTTCCTCCTGATTCTTGCAAAACAAGCTACCATGAATATGTGTAGCTAAACACCTCTTGTGTCAAGATTAGTGGTAGGTAATCCTTCATTTTGTATGTATTGATCTTGATGTTTAGTTTGTGAACTTTGTTGATGATTAATATATGGTGAAAAACTTTGTTTGTATGGTTTATATTTTGTTTTGGTTCATGATTGAGAAATATGTTCTAAAACTTGACCTAAGTTTCAATCCATCAACAATCATAAGGCTAGAGATAGTTTTCAGAGTTGATGTTTATAAATATTGATCTTGAATGTTATCATATTGATAGTTAGAGTGAGATATCATCTAAGGATCAATATGATAAATCCCACAACAAGTGTTAGAGATAAGCTTGTTGAGAGGATATGTGATTATATTCATCGTTAACAAGTTCACATACTTTATCGAGTAAATACGTATAAAACGGATTATCAGATCCTAATCTTGGCATGTTTTTACCAAACATTTAAAACCAAATTTCTTTACCGTGTTATTAAATTCTTATGCAAACGATCTGTTACAAATCAACCAAAATCTTTGTTACCCTAAAGTTTAAAACGATTTTGACTATAACACTTATAAGATGTTATTTGCAAATAACAAATCACACCAAATTGCAAAAACTACAGTTGGAGGTCCCAGGTTGGGTGGCTCATGGTTTGAGGTAAAAGGTTAGGTGTCTTTGCATTTGGAGAAGAGGTGGTTGGTTGTCTTAGGTTTAGGAGCAGTTATCTCAAGTCTGTCTTTTGCGCCTTCAATCATGATAGGATGCACTTTGTTTGTTTGTTTGTTATCCTGATACTGCAGAGTTGTATTGTACATTTGTCCCAGGAACATCTTGTGCACGAGTTGTGTATATGAATGAATACAACCTAAATAATAGTGTATATGAATGAATGCAACCTTTCATGTGTTTGTTATATAGAAAGAGTGATGTAATAATGAGTAGTACATCATTACAATTTCCGTTGAAACAATGTTAGATTCAACAAAATTATTCTTTTGGTATAATGGGTTGCATATTTAAAAGTTTGCAATCATGTATTGGGCCAATTTAAGAGTTATGAAGCATTCCTAACTATTATTATAACATCATTATTTAGTAGTGTAATGGTGTGTACTTATAATAGAGTTATGAAGCATTCCTAACTATTATTATAACATCTATGGTGGTCAATTTAAGAGACGAGATTGAAGATTAGGTGTTGGTTGATTGAAGATTAGGTATTGATTGATGGTTTTGTATTTGGGGATTGTATTTTCCTCTTGTAGTACTAAGTAGTGTAATGCTCTGTTTGGGAACTCATCTTTCCAAGCACACACTATTGTTTGCTTGCTTGATTTTTTCTTTGCTTGCTTTTAACCAAATTAGGAATATGATAGACTGTGTTTTTGTTTTTTGCAGTGTGGAGGCATGTTCTTGGCACCAATGATGTTGATGGAATTGACATTGCCCTCGGAAAATGTATTATGCATGATTACAAAAGTGACATTACATGTTATCTAGCTTTGATTGTAATGCACAAAGTTATAATGTTAATGTTGAGGATTTGAGGATTCTTCTTGTTACCATGATCTTTTTCTATCCCTTTTTTTATACACAAAAGTGACATTACATGTTATCTTGTTTTGATTGTAATGCACAAAAGTTATGTTGTTAATGTTGTGGATTCTTCTTGTTACCATGATCCTTTTCTATCTCTTTTTCTGTACTGTTTAGTTATTTGAAACTTGTATCCCTTTGAAAATATATTGTTTTGATTTCTTTTGCTAACATAATTGAAGTACAAGAAAAAATTCTTGACCAAAATATCGACAAAGTATGTCATAATTGAAAATATCATGATTAATAGAACGAATTTAAAATATATGGTTTTTTTCGTAAAATTTGGGTCTTAAAAATCAGTTTTAAAAAATAACCGGCTTTTAAATAAATTAAAACCGATTTTTATCCAATTTTAAAATTAATTCGTTTTAAAAAGAAAAAAAATAACTTTTATGCAAATTTATAAGTAACCAGTTTAAAACTAGTTTTTAAAATAACTTGTTAAAAATCGAATTTATAAAAAAAACAGTTGTGTAACCATAATTGAATTAATAACCGGTTTCATAACCGGTTTTAATTAAAATGTGATTATGGTTATAAATACAAACCATTTAAATGATTTAAAAAATAAGGTTGGGTTTTTAAAATTAACCAACCATGCACACCCACCCCTAGGTCGCACCTCTGAAATTTATGAAGCACCTGCTAATACATTGGGCGGACTTTCCTATTTAATCTCTTAACTAGTGCCCCAAGGGCACTCGTTAGCATTTTCCTTATAAAAATGCTAATCAATAATATATTTGATATAATATATAATATTTATCATATTAAAAATTAATATTATAAAATGCGAACCATCGTTTTAGCTAAAATAAATGAAATGATAAAAATAAATAAATTAAACTAAATTAATATATAATATTAAAAAATAATTAAAATTGAAAACTTAATATTTAAAATAAAGTAATTAAAATTAATATTATAAAATAAGAACAGTCGATTTCATTTTGAACACCCTAAAAGAAAGTAATTAAAATAAATAAAATATCTGTAAAACAAAATTTTATAATTTAACCTTTATTATATATTCGTTTTGTTGTTGATAGGTCATTTTTATTTAATATTAGAGAGAGTACATTGCAACTAACATAAATATAGATCAATTGTTTTAAGATGTGTGAGAATGTGCATAGATCACAAAATAGTAAATGATGCATAACTAAATAAATAATAAAGGGAAATGTTAACGAGTGTCCTTGGGACACTAGTTAAGAGATTAAATAGGAAAGTTAAACATTCTTTAATAAATTAAAATTATATGTTTTTTCTAAAAATATGTGTATTCAATGCACTTAATACATAAATAAGTAACTTTTTTAAAGGATATTCTGTATATTTAATACATTATTATTCTGTATATTTAATACATTATAGATATAATATTTTCTATATTTAGAATTCTTAACAAGTGTCCCGGGGGCACTGGTTAACATGACCCTTTTTATAATCTTAATAAAAAATATGATTTATAATTTGCATATCCAAAAATCAATCAAGATAAACCGCATGAAATTGAATAAGATCGTATTAGATTTTTTTAATCAATCATTCAAAATCGAATCGAATGATAAATACATTAATTTTGAAGTGCATGCGTTTTTATCTCAAAATTGATCTAAACAACCCTACTTTCTTTTACTTTAATAATAATAATAAGGTAAAATACCTTTTTTAGTCCTTTAACTTTATCCCGGGGTTCATTTTGGTCCCTTAACTTTAAAAAGTGTCATGTTGATTCCTTAACTCTTCAAAACTTTCTATATTAGTCATTTTCGTCTTATTAGCGACGGAAAAATTCAAAATTCAGTCGCTAAATTCGTCGCTAATAAGACAAAAGGACTAATATGGAACGTTTTGAAGAGTTAAGAGATCAAAATGACACTTTTTAAAGTTAAAGGACCAAAATGAACCCCGAGGTAAAGTTAAAGGATCAAAAAGGGTATTTTGCCTAATAATAATGATAATAATAATAATAATAATAATAATAATAATAATAATAATAATTGTTTATTAAATAAATAAATATTAATTAACTAATTAGTTATTTGAATAATAATATAATCAAACATATTAAAAATAAATGGTTATTTTTATATAATTTATTATTATTATTATTATTATTATTATTATTATTGTTATTAATTTAAAGGTTTTTTATAAGCAAAAATATATTGATAAGGCATACTAGGAGTACACCAATTCATATACAAGTATAAAACACCAACAACCCCAAAACATATACAAAGCACTCCTACTTTAGAAAATCAATTGGAGACTTATACCAATCATAGAAACTACATTTGGTTAAGGATTTTGGACTATACTCCAACCAAGACCAAGAAATTTGCATAATCCTCCCAAAAATATCTTATTGATTCCCAATTAAGCCGTTGAAAATAATTTGATTACGAGTCCACCAAATGGACCAACATGTCGTGATCCAAATAAAGCAAGTAGTAAATATGGAAGTTTTCCTCACAAGCTTCATGAACCATTCCAAACAATGCTCACTCACACTCTCCCCAACAATCCAAGGAATCCCCACCCAATCCACAATTTTTGCCAAACAAGACCAATACAAGGACAAGTACAAAACAAGTGATTGATGTCCTCAACGACTTTAAAAAACAAATCACACACTAAATCGTGTGGATTTGAGATTATTCCCCTGGCCGTCAGATTAACTCTTGTTGGAAGTCTATCCCAAACAAGCCTCCACCCAAAAACTCGAGCTTTCAATGGAATCTTTGTTTGCCCTAAAACATCCAAAACAGTCTTGGGAATAATCTCGAATTCGGATAAACCAGAATGAAGCATGAAATTATTGTATAAAGCATTAACAGTAAAGAAACTATTACTACCTAGATTTCCAAATAAACCTGTCAACCGTATCCGATGAAGGCCTAAACTCCCATAGAAAATCCTTCAGCGCTTGAAATTTCTCAGTCAAGTTTATGGGCATTCCCTGCTGCAAGATATCAAACTTCCATCTCCACTCACCCAACTCCCAAATGCCTATATTAGCAACAACAGCTAACTTCCCAAGGGAGTGCTCAAATAACTCACTGAATAGAATTCTCAATGGTTTATGCCTCAACCAACAACAATTCTAAAAAGGGATTTTCGTGCCTGGCCCAAGTATGTAGGATGATTGATCTATGAATCCACCTTCAACAATTGAGTCTCCAATTTTCATTAGATCTTTCCACCATAAAGATTCAACAAAAGAAGACCTTGGTTTTATCTTGAGAAGAATTCTAGAAATTAAATCATTGTACCTGCAAGTGAGTATTCCACGTCAGATTGCCTCGTGATCGTTTATCATACGCCATAGCCATTTGGACAGTAATGCATTGTTGACATTGAAATATCGGTAATCCCTAATCCACCTCGATTTCTTGGCAAACATAACTTGTCCCAGTTCACCCAAGCAATGCACTGTTTGTCGTGTGCACCTGACCATAAGAAGTTCCTTTGTATTGCTACCAACTCTTTTCACCACCTTGGAAGGGACTTTGAAGAAGGAAAAGTGGTGCACTGGGAGGTTTGTGAGTAAAGAATTTATGAGTATCACTCTGCCCCCCTGATAATAACTTCTCACGCCATGACGATAGTCTTGCTCTAAAATAATCCAATACAAGAGTCCAAAAAGAGAGAGTTATATGGTTGCCACCAACATGTAATCCTAAGAATTTGAATGGTAGTGATCTAATTTTGCAAGCCATAAAATGTGTTGCAGCTTCCAAGAATGAAGATTGAACACCAATGCCAAATAAACTACTTTTCCATAAGTTAATACGCAGGCCAGACAATAATTTGAAGCCTCTCAAGATATCTTTCATTCCCCATAAGTCCTCCCAAGATCCATCACTAACAAGGATCGTGTCATCAGCAAATTGCACGAGGTTGACAAATTCGTTTTGCATCATCTTATAACCTTTCAAAATTCCCTTACTATTGGCATGCTTCATCATCTCCGCAAGACACTCTAATACCAGTGAAAACAAGAAGTGGGATAAGGGATCCCCTTGTCTAAGACCTCTTGAGGCCTTAAAATCCCTCGTGGTTCCGCCATTAACGATGACTGAAAGATAACAATTAAAAGCACCTCCTTTAATCCATGATATCCACTGAGGGCAAAAATTCAAGGAAAGACCAATCGACACAATCGTATGCCTGTGCGAAATCAAGTTTGAATACCACACATTTATCTTACCTTCTCTTTGCCAAGCCAAGTAGTTCATTTACTAAGAGCACTTTATCAAGCATTTGCCTACTTGGTATGAGTGTTGTTTGTGATTTGGAAACCAACTTTTCCATGACACTACTTAGTCTTTTCGCCATTATCTTCGCAATTACCTTATAGATACTTCTAACCAAGCCAATAGGTCTAAAATTATCAAGGTACAGTGGGTTTTCTCTTTTGGGAATGAGCGCTATAAAGGAAGATGTTAAGGCCTTAGGTAAATGCTCGTACTTATGGAAATGTCTTATAACATTTGGAACATCACCTTCTACATTGCTCCAACAATGTTTCAAGAAGACCATGTTGAAACCTTCTGGACCTGAACTTTTATTGCCGTCACCACATGAGATAGCTTCCCATATATCTTCGTCAGAGAAAGGTTGAATAAACATGCCATTATCCGCCCCTGTAAGTTTACATAACCCAACCATGTTCAGATGTATTCTCCCACCTGTAACTTTCTTGAATTTTTCTTCATAGAAGGATTTGATACAACTTTTCACTTGTTATACATCTTCCACCAGGATATTTCCAAATTTCACAAAAGAGATGTTGTTTTTTCTTAATCTACTTTTGAGCAAGCAATGGAAGTACCATGAATTAGAATCTCCTTCTTTCATCCATTTTGACCTTGATTTCTGCTTAATCATACTTCTTTATGTTTCAGATTGCACCAAATCCTCTCTAATTCAATGCTTCTCAATTTTAGAGCCTCCTCCGCATTAACTCCTTCTGCATAATTCACATTGTCATCAATCTCCTTTAGGGCTTTCAGTCATGACTCCACATTTAGATCCACCCAACCAAATATGTTATTGTTCCACCACCTAAGTCTTTCCCTAAGGATTCTAATTTTTTCCACAAGTACATGACTAAGGTTGCCTTCAATAATAACTAATTCCCAAGTTTCCTCCATAAATTTTAAGAATGTAGGATTCTCAAACCAGCAATTAAAAACCTTAAACGGTTTTGGTCCCTAATTCGCCCTATTAGCTTTTATCCAAATTGGTTTGTGATCAGATATATCTCTTTCCCCAACCCTCTAGGCCACCACATCCCATATAGCTAGAAGACCCTCAGAAATTAAGAACATGTCAAATCTACTTTTACAACTGCCATTGGCTTTAAACCAGGTAAATGCATTACCTATCACTGGCATGTCAATTAACTCCATAAGATCAATAAAAATTTGAGAAATCCACCATTTCAGTAACACTGCTAGATCCTCTGCCATTTCTTCCTTCCTTCAATTTCACTGCATTAAAGTTACTTACTATTAGCCACTCAACTTGGAGGAGATTCCTCTTAGTGTTGATAAGTTTCACCCATATCTTTCTTATCTCTGCAATATTACATGAAGAGTATATGTTGATCAGACAATAACACGACCCTTTTCACTTCCCACACACACCTAAGAAGCCATCTCCTCTGAAACTAAACTCCAATTTGAATACTTCATTCCTCCATATTGAGAGCAGACCACCAGATTGACCAAATGACGGTGATGCATACCATCCCACCTCATCCATTCCATAAATATTCTTAACTGAAGAATCATCCACTATCTGTAACTTAGTTTCCTGAAGAAAACAGACATCTGCTCTTGCTTCAGATAGGATTTGTCGTACCCTTGTCTTCTTCAGAGAGGATCCACACCTACGAGTATTGAGTGACATACAATTCACGGGACTCTAATTTCTGCCCCCTTCCCCTCTTCATAAATCTTCCTATCTCTGCTCTTCATTTTCCTTATAATCCTTTCAAATATTTCGTCATCTTCTTCTCCTTCTACTCCTATTTCTTTGAAAGAATTCCACACTTTGGACAGAATTTATCAATGGACTTCATTTTTTTTTGTTGCCACGATGAAAGTCCGATTCACTAATAGATGCACACCAAATAATGAACCATCTGAGTATTGTGATGGAACACCTTCATCCTTCGATGAACATACATTGTTGGATTCCTCAGAATTTTGACTAGATTTTCTAGTGACTGAATGATGAAGTAAAGCTGAAAAATATGAAGGGGAAAAGGTGATTTTGATGTTGTCGTAGATGTCGTTAATTAGTTTGATTTTATTGGGATTGGAGCAAACTGTTGCGGTGAAAATCGGATAACAAATTATAAATTAATTTGCATCATTTTCTTTTACAACCGACTTTGATTTATCCAAAGGAAAGGTTCAAGATCGTTAGAAAAACCTAAGGGGAAGAGATCTAAGGTTCGGGGGTTGGTTACGCCTAGGGAAGGTATTAGCACCCTAAACGTCTGTAGTACTCTACGGGAGCCTCTTGTTAATGTTATGTTATATTTGCTAAAGGGTTCTATGCTAAAGGTTAGTTAGCAGGGGAAGTGATAAATTCATTATGATGAATATCACTAAGAGTTGAGGAACTCTCTCCTAATGCTAGTTGTAATTTCTATGGCTCAGATGAGGCCAAGAAATTGAAGTTTTCTCCTAAGAGGTTACTTAGGTTAAGGTGGGGGTCATGACTTTAGGAGTCAACATGTTTAACCTTCCTTTGGAATAGGGGAATGATAATAGTTATAAAGATTATCAAGATAAATAGATATAACGCAAATGCGATGATAAGATAAGATAAAAATCATGACATCAATGCAAAGTGAGAATCAAACATGTTAGACAGTGATTAAATATGAGATGAAATAAAATAGAAATAGTCTCGTCTTAATCATGATTCAATCGAGGAATCGATAATCAATGATTCTTGACTTTCATCGACTAAATGAAAAGAAAGTGGTCTCGTGTTGATCAAAGTTTTGTCAACTCAATGAAATCAACCAAATCATGAGGTTTGTTATGTCATCGACCAAAATAAAGAAAGTGGAATCGAAATGAGAAATAAAATCGGTCTCGTCTAAATTAAGAATTAATCGAGAAATCAAAATAAAATAAAAGCCAAGTTGGTCTCGTTTAAATCAAGATTTAATCGATAAATCGATAATCTTAGATTTCTAACTTTCATCGACCAAAATAGAAAATAGAAAGTGGCCTCCTATAAATCTAGATTTTTAGTGATTTTGAAAAATCAACAAAATCAAGATTTATATATATCATTGGCCCAAAAAAAAAGGATTAAAGCAATAAAAACTTAAACCAAATAAAAACGAAATCTTAAAACTATTTTAAAACAAAATAAGTAAAAAGTAAAATAAAAACGGTTTGAGAAAGCAAGGAGAGGTGCGCAGGCTTCCGTGAGTGTGCATCCAGCCAAAAGACGTGGGCTTAGTAAAGCCCAATGAATTCCCCAAAATAGCATCCTTTTTCAGAAAAGTAAAAGAAATAATTAAAAAAAGATAAGGCCATCAAGTGTGACGGTAAGGAATCCGCGTCAACATTTGCCTTATATGGTCAACCAGCCAATTGATTTCTTAAAGAAACCACAAAAGTGCCAAAATACCAACACTAAGACCAAATAAAAAACATAAAAGAGTACCAACAGTGGACATGATCAATCATCCACTTCTTTAAAACAAAAAAAAAACGAAAGGGTGGGAGCTGAGTCAAAGAGATGATAAAGAAAAGGGGTTATGCTTAGAATCATCATCCTCGCGTCAAAAATCAAAGAAACAAAGTCACAGCGTGAGAAAAAAAAGGTGAAGACGGCGACACGATTCATAATTTTCAGCGGTAGACAAGAATAGATCGTCGATGTATCCAACCTCCTTCTCACGAGTCTCGATCCTTCTTTCACGTTCGTCCTCCAATTCTGGCTTCGTATCAGCTTATGATTCTTTGATTCAGTTAAGTTTCAATCTTTCTCTTCTTCTTCCCCGTTTTGTTTCGATTTACGAAATGGGTTCAGTTGTGGTTGGATTTGGAAGTTGCTTCTGAATCTACAGTTTGGTCGTGTTTTGAGGTGTTGGGTTTTGAAACGAAATGAAAATCGGGACGGCAGATAGGCGGCCGATGGTGGTTGGGTTGAGCGAAGGAGAAGATTTTGGTTGAGTTGTTTTAGTTGTTGGTGAATGATGAATGGTTGTTGTTGTTGTTATTGAAAAAGGTGGAGGGTGGAGGTTCCGAGTGATTTTTGTGTTGTTTCTGGTTTGTGGTGATGAAGAAAAGAGATTGGAGTTGTTGACGGTGGTTCACCGAAAGTCAACGAGGGAGAGTTTTTAAAGTGTCTTGTTCTTTTCGTTCTGTGTTTTTCGAACCACCACCACTTTCCTCTCTTAATCTTCTCTATTTAACCCCAGAAAAAAAAGAATTGTTCTTGAATTATTTGAAAGTTGGACTGTTGTTGAATGGTCGTTTTCACCGCAGATGGAGCCTTTGGAGCAGGCTGGCTTGTAGCAGACGTTGGTGCAGCGTGCTCGTACGGTTTGCAACAAAGTGATGGCAAATGCATTTTTGTTTTTTTTATTTACATAATGGGCCTTGGAACAAAAAACGTGAAATGGGCTTTGGATTAATAAATGGTTAATAGTAATAACTAATTAATTAATTCAAATACTAATTAAATAAATTAAGACAAATAAACTAAATTACAAATAAATTAATTAATTAGACTAAAATGCAAAATTAAATTGATGATTAATTAAAGTTAATTAGAAACAAAACACATTAAAACAAAAGAAATAAATAAACCATGTTGAAATTAAATTAAGATAAAAACAAATAAAAAACATTTAAAATAAATATTAAATTAAAACATAGAGAAAGATAAATAAAATAACAACTAGCAAGAAATGAGGGTAAAATTTGGGGTACAACAGTTACCCCTATTTAAATATCTTCACCTGATGACATGAGAGATGAAGATCCTCATGTAATCAACAGTGGAAGATATTTAAATACAGATAACCAAAAATTTTGCCCTCAGATGCACACACATGCAATGCAACAGACATGATGCCAAGGAGATGCAAGAAAAAACAGACACAACAAGACACCAAGGGGTAAACAGGAAGCAAAATGACCAAAGAGCTTCACTGGGGAAAGACGAAGGTTAGTATCCATGAGAAAACTCACTGGGGATACAGGCTAACCAACGAAAGAGACTCACCGGGGAGACTCCAACGAAACACAGGGGAAAAGACCATAGACAATCTTCACCGGGGAAAGATCCGGGGAGATAGACTACTGGGAACAAAACAAACCCACATTCTTCCTGGGCATGAAACCAGAAAGAAGAACCCGATCGCTAGGGATCAGTCAAAAGGATAGACAACCAAGCAAAGACTTCCCGGGGATCTTATACTGAAGAGTTCAAAATGGGATCTTCAAGAAAAGCCAAGAAGACAGAGACAAACTCTGCGCACCAACTAGGAGTCTTATAAGGTTGAAGAAATTTGTTCCAAGAAGCTTAGCCTAAAGCAAGTTTTCAAAAAAATAATTAAGATAAGGGTTCAATGTCCGACATGATTCGAACAACAACGGTTTTAAAACAAGAAGACAGTGCTTGACACGATTCAAACAAAGTCCAAGTTCAAGTTTGACACGATTCAAACAAGAACAAGTTCAAGTCTGACACGATTCAGACGAGAACAATTTTACAAGACAATGCTTGACACGATTCAAACAAGGTCCAAATTCGAGTTTGACACAATTCAAACAAGAACAAGTTCAAGTCTGACACGATTCAGACGAGAATAATTTTACAAGACAATGCTTGACACGATTCAAACAAGGTCCAAGTTCAAGTTTGACACAATTCAAACAAGAACAAGTTCAAGTCTGACACGATTCAGACGAGAACAATTTTACAAGACAATGCTTGACATGATTCAAACAAAGTCCAAGTTCAAGTTTGACACGATTCAAACGAGAACAGTTTTAAAAATCTTTAATGCTAGACTTCTTGGGGAACAACAAAAGGTTTAAAGATTCGAATCTGGCGCGCAAAGGTTAAGATCGAACAAGCACGACACAAAGCAAACCGAGAATGTCTTTACTTCACTGGGGAAGTAAAGGCAGGCACAAACAAAAGACCACAAGCAACACAAAGCACAAAGATGCGAAGATGCTAGGGAATGATGCATATGCTTAGCTATATGCTAGAAATGACGCGAACGACATAAAACAGGAAAGAAGAAAGGATAACACAAGCCAACACCCTGAAACCTAAACATCAAGGATAACCGGGGCAATCTTCTTTTCGCTGGAGATGGCAGATCCATGCCAAGAATACAGTACTGCTAATTATTCCTGTACAAACTTGATTCCATAAAATAACTTGATATTAGAGTAAAACTTAGTTCATCTTTGTGTTTTCTTAAAACTTTCCCGCTTCCAAGAATCAGATGAAAATGACTAAGTTATTGTATTCAAAGACCAATAACAATTCTAGTGACTAAGAATTCTGTCGTCTAACAGCTGACTTCTCTGGGGACTCCTGCATAAAGAATTGGGGTTTAAATGGGAACATGGTTAATGAGTCAAGAATAGACTCTGGTACACAAATAAGAGTTGGTTGAGATAACACATAATCTGCTTCATGAAGGAAAACCGGTAGGAGCCAGAAAGATAGCCTCATTGGAGATAGAACCAAGAAATGGGCTCCAATAAAGGTATCTAGAATGATTGATCATCAAGGTTAAACGCAACTAGATGACATTCTAGAAAGGATCCGCAATGAAGGTTGAACCGAAAAACTGTCTTCACTGGGAAAAGACATCCAAAGTGATGGAACAATAGGTTCAAGTATGACCGGTTGGCACTTTGGAAAAAGAAGAACCTTATTGGAGATTGAACCAAGAAATGGGCCCCAATAAAGTATCTAGGATGATTGATCATCAAGTCAAAACATGACTAAATGACATCCTAGAAACACCTCTAAAGTGATGGAACAACAGGTTCAAGTATGACCGGTTGGCTCTTTAGAAGTAACCTCTAAAGTGATGGAACAACAGGTTCAAGTATGACCGATTGGCGCTTTAGAAGTAACCTTGTCGGAGATAGAACCAAGAAATGGGCTACAACAAAGTATCTAGAACGATTGATCATCAAGGCTAAATGCGACTAGATGACATTCTAGAAAAGATCTGCAATGAAGGTTGAACCGAAAAATGGCCTTCACTGGGAAAAGACATCCAAAGTGATGGAACAACAGGTTCAAGCATGACCGGTTGGCACTTTGGAAAAAGAAACCTTATTGGAGATAGAACCAAGAAATAGGCCCCAATAAAGGTATAGAATCTGATAGGTTAGCACCGGAGTTGCATAACTGAAGATAAGGCTTCCTGGCGAATACCCATTACGGTTGCGAAGAGGTTGAATAGTACCAGAGATAGATAATCTACTTATAAGAGACTGCCAAGCTTCTTCAAGAGATTGTTGCTTCAAAGATATAATGATATCACAATAATGTTGGAGAAATAATTATGTCTTCAATGAGGATCTGGTAAAAGATGCTTCTGCGAGACACTGTGCAAAATAAATGCACGTTCAAAGATAGGTTAAAAACCACACCTGCCAGGGACCAAAGTTCAATCTAGGAATAAACTAGAAAGAAACGGTCAAACAAGACTCCAATTGAGGAATGAACTCAAATGGGGATTTATCTTATCCACATGTGGAAAAGATAGTTGAACCAACCATCATCCACGAGGATAAAACTCTGTGAGGAATTCAGAAAAGAATGGGCACTTTATGCCTAGGGCTGCCTTTCTATTGGAGAGAATAGACAAACCCAGTCACTTGGGGAGACAACACCAAAGTGAACCCAAAACAGGCAAACACCAGAAAAGGAAGCAGAAATGCTAAGATGTTATGCATATGAGTGCTTATGCCATGCTTACGCTTATGCTGACAAAATAGACAAAAAGGAAGCGAGACTGGAGATGAAATAAACATCTCGACAAGGGATACCCAACCGAACTCAAAAGGTTATACCAATACTGGGGATGAAGAAGAATCAACAACTTCACTGGTGAAAAGAGTATTCCACTTGAGGTATAACATCATGAGGATTGCCATCATGAGTTTGATTTCTTTGTTGGTAGAGAATCCATGGAGATTTGTCAAGATTAGCTGAAGTAATAGCTCATTGGGGAGCTATCAAAGGATATCACAAGAACAAAGTAGTTTTGTATCCTACTGACATAATAATCATCTTCAAGTCTTATCTGCCCCAGGCTATATGGTTTGTCAGAAGAAGATAACAAGAGGATTTTATAGAAGAATTGGCATACAAGGTGTTTCAATATCTTCAAACCCTTGGGGAGATCTCGGCGTAACTGCCCCAGATTAACGGCGTTTGCACAACAAAGCCTTTGGACTTGCTTCAGAATAGTTGTTGACAACTGGGAAAGAGATGCCCCAGACTGATTGGCCTTTTAGAGATTTACCGAATCTCGACCTGACTGCCTCTGATTAACTGATTTGTAGTCAAAAGGATTTTACAGAAGAATTGGCATACCAGATGCCTCAATATCTTCAAACTTTTGTAGGGGAAATGGCATAACTGCCCTTGTCCAACTGTATTTGTAACACTCAAGCTATAATAGAAACGACTGGGGAATAAAACTTGCCCCTGCTGATGAGTCACTGGAGTCCACACTTGTCATAAGATGTCCTGGAGAAGACTTGTTCCAGTATTTTGAACTTTGACGAGTTCTGCCCCTGATTCGGTAGATTGGCAAATCCTTCCGCTTGGTTGCCCCTGACTGAGCTTCCTCTATCAAGTCGAACCCCCTAGCTGGCTGCATTTGTTGGGATTCCTTGATATCAAATGGTATTGCAAACAAGTGTTGTTCATCAAAATTGGCAAAATTTAATGCAAAGTTTAATGCAAATTTTTGAAAACAAAGCTTTGATAAAAAATGCACAGTGAAATGATTAAATAGTCAAAAACAAAGGTGGGTCTAGTCATTAAGGAAGTGACCAACACACGCAAGCAACAAAGATTATTAGGAGTCAGGTTACTCAACCTTGCTGTAGTATGCTTTTCAAAACAACCTTACCTCAATTAGGTCTTTTAGGGTTTGTAATCTGGTATGGTTCATGGTTTATGAAACAAAGGATGAATTCCAATCCTACGCTCAGTTAACCCAAAATATACATTCAACTCTCCAAAAGTAGGAAGTCACTTGATTTGAAAGCTGACTGGCGCCTTATGTGAAGCGCTCATGTTTGAATGCATATCCGAGTTAAACTGAGGACTACCCTACCCCAAGGTTGAGATTATGGTTTTTTGTGCAAGAAAAGAAAACTACTACTTCTAGGCTCGAAGGGGTTGACAAGGGATTGTCATCCTTCCTTCTCCAATGTTTAGGAAATGTGAAACAATACCTTACATCCTTGGCGAGGTTAATTTGAAAGTATACCACAGCAATTATGAACATGAAGTTTTCATCATCCTCCCTAATCTTTGCTTTGACAAAAGTTTGAAAAAGGAGTGGAAAAAGACATATATTTTGCTTTTATGAAAATAAAAGTAAATGAGTGAAACGAATGGATTTAACCAAAAGATGCATAAATATTTCATTAATCTTACCAGTTTAAAAGTACAACAAAGCTCATAAGCAAATACACATTCAAAGTGCAAAGGAAATACAATAAAATTGTTGAAACAGCCAACAGATTGCCAGGTTTAGGGAATCAAATATAGCAAATCAAAGAGGAGTTCAATCATAGACCCCTAATCCATCTTTGTCTCGATACATCCTCCACAGCATTACTTATCTCATGAGCGGGTAAAGATTGTTCTTGATATTAGGCTGGGAGCCATCGAAAGACAGAATGTTTCTCTCCACTAAGTCCTTCACAATATGCTTCAATGCAAAACAACCTTCTAAGTTGTGGCCTGGTGCGCCTTCATGGAATGCACAATGAGCATTGGGATTGTAAGAAGGTGGAAGCGGATTAGGAGGTGGGCCTGATGACCTTGTAGTTATTAATCCTTGTTGCATTAAAACAGGATACAATGCTGTATACGTCATAGGAATGGGAGGAATCGGAGGCCTTCCACCTTTTCTTTTGCCTAGAATGTTCTGACGAGAAACTTGAGTCCGTTGTGAATAAGCAGGAGCGTTGGGCGCTCTTTGATACACTGGTGGTTGAGGAACCGGCTGATAACCAGAAGCTTGGTGGTCAAATGTTGGCGCGATGGCGGCCACATAAGGTTGCTGAACAGAATAACACTGTTGCTGCTGATGCTTCCAGAACTGATTTTTCTTCTTTTTGTTTGTCATCACCACACTGGTATCTCCTTCCCTTTTGAGGGATTTCTTGGCATTATCGCTCGAACTACCAGCTCTCTTAGTCATTTTTCCACTCTTCAGACCAAGCTCTACTTTAACCCCCACAGCCACAATATCAGAAAAACTAGCAGATACGCTACTAATCATCCTTTTGTATAATTCCAGTTTTAGCGTGTCGACAAACCAATCAGTTAACTCTTTTTCAGATAAAGGTGGCTCTACCTGTGAAGCCAGCTCTCTCCATCTTTGTGCATACTCTCTAAAAGACTCAGTATCGCGCTGTGACATACTCAGTAGTTGTCTATGATCTGGCGCGAGGTCCATGTTATATCTATAATGCTTTACAAAAGCATCAGATACATCTTGAAAACATCGGATCCTAGATTGGTCCAAAGTCAAATACCACTTTGCGGCAGCTCCCTTCAAACTATCTTGGAAGCAGTGGATCATCAACTTATCATTATCCATAAATGCAGCCATTCGTCGGTAATACATGACCAAATGTGACTTAGGACAGGTCGCACCTGAATAGAGGTCGAAATTGGGTAGTTTGAACTTGGGTGGAATTACCAAGCCTGAGATTAAGCACATGTCTTTAACATTAGTATTAGATACATTGCTCCCCTCCATTGCTTCCAACTTCCTCCGCATTGTCTCTACACTTTCCTCCAACCTTTCATGTCGATTATCCCCTTCTTTGGACATATTGACATGATCATAAACCGGATGTGGGTTCTGAAGAATTGGGCGCACCTGAGCTTGCACTGTTGCTGAAGTGAAGGTAGGAATAGCTTAAAAAGCCTCATTAACCAAGGGAACAGCTTGTTGAGTAGAAGTGACGGTCGGAGCACGTATGGAGTTAAAAGGCATGCCTAAAGTGGGGTTCACAATAGTAATGGGAGGTTCTATAGTTGTAGCAATGACTTCTGAGACTACGGTGACCTGCGTATCCACCTTTGCTCGTATAACATTCAAAACTTCCATGATCTGTCCCATTCCTCCTCGGAGCTCACTCAATTCATTGTTGACTCTGTCCATCTCGCAGTATTGTTCAGACATCCTTTGTCGAATTTGGGTCGAGTGACGATTCAAAGACGATTCTGAAGGGAAAACGGCGACATGAGACGAAGACAGAGAGGAAATGCACATGCTATGACATGATGCAAATGAGATGCTAATGCAAGCCAAGTGGTTTCAAGGAACTCAAAGGCGAGTTGCAAACTTTTTTGGAAAATTGAAGAAGTTTTTGTTTTTTTAAAATCCAAGCTCTGTTGTTCTTTGAAAAGGGAACAAACATTTGAGTTCCTCGAAACCAAAGGGCTAGGAATGCTTGAATGTAGAGATGTACAAAGCACACGAGCACAAACATATGTGTACAAAACAAACAAACCCTAGGTTTATAGGTCTCATGAATGGAGCCATGGTCTACCCATCCCAATATGTGTGTACTACTGGTTTTCATCTGCTGAACAGGGTTCTAAGAAGTTCCCAGAGTCGACAACCCATCTTTTGGATTTTATCGACTTTCCAATTGCTTGGTGATCGATAAAATTCTCAAGAGAGTCTCGTCTGAGTGTAGTATCGCGTAGAAACCATTTGGGATTGCTCCCTCACAGTCATCGCACTGCGTCCTAAATAGGCCAAGTGGGGTAAAAGGGTAACTAAAGGTCATCAGTATCCCTGGCACCCAGGTCGAAAGTAGTAACGCATTCATGATTGCTCGTTCAACATATACCAATTCCGAGAGGGCCTCAACTGAGTGTGGACTTCAAGTTCACTCCTTTGGGATTTCTCCCTCGAAGTTCCCTTGACTATGTCCACGGTTACTTAGGTTAAGGTGGGGGTCATGACTTTAGGAGTCAACATGTTTAACCTTCCTTTGGAATAGGGGAAAGATAATAGTTATAAAGATTATCAAGATAAATAGATATAACGCAAATACGATGATAAGATAAGATAAAAATCATGACATCAATGCAAAGTGAGAATCAAACATGTTAGACAATGATTAAATATGAGATGAAATAAAATAGAAATAGTCTCGTCTTAATCATGATTCAATCGAGGAATTGATAATCAATGATTCTTGACTTTCATCGACTAAATGAAAAGAAAGTGGTCTCGTGTTTATCAAAGTTTTGTCAACTCAATGAAATCAACCAAACCATGAGGTTTGTTATGTCATCGACCAAAATAAAGAAAGTGGAATCGAAATGAGAAATAAAATCGGTCTCGTCTAAATTAAGAATTAATCGAGAAATCGATAATCTTAATATTTGACTTTCATTGACCAACAAAAATAAATAAAAGTAGCCTCGCATTTATCAAGACTTTATTGATTTAAAATAAATCAACAAAGTTAAGATTTATGTAATGTCATCGGCCTGAATAAAGATTATGAAATAAAAATAAGGTTGATCTCGTCTTAATCAAGATTTAAATCGGTAAATCGATAATCTTGACATTTTTAACTTTCATCGACCAAAATAGAATCGGAATAAAAGACAAGTTGGTCTCGTTTAAATCGAGATCTAATCGACGAATCGATGATCTTAGATTTTTAACTTTCATCGACCAAAATAAAATAAAAGCCAAGTTGGTCTCGTCTTAATCAAGATTTAAATCGGTAAATCGATAATCTTGACATTTTTAACTTTCATCGACCAAAATAGAATCGGAATAAAAGACAAGTCGGTCTCGTTTAAATCGAGATCTAATCGACGAATCGATGATCTTAGATTTTTAACTTTCATCGACCAAAATAAAATAAAAGCCAAGTTGGTCTCGTTTAAATCAATATTTAATCAATAAATCGATAATCTTAGATTTCTAACTTTCATCGACCAAAATAAAATCGAAATGAAAATAAAATTGGTCTCGTTTAAATCAAGATCTAATCGACGAATCGATAATCTTAAGATTTTTAAACTTTCATCGACCAAAATAAAATAAAAGCCAAGTTGGTCTCGTTTAAATCAAGATTTAATCGATAAATCGATAATCTTAGATTTCTCACTTTCATCGACCAAAATAAAATAAAAGCCAAGTTGGTCTCGTTTAAATCAAGATTTAATCGATAAATCGATAATCTTAGATTTCTAACTTTCATCGACCAAAATAGAAAATAGAAAGTGGCCTCCTATAAATCTAGATTTTTAGTGATTTTGAAAAATCAACAAAATCAAGATTTATATATATCATTGGCCCAAAAAAAAAAGGATTAAAGCAATAAAAACTTAAACCAAATCAAAAAGAAATCTTAAAACTATTTTAAAACAAAATAAGTAAAAAGTAAAATAAAATAAAAACGGTTTGAGAAAGCAAGGAGAGGTGCGCAGGCTTCCGTGAGTGTGCATCCAGCCAAAAGACGTGGGCTTAGTAAAGCCCAATGAATTCCCCAAAATAGCATCCTTTTTCAGAAAAGTAAAAGAAATAATTAAAAAAAGATAAGGCCATCAAGTGTGACGGTAAGGAATCCGCGTCAACACTTGCCTTATATGGTCAACCAGCCAATTGATTTCTTAAAGAAACCACAAAAGTGCCAAAATACCAACACTAAGACCAAATAAAAAACATAAAAGAGTACCAACAGTGGACATGATCAATCATCCACTTCTTTAAAACAAAAAAAAACAAAAGGGTGGGAGCTGAGTCAAAGAGATGATAAAGAAAAGGGGTTATGCTTAGAATCATCATCCTCGCGTCAAAAATCAAAGAAACAAAGTCACAGCGTGAGAAAAAAAAGGTGAAGACGGCGACACGATTCATAATTTTCAGCGGTAGACAAGAATAGATCGTCGACGTATCCAACCTCCTTCTCACGAGTCTCGATCCTTCTTTCACGTCCGTCCTCCGATTCTGGCTTCGTATCAGCTTATGATTCTTTGATTCAGTTAAGTTTCAATCTTTCTCTTCTTCTTCCCCGTTTTGTTTCGATTTATGAAATGGGTTCAGTTGTGGTTGGATTTGGAAGTTGCTTCTGAATCTACAGTTTGGTCGTGTTTTGATGTGTTGGGTTTTGAAACGAAACGAAAATCGGGACAGAAGATAGGCGGCCAATGGTGGTTGGGTTGAGCGAAGGAGAAGATTTAGGTTGAGTTGTTTTAGTTGTTGGTGAATGATGAAGGGTTGTTGTTGTTGTTATTGAAAAAGGTGGAGGGTGGAGGTTCCAAGTGATGTTTGTGTTGTTTCTGGTTTGTGGTGATGAAGAAAAGAGATTGGAGTTGTTGGCGGTGGTTCGCCAGAAGTCAATGATGGAGAGTTTTTGAAGTGTCTTGTTCTTTTCGTTATGTGTTTTTCGAACCACCACCACTTTCCTCTCTTAATCTTCTCTATTTAACCCCAGAAAAAAAAAGAATTGTTCTTGAATTATTTGAAATTTGGACCGTTGTTGAATGGTCGTTTTCACCGCAGATGGAGCCTTTGGAGCAGGCTGGCTTGTAGCAGACGTTGGTGGAGCGTGCTCGTACGGTTTGCAACAAAGTGATGGCAAATGCATTTTTATTTTTTTTAATTTACATAATGGGCCTTGGAACAAAAAACGTGAAATGGGCTTTGGATTAATAAATGGTTAATAGTAATAACTAATTAATTAATTCAAATACTAATTAAATAAATTAAGACAAATAAACTAAATTACAAATAAATTAATTAATTAGACTAAAATGCAAAATTAAATTGATGATTAATTAAAGTTAATTAGAAACAAAACACATTAAAACAAAAAAAATAAATAAACCATGTTGAAATTAAATTAAGATAAAAACAAATAAAAAACATTTAAAATAAATATTAAATTAAAACATAGAGAAAGATAAATAAAATAACAACTAGCAAGAAATGAGGGTAAAATTTGGGGTACAACACAAACCATAGGCCCCATGGGTCTAACTATGGTGCATTGAATTGGGTAAGACAAATCTACATTTGGGCTCATTTTCCTTCCTCGGCCCATGACTGGCTCTCTTGGTAAACAAGATAACATCACCTCTTTACTTTTTCCAACACATGCTTTCTCTAACGTGTTAAACAATCCCCTAAGAAAATGATTAGATTTGTCTGATACCACCACTCCAAGAAGTGACTTTTCCACTCACATCACCTTTCCATCATTAATCCTCTCTCCATCTATCTTATCCATATACCTAACATCCTTCCCAAGATTGTCATCTTCCGAATTTGCCACCCTATTGATTTTGGAATTAGAACCGTCCCTATCCCTTTCACCGCCCATGTCCTGAACACCCTCTTCGCCTTCGTATGTATCCTTAGAATCGTTCATTGATTCCCACGTGTCGTCGTCTTCCAACTCTGATGATGACAACTCCGATTCGCTCACCTTCTCAACTTTCTTCAGCACCACAATTCTCTTAGGCCTATGGTAGTCTTCTACAAGTTTTATTTTGTAAATTATTTCGTTGATCTTGATCGGTGGTTTTTATGCATTATTTTACCGTTAATTTTAGTTAGTTTTATTATATGTTTAATTGCATTTTATTCCTGTTTACCGCATTTTATGTCTTGGTTGTATCCTTTAGTGTTTTCAGGTTCATATAAACATTCAAGAGGAATCAAAGCGAAAAAATGAGAAAAACCGCAAGATTCGAAAGAGTTTGAAGTAGGAAGACAGTGGCCTGACACGGCCACCCGTGTCGCCTGACACGGCCTGTGTCAGGATACTACCAAGAAGAAGAGATTTTAGAGATATGGCAGGGGGCTGAAATGTCTGCCTATGTCAACTGACACGGCCCGTGTCAGCAAGTCTGATGATGTGGATTTCGCGCGATAATTGCCAGGGAGCCAACACGGCCGCCCGTGTCGCCTGACACGGCCCGTGTTGGCTACGTCGTGTTGTCTTCAAATTTTCTTGGAACTTCTGTCTTTTGAATCCTTGAGGGTATTTTGGGCATTTCTCCATGAATGTATTGGACTTGAGAGCATTTAAGACACTTTTTGGGAAAGGAAAAAGGACTTTTTGGCTGCGAAAGAATTGGACGATCAAAGATTGGAGAGATCAAGGCGATTGGAGAACTGAAGGTTTTCATGAGCTGAAGCATTTGAAGATTGAAGTAATCCTATTATCTTGTAATATAATCTTTGTATATAATCTTTGTTTTGTTTTTCTTTTGAATAATATGAGTAACTAAACCCTCATGCTAGGGAGGTGTCCCTGATCTGGATCTGTAATGACTTTGATATTAGTATTGCAATAACAGACTTTCTTTTTCATAATTGATTTGATCTCTAGCTATTTGTAATGCTTGCTCTGTCGGACAAATGGAGTTTATTTTGTGATTAACGATTAGGCTGGACCGCCGTTGTTAATGCTTTGCTTTAGATTATTCTATAGTAGATATCACCTAGGACTAGGGATACCCTATAGAAACCAGAATATTCTTGACAATTGATTGTTTGATTTCAAACGTGATTATCTATGGACATAGTAATTATGTTATTAAATCAAAGGTTTTCTCACTAAGGACTTACGGGTAAACACTCTAAATAACCGGTAGTTGATTATTTTAAAATAAGTTGTTGCAGTGTTAATTCAGAGTTGTTACTGAGTCGGATCATACACCATCTCTATCATAGTTTACTCATATTTGTTGAAACCACTTAGTCAATTTTCTTCTTGTTTTCGCAATTATTTTTATATTTAAAACAAATAATTTCAAAACCCCAAAGCTTTTTGTTTAACTAAAATAGAACCAGAACTTTATATCGTTAAGCAGTCCTTGAGATCGACATTCGGGGAAATTCCCTTTTATTACTACATCGGTTAAAATAATACACTTGCTATTTTTCCGATTAAGTTTTTGGCGCCGTTGTCGGGGACTGCCAAAAATCATAGATTTTAGAGTCTTATTTTAGTTAAAATTTTGTTGCTCCGCAATTAAAATTTAGTTTTAATTTTATTTTTATTTGTATTTTATTTTATATAAAAAAATCAGATTATTGTTGCTTCATGAATTCTTCTATATTGTGCTACTAATAAAGTTTCTGAGTTGTGTAGTTATGGATATCTTTTATACATTGCCACCTGTATCTCCTGCATATTGGTCGCCTGATTCGGGAATCACTCTGGAAGAGGCGACTAAAATTTTTAAACCATATAGGAGGGAGGTAAGAATCCTTATGAATGAATGTGAGGAAGCTAACTTTTATCCAGATAATTTTATTTGGCGAGAGTTCAGGTTGGAAGAAGAATGTGTGAAAGAAGAAGAACAAGGCATGACGTCAGACGAAGAAGATGCATTAGAAATAGAAGAATGGGAGGTAAACAAGAAATATTGGGACGAAGAAAAAATGCCACTTGAAGATGATCTAGTGCTGGATGAAAATACAGATGTACCAATTTGTGTAGATGTAGACATCCAACAAGAGAATCCTCAAGAAAATAGTATCCCTAAAAACTATTTTGACAAGGCAGATGAAAGACAAGAAATTGATAAAGTATTGGATTTCATTTATGCCTTGTTCACAAAGATCCCACTGAAAATGATTTGGAAGCAACATCATCAATACCTCAAATTCATGGGATTGCTACCAAACAAAAGAAAGAAGAAAGATGATGTGTTCTTTGTTTCATATATGCCACCTTAACAGAGAATGAACCGTCGAGCCATGCGACGTTAAACGAAGTGCTGCGTGGGAGGAAACCCATATTTTTAATGATTGAGCATTTTCTTTTTGTTGTTTGTTTTGTTTCGTCTACAGGTAATAAACAAGACCTTACCGGTGCAAGCTATGATGCAGCAGTTGGTGTTGTATTACCGTCGACATCCTTAGTAAGGATAGACCTCTCTCGCTCTTATTCTAACACATTGGGACCAATGTGTAGTTCAAGTTTGGGGGAGGATTTACTGCTTTGAGTTTTTTCCTTTTCGTACGTGTCATGTCTGTTTTGTGTGTTGTTTATGGAAACCACTATGA
This sequence comes from Lathyrus tuberosus, assembly GCA_022829125.1. Lineage (NCBI taxonomy): Eukaryota > Viridiplantae > Streptophyta > Magnoliopsida > Fabales > Fabaceae > Lathyrus > Lathyrus tuberosus. Next base: position 237,379 of record JALAZF010000808.1, on the reverse strand, counting down.
ATTTTCCCCGAATTAGCATTGTAGTAATTTTTTTTCTTATGAATGTTGTGTTGTGTGAGGTAGTCAGAAAAGTATATAGAGTTTGAGGGAAGAAAGGCCAAGACTAGGGACATTGGGAAAGTCCGAGAACTTAGGTATGAGTCAAATTTCCTAGATTCCCCGGAGTAAGGAAACGAGTCCAACGTGTAGACTTGTGCCATAGTACTTAGATTTGAGAAGTATTCCCCGATTAGTTCATAGTGATAGTCTGGCATGATTAAAATGAATTGCATGTATAAGGTTGATTGAGAGAATGACTTAAGGCACTGAAAAAGTGAATAATGGCGATAAAGATAACTAGTCCTTCTAAGTTGGGTAACCCTTACCCGGTTACTTAGCCTAACGGCGGTTGGGACTCAATTGTCGTCCCAAAGTGGACTAATAAATGCCAATGCGCGAGAAAAAAAAAGTGAATAAAGGTGTCTAGCAAAAGTTTCGATCAATATTATATGTGTGAGGGAAAACGATAAAAAATTCCTTAATCTGATTATCCGAATGAAAGGGGTAGAAAATCGAAGAAAAAACTTAAGCCCAAAGCATAGTTGGAGAGGTAACCGAAAGGGGGATTTAGGTATGTGGTTTTACCGCGGTATGTGTTTGTTTAGCACCTTTGTTAACGAACGATGACCAAGAGAATTAGTTTTAGCCTATCGGAACAAAGGATCACGTATGAGTATTGACACACCTTACCTTCATAAGTCTTTCATTTGATATGTATCGTTTGATCTGAAAAATCTTTAGGCAAGCTTTTTTCATGAGGTCAAGAAAAGGTTTAAGTTTGGGGGAGTTGATCGGTGGTTTTTATGCGTTATTTTACCGTTAATTTTAGTTAGTTTTATTATATGTTTAATTGCATTTTATTCCAGTTTACCGCATTTTATGCCATCTCTATCATATTTTACTCATATTTGTTGAAACCACTTAGTCAATTTTCTTCTTGTTTTCGCAATTATTTTTATATTTAAAACGAACAATTTCAAAACCCCAAAGCTTTTTGTTTAACCAAAATAGATCCAGAACTCTATATCGTCAAGCAGTCCTTGAGATCGACATTCGGGGACATTCACTTTTATTACTACATCGGTTAAAATAGTACACTCTCTATTTTTCCGATCAGATCTCCACGTTAAAAGCTTCGTTTAAGTTTATTGAGAATTTCTTTTTGATTAAGAACCTTGCTACATCAAAGTTTAGATGTTTCTTTGTTTCTTCATCACAACAAATAAATTCTCCAATGCGGTCAGAGATGAATTTAAAGAATCTATGGTTCCATGTATGGCATGGGAGCTTTGTTCAGTCTCAAATTACATATCTTGTGACAGCTAAGAAAGTGTTGCCATCATAAAAAAGGGGGAGTATGTGAGGGATATTCTCCTAGCTACCTTGTTTTAATGATGTCAACAAACATATTAGATTGTAATTTGAGCGGTATCACTTCAAGTGTCGGGCATATAGCGTCTAACCATTATCGTTCATATATCTAGATGCATAGGATCTTGTTCTCTCCAATAATAAATGTCCACTATTGTTTTAGTTGTGTCTAGTATGTGTCTTTGATATTGGTCTGGTAAAAATGCTCAGAAAAATTGAATTTCCTGAAAATTTGCACTTCATGCGCCGACCCTTCAGTTCATGCGCTAACCCTAAATTTTATGCGCTAACCTCCAAAACTTGTGGGAAAGCGCACAAATTTGTGGACACGAAATTTTTTTTTATGCGTCAACGCATGAATGCTGGAGGTCGATGCATGACCTCAAATTCTGCACTTTTTCACTAAATTTCTTTTCTGTTATTTTTCTGTCATTTTTTTGTTGGTCATATTTTTCATATAAATAGTTTTGGTCATCCTTTTATTTTAAGAACAAGAAACGTGAAAGATATATGTCATTTCTCTCTTCATCTTCATCTTCTTCATTGTGTAAACAAACAACCACACATAATCATTTTTGTTTGTGTCGCCCATTGATCGAAGTGATAACGTTCAGAATTTAGGAAGTGTAATCTTCATCTTCTGGGTTGAGAGTTTGGCAGGTGTTTCTTGAATAAAACTAGTTGGTTTTGTCCTCCAAGAATCGGATAGATTTTGGGGGTTTTTGCACAAACTGTTCTTTCTACAGGGATTCGGCTGGGCAAAGGTAACCGGAAATTGGCGCAATTGTTCGGTTTAGTAGCTGTAATCAGAGGATCGTAGAAATGAGGTTTGGGTTTGAATTCTTGGTAGATTGCAATTGACCGAGTGAAGGTAACTGAAGAACGGTGGTTTCTGTCGGTTTAGTAGCGTGAGACGGTAATTGAATCAACCATATTCGGAGCACTTGATTCATCTTGAATCAAGGGAAGAGAAAATTCTGCATCAACGATCGAAGACGTTCGAGGGTTTGGATGTTCATTGTTTTCTCTTGTAATAAACAATTTGCAACAACAGTATATATATATATATATATATATATATATATATATATATATATATATATATATCAATTCCATTTGTGGAGTTGGGGGTAGACGTACCCAAAGCGAGGACGATTGGGGAACTGCCTAATCAAATCGTGTTTGTTCTCTCTTTCCTTAACTCTTTTACAATTCAGTTCGTTCGAATTTGTGAAGTCGCAAGTCATCGTAATTTCTGTTGTAGAGTAATTGTGAGCTGATAAATTGTTTTGATAAACTGATACAATTCCTTGAATTGTATCTTGGAGCAGCTTTACATTATCCTTCACTGAAATTCTGCACTTAGTGTGTTTTCGCACACTAGGTGTTTGATAATTTGTGTCAAAGCAAAATTCGAACTTGTTGTCTTTAAGTTGCTTATCATTTTACCTCATTGGATTAGAATATACATCAACCAAGTGATATTTTGTTGATTGCGTATCTTAAGTGTAATATTCAAAACTGAATTTTTCTCTTCTGCACTCATCCGTGATATATTCGTGCATATCCGATCCTTTTGGTAGAAGGTTCGTTGTAGACGTTCTATCCAGTGGTAGCTTCCATTTAAACAATTTTTAAAAACAAATTTTGTAAATCATTTGCGTGTAAAACTCAAGGGATCTATTCAACCCCCCTTCTAGATCCATAGCCATCGTTTAACACAAGAAACATAAAACAATTCACGAACAGCAGACGTTCGCTACAACGTTGGCCTTGCGAACACGTTTGCTTTGCGAACTTCAGCGAACCCCAATATCCCACACAAAACCAGAGAGTTCCCCCTTCTGTCTCTCCTCTCTACCTCTATTCGCTTGGCGAAGCCCTTCGCTGGGACGTTCGCTTCGCGAGCCCCAAAAGTCACCTCCCAGAGTTCATCTCAGTATCATCACACAATCATCGCGCATTCGCTGCGCTGCTCGCTTTGCGAGTCTGGGCGAGTGTTCGCCTTGCGAAGGAATAGTTCGCTTTGCGAACCCGCGATTTCAGGAAATCACTGCTACACATCAGTAGCATAACAAACCCAAAACACCTTACGAATTCAATCTCCGTTCACCCAAAACATCCCCAAAACATTTCCAAGACATCATGGTAAATCAAAGGCATAAAACCTACGACATTTAGGTCGATTAATTCCACTATCCTAACTCAAAATCACCTAAACCTTCACAAACTCTCAAGGTTCCCATAAACCCCATAAATCCCATTCCCATACAAGATCCCACATATCATCAAAAAGGCTTAGCCTCGAAGGCTTATTTTTACCCGAATCAATTCAACCTTTAACAATCCATCATCGATCCTCAGAAATACCCCTAAATCACCAATAACTCATAAACCCTTCAAAAACCCCAAAAACCTCAAAATCCACTTTAAACACATCACTTCCTATATTGAAAACAATGAAAGGCAATACTCCCCATACCTTAGATTGTCAATTCGGAGCTTTCTCTACCGATTCTTCAGAAACCTTCTCGAATCCCCGCCTTTCCTTCTTTCCTCAGAGCTCTGCACTTTTCCCCTTCTTTTGATGATCTAACCCAATGAATCCTATTCTTCCCAATGTCTTTTTGTTAAACCCTTGGGCTTCCAAAATGGGTTTTCTCAATAATACCCTCACTAATCCTCCTCAAAAGTCCATCTTACCCTTAATTCCTCTAATATTATTTAAATTAATAATAATACTAATATATTCATATTATATACTATTATTTAGATAAATAACCAAAACTCCACAAAAATGCCAACGTCAACACAAATCACAAAAATTCACCGAAATTCACAAATATTATATTTAATAAATTAAATAAATATTTTAATAAATTTGGGGTGTTACATAAAACACCTAGCTGTGTGTGTCAGACTTTTGCGAGGGGTAAAGCCTCTAGCAAATTGACTTACGTTTTGGAATTTGTAAGGGGTTTAACCCTAGCTAATGTATATAATATTATTAGTAAAATTTATAATTATATTATTTTAATTCTATTATTATAATTAGAATAATATAATTATATAATTAATTATTATTAAAATTTATAATTATATTATTTTAATTATATTATATGATATGTTTCTACAAATTTACATATATATAATCTATTCTTTTATAAAAAAAAATAATATATTTCCAAAATTAATTTTAAAAATACTCTTTTACAAAAATATTTAATATATAATCAGATTTTTAAACATTTAATATATATTCTATTTTTTAAACAATATTTAATATAAAATATTATTTTCTGTAAATATATTTAATATATAGTCTATTTTTTAAACCATATTTTCTATAAATATATTACTAAAATTTGTTTTTAAAACATTATTTAATATATAATATGTTTTTTAAAATCTGTTTTATAAATATTTTAATAAATAATTGTATAAATATATTTAATATATAATCAGTTTAAAAAATTATTTAATATATAATCTTTTTTTGCACAATATTTAATATATATTATTATTTTCTCTAAAATATTTAATATATAATCTGTTCTCTAAACAATATTTAATATATACTATTATTTTCTCTAAAATATTTAATATATAATATGTTTTTTAAATAATATAAACTAAATAATTTTAACAATATAAACAACATATACATAAATTTATATACTAAATAATAGAAATAAAATATATTAATTCTGTTTTTTCAAATTTTTTTCTAACAAATATTTCATAAATATTATATAAATCCTATAAATATAAGAAATAAAAATAATATTTTCAAAAATGTATTACTAAAAACATTTATATATATATATATATATATATATATATATATATATATATATATATATATATATATATATATATATATATATATATATATATATCGAAATAAATTTGTATATATATTTTATTATAATAAAATCAACATATATTAATATAAATTACACCTAAAATCTAGAAGACAAAAAATGTGTACCTTTTGATGCTCAATTAATTTGAAGCTCCTCTTAGATGAAATTTGAAACCTTTATATAATTTGCAACACAAAAAACAAATAAAAAAATTAATTGGTAAATCTAATAAATAAAATTAATTAGAAAATACATGCAAAAAAGGAATTATAATTTTAGAATATTTGTAGAATACTTACCTAATATTTGTAGAAATATTTGATACATGGAATGAGAAAGTTTAGGGGATTTAATACATGGTTTTTGCGAGGGGCTACCCCACGCAATAAATGAAGATAACATTTACGAGGAGTTTCCCCTAGCCAGTGTTAACGTGTTGCAGTCTATGTTCTGTCACGTAGCAGGCTTTGGCACAATATTAAATGCCTTTTCAGGCTGATTTGACTAAAGGCTTTTTATGGGTGAGGGAGAGCCCCTCGCAAAATGCTTTTATGAATATGGTGAGGGGTTGTCCCCTTGCAAATTGTTTTTTTATCGGCCTATTTTTGCGTCCTTTCCTTATTGTGAAGGGTGACCCCTAACAAAACACAATTTCAAAATTTAAAATTTTTTTGTGAGATTTGGGTCGAACTCATCTGTGTCGAAGGAGAGCTTTCATGTATTTCGACAGGAGGCAAGCATGTAGCGAAGCTTGTTCACATGCTGATACCTGTTAGTTACATATAGTAGTTGAAGTCTGTTCTTATATGTATTCTGTCGAAATGTGTATATTCTATCGAATTGGGCCTTGTGTTAAGGATCCAATTGTTTAGGTTTCTTAGGCTGCAAGTTACCTAGTTAGTCTATAAATAGGCTAGTACACTCAGTTTGTTGAGTGTGGCAAATTGTGATATTCACTTGTAATCATTTGTGACTTTAATGAGAAAGTGAATAGTAAACAGAATTTATATTTGCCCAATCCTTGCTGTTTCCTTCTTCTTCTTCTTCTTGTTTTCTTTTCCGTTAAACCCTAAACCCTTGTTTTGGTTCTAGATCATCAAGAAACCAGTTTTATACTTTGATTAAAGTCATTGTTTTTCACAACAAATTGGTGCGGTGAGCGTGGAGAAGATGTCTTCAACAAAGTATGTGATTGAAAAGTTCACCGGAGTGAACGATTTCGGTCTGTGGCGCTTGAAGATGAAAGCCCTACTGGTGTAGCAGGGATGTTTGGAAGCATTGAAGGGAATGGCAGCCATGGATGACGCGTTGACGGAAAGAGAAAAGACGACAATGATCGAGAAAGCACACAGCGTAATATTGTTGAGCCTTGGTGATAAGGTTCTCCGGCAGGTGTCAAAGGAGACGACGGCGTCGGGACTATGGGTAAAGCTTGAAAGCTTGTACATGACCAAATCGTTGGTAAATCGTTTGTACCTGAAGCAAGCTCTGTATTCGTTCAAGATGAATGAAGACAAAGCTTTGGCTGAGCAGTTGGATTCTTTCAACAAGCTGATTCTTGATCTTGAAAACATTGATGTGAAGATTGATGATGAAGATCAAGCATTGCTGCTATTGTGTGCTTTGCCAAGATCGCATGCTCACTTCAAAGAAACTCTCTTATATGGAAGAGAGTCCCTGACCTTTGAAGAAGTTCAGGCAGCCTTGTATTCGAAGAATTTGAACGAAAGAAAGGAGCAGAAACCTTCATCAGTTGGCGAAGGGTTGTCCGTGAAAGGGAAATCGTCGAAGAAAGATGGTAGGTTTGATAAGAAGAAAGGAAAAATTCAGCAGAAGTCTTATGGTGGTGATATGTCTGGTATCAAATGTTATCACTGTAAGAAGAAGGGTTACACAAGAAAGGTGCGCCCTGAGCGCCTGAATAATCATGGAGGTAAGGACAATGGGAATGCAGCTATAGTGCAAGATGGTTATGAATCATCTGATGTCCTTGTGGTGTCGAGCAGCAACTCTTGCGAAGAGTGGATTATGGATTCTAGATGTACTTGGCATATGACTCCAAACAAGAACGTGTTTGAAGAATTATGTGATCAAGATGGAGGATCAGTGCTGCTGGGGAACAATAAAGCTTGCAAGATTGTAGGTATTGGATCTGTTAGATTCAAGCTCTATGATGAGTCAATAAAGCTATTGACTGGGGTTAGGTATGTACCTGATCTTAAGAGGAATTTAATTTCTCTTGGTGAATTCGACAGAAAGGGATATGTTTTCAAAGGAGAGCAAGGTACCATGAGAGTCATGAAGGGGTCGAAGGAAGTCTTGAGAGGCGTGAAGAAACAAGGCTTGTATACCCTTGAGGCTGAGGTTGTAAGTGGTTCGACAAATGTTGTATCCATGAAACCTATGTCGAAGACAGAGTTATGGCACATGAGATTGGGCCATGTCAGCGAAAGAGGCCTGGTCGAATTGGGGAAGCAGAACCTGCTAGGTGGTGACAAAGTCGAAAAGCTGGAGTTTTGTGAATCTTGTGTACTTGGTAAATCCTGTAGGGCGAAGTTCAACAAAGGCAAGCAAAGAACACATGGATCCCTTGATTACATTCATGCTGATATTTGGGGGCCTGCAAGAAATACTTCACACTCAGGTGCAAGGTATTTTCTATCCATTGTTGATGACTATTCCAGAAAGCTATGGGTATTCATTCAGAAGACGAAGGATGAAACTTTTGAGAATTTCAAAAGTTGGAAGGTTCTGGTCAAAACTCAAACTGGCAGAAAGGTTAAGAGGTTGAGAACTGACAATGGCCTTGAATTCTGCAACGAAGCGTTCGACAGTTACTGTGTTGAGTCTGGGATTACAAGGCATAAGACTGTAGCAGGTACTCCTCAACAAAATGGCTTAGCTGAGAGATTCAATCGAACAATCCTAGAAAGGGTTAGATGCATGTTGGTTAGTGCTGGATTGAAGAAGGTGTTTTTGGGCAGAGGTTGTTTCGACAACAGCTTATCTGATAAACAGATGTCCCTCGACTGCACTGGGAATGAAGACACCTGAAGAAGTTTGGTCGGGTCATCCACCAGATCTCGACAAACTGAGAGTATTTGGCTGTTTAGCCTATGCTCACATTAGGCAAGACAAGGTCGAACCTAGAGCTCTGAGATGCATGTTCCTTGGATATCCTGAGGGAGTCAAGGGTTATAGGATGTGGTGCCTAGAACCAGGTCACAGAAGATGTATCACAAGTCGTGATGTAGTTTTCAATGAGGTCGAAATGGCTTTCAAGAAAACTGGTGATGCTGGTCGAAGTGCAGAAATCTCTGAAGAGGAGCTGGAACAGGTAGAGATGCCTGTTGAGGTGGAGCATAGTGATGCTGAAGTGCATAGCCCTGATGAAGTCGAAGAGCAAGATGCTGATGAGGTTGAAGAAACTGTCGATGACTACCTACTGGCAAGAGATAGGTCGAGAAGAGTCATCAAGCCACCTCAGAGACTTGGTTATGCAGATCTTATAGCTTTTGCTTTAATCTCTGCAAGTGAGGTACTTGACGAAGAACCTAGAGATTACAAGGAAGCTATAAGGAGTCGAAGTAAGACTGAATGGCGAAAAGCCATGGATGGCGAGATGAAATCTCTTCATGATAATAACACTTGGGAGCTGATTGAGAAACCTGCAGGAGCCAGGTTAGTCAGTTGTAAGTGGATTTTCAAGGTCAAGGAAGGAATCGAAGGAGTGATGTCGAAGCGCTTTAAGGCGAGGCTGGTTGCTAGGGGGTTCACTCAGAAAGAAGGAGTTGACTTCAATGATGTGTTCTCACCTGTTGTAAAGCATAGATCCATTCGAATGTTGTTGGCCATGCTGGCAAAGTTCGACTTGGAACTTGAGCAAATGGATGTGAAGACAACATTTCTGTATGGTGATCTAGATGAAACGATCCTGATGCGTCAACCTGAAGGGTATGCAGAAAAGGGTAAAGAAGATTATGTGTGCAAGCTGAATAAGTCTTTGTATGGCCTGAAACAATCTCCTCGACAGTGGAACAGGAGATTCGACAAGTTCATGGCACACATTGGTTTCACTAGAAGTCAGTTCGATCACTGTGTTTACTTCAGATTTCGACCTGAAAACTCACTTGTTATGTTGCTGCTGTATGTGGATGATATCCTCATAGCTAGCAACAGTGTTGAGGATGTAACGAAAGTGAAGGCTGAACTCAGTAAGGAGTTTGAAATGAAGGATCTGGGAGTTGCAGCCAGAATTCTTGGGATTGACATCCGGAGAGATAGAAAGCAGTCGAAGTTGTGCTTATCTCAGGAGACATACCTACGGAAGCTTCTCGACAAGTTTGGTATGTCGAATTCAAAGCCTGTTGTGACACATACTAATCCTCAGTTTAAGCTTAGTACTACTCAAAGTCCGAGTACTGAAGCTGAAAGAATCTATATGAATAGCATTTTATATGCTAGTGTAGTGGGTTCTTTGATGTATGCTATGGTCTGTATGAGGCCAGACATAGCATATGGAGTGAGCCTTGTGAGCAGGTATATGGCCAATCCTGGAAAGGCGCACTGGCAAGCTGTAAAGTGGATTCTCAGGTACATAAATGGGTCTCTGAAAAGAGTCTTGATTTATGGTGGAGCCTGTGATGGTGATAGCATAGTCGAAATCGAAGGATTTGTTGACTCTGATTATGTAGGTTGTATGGATTCCAGAAAGTCTATTTCTGGATATGTTTTCACAATGTTTGGCACAACAATCAGTTGGAAAGCGACGCTTCAGAAGGTTGTTGCCTTATCAACCACTGAAGCTGAATATATTGCCCTCACTGAAGCTGTGAAGGAAGCATTGTGGCTTGAAGGTTTTGCAAAGGAGCTGAAACTTCAAGGTCGAAGTATCACTGTTAAATGTGATAGTCAAAGTGCAATACACCTGTCGAAGAATTCAGCCTATCATGAGCGAACTAAGCACATTGATGTGAGGCTGCATTTCGTCAGAGAGATAATCGAGCGTGGTGAAGTCCAGGTGCTGAAGGTTTCGACTGAAGACAATGCTGCTGATATGATCACCAAGACGTTGCCAAGTTGCAAGTTCTTCCACTGTATGCAGTTGATAAAGCTGCATGTTGAAAGCTAGTTGTTTTCCTTTGTTGCTGAGTTAGATCCAAGGTGGAGATTTGTGAGATTTGGGTCGAACTCATCTGTGTCGAAGGAGAGCTTTCATGTATTTCGACAGGAGGCAAGCATGCAGTCGAAGCTTGTTCACATGCTGATACCTGTTAGTTACATATAGTAGTCGAAGTCTGTTCTTATATGTATTCTGTCGAAATGTGTATATTCTGTCGAATTGGGCCTTGTGTTAAGGATCCAATTGTTTAGGTTTCTTGGGCTGCAAGTTACCTAGTTAGTCTATAAATAGGCTAGTACACTCAGTTTGTTGAGTGTGGCAAATTGTGATATTCACTTGTAATCATTTGTGACTTTAATGAGAAAGTGAATAGTAAACAGAATTTATATTTGCCCAATCCTTGCTGTTTCCTTCTTCTTCTTCTTCTTCTTGTTTTCTTTTCCGTTAAACCCTAAACCCTTGTTTTGGTTCTTGATCATCAAGAAACCAGTTTTATACTTTGATTAAAGTCATCGTTTTTCACAACAGTTTTCCCTCCATATTTGCGAGAGGTTTCCCCACGATTTTGTTTTACATTTTTTTTTTCTATTTTATGCATTGCGAGGGGTTTAACTCCAAACAAATGAGTGTTTTTAGTGAGCAACTTTACCCCTAGCAAAACCCTTAACCAATAACAACTTTTCTTGTAGTGATGATTCCCACACACGACATCAAATGATTCAGTATGGTCTTTTGTCTTTACGTGATATTTGATATTGATGAATTTGATTACAAGTCTCAGAAGCGATCTTCAAGCTTTGTTCATAGATGAAAGATGTTACTTACAAATAATATGACAGTCAAGTAAGTGACTATCTTAAATTGAGGTTTTAGGTTAGAAGAGTGTGTCACTAAGACTAATTTATTATATATCTTTTTTAAAGTGAAACTTTAGAATTTCAATCTTCTAGAACCTTTTTCCACAGGCATCCCAAAAAATAAATGTTAGTAAATCATATGACCATTCATCTAATAATCCTTGGTTTGATGCACCTTTAAAGCGAATGTACTTTCTAAATTTCATCTATTTACATAAATCAGATGGTTAGAATTCTCAATTAAAATAATTGTGTTAAAATATGTTATTTATTTATTGCTTCAAATTTATAAAATTAATTATATATTAAAAAATTTATTTTATAAAATAAATTACTTTGAATCTTTTAAAAAATAAATTATTTTAAATTAAATAAAAAATAAATAAATGAGTGTGAATAATATTTAATTTTACTTTATCTGTAAAACAATTTTGTATTTTATTTAAATAAACCGTCATTATTTAAACTATCAATTATTCAACAACTTAGTTCAACAATATAGTCAAAAAAGTATTACCATTAATTATTAATTTTTTTGGTAATTTAAAAATTATATATTGATAGATTAGTAATTTGATAAAAAAAATTATTCCAATTTTATATTTTATTAATTTGATTTGATTTGATTTAATTTGATAAAAAAGTATTACCATTAATTATATTGATAAAAAAGTATTACAGTACAATTTTGTATTTTATGATTTGATTTGATTTAATTTGAAGAAAATATATTACCATTAATTATTACCATTAATTATATTGATAAAAAAGTATTACAATTTTGTATTTACTAATTTGATTTGATTTGATTTATTCTCAGTACCAAAGACACTCTCTCTTATATATCAAAACGTTCCTGGGCAGTAAAGATAAAAGATTCTATATGTTTCAATGGGAACCTCTTTTCTTCTTCAATCCAACGATTCATCTTCCATCATCACAAACCCTAACTCTAACCAGAGCACCCGGAGAAATCGGTTACCGATCGCCGTGAACCCTAGCTCGCAGAATGGAAATCGTTCCCACTCCGGCGGTGATAGAAACTGCACCGTGAAGCACCCTGGATTGAATCTTGTAAATGGTCAGGTGAAGATTCTCAAGAGAGGAGAGAAGCTGAGTCCTGACAATGTGATAAAGAGTGAGGGTGAGGGATGTTATGATTCGATGTTAGGATCAACCGATCGGTTTGGTCCGGATCCTCAGACGGTGGAGAAGCAGGTTAGGGTTCATGATTTGACGGAGGGACTTTACGCGGGACCGACTTCGGTGTCATCGCCTCCGCCGAGTTCTGTGCCGGTTCCCGGATTTCTTGGAACGAAAAAAAGGCGCAGTCAGTGATGATTTGGTGGTTTCTCTGTCTAAATGATTCTGTTTTTTTACTTCTTGGATTTATATGTTTATGATGATGGTCTTTCTCTGCTTTAATTTACAAATGACCATTGAATGCAAGTGAACAAAGAATCTTATAGAAGAAAGTTGAAGGGGTTGTTATAGATTTAGCTTTCGGTTTCTGAAATAGATAAGGGGTTTTTAGCTAGGTTTAGTTAGTCCTTTGTATTGAAAGGGTTTGAAGTTAGAATGCATGCCAAAGAGGGTTATGTTTAGGTTTTATTTATAGTTTCATTATGGAAAGAGAAGTAAATTCATTGTGCTGTGATTTGATCACTTATACTCATGTATTTCTGATATTTAATCCAATAAAACTTTATATTTTGCTGTTATAATAGTATGTTTTGAATTGATGACCATTGTTATATACATGATTATGAGTTGATTAATAGATTTACATTTCTAGGACATGAATATGAGCTCTCTATTTTACTATGTCATATTAGTTATAAGAATGGAGTTATGAACCAAAATTTTGAAGTTTCATTTTGATCCGTGCATATTGTTTAAATTCTATAATCAGTTTTCGGATTGTGAAGTAAGGAGTGCAACATTTCCATGTTGACATTCTGAAAATAATATTAGTAGGAATAACATTGAATATCCCAATTATCATTCTCAGGAATGTAATTTTTATTGTTTGAAAGTAATATATTTGGGTTTATGAATGAGTTCAACTCTTTGCAAGCATGAAGTGGGTTTGGAACAATTACTAGATTTCATTGGTGTTGTTGAATAGATTTTGGATTTGTGAAACTCTTTTTTATGGTCTAACAAGCAAAGAAACTTTTTGTTTCTTCTTATGTGTTCTTAACTTGCTGGATTTTTGTAATTTGCTCAAGTGATCTTATCTTATAGTGTCACAAGCATGGAGTTAGACGCTTTTTTTGTTGTGCAAAACCCTGGATAAGATTGCTAATCTTTTCTGTTACTGTAAGAACTGCAATTGAATATGTCCAATAAGTGTGACAGGAGAAAGAAGTTGATGAAAAAACTGATAAAAACGAGATATCCAAAGAAATCACTATTTTATCCTATTTGCAGTAACTTAATTCCATTCTGAGCTATGATTGAGAAAGTCTACCGAATGAATTTCGGTTGCGTTCATTAGATTACTTCAATGTAAAAGTAATTTAACTGACTGCATATTGTTTAAATTCTATAATTAGTTTTCGGAATGTGAAATAAGGAGTGCAACATTTCCATGTTGACATTCTGAAAACAATATTAGTTGGAATAACATTGAATATCCCAATTATCATTCTCAGGAATGTGATTTTTATTGTTTGAAAGTAATCATTTTGGTTTTATGAATGAGTTCAACTCTTAGCAAGAATGAAGAGGTTTTGGAACAATGACTAGACTTCATTGGTGTTGAATAGGTTTGGATTTGTGAAACTCTTTTTTCTGGTCTAACAAACAAAGAAAAGTTTCGATTCTTATTATATGTTCTTTACTTGCTCGATTGTTGTAATCTGCTCAAGTGATCTTATCTTATGGTGTCACAAGCATGGAGTTGGAGGCTTTAATTGTTTCACACTTTAAGTTTTAGAATTTCTGTTGCTCGTCAGTGCCTTTCTGGGTTTGATTGCTAATCTTTTGTTTTACTGTAAGAGCTGCAATTGAATATGTCAAATAAGAGTGTCGGGAGAAAGAAGTTGATGAAAAAACTGATAAAAAAGAGAGAATTAAAGAAATTGCTATTTTATCCTATTTGCAGTAACTTAATATCTTTCTGGGCTATGATTGAGAATGTCTACCGAATGAATTTCGGTTGCATTCATTAGATTACTTCAACATTACAATTATTATATTTATCTCCCTCAGTGTTCTCAATACTAACTGATACATACACAACATCTTTCTTTACATTGTTGTCTTCAGTGCTCTCTTTACAACTAAATTCTGCGAAATACCAATTTAAATCCTTTAACATCGGACACTGACGGTCTCAGATGTAACATCTTTTATTTATGTAATTTATTACCGTAATGTAAGTTTGATTGTAGGTACTAAACTGAATTACAGCTCGTTTTGAGGTAGTATCAGTTTCCAGAACCAATGCTTCTGCCACATATATGCCATCTCTTCAATGGGAATACCTTTGGTTTCAGGCAAGAACAGCATAACAAATACGGTCATGATGACAATCCAGCAGGCGAAAAAGAGAAAGATCCCAAACTTCAACGCGCAGAGAAGAGCAAGGAATACTTGAGCAATTATGAAAGTAAACAGAAGGTTTACAGCAACTGTGATACTCTGCCCTGCTGAACGGATTTCCAACGGAAATATCTCGCTTGGAATTGTCCATCCAAGGGGGCCCCATGACCATCCAAATGCTACAACGAAGAGGCAAATCACAATTACTACCAATATCGAATAGCCTCTCGACAGTGCCTGGTTTTCCCCAAACTTGATCCCTAGGATTATTGCAACTATAGTCTGTTCATGTGAAAAAATGAAAATAAAATAAGTTGTCATGCATTAGACTAATTCATGTAGGAACATAGTTTTTGGTTGCAACTGATTAAAGGGTTAAGATATAACAAAATAACTTAACAAGAGCTTATTGTCTTTTTTTGTTATTATTTTAATGCATGTATTCTCAGCTATTGATTAGAATTATTTCCCGCGTAAACTGCAGGGATCTTTAAATTGTTTGACAAGTATATTTTTCTTACCTGGCATATGATCATTTGTATTCCACCGCTGATGAGAAGAACTCTCCTTCCCAATCTATCAACTGTTGCAATGGAAACGAATGTCGAGCAAGCAAGAACGCCACCGGTCAAAGCTGAGGAGTAGAGGGAAGCATGGCCGCCGAATCCCATGCTTTGGAACAGCACCGGAGCATAAAAGAGAATGGAATTTATGCCAGTCAAGATCTGTGAAGTTGGCATGACAATTGCCATAACCAACTCCGGTCTATACCTTTTCTCGAGGATGTTACGAAACGGGTGCTTTATCGAGTGCGCCAACTCACTTGCCTCAACCATATCTTGAAACTCTGCGTCAACCTCGTTAGTTCCTCTGATTTTCTCTAGGAGTTTCCTTCCTTTTTCTTTCAATCCACGTTCTATTAAGCTATTTGGAGTATCGGGAAGAAATATTCCTCCTATCATCATCAAAAGAGCTGGTACTGCAGCCAACCCTAAGGACAGCCTCCATCCCCAAGGTCTAATATTCTGTGTTCCGAAATTCACCATATTGGCTGCGAAAATCCCAAGAGTTGTCGCCACTTGAAACATCATGTTCAATCCTCCTCGCAGGTGTGTCGGCGCCATCTCTGATAAATAAAGCGGAATTGCCTTCAAAATAAGCACGAGGAGGAGAAGCTCAAGTAATTTGTCAAGTTTTAAGGTATTAATCTTCTAACTCAAACAAAGATTGTTTCCATCACAAATAATATCTTTCTTTTTCCAGTACATTTAATGAACTCACATCAACATTTTATCTGTTATTTTATTAAAAATTAACACTACCACCTTTCAATGTGTATGTTACTTGTTTGGATAATCTAGGACCAGGTTTTAAGAGGAAAAAAAAAGTTATTTTCATCCCTTCATAGAAATATAACACTATTTTAAACTAGAAGAGAAAAAAAATCTTCTAAGGAATGATCATAAAAAATATGTTATTACCTGATTTCCAAATCCGATGCCAATGCCGAGCATAACGCGGCCGAGTATCAGCATTGCTAGGCTAACAGCTGCAGCATTTAGAATTGATCCAATCAGAAAGCTGACACCACCAGCAATGATACTCATCCGACGTCCATACTTTCTTGTAATAGGAGATGCAAACAGAGATGCAACTAAACCAGCGACGTAAAGAGAAGACGTAAAGGCTGCAAGACGCTGACTATCGTATTTGCAGTAGTTATTTTCATGTGCATGCTTTTTTTGCATGTATACTTCTGGGAAGAATTCTTCGAGGAAGTCATCCATGGAAGTCACCCCACCTGGGTTAACCATAAAACATGCATCAGAAAATATCTAAACACAAACACTGATCAATAATTGAAATTAATTAGTGTATTATTATATAAAAAGAAAATTGAAACGCAACGGCGTTAAAATTTGAAGAGAGATCTTTATCATCTATTGTGGTTTTATGCGGTTTGAGATATTATAGTCTTTGTATTTGCATGCAGAGAGAATGACTCAAGATATTATCGTCTCTGTATTTGCACCCAGAGAGGATGATGCGGGGTAAACCCGAAAATTGAAACATGATGCAAAAATGTTATGGATCTGTTGTCAGAAATTTCAAATCTGTAATTCCTTAACCAGAATCGAATCTCTTGTGGAATATTCCTGTCATGCATGTTTTAAGGTTGTTACAAAAATATTCCCCTTTTCAATACCATTCTTATTTAACCTTTCAACCACAACAAGTTTTAATAATAGCGACTATGAAATGAAATAGCCTGAGAAACATTGAAATCAGAAGAAAAAATGATATATTTTTTTTATGATTGAGATTAAGGAAGAAGAACCTGAAATTCCAATATCATATCCAAACAATGATCCTCCAATAGCGGCAACAATGCAAGCAATGATAACATAAGGAGTGACTCTCCCTTTATAAAGCTCTGCCCTTTCCTTCCCCACAGCATCTGTTGTAAATCCCCCACCTGCCATTTTCTTGATTCACAGGAGAATGAATGAATGCTTTTCTTTCTTCACAAAAATGAAAATATCATAGATTTCTCTTCATTTATAGTGTGTAATATAAAGTCAACCAAAAACGATGAAAATAATATATTTTTGCAGAAAATGGCCGTATCTTGGGAAATGTGATTAGGTAATAGTTAATGTTTGTCTGTATCTGGACTCGTTGGGATCAGTGGATGGAATTTATTGATTTTCTTAGTATAGCTGCTCAAGAAATTGTTTCCTAAAGTATTCACTTTTTTCTTTGGTTGAAGTTTGTGTGACCCTTAAAACACAAACTCATACCACTTTTTTTCTTTGGTTGAAGTTTGTGTGACCCTTAAAACACAAACTCATACCGGAATATATGATAAACACGAAATCTAATTTTGTATGTTATTTGTTTGTTAGGTAATTTAAGTTTTTGTTTGGTTGGCTCACATGAATGGAGGACCTGGTCTTCATGTTTCTTCTCACTGACTATTCTTTATGTTTCTATTTTTTTAATTATTATGTTTAGATTTAATTTAGGCTTTATAGTTCAAAATATATTTGAATGGTATAAAATATTTTACACGTAATTTTATCATATTGTATATTTGTAAGATATTATAATATTCAACTTAACAAAATTATATAAATATATAAATATTTTATGGCATATTTTATGACATAAAGATTATTTTCTTATTATTAATATTTATAGTCTTATTTTATCAAAAAATATAGTGTATAGTCTTAGAAACATTAATTAAAATTAATTTCTTCCTTAAAATAATTATTGTTTATTTTCAATACAGAATAATTTATATTTCTTTAAATGATTTATTCTAATTTTTGTAAAAGTCTTGTTTGACTTTGACCCCCTTTGATTTTCTTTTTGAATAGGATTTCTGTCCTGCCTTAAGAATCATATTTCCTTGATTAATTATTTTTTGTCTTTTATGAAATATTTATTATGATGATAATTTCCTTTTATTCATTTTGGTAAAACATAAAGAACTAAAATAAATAAATAAATAACAAAGAATGAAAAATGTCTATTTTAAAGAATAAAAAATGTCTATTTAATTTGTTGATGTGCACCGGTGGTATAAAATACTTACTAAATATTTTACATGTATATTTTTAAATTAGTTAATTTTATGTAATATTTAATTATTGCCTCAGATTCAAATTATAAATAATTTATTTATATTTTATTGTATGTTATTTTAATATTTTAAAATTGAGATAGGTAAAAAGAAAAAAGAAAAAAGAGATCATGAAAAATTTTACAAAATTATGTTTTAGCAAAAATTCATGACAGTACATGTTTACCTGACTTACTGGGCATTTTGGAATCTCGATTCAATTATTTTCATCTACTCGTGTCCCATATGACATCATTCGAATTAATACCACATGATCTTGCTTGTTCTTTTTCTATAATTATAGCATACTTTTAGAAAATGCATGACGTCCTTCCTTCTTATCCTTTTGTTTTTTCTTCTTTCTTTATTGTTTACTCCCTCAGTTCTTTTTTTAGGTGTTTTTTTTTTAAAATCTTTTATGCATTTCAAAAAAAGCTAATTAATATTATTATTTTTTAAACAATAATTCTCTCTTTTTAAAAATATTTTTAATTATTTAATATATTCATTTTATTTTTTTCTCTCCATAATAAATGTTTAGGAGTACTTGTGATAAAAGTACAATTAATATTACTTTGAATTTTATAAGTGACAATAAAAAAAAAACACGTTAAAAAAAAGTGACACTTAAAACAATCAGAGGAAGTAATTAGTAAGATATATGTGTGTGCGCATGAATAAATTTATTAGTTTAGATATAAAAACTATTAAGATTCCATTATATAAATAACATGAGATGTTATACAATGTAATTAAATACATCTATAATTTGAAATGAGTATTTAAATGTAAATGAGTAACAATAGTATAAACTCAATTGTATTTTATATAATTGTTAAATTTTTAATATTTTCATTCAAATACTATTAGAGATATAATTATATTAGGCTTTCTATTTGTCTAGTTGGGCCTTACTGTTTAATGGTTATTGAGCATTTTGTATATATTTCTAGTTGATTCACTTTTCTGAGTAAGGCGGGAAATCACATTTTGAATTCAGCTTCTTCTTCCTTGGTCGTCCATGGAGGTTACCAAGAAGATTCACCAATTGTAATATGGTATCAGTTGAATATAACTCTTTCTTTATCATTCTTCCGCATATTTTCTTTCATACTACTTTTGATTCCCAGTCTTGCATCTTTCTTCTCTACCTTCATGGCCTTCGATGATGAGTTTGATGGAAACTCTCCCGCCAAGAACGAGGTTGCCAAGAACGAAGTTGCAGATCCCGTTCTCAACCCCAGAAACCCCTCTTATCTTCATCTTGGTGAAAACCCTGGAGCTACCATTGTTGCACCAACTTTGGATGACAACAACTACCATAATTGAAGAAAATCAATGTGTTGTGCATTAACCTCCAAGAACAAGCTTTCTTTCATCAATGGTTCTCTACCAAAACCCTCATCCTCTGATCCTAATTACGAACTGTGGGAACACGCAGATATCATGGTTCTTTCATGGATTAATCGCATTTTTCCCCTCACATTGCCCAGAGTACAATATGCTTTGACTCTGCTTTCGAGCTATGGGAAGACCTTCGTGAACGGTTCACCAAAGGTAACCATTTCAGGTTTTCTAATCTATTGCGTGAATTGCATTCCATACAACAAGGAGATCGGTTATTATCTACCTACTTTACTGATCTCAAGATCCTATGGGATGAATTGAAAGATTTACGACCTACTCCTTGTTCCTGTCCAACACCTTGTGCCTGTGATTTAGCTAAAGCAGTGCGCAATTACAAGCATCTTGAATATGTAACTTGCTTCTTGAAGGGTTTGAATAATAATTACCACAACATTCGTACCTAAATTTCGCTTCTGGATCCTCTCCCAAGCATAAGTCGTGTGTACTCTCTTTTGGTTCAACAACAAATCACTCCTACACCTACATCTATTTCCACACCATCATCGACCATCCTATATGCCAACAGCAACAACACAAGGGCCAAGGGCAAAAACAATTCCAAAACACCTATGATTTGCACCAACTACAACAAAACTAACGACACCGTGGAAAATTGTTACTTCAAGCATGACTTTCCACTTGGATACAGAAACAAGAACCCCAAGAATGCTTTGGATGCCAAGACATCTTAGCCGCATGACAAAGAAGGTGTTGTTTCCAAGGAGGATTATCAACAATTGCTTCTCCTACTTCAACAATCCAAGAAGGAACATCAACAATCTAAACATGACAAGGCTGTAAATTCTGACAAAGCATTGATTTCAGGTATTGTACAAACAGGTAATATCTTTCATAATCCTTCCACTTGGATACTTGACTCTGGTGCTTCACATCATGTTTGGCCTTACATTCATTATTTTTCTGACATTCATGATATCAACCCTATACCTATACACTTACCTAATGGAACATGTATTCATGCTAAATTTTCTGGCACTATCAATTTTGATACTCATTTCCATTTGGAACATGTGTTTTACATACCTGAATTTAGGTTTAGTCTCATATCTATCTCTAAATTGTGCAAAACATCTCAATATAGCATTTTTTTCTTACACAATTCCTGTCACATATAGGATATATCTACCAAGCAGATGATTGGACCTGTGACTCAACTTCATAATCTTTACATTCTTCACAAGAACCTCATTCAAGCTATCATCCATGATACTTCATGTAATTCTGTTAGCACTAGGAATCATAATATCATTAACAAACCTGTTAGGAATGATATTGCCTTGTGGCATCATAGACTATGCCACCCTTCCAATGAAGTTTTGCATCATATGTCTCAACATTTTTCTGAAATTACATACAACAAGATATCTCTTTGTAACACTTGCCATTTGGCCAGTCAATGTAAACTTTCATTTCCTTTAAGTACATCTGTTACTACCAATTGTTTTGATTTGGTTCATATGGACATATGGGGCCCCATTTCTGTTCCTTCTCTAGATGACTTTCATTATTTTCTAACTATAGTGGATGATTGTACTAGATATACTTAGACTATTCCGATGCACAATAAATCCGACACTAGAGTTCATATCAAGAATTTTATATCATATGCTCAAACTCAATTTGATTGTAGAATTAAAACCATTAGGAGTGATAATGGTAGTGAGTTTCTCATGCCTTCCTATTATGCTTCCTTTGGCATCATTCACCAAAGGATTTGTGTTGAAACTCCTCAACAAAACTCCATTGTTGAAAGAAAACATAGGCATCTCCTTAATGTTACTAGGTCCCTCTTATTTCAATCTCATTTACCTTAATGTTTTTGGTCTTATTCTCTCTGTCATGCTACTTACTTAATTAACAGATTATCCAGCCCTACCATACACAACAACACACCTTATGAACTTCTCTTTAAAACACATCCTTCATTCATTAACCTTAGGATTTTTGGCTGGCTTGTTTATGCATCCACCTTAACTAGACACAGAGACAAATTTGACCCTCGTGTTACTCAATGCATTTTCTTAGGTTTTCCTACTGGTATGAAAGGTTTCCTTCTTTTTGATCTCACCACCAGAACTGTTTTCACATCCAGAAATTGTGTCTTTCGTGAAAACTTTTTCCCTTATACCTCTCCTCACCAGACACAATTTAATCCTGCTCCTATTCTTGATTCTGAGCATTCCACCTTCCCCTTTCTATTTGATATTCACTCTTCCCTTGAGCCATCTATTCCTGAACAAACCCCTCAACTTTCTCATCCCACTCCAACTTCTCCCACTACTCCTATTTCATCTCCCATCCAACCTTTCCCTCACTCACCTACCGAAACTTCCACTCATTCTGAATCTTCACCCATTCCTATCACTAGAACCTCTACCAGAACCAAAAATACTCTTTCTTACTTGAAAGACTTTGTTTGCAATATTGATTTTAATAATGTTATACATGATAGTTCTAAATATGTTTCATACAATGCATTATCTCCTGCACATTTTACTTCCATATCTGCTATATCTACTACTTGTGATCCTATATCATACAAATAAGCCAATCTCCATCCTCAATGGATTCAAGCCATGAATGATGAGATTCAGGCCCTAACCAACAACAACACATGGCAGTTCACTACTCTACCTCCAGGTAAGAAAGCTATAGGCTATAAATGGATTTACAAATCCAAATTCCATTCAGATGGGACATTAGAAAGGCACAAAGCAAGGTTAGTAGCTCAAGGTTTCAACCAAATATAAGGTATTAATTTCTTTGACACTTATTCTTCTGTTGCAAAGCTCACTACTGTAAGACTTATTCTTGCTATTGCCTCTTCATTAAATATGCATGAAATTCTGGCATAGCAGATAGCAGATGTCCTAACACATGTCAAGACATTATTATGCATAATCATTTAAACAAAGAACAAAACTGCAAACTGATAACCAGAATATCAGTAGCTGTAGAACCACATATGTTTCGACATTTGTTCCAACATGTTAATCAATACTGAACTGTAAATTGCATAATGATAAACAACACAGAATATGATGACCTAGTTCGGTGCAACTCACCTACATATGGGGGATACCAATCAAGGAAGAAGACTCCACTATCAGTAGTATAGTTTTATGTAAACAACCTCAGGTTTACAGTAAACACCCATGCTTACCTATCACTACCCAATGAAGACTTTATTATTAGAAGTCACATCTAATTTATAAGAGAAACACATCTCACTCCCTAAATCGTAACCTGTGATTATCTAACAGTTAATACCCCATAACTGCATCATCCCTATTAAAAGACACCCCTTCTAATGCAAAGTTCAGTTAAGCATCCTTGACTAACAAGTTAACTTGGATTTGCTTCAAAGCTTCATCCAAGAACAATACACGATTCATTACCTACGGGTTTCTAAATCTGTACAAGTACCTATGTTTACCACACTGCATCAAATCGATACAGAGGGAGACTTACAAGAGAAACCTACGACTCTCAAACCCTAAACCCTACTTTACAAAATAGGATTCCTAAGTCTATGTCGTCATCTCTCACTTTCTACCTAGGTCTTGGTCTTCTTTCATAATCTTATACTTTGTTGGGCTTCATATCTTTGATCCTTGATCCAATGCCCATCGCGCCTTGAATCTTGGAACATGTTTAAACAAATCCTGCTATGACAGTCATGATGTCGAATCTACATGTTGTGACATTTCACTCGACATCTTTAGTCTGGGGCTAAAACCTTCATGTTGGAACATCTTTCCCAACATTATGTTTTACTAAAGTTTAGTCAAACTCTTGGAGCTTTCAATGCATCTTCATCAACTTGATGTCCATAATGCCTTCCTCCATGGTGATTTGGATGAAGAAGTGTACATGTCTATTCCAAAAGGCATTACACATTCTTATCCTAATCAAGTTTGCAAATTACTCAAATCCATATATGGTTTAAAATAGTCTAGTAGACAATGGTTTGAGAAATTGTATAAAGTTCTTTTAGCACATCACTTTACTCAATGTTTTTCGGACCATTCTCTTTTCATACATCAACATCAATCAAAATTTACCTTCTTTCTTTTTTATGTTGATGATATTCTTCTTGCAGGAAGTAATCTAGATGTCAGTAACACAACCAAGCAATTATTACAAAGCCATTTTCACATCAAGGACCTTGGCTCACTCAAATATTTTCTAGGACTTGAAGTAGCCAGAAACAAATCAGACATCAACATTAATCAGCACAAGTATACTCTTGACATTCTCTCTAACACAGGTTTGCTTGGCTGCAAACCAACCTCAACACCAATGGCTCATGACACCAGATTAAGGACTACTGATGGTACTCTAATGCTGGATCCCACCAAATATCGCATACTTGTTGGGCAACTTATCTACTTGCTGAATACAAGACCTGGCATCTAATACTCCATGCAACATCTGAGCCAACATATGAGTCAACCAATAGATGTTCATTATATTGTTGCTCTCCGTGTGCTCCGGTATCTCAAATCCTCTCCAACTCAAGGTCTCTTATTCCCCAGCAATTCCACCTTACAACTCAAGGCTTTTTCTGACTCAGACTGGGCCACCTGCCCTAAAACACACAAATCTATTATCAATTTCTGCATTTACCTGGGTGATTCATTGATATCCTGGAAATCCAAGAAATAACCCACTGTCTCTAGCAGTTCCACTGAAGTAGAGTACCGATCCATGGCCTCTACAATTTTTGAATTACAATGGCTAACCAATGTCATCACTGAACTTAAGATACCTTTCAAACATCCTGCATTGTTATATTGTGATAATGCCTCAACCATCCACATTGCCAACAATTCTTCATTCCACAAACGTACTAAACACATCCACCTCGATTTCCATATTATTCGCGAAAAACTTCAGCAACGCCTATTCAACCTTCTTCCTGGTACATCTTCTCAACAATTAGCAGATATTTTTACTAAGCCTTTAGATGTTTCTATTTTTCTATCAAACATTGGTAAGCTTGGTCTACATTCCGTATATCCTCAACCTTATGGGGGTATTAGAGATATAGTTTTATTGGGATTTCTATTTGTCTAATTGAGCCTTACTGTTTCATGGTTATTGGGCCTTTTGTATATATTTCTAGTTGATCTGCTTTTCTGAGTAAGGAGGGAAATCACATTTTGAATTCAGCTTTTTCTTCCTTGGTCGTCCATGGAGGCTACCAAGAAGATTCATTAATTATAATAAATATATCTCTAGAACACATAATTAACATGTATTAGGTACACAAAATTGAAATCTTAAATATTGTATTAGCCTAACTCTAAAATAGTGTTTAATCATTATAACCCAATAAAAGTAAAAAAAAATATACATGATGAACTATATAACAAAATGTACAAAACAAAATTTTGATCAGTAAAATGCAAATCACTAATTCAAGACAAAAGCCAATCTTATTTCATTAGTTTAGTGTTACAATACTTGATGTAATGAATCTTGCAATCTTGTTTTGTTAGTAAAAAAAGAACAAAAATTTAGTTTGAGCATTAAACCTTATATTCCAAGAGTTGATAGTTGAACACATTAAGTCAATGGACTTGTAAGAACAATTAAAGTTGTCATAATTTTATAACTCAATATAGTACAGAAAAATTTAATAAAAGAATAGAAAATCAACAACAATGTTTCCATTACTGTATTTTCCAACAAACATATCTCATTTGCCTTGCAACTCTTTGGCAATATCATAAGTGTGAGATGTTGCATTGAACTCTAGTGATGTCGACTAGGATGTTGTCAGTAGGGAAAGCTTTCATGTTTCAACAGGAGACAAGCATGAAGTCGAAGCTGGTTCACATGCTGACGTCGAAGATTTACATGCTATAGTCAAAGTTAGTTCTAGTATGTAATGTCAAATTGGACCTTGTGTTATGGATCCAATTGTTTATGTTAGCTTGTTATTTAAGTTAACTTAGTAGCTTATAAATAGGCTAGCTCTCTCAGGTTGTTGAGAGAGGCCAATTGTTGTTATTCACTTGTAATCATTTGTATCCTAATTGAGTAAGTGAATAGAAAAACAGTTTGCCCAATCCCATTCTCCTTCTCTATCTCTCTCTCTCTCTCTCACTCTCTCTCTCTCTCTCTCTCTCTCTCTCTCTCTCTCTCTCTCTCTTTGTTAACCTAAATGTTTCATTGTTCATCAAGAAACTCCGTTTCTCAAACAAGAATTTGCTAATTGGTATCGTTTGTTATAGTAAACTGGTGCGGTGAGCGGGGAGAAATTATGGGCACCTTCTTGTAAAAATCTAAAGGTAACTAGCTTTTTACCTATATATACTCATACATGCACCTTCTTGTAAAAATCTAAAGGTAACTAGCTTAGATCTTTTGGAACTAATGCACCTGAGCCCAAGAAATTATGGGCACCATAGGTGAAACCTTAGTGTTTTACAGGTATGCTTTGCAGCTCGGGGATTTGATGATTATTAATCAAGATGTGCAAAGAAATGGTATACTTTTAAAGTATATAACATTTATGAAGTCTCTGATCCAAGGATGAACGATGATGGAAAATGTTAACCGTTGTGATCAAAGCATATTGTTTGAGATTATCTCAAGGTTTATGATCCTTAATGATCAATTGAATGAACATGTAAGTAATGGACTTGTTCATTTTTTTTTGTTTTACCAACTCTAGCATCAACCAGTGTGTATAGAAGGATACATCGTACTATTTGGTGTTTTCCCTTTGTATGGAGGTATTTATCAAGATATCTTGATAAAAGAGATATGCGTTATTTTAAGGTGAAAATAATCAGATAACTCTGATTAAAACCTTAAAATAATGAATTTATTTCGCTCATCTCAATAAATTATTTTCTAGCCTAAAAGATGAAATTTTTTAGTGTTTTAGAAAAGAGGTGGAAATAAAGCCAAACAGAGGTGCATCAATCGAAACCCAAAAACAAGACATGTGGAATTGGGCCAAAATAGTTGATTAGGACCAACATCTAATCGATTATATGATGTAAAAATTCAAAAATTTGAACCTTGAAGGTCACCACAACGGCGAGTTAAGTGAGACATAAATGCAATGAATAGTTTCAACGATTAACTTTTAAATTCTAGTGTTTCTAAACAATTAACTCTTTCTTTTAATCGATTAGACTGAAGTTATAAATAGAATAAATCTTTCTTCTAATCGATTAGAAATATATTAGTACTTTCACTAATCCACCATCACCTCAAAATGGCCTAAAAAAGAACCCGCTCCTCCAAACCTTCATCTTCATACTTCTCTGAAGACGTCTCCTCTCAATCTCAAGAAACCAACTTCAACCTTCATCACGTCTATAGAGAAATTTTTGTCACTCACTACTTGGATGAAGAACTATTTAAGAATTGCTCATTCATGGATGCTTTTAACTTTTCCAGATTTAGGAATTTTGTGTTTGAAATCCTCAAGAGAGGTATCCCGAATTGGTGAGAATGTTCTATGCTAATCTTTCCTACAACGATGGCATCATTAGCTCCAAAGTCAATACCATGTCTCTTAAAGATTTTACTCAAGTATGCAACCTAACCTTCATGGAGGAAGATTAGGATCAACCGGTTCTTGAAGGTAATAATTTTAATTTTGATCCCACATGTTGTACCCCAAATTTTACCCCTTAGATGTCATAACATCTTGCACTTACATTTAGGGTTCATTCATCTATGTATTGTTAACTAATCACTTTATCTTGCTAGTTGTTTCTTTTATGTGAAAGCTAGGGTTTACACAAGAAAGAGGGCAAAGTCAATAAGCCAAGCTCTCACATGTTTTAAGGTCTCCTAAGACATTCTTTGGCCCCATACAACACAAGTATTCACCAGTTGTTTGAGAATGGTATGTGAAGTCATCTGTTCATATACCGATTAGAGGGGAGTTATGTAACCCTGCACAAGGGTTTACTGACTCGGATACTAGTACCCAGGCTATTGGTCTGATGGGTGTTTCACTAGAGGATGCAGCTGAGGAGATTCGTATAAACAGAAGTCCTTACTATAGGCTAGATTGGTTGAAGAAGCTATTTGTCCGTCTGCGAGCTGTCGTAACCCGAAATTTGACCTCCCTCTTTTGCCTTTTTCATAAGCATGCGCATTCGCATTATTAGCATACGCATTTGCACTTTTCTTCGTGTGTTTCTTGTTGCAGGATATTCAGGTTTTCCAAGCACGATTAATCATATTCTCACGAGGTCTTCACATCATCAAAACAAGCACAAAATGAAGGTCTCTATGCCTATTCATCAATACAAGAAGTGGAAAATCGAAGCCGGGACCACAACACCTTTTTTTTAGGCAAATTGAGCATATTTTGGCCTGGTTAAACGATTAACCATTTGCAGTGCAATTGTGTTAATCGATTAACACAGGCAGAATAGGCATAATCTACTGCTTTTACATGACAACACCTTTGCACACACTTTGGTCTTGGATTCTATAGTGTTCTAGCAGCATATGGAAGATTCTAGACACCTCTAAATATTTCCAAACTACTCAATTCATTCCAAGTGCATTTGCTATGATACTTCACTTCAAATCAAGTGCACCATGTTCCTTATTTTCCAAGTAATGTGGATCTTTGGATGTTGGAATTCACCTTGGGATTGTTACCGAGTTGGTTCTAACTAACCGAGTTAACCGCCTTGACTCGGTGAGTCAAGTCCAACTAACTCCTAACCTAGGTCCGAACCCAAAGCTAATTCCAAACCAAGTTCCAAACCTCACATACTCCAAACCTAAAGCCTATATAAACACACCTTCACTCACTTTTCAATTCCTCAACCATTCTCTACCATTTTTCACCAAACTTCTCACATTTCACTCTCAGTTCTCTCACTTTTCTCTGATTTCTCTACTCATTCTTCATCTTCATCTCACTTCTCATCCTAAAACCTCACCAAAAGCTCTTATTCTTGAAGGATAATCACTTTTCACATTGAAAGTGATTAATTCTTGAGCTTAACCTTCATCATTTGGCATCCTTTGGTTGGATTTCTGGAACTACATCTTATTCTACTTCAATCCAAGGGTTTCACACCATTTATTTTGGTGCAAGTTCGATTTCGGTGCATTTTCGCGTTTTTGATCGGTTTCGACGCGTTTCGTCTACAATTCAAGGATCCTCTGGTTTTCTTTGATTATCTTCACCAAGATCACATTGCAACATTTACCAAGGCACATCTCAACCTTGTAGGTTGGTAGATCTCATTCGTTTTTCTGTTTTGATCGTTTCCGTATCATTCGCGACGTAATTTCGATATTCTTGTATGTGAATTGATTATACTTTTGCTTGATCCATGATCTTTATTATTTAACTGATTCTATTGTTGATCATTTGCTATTTATAAACTTGATTTTTCGTGCATAATTGTTTGCCCTAGCATTGGAGTGATTGCACAATCAAAAAGTTGGCCAAAAGCACTTTTCAAAACTGATTTTCTGCTCCCTGTACAGTGTTAATCGATTAACACATTGCAGTGCAATTGTGTTAATCGATTAACACTGAACCAGAAGGCAATTTTCTTGCATTTTCAAGTGTGTTTGCCATGCTTTCTTCATTTTAACTTCCATTGATTGTCATGCTTGATTTTATGGATGTTTTTAATGTCATTTCACTTCTGGTTGAAGCATGTTCATGAACTTTCGATGCACATTTTCGATTATTCATTTGTTTCATGTTCTTAGCATGTATAAACATAGCAATTCTTGCACTATCTTTGTTCACATGATACATGATTTTGTGTGGCATTTTGATGATCATTTGGCACTGTTTTGCACCTTCCATTTCAGTTTGCATTAAGTTTATTCTTCATGGATAAACTTAATCTTGTATAATCAATAATTCACTCCTTTTTGCTTTAATGACTTTTCATCCTCTTTGGAAAGTTGTTAGCATGTTTCTCCCTTGATTAATTGATCGAAACTTTGTTTTGATTAATCGATCTTCCCTCTTCCTCTCTTTAGGCCTCCTTTAGAGCTTTTTCTCTTGATCCCCTCGTAGAGTTGGAGTTTTGCGCTACACCTTTCATCAGAGCACTGTACAAATTGACGCCGTTACGCTGTCCGTTTCTCTACGCAGGAGCACTGTACAACTTGGAGTTGTTGTGCCGTCCGTTTCAACTTCCGCATTACACCCTGTGTGTTAGAGAAGGAATGATAAGGGAGAATTCCTACTCTCATTCTAACTACTTCAGGTAGGGGACGAATGACCCTGTGCTTGGCTTAGTCACCTCTATCTCTAGGCGGTAGTGTGCTCTCTTTTCCCCCAGTCGAGTCGATCCTTTATCACTCTTCGCTCTTTGCAATCTCTTTCGATCCTTGATCACTCTTTGCTCTTTGCTCTTTGCGATCTTTTTCGATCCTTGATCACGCTTATCTCTTTCAATCTCTGTCTTGATCAATTACCTTTTTGGGTACGATCCTTTGTTCCTTGGGTTAGCAAGCTTTCTTTGTTTCAATACCCTATTCTTTTCTTGCGGTCAATCATTGCTTTTTGATTCCCCTGAAGAGTCTCAAGTCTCTTTCTTTGGTCCAACACAGTTTTCCTGTCACGACCATTTTTCCCCAGGAGTTCACAACCTTCTCTTGGTTCTTCTCTTTTGTTTGGTTAATCACTGTCTGTCAGTTAACATACCAATGTTTGCTCGCCTTCTCAGTTAACCACAGCCTGTCTGTTAACACTGAATTCTTCTTGGGTTAATCACCTATCCTTGGTTAATCACCCTTTTCTTCAGTTAACCACAGTCCGTCTGTTAAAATACTGAAGCCCTTTTTGAGTTAATCACCTTCTCTTGGTTAATCACTCATTTTTCTCGGTTAATCACAGTTCTCCTGTTAAAACTGAATCCCTTGCAGTTGGCAACCTTTATTGGTTCGAATACTTGCACCCTTGGGTTAGTAACCTTTCTTTGGTTCAAATACCCTTTCTTCGGTTGAGTACTGTTTGTTCAGTCAGTTTACCGAACCCCTTTGGGTCACGACCTTTGCTCTGTCCCACACCCGTCATTTTGGGTCACGACCTTTGCTCGATCCCACACCCGTCCTTTGGGTCACGACCTTTGCTCGGTCCTACACCCGTCCTTTGGGTCACGACCTTTGCTCGGTCCTACACCCGTTCTTTGGGTCACGACCTTAGCTCGGTCCTACACCCGTCCTTTGGGTCATGACCTTCGATCGGTCCCACACCCGTTCTTCTGGTTGATCACAGTTTTCTCTGTGCTTCTCTACCCCCACAAAGTTGCAGTCTTTTCTTCCCCAGTTAACCACTGCCAGTCAGTTAATATACCGAGGCCCCTTCAGAGTCAAACACCTTATCTCGGTTCAACACTCTCTCTCTCTCTCTTGGTTTATCACAGTCCGTCTGTTGACACCAGCTTCTTTTCCCCGCCAGGGTTTTATTTTCTTTTCTTCGGTTAACCACTGCCAGCCAGTTAATATATCGAGTCTCCTTTTTCTCTTGGTTATGACACCATCCCTTTATTTGGATCCCCAGAGGAGTCCTACCTATCCCCTTTGCTCTTACTTTCTTAGTTTCGACACCGATTCTCTTTGTTATCCCCAGCGGAGTTTCTTTCATTCTTAGTTTTAACACCATTCTTTTCCTAGTCTTTTGTGCAAACGCTCTTATTGCGGGGTTTTCCCCAGTAGAGTTTTTCCTTTCGCTTTTGCTCTTGGTTTCGACACCACTTCTTTCATCTCCTTGTTTCTTTCTTGTTTTGTTTTCCGTTCGGTTCCCCGAACTACAGAAGCTCTGATTCTGCATTCTTCTGAATGTCAGATACGTAGGCACGAGACACAATGTCTTGGTGAGCACACTTCCACCCTTCCTTCCTTCTCCCTTTCTTCTTTCCATTCCCTTCTGTCCCCTGGTTCCATGAACTACGATGCTCTGACTTCCTCATTGCACTATGAGGGTACGTAGGCACGAGGGCCACAATCCTCCGCGAGCACCTTATTTCTCTCTTTTCTTTTTCCCCTTTCTCTCTCTCCTCTTTCTTTTAGCTAGAAGCCTTTAGATAGATAACCCATCCAAGCCTAGAAGCAAGCGAAATGGTTCCCGTCGAGTACGACGGATGCGTTAGGTGCTAATACCTTCCTTTCGCATAACCGACCCCCCGTTCTCGTTTCTCTTCTCCTTGGGTTTTATTGATATTTTCCCTGTCCTTTGGGACTAAATAAAGTTCGGTGGCGACTCTGTGGTATCTTTGAGTGTGCGATTCACTCTGGTAGAAACTAGCCATCTTCAGCTGGCGACTCTGCTGGGGATTGGTTGACCTATTGCTGGTCCATCCCTTGAGGGGTCTCGCCTAGTTTTGTTTGCTCTCTTGCTTGTTTGGGTGTTTATCTTTCGCGCTTTACTAGCTTTATTTTACTTGCTTTAGCTTTATGTTTATTTATCGCATTTCTTTACTGCTTTGAATATTCATGTGCTGCATATTCTGGATATCTGCTATTTTCTGCTGTTGTTGGGATGGGTAGATATTATTGGAGAGAAAGGTCCTAACACCGGACCTAGTATACACATAGGCTATAACGTGGATAGTCTTGAGGCCTGTGTTTTGTGCGTTGGGTTATCACGAGAGCCCCATCCCAGATCGTGATTCGCTTGAGAATACTCCCGTCTTGTGAGAATTCACTACGGCGGGGGTTTTCACTCTGAGTCTTATGGTTTGGGCGACCTTTCTAGGGACCACCTTGTTGTGTCTAGATCACACCTGTGAGGGGGATGGGTTTTGCAGGAAACCAAGCCACTTCATACCTTTGTTCTCTCATGCGCATCAGATGTTCGCACCTACACAGAGCTACATATGCAGATTATCCAGAAGTTGTTGCATCTCTAACTTACATTATTGCATAATGTTATTGCATAGTGTTATTGCATCATCATGTATGCCGAACTTTTGAACTTGAGTTATTGCATCAACATATGTATGCTGAACTTTTGCATCATCTAACCTTTGCATCATTGGGTGTTGCATATTTCATCTGAACTCCATCTGCATAAGTAACATGTGCATACATACATTTGCATTGCATTAAAACCAGGAAAAGCTCACTTTCTTCCCTTCATCAGCCAGAAGACAGTGACGACCTGATACCGGTACTTCCTCAGATTCAACAAGTCAAAAATCATGGGTGATTCTGATAATACCGCTTACACGGAGACCTTGAATGAGTTCCAGGGTAGGATGGGTCAATTCCAGGATAACATGGATGCCATCATGGAACTCCTTCGTACTCGGAGGGATGCCAGTGTTACCTCTGTTGCTGTCGCCACTGTCACTGATGCAACTGTTTTAACTCCTATTTCTGCAGTTGTTGAAGCGCCAGTTAAGACTATTTTTCAACCTACTATCGATTTGCCAAGCTCTCAGCCTGATCCGAATCAGGTGCCTACTGCCTTTCCTTGGGGAATGCCTCTGAATTTCACTCCTCATACTGCCTGTGGCAATGCCTTTGTGCCATATCAACCCTTTGTTGTGCCCATGCCCAATGGGAACTCTGTTGCTTACCCATGGGGCATGCCTATTCCTATTCCACCTCCTGTGGTGAAGCCGGATGGTCATGAGATTCCTCAAACACAGACTCGTCAGGCTCCCGTGCCAAATGATATGGAGACCCTCGATGAAGAGGAATATGTTCATGTTCCGGTCTTGTCTCAATCTGCACAAACTGTTGTTCACAATGTTCATTCTGGAATGCCTTACCCTGAGGCATCTGTAGCTGCTATGGCACTTTCTCCTGGTTACCCATACGGTGTTCAAATGGGTCAGATTTCTGGTCAGATGGTTAATTCTGGGTTAATACATTTGTCTCAGTTTGCCTCTCCTCAAGTGCTTGCTCTGGCCGCATCTCAACCTCCAAATCCTCAGGTTCTTGCCAGACCTGCTAATCAGAACAACCTGCAGACTACAAGCTATTAGAGGATAGAATCAGAGCTATTGGGGGTTTCTCTGCCTTTGACATGGATGCCAAAGACTTGTGCTTGGTCCCAAATGTTGTGCTACCCCAGAAGTTCAAGGTGCCTGATTTTCCTAAGTACAAGGGGTCGAGTTGTCCACGAAGCCATGTCACCATGTATTGCAGAAAAATGGCTTCCTACATAGACAATGATGATCTGCTTATCCACTGTTTCCAGGATAGCCTATCCGGGGCTTCCTTGGATTGGTACATGAACCTTGAGCAAGGTAAGATCAAAACCTGGAAAGATCTATCCGAAGCGTTCTTGAAGAAATACAAGTACAACTTGGATATGGCTCCCACCAGGTTGGAACTACAAAATCAAGCTCAGAAAGCCGATGAATCATTCAGAGAATACGCTCAGAGATGGCGTGAGATGGCTTCACAAGTCCGACCTGCTCTATCTGATTCAGAGTTGGTTGACATATTCATGGGCACTCTTCAGGGTTTGTACTATGAGAATATGGTTGGTAGCTCATCCTCCAATTTTGCTGATGTTGTAACCATTGGGGAACACATTAAGAATGGGCTCAAAACAGGGAAAATTGTTGGCACTGTGAGTCAACAATCAGGGGTTAATAAGCCACAAGGTGGGTTCTCTGAAGAAAAGGAAGAGTAAACAAACGTTGTCATGGATGGTGTCCACTTTCAAGCGCAAATTCCCATGGCTCCTGTGCTATACTGCCCGTACCCATATGTTGCTGCTGCCCAGTACCAACAGCCACCGTATCAACAGCCTCCTCAGGCTCATGATCATCAAACCCAAGGCCGAGAGCTTCATAATCAGCGTAAGCCCAGGAACAATCTAGAACGAAGGAATGCTCCTCTAGATCCGATTCCTGTGACATACACTCAACTTCTCCCATATCTGGTTCAGAATTCGCTGGTGGTTCCCAAAGCTCTGAAGCCTCCGCCAGAACCAATCCCACCTGGGTATGATCCCAATGTGCAGTGCAGATATCATGCTGGGTCAGCTGGCCATTCAACCGAGGATTGCAGGGCTTTCAAAGCTAAGGTCCAACAGTTGATTGACAAGAAGCATTTAACCGTTCGAGGCGAGAGACTGTAGGTGAACGGAAATCTCTTGTGCATGTAAGAGCCAAGATCGCAAAAGAATATTTTGAATAAGCCTGTGAGCACTTCCTCAACATTGGCAACCATTATGTCATTTCCCATTTGTAATCTTTTTGTTTGTCAAGCATTGTTCACTTGTAAAACTTGTTTGTTTTCAGATGATAATAATAATGAAATGAATATGCATGTTTTGAATAAATTCATTCGTGTTCACTCATACTTTTTATCAGTATCACACATTTGATCAAGAAAAATAAAAAAGAGAATGATGAAATAAAAAAGACATGAGATCATTTTCTGTATGCTTTTGAATAAAACCATGCTGAGGATGTAAGGCATTTGTTCAAATCCCTAAACACAGGAGTCATAAGGAAGATAATCCCTAGTCAACCCCTTTGGGCCTTGAAGTAGGAGTTTTATTCTGTACATAAAAGAACCTTAATCTTAACCTTAGTCTTCAGTTAGTTTGACCATGCGTTCAAATTTCAAAAGAAGAGCACCCCATCTGTGGATCAACCACATCGTATCCCTCGCAAGAGGTCGGAAAAATCACAAATCCACAATGGTTATCCCTCACCGACCAAAGGAATGAGGCAGTCACAACTCACCTTACAAATCAAACACATGTCACACGATTTTGTTCGAGAGAAAAAATCAAAATCACAAAAGCAAATGAAAGAAGCAAAAAACAAAAAGCCCGCTAAGTCACAAGTGTCATACCCCAAATTTGTCCCACCTGTATATAACTCTCATATGTACCTCCATCCATTAACCATTATTCAGAAAACCCAAAAATATGTCACTTCCATATTCATTTTCTTTTTGCCTTTGTCAAACTCCAGTTGATGCAAAGATATCTAGACAGGAGTGTGTGTTGAAGATCATTTGGTTTTGACCTAATATCTTGGTCAGGTGAGATTTTAATTTCAAGATTAAAGTTGTGGTGTGCAATTTAAGTGATGTGTCTGAGCTTCTAATTAGAGCTTGCGTCAATTCAAGTCAGTTGGTGTCAGGGTCAAGTTGTCAAGTTCATAGTGCTTCATGGTTTATTTCACTTTTCAATTAGTGTTTCTAGGCGAAATTATTAGAGGTGTATTGTGAATTTTGGGTCCATTTACCAATTCTAAAGCCCATTTCTTTAAACCATATCCATATGTCCATTTATCCAGTCATATCACAAATCTCCTTCTAATCCAATAATCCGTATACACATTTTAACCATTTTTCATCCATTCTCTCTAAGTAATTCTCAATTCTAAAAAAAAATCATATATAAAAACCCCAAACCATTACTACAATAAAGGCCCACATGTTTCTTTTATATAGTCCACATGAATTCAAAATTTTAAAGCCCATCCATCACAAAATGCCACAAAAAAATAGTATTTGGTCCATTAAACCTTAAGTTCCCAAAATAAACAAAATTCAATGTTCATGAATACAAATTATTTTTACAAATTCAAAGTCCATTAAGCCAAGTATCATGCCATTTGATTCACATAATAAAGCTAGGCAGCAGCTTTTGACTTTTCAACACATACCATACACACATGATTAAATGCCAAAACCATGATTCAATTACACAAGAACCGTTCAAACCATATAACCTGCAGCGTCCAAAACCGCACATGATTTACGCATACCAAATTACAACCATACAACAATTCATCCCACAAATACCATTCGCATGACTTTTCTTACGCACCACCACCTCCCTCATAAAGCCGTAACACACATGCCATACCCCACTGGAAATGCAACACAAACCTGTATTACCTGCCAAATGAAAAATTACAGCAGCAACCTTTGCCAAAACCTATTCACAATAAGTCGTACGAACACGACAACCTAAAAAAAGAAAAATCAATCGCAACGTGAATAATACCACTCACCATATCTCAAACGCATCAAAACAGAATAAAAAATTTCCAACTAGCAACAACAACACGTCACCACAACTTTCTCTCCAAGTTTCCCTCAAATCCCATTCTACCCTCCAATCCCCTCTATAAAACAGAGCTTCCCTCACTCTGAAAGACAAGCTCAAGTAGCCACCAAAAACTCTGCTAAAAAACCTCTTCAACCTACTTCATTCAACCCTCAATCCAGAACAACCCAGAAACACCATCAAAACTTTCAAATCCGTTTCACAAACCCAAACAACCAACACCCATTTCAGAACTAAATCACAAAACCCAAACAGAACCATAGAATTTGAGATGAAATGAGAACAGAGGAAAAGCGGAACGAGATCCAAGGGCAGATAAATACACACCTGATCGATCCTGAGCAAACACGATCTGAAGCGGAGTAGATTGAGAAGAACAAAATCATACCCGAAAGAAGATTGAAGGAATTGATGTGTGCGTGATGTTGCTCATCATGGTTCTTCATTGTGTCTTGGTTGAACTTTTGCCCTTCTTTCCATGGCTGTCGTGTTTTTATGTTGTTGATGATGTTAATTTTACTTTTCTAAAAGTGAATTTAATGTTGCATTTGGAAAAATAATTTTGTTGTTTCATTTTTCATTCGTTGTAACTGGTTCTGTTTGAGAATGCTACCCTGTGGTAAACCGTGTCGCCTTGGGTTGTGTATGGCCCATGTTATTTTTTTGATTCATACCACTTTCTTTGTTAAAAGAACCGTGTCCCTTTTTTGGTGGATGATGGGCTACTAAGCCCAAATGATTCCACCTGAATCTATTTATACACCCCTCCCTCTCATTCTACTTTCATGGATTTCTAGTGTTGTTTTTTTAAGAAGAGCATTTTTTTTATCATTTAATTGGTTTATGTTTTTCTTGATGATTATGCTTTGATTTTTATTTCGTTTTTATTTCGATTTTCATTTCTATTATCGGTCAATGAAATCTAAAACCAAAGATTATCGATTTATCGGTTTAAAATCTTGGTAAAGATGAGACCTTTCTTCCTTTTCCATCTTATTTTCGATTATATCTTTTCATTTTCGATTTCTATCTTTTTTTTTTCATTTTTGGTCAATGAAAGTCAAATATCATAGATCATCGATTTCTCTATTAAATCTTGATTAAGACGAGACCATTTCGATTTCATTTCGATTTTCACTTTGTTCCGCATCTTCTTGTATCTTTTTTTTTATCTTCGATCAATGAAGTCTTTCTATTCACGAATGTTGGTGGTTGAAGCGATTAACCTTCATTATCTCAAATATGTAGTGAGTGATCATCGAGATCTCTTTCTATACTTTGAGATCGTGATAGGTTACCTTCGATTAATCGACGAAAGTTTGTGATTAAGACGAGATTGTTACCTTTTCTTTTCGTGTGACACGATTCAATTGGAGAATGGTCCTCAATATCCTTTCTCTATCGTGTTTTAGCACATAGATCCAATGCGCATCCTCCTATAGTGTGATCTTCGTCATAGATTGTGCTACGATGGTTTAGCGCTACATTGGACCTAATTCATTCACTTAACGATTAACCACTAACTTTACATTTTCGTCAATATTATCTTGATTTACTTTTATGTCAATATTATATCTTGTTCATATTATCTTGATATTATTATTGTCCATATTATCTTGATATTATTATTGTCCATATTATCTTGATATTCATATTGTCCATATTATCTTGATATTCATATTGTCCATATCATATTATTCATACTTGTTCATACCATTTCCTTTGTTCATACTTTAATCAAAACGCTTAATATTTAAAAATACAATCTTTTCTCAAATTAAAATTCTTAACCTAATTAATTTCTTAAGCTTTAAAAATAATTTTTTCTTAAATCAAATTAAATCATAAAACATTACTTAATCTTTACAAATATTTTCTTAAATCGAATCATACAAGATTTAGATTAATACTTCTAAAATCTATTTTCCTAATTAATATTGGAAGTAGTGGGCTTTTGGAGTCTAGCACTCCTTGGGTCCTTGAATGATCGCTCTTGGGGCGCACGCCTTGGGTTGTGATCGTTCCGTCTTTCATTATAAAACACTTAATTCACTTAAACTCTCATACTTAAGACATTCAATTCAATTAAAACACTCAACCTTTTAAAAACACTTTCTTAAGATCATAATCAACGTTTTAATACTTAAAATATTCTCATAGAATATTTAAGTCAAGCTTCTTAAACCATTCACATAATTAATTATTAGAAGTAATGGGTTTTTAGAGTCTAGCACTCTTTGGGTCTTGAAACGATCGCTCTTGGGGCGCACGCCTTGGGTTGTGTTCGTTTCGGTCTTCCATTTCAAGACTTAAAAACTTACAACCCTTTTAAGACACTTAATCATTAGCTTATTCAAATCCTAATTCAACTAACACGTCTAAAATACATCAAATTCAAATCTTTTTTCTAATCAAATTACGAAAGTAGTGGACTCTTAAGGTCTAGCACTTCTTGGGCCCTTGAATAAATGCTCTTGAGGCGCACGCTTTGGGTTGTGTTTGTTCCGATCTTTCGTCCCTAAAACACTCGTCCTAATTACATGGACAAAGAAGCCCATTGTCCAACAAACATAATTTCATAATTAATGGAATGAAAAAGGTGGCGTTGAGATCTAGCATCTCAGTAATTCCCCGATTAATTGGTTGCGAGGCCGACGTCTCGTTTATCAAATAATCGTCATTTTTCCTCTAAAGTACTTAACAAACCAAATACTTCCCACGCAACCGAAACCCTAATACACTTAATCCACAACTCAAACACCTTTCCCAAAGAACATTGTTTAAGTCATTCTTTCGCGCATGTGAACTCGTGCTTCAGCCTCCCCTAGCGAGCAGACAAGCCAATGTTTAGCAGTTAGAATGCAACCTAAACTCTCGTTCGCCTAAAACACGTCCAAATCAAACCTTTTTCTCAATCAAATCTTTAATACACTTAATTCATGTTCAAACAACTTTTCATAAAAAAGAACATTGTTTAGTCCATTCTTCCGTGCATATAAACTCGTGCTTCAGCCTTCCATGACGAGCCGACAAGCCAACGTTTAGCAGTTAGAATGCGAATTAAACACTCGTTCATTTAAAAAATACAAACCAACCGTAGTCCCAGGAACTACGAATGCTCTAACTTTCCCATTGCACGAGGAATATGTAGGCCCAAGGATCTTCATCCTTGCCAAGCACCCTAATAAAAAAAACCACCCATTTCCCCCTTAGAAAACAATATCTGTCTTAGAAGAAAACAAACAAACCTAGCTAACATATCTCACGAATCGAATCAAGAGGTTCCTGTTGGGTACAACGGACGTAGAGGGTGCTAATACCTTCCCTTTGTGTAATCGACTCCCAAACCCGAATTTGGTTGCGATGACCATTTTCTTATCCCTTTAAAGGTTTTATCGATATTTTCCTATTCCTTCCTTGGAATGAATAAAGTTCGGTGGCGACTCTGTTTCGAACATTTTTTCTGCGTCCATCACGAGGATCGTATTTTTCGAGGTACGACAGATGGTGACTCTGCTGGGGAGAGCATTGCCCTATGCTAGAGAGTGTCAAGCCTAACTTGACTCGATTCGAGAGTGTTAGCTTCGCTTTTTTTATTTCTTCTTGTTTGTTTTCTCCTATTACTTCTTTATTTGATTTGTATTGCTTCCTCTTTATTATGTGCTTTTTATTATATTTGCCTGTTGGATTTTGGGTTGATATCACAAGTAAGGCTCTATACCCGAGTCTTGGAAAAAGAAGAGAGAACACATAGTTTAGATTCTGGAAGTAATTAGTGTTAGTCCCCAAAGACTCGCTCCTTGTGTGCCTAGCATGAAAGCTTCCCCTAGATTAGACCTTTTCGTAGATCTTGTTGTAACGCAGCTAGCCTGTCGCACGACTTGATTCATGAAGGGTCCGTGACTCTGGGAACCACTCTTAGAACCAGTTTCTATCCTGATGGTCGTTAGTGTTAGTCTCCGAGGACTCGCTTCTCGTGGGCCTAGTATGAAGACTACACTCAGGGGAGACCTTGTCGTCATTCTCGTCACAATGCAGCTAGCCTGTTGCGTGGTGTTGATGCGATTAGTGTCCGTAATCCTGGGAACCTTATCCATCAACGTAGAAGCTATCCTGTGCGTGGGTTTATGGGTAAAAAATCTAGAACTTCCCTTATGAAGCCTACCTATTAGGGTGTTTTGCAAATGCTCGTGTTATCCTGGATCCTGAATCTACCCGCATTGCATTCATTGGCATATACCATTGCATTTGCATTCATCAGCATTGCATATCATTTCCAAAACCAAAAAAAAAACTCATCATCCTTTGTTCATAACCCGCAGTTGATTTCCTGACGCTTGTATCGGAATTGAAGTCGCTTTTGGAATAATCATGGATTCAGAAGAGCAGAACCAATTTGCGTCAAGAGCAGATGTTGACTTGATGAAGAACCAGCTAGACCAACTTGTGGAAGCTATGATAGCCTTGGCAAGGAAAGAGGACAACATTCAAAGGCCTACAGTCACTGAGAACGTCTTTCTGCCTCAAGTGAATAATCTTGCCCAATTTCAGCCTGTGCGGATTCCTGTTGGCGACTAGCTTATACAAGAATGTCACACTATTCAAGATGGACATGCCTCGTCTCATGATGCAGTTGAATACCATAGCTTTGCATTCACTACACCGAATTCCCGAGGGACAAGCCTGGTGGTGAATACTGAACGACCTCGAGATGTTGAGTTTCCTGAAAGATGTCGTGTGTTGGAAGAGAAGCTTGAAACCATAAAGGGGTGTGATGCTTTTAATCTGAATGCTTTGAACATGTGTTTGGTACCCGGACTTGTATTACCTCCAAAGTTCAAGATGCCAAAATTTGAGAAATACAAAGGAGATAGTTGTCCAAAGCATCATTTGGTAATGTTTTGCAGAAAGATGACCTCCAATGCTCTCAATGATAAACTTATGATCCACTGTTTCCAAGACAGTCTGAGTGAGGAATCGTTGAGTTGGTACATGCAGCTACAAAGTAACCATATCCAGTCGTGGTTGGACTTAGCCAACGCCTTTGTGAAACAATACCAATACAATCTTGACATGGCTCCCAACCGCATACAGTTGCAAGGCTTATCTCAAGAGGAGAACGAATCCTTTAGAGGGTATGCTCAGAGATGGAGAGAGGTTGCTGCTCGCGTTCAACCACCACTCTTAGATAGAGAATTGGTTGACATGTTCATAAATTCTTTGCAAAGCCCATACCTAGAAAAGATGACGGGAAATAGGACATCAAACTTCTCTGACTTGGTTTTAGTAGGAGAACGCATTGAGAGTCATATCAAGAGTGGAAAGATCCTAGACGCCTCGAGCATCCATGCTAGTGAGAGTGAATCCATTGTTAGTTCTCAAGAGGAAGAGGAGGATGAAATCAATGCAATCTGGGACACTCTACAAGCTTCATCTCCGGTACCTTATCCTCAATACCCAAGCATCTCAAATGTTCAAAGTCAGCAATCCCATGGGCCTCCCTGTGCGATTCCATTCTCTCCATATGGTCAA
Organism: Lathyrus tuberosus; assembly: GCA_022829125.1. Taxonomy (NCBI): domain Eukaryota; kingdom Viridiplantae; phylum Streptophyta; class Magnoliopsida; order Fabales; family Fabaceae; genus Lathyrus; species Lathyrus tuberosus. Next base: position 194,970 of record JALAZF010000808.1, on the reverse strand, counting down.
TATACTCCTGCCAATAGAGGCCCTCCTTGTCAACAGTAGATTGCACAACAACATTCTTCACAACCCCGACGCTACTATAATCAAAGACCAAAAAGGAATTTTGATTATTTTCTAGTGCCATTCAGTCATATATTGCCACGTTTGATTAGTAGCAAGCTAATAGTGCCAAAGGGATTGGATCCTGTTATTCCTCCATACCCACCAGGCTTTGACGCCAATGCACGATGTGGCTACTATGCTGGCGCCATGAGGCATTCAACTGAGGATTGCAAACAGCTCAAAAACAAGGTCCAAGATCTGATTGAGTCCAAGTTGATCTCATTTACGCCTCGAGGTCTTCAAATCAACGCCAATCCTTCACTTGATCAGGTGGGTCCATCCGTCCATGTTATCGAAGAAGTTGCTGAGAGTAGGTGTGAAGAAGGCTATCATAGTGGTCTCGATGAACAAGAATGCTTGCCTAACAGCAACTCAAGAGAGAAAGGCCCAGTCCCCAATGTTGGAAATTTTTAGATCATGTCATTTCTATGCATTTGTAGTTTCTTTTTTGTTATGTGCTATTTGCTTTTAGACATTGTTGCTTATTAATGGTAATATTAATGAAGTGATCATGCATTTTTTGAACTAATCACGTCGCATTCGCTCACATTTTCTTCACTTATAGCAAAAAAACAAAAATATTCATCTATATACCTCTCATTCACTTTCTTAACCAAATTGTTGTTTAGCAAAGATCGGAGGGAGGATGACGAAAACAGAATACCCATAATTGCTAATGGTGTGCTTTCAGATAAAATCCTGCCAAGGATGTACAAGCATTATTTCAAATCCCTAAACACTGGAGAAATAAGGAGTTAGTCCCTAGTTAACCACTTTGAGCCTAGAAGAAGGAGTTTCCTTTGGATTTCTAAACCCTTACGCTTAACCCGGGGCAGGGTAGTGTTCAGTTAATCTGACTCCGTATTCTTCGTACACGTCCTGAGGTGACAAAGAAATCATGCAAAATTTAGAAGTTATGACAGTTGTTCTTTAATGACTACTGACTTGGCAGTCACAAACCTTACTCAAAAAAAAAAAAAAGAGAGCCCGCTAAGTCAAACACCTCAAAAAGGAGACTTAGGAAAAAATTAGGGCAATCCCGATGGACTCGTAGAATAAAATTAGTCCATGCAAAATTAGGGATAAAAAAAAATCTTTAAATCCTCAAGCGGAGCAAAATAAGATTCAGTGACCACCATATCAAAAATCAAAAGGTCACCGACGTCCATCAAAAACAAAATATAGTGACTGTCATTTCAAGCAAATCTTGGGTTATCATCTTCACTCTTGCACCGTCAAAATCTAAGTGTGTGTCGATTTAACTGAACGTAGGACTGGAGATCATCATGAAGAAGGGGTGGGTACTAATCAAGTTTGAGCCTAATATTCTTCATTTCTATAACCGTGAACCAGACCACGTTACAACCCTCAAAAGACCTAATTGAGGCGGGGTTTATTCTGAAAGCATACTACAGCAAGGTTGCGTAAACTGACTCCTAGATATTTGCTAATATTTTGTATTGGTATCATATTCTTGCTGTATCTTTCACACCAGATAAATCAGCACTGCATTTGGACTAATGGTTCACTCGTCCCACACTGACACATCATTCCAATAAATAATTTTTTAAAACTTGCGTGAACGTTGCATTAAAATTACCATTTTTGAATGATCAATTTTAGCAGCAAATCAGTACTTGATATTTTAGAAATTCCAACAAAGTGCAATCAGAGAGAAACTTGAGCATTCGTTGGCACTAACTCGAATCGAGACTATCTCATAACCTTGTGAATCTGGGGCAAGTCCTTCAATGCAATACTTAGTCAATCTGGGGCAAGTCCTTCAAAGCAATACTTAGTCAATTTAAGGCAAGTCTTTCAAAAGCCAACACAGGGGCAGACCACTGCTAAATCCAGACACAGGGGCAGACCACTGCAAAATCCAGACACTGGGGCAGATCATCTCATTACCCTCTAGACAGGGGCAGATTCCCTTCATACATTCAAGTTGGACAAGCTGGCCATGTCATGCACTAAGCGACCCTTGAATTCAACAAGTATTAAAAGCACTTGGGCAGAGAAAAAGTACGATCAAAATGCATTGGATAAGTCGCTACACTCACACAATCAACATGCATTAGTTACGTCGTTGCGCTCATACAACCATTTACGGCATATCAGCTAGAAATAAGGTTCTCTCATGAACCAAGCACGCAATTACTGCAAATGATCAAACTTGGGGCACCAAGAGCATCCACAGCTATCCTCTGATAATGGCACTATCAGATACTAAGTGTCGGGAAATCAAATCCTTTCACCACAAATTAAAGTCCAACCCTGCTTGGCAACCACCAAAAGTCCACCCTGCTGGCATCATCAAATCAAAGTCCAACCCTTCTTGGCACCTATCAAAGTCCAACCTTGCTTGGCAACTACCATAAGTCCACCCTGCTGGCACCTTCATAAGACCAATCCTCTGCTTGCATTCGCATATGCATCACATACAGTCAACAAGCATCATATGCATACATAGCATAACCTATTTCCTTCCTCAACCCCCGCGTTGATATATATATATATATATATATATATATATATATATATATTGATTTGTTCTTGACCCCTGAGTCAATGTTATCTTTATTTTCTTCGACCCCTGAGTCGATATTTACCTTTCCTTCAACCCCCGAGTTGATGATATTTTGTCTTTATTTTCTCGACCACCGAGTTGGTATTGCCTTAGTTTCTCGACCCCCGAGTCGATATCATTATTACATCTTCAACCCCCGAGTTGACATCTTATTGCTTGTACTGACCCCCGAGTCATTGTTATCTTTATCTTCTTCGACCCCCGAGTCGATATTGTCTTTATTTCCTCAACCACCGAGTCGATATTGCCTTTATCTCTGCCCTCGACCCCTGAGTCGATATTTGCTTTTACCTTCAACCCCGGAGTTGATATTTTGTTGTTTCCTTCAACCCCCGAGTTTATAGATTACCTTGCCTTTATTTTCTCGACCCCCGAGTCGATATTGTCTTTATTTTCTCGACCCCCGAGTCGATATTACCTTTACCTTTCTTTCAACCCCCGAGTTAACGACAGTTTATCTTAATGTTTCTCGCCCCCGAGTCGATATCGTATTTCCTTTTCTCAACCCCCGAGTTGATATGCCAGTATTCCCAGTGAGTCTTTCACCTTGCTCCATCTAATCCCTGATAATCCTTCTTTGGAAACCTGAAGTGAAGCCTTGCCCAGTTGCATTCCCATATGCATCTCATAATAAACAAGTTCATTTGCATTCCTGTATGCATGGCATATCCATCCCCAGCATAGCATAACATGATCCAGGATCAGTTCGCAAGCATCTTAGCCAGTCCTCCATCAAAGTCGACGATTTTCCTTTGAAGAGTTGGTACCCCGCACGTGCTCATGGAATCCTATTCCCCAGCAAGTCATGCTTCAGCCATGCAGCTGATATTGACATTCCTCAGCGGCTGTTGCTATTCTTACTCCCCAAGCAGAGGTTATCTTAAAAAGTTTCTTGAGAGCTTTTCCCCTGCAGAGCCAGCACATTTCCTCCAGCAGTAATCTTGCTCAACTATTCTCCTAGCAAATTTATTCAGAGATACTGCTTTGGTATCATCGAGGAACCTTAATGGATAAGGGACTGCTTCGACGACCCAGAGAATCGCCTGCCTTTAGAGATACTGCTTTGGTATCGTTGAGGAACCTTAATGGATAAGGGGCTGCTTCGACCACCCAGAGAATCCTCTGCCTTCAAAGATACAACTTTGGTATCATCGGAGAACCTTATACGGATAAGGGATTGCTTCGACCACCCAAAGAACCTCAAGTTATGTTGTTCAGTTTGAACCCCGCTACTTTATTCTGTCAGCTCTCACTCTACAACACTCTTTACCTTTTGTGAGACAAATTTTTGGGGCATTCTTATATCTAATTGACTTCTACCCTTAAAATGAACGCCATGCAGCCGTTCACTCTCTCGGGTTCAAGCCAATTAGATAGGGGCATCTGTCATACCCCAAATTTGTCCTACCTGTGCATAACGGATATCTGTACATCCTTTTTTTCCAAACCATTTCTAATCCAAAATCCATTTCTCAATTTCTTAATCCAGCAAGGCCATTTATCCAAAAAAAAAAGTCAATAACCTTTTTCTATCTAATAACCATTTATTTGTGTTACCATTTTTTTAGGAGTTTTGTATTTTATCCAGCTTTTATAATTTAGATATCCAATTTAGATATCCATTCTTTAACCAAAGTCTTTTTCAATATCCATGTTAACCATTGTTTTTTCCATATTCTTATATCCACCCTAAACCCATTTTTTTTCCATTATCCATATCCTTTTAATTTATCCAAATTAAATCCATAAACCTTTTTCTCTCAAAATATCCAAATCCAATTCTAAAAAAAAATCCATCCTTCTTATTATCTAATTAAAGCTCTTCAATTCATTTTTATCCATTTATCCAATTCTCCATCCATAATCACTTTCAAAACCCATATCCACCTTTATTATCCAAATTTATCCATTTATCCAATTCTCAATCCAATTCCATTTTTAACCACTTCATTCCAATGTCCATTTTTATTATCTTTTAGTTCCAATCCAATTCATTTTTTTTTTTTTCTCATTAACCAAGATATCCAATTTCATTTTACCTCAAATATCAAAGCCCACATACACAACTAACTTTCATCCTCCAAACTATGAAATAATTGCCATAAACCAAAACATTAGGTCACAACACATACATCACCATCCATATTACATTTCAGAATTCCTAAAGTTCTAAATGCTATTACAAGTCAAAGTCACCAAAGTTGTAACCACATGATACAAAGATACAAGCTACTTAACCTAAAAATACAATACTTGAACCATCAATCTCACAAGGATGCCTTCAAACCAGGTCTTGAGTTCTTGTCAAACTTTCATCAAGCCTTCATGTCCAAGTTACCACTGACCAAGTCTTTCTCTTCGTGCCAAGTCTGATCCCAAGACAAGTTCCAGGATTCACGCCAATCTAAGTCTTCATTCCACCATCATGCCAAGCCGTTACCATGCCAAGATTGCTCCATAAGTGCATACATGAAAAGAAATTAAAACAAACGAGTCAGTCGTAAGAGAATGACTATGAAGTCCAAATAAATACAATTTTAAAATGCATAGTGACAGATTCAAGTGAATAATAAGTATACTTGCAGTAGCAGGGAAATAAAAGATGATATCATAGTAAGGTGCAATTCAGAAGATACAAGACCTTGTGCCATAAAGACTTAGAGTTGATGATCCCACCTTCATACCAAGTTCTTGCTCCTCGTGTCTCTAAGTGCTTCCATCTTCATCATCATCCCATAATCTACAAAATAAGTCAGGATTATCAAGAATCAGATCCTAGAATTCACATGAATATAGAAGAATTCAAACTACATTCCATTCTCATTCAAAGTCAGAATTCATGAAGCAATCACATACATATTTACGTCATCATTTCAAGCACATATCAAGCAAGAATTCTCGATCATATTCATGGCATACGTACAACATAGAAGGCAGTGTGTGCAAGAGGTGAGAAGCACAATATGAAAAAGTGAATATATCACTTCCCTGACCAAGCAAAAGTCAACTTGAGTCAAATGAAGCCACATCAGTAAAACAAGAATAGTGAAAAGTTTACAGCAGTAAAAATCATGAGTTGCACGCAGTGAAAAAAATCAATCAGACAAAGTTCTAGAAGATTTACAGCTCACACTACAAACAAAATCAGAGAAGGAGTCACTATCACCCTGGACCCACAAAATCTCAATGGAAAATTCTCTCTAACGGTATGAAGATCACGCAACTCCTGCTCACACAAGTGAAGGGATATTCCTATGAAATTCCCCAACCTCACACGATTTTGAGAAAGAATTCACACGTATCAGAAATTTCTCTAATCCTATAAATTCACACGCATTAGTCATTTACAAGGACACTTGAAAAAATCACCTGAAAGAAAACCCTAATTATTTTTATGCAAGAATTTTCCTAACCCTTGAAAAAACACTGAAAAACGCCTGAAACAAGCATACCTGAAATTCTGCAAAAATTCCAATCCCATCACCAAAGCTCTTAATTAAGGAATTTCTCAGAGTTTCACATTGAAACTCTGAGCTAATTTGAGCTCAACCCCATTTCATTTTCCCTACAAAGACACGAAAAGAAGAGAATCAGAAACATAGAGAAAGGAAACGAAGGAAAAGAGTAAAGAGAGGAGAACAGAGACGAAGCTAAGACTCACCTTCTTGAATCGCACCGGAAATACGTCGGACTTGCTCCGATTAGGTACTTTCCAACTCCTTTTTTCACGTTGCGTTCTTGTTTTTAGTTAAGCATCTTGTGTTGGTTTGAACCCCCTTTCCAATTACTCTGTTTGTTGGATTTATGGTAGATCTAGGGTTTTTTTGGTGTTCCTGATTTTTGGTTTTTTTTTACGAATTTTTAGCCTAAATTGATGTTGGACTTGGACTCGGGAGGGTAAAATAGGTAAGGTTAGGGTTATATTTTGTTGGTTGGCTGGTGAAGAGGGGCGGCGCCGCCGCCAGCCACCATCTTCTACGGTGATGTTTTAGGTTTCCGGCGTGTGATCGTTTTGAGAGAGAGAGAGAGAGAGAGAAAGAGAGAGAGAGAGAGAGATGCGTGAGTTTGAGATACGAAGAAAGAGAAACGTTTTACAAAATGAAACAATTTTCTTTCCTTTTTCTTTGTTATCAGATGAAACCTTGGATTTTTAATGTGGTGGCGGAATCAACCGGTGACAAGTGTCACCGGTCACCCTTTTCGTTTGCCTGCTTCCTCTCTTTTCCTTATCATGCGTACGCATATTCCCAACCGTTTGATCTGTGGCTGGTTTCACTTTTACCCAGATCAACGTACCTGATCTTTTTTTCTTAGTCAACAAAGATTGACTAAATTCCATAAACCCTCAATCTGAACTGGGCTGGTCCGTTTGGGCCTAACCTTTTTTTCTTATTCGCCCCTCCCTGTTTACTCTTCTTCTGGCCCATTGTTTTTTTTCCTTTTGTTTGTTTTTTTAAATCCTAACCTTATTTTAATTAATAAAAAATTCTAAAAAAACATTTTATTTTCTTAAAATTGTCAATTAATTTTGAAAATGTTATTATTAGCATTTTGGTTAATTTGATTAAAATTATTTATTTAATATTAATTAACCTATTTATGGTTAATTTTATTAAATGATAAATTTTAATTTAATTAATCATATTTTGCTTTTAATTCTAGAAATCTACAAATACTTTTCTAATTAATTTCCATCTCTTTCACTTAATTAATTTTATTAAATTATTTTATTTAATATTAATTAATTTTAATAATTAATTTTATTAAATACTTTAATTTAATTTAATTAATTTTTGAACCTTTTCTTAAATCCTAAAAAAAATCATATTCACTCAAATTTTAATAATTAGTTTTACTAAAATTTTTGATTTAATCTAATTAATTATTTGGGCTTTATTTTAATTCTAAAACTTAGAATTTATTTTTTGGAATTTCTCCTTTAAGACTAACGTTAGAGTGAGGTTACTAATCACTAACCTATTTTGATTATCTCCCTCATCTTATGCTATAATCATTATATATTCATATGGACTTTTATACCTTAATGCAATTCATGCTACAAACTTAAAGTAACATTTTTTTACTTAATCAAATCTTAATTAAGCCTTAATCTCTTAAGATAATTCAATTTTTTTTATATATAATTAACAACGAAAGTAGTGGGCTCTTGAGGTCTAGCACTTCTTGGGTCCTTGGATGGATGCTCTTGAGGCGCATGCTTCGAGTTGTGTTCATCTCGTCTTTCGCTTAAAAAATACACTAAAATTTGTTAAACCTTAATCAAAATACTCAATTAAAACAAGTCATATTCATTTATACTTTAATCATTTTTTAAAACACTTAAAACTTCCAATTTTAATCAAAACATTTAACTCTTAAAAAATACAACTCATGTTCTCAAACTAAAAGACTTAATCCAATTAATTTCTTAACTTTTAAAAAATATCTTTCTCTCCTTAAAGACAAAACTCAAAACATCTCTTAAGACATTTAAACTTTTTTCTAATCAATAGTGGAGGTAGTGGGCTTTTGGAGTCTAGCACTCCTTGGGTCCTTGAACGATCGCTCTTGGGGCGCACGCCTTGGGTTGTGATCGTTCCGTCTTTCATTATAAAACACTTAATTCACTTAAACTCTCATACTTAAGACATTCAATTCAATTAAAACACTCAACCTTTTAAAAACACTTTCTTAAGATCATAATCAACGTTTTAATACTTAAAATATTCTCATAGAATATTTAAGTCAAGCTTCTTAAACCATTCACATAATTAATTATTGGAAGTAATGGGCTTTTGGGGTCTAGCACTCCTTGGGTCCTTGAACGATCGCTCTTGGGGCGCACGCCTTGGGTTGTGTTCGTTCCGTCTTCCATTTCTAAAACACTTAAAACCTCAATCCTACTTAATTCTCCTTAAAACTATTAATTCATACCCTAATTAAAATACTCTAATTAATTCAAATCTGTTTCCAAATTAAATTACGAAAGTAGTGGACTCTTGAGGTCTAGCACTTCTTGGGTCCTTGAATGAACGCTCTTGAGGCGCACGCTTTGGGTTGTGTTCGTTCCGATCTTTCGTCCCTAAAACACTTGCCCTAATTACATGGACAAAGAAGCCCATTGTCCAACAAACACGATTTCACAATTAATAGAATAAAAAAGGCGTCGTTGAGATCTAGCATCTCAGTAATACCCCGATTAATTGGTTGCGAGGCCGACGTCTCGTTTATCGAATAATCGTCATTCTTCCTCTAAAATACTTAACAAACCAAACACTTACCACGCAACCGAAACCCTAATACACTTAATCCACAACTCAAACACCTTTCTCAAAGAACATTGTTTAAGTCATTCTTTCGCGCATATGAACTCGTACTTCAGCCTCCCCTAGCGAGCAGACAAGCTAATGTTTAGTAGTTAGAATGCAACCTAAACTCTCGTTCGCCTAAAACACGTCCAAATCAAACCTTTTTCTCAATCAAATCTCTAATACACTTAATTCATATTCAAACAACTTTTCACAAAAAAGAACATTGTTTAGCCCATTCTTCCGCGCATATGAACTAGTTCTTCAGCCTCCCATGACGAGCCGACAAGCCAACGTTTAGCAGTTAGAATGCGAATTAAACACTCGTTCGTTTAAAAAATACAAACCAAACAACCGTAGTCCCACGAAATACGAATGCTCTGACTTTCCCATTGCACGAGGGAATACGTAGGCACAAGGATCTTCATCCTTGCCGAGCACCCTAATAAAAAACCACCCATTTCCTCTTAGAAAGAAATATTACCTAAGAAGAAAACAAACAAACCTTAGCTAACATTTCTTCCGAATCGAATCAAGAGGTTCCTGTTGAGTACAACGGACGTAGAGGGTGCTAACACCTTCCCTTTGCGTAACCGACTCCTGAACCTGAATTTGGCTGCGATGACCATTTTCTTATCCCTTTAAAGGTTTTATCGATGTTTTCCTTTCCCTTTTTTGGGATAAATAAAGTTCGGTGGCGACTCTGTTTCGAACAGTTTTTTCCGCGTCCATCGCGAGGATCGTATTTTTCGAGGTACGACAACAAGCAAATGACTTAGGCAAAAATTAGGGCATCCCGGTAGACTGCAAATTCAAAATAATCAGTCTACGCAAAAATTAGGGAAAAAAAAAGAACAAAACAAAGAATAAAAAAAGAGAGAAATCCTCAAAAAGAACAAGTTCGTGTGATCACATGTGACAAAAACAAAAGGTGAGTGATTATCGGTCCAAAATCCTTGTCGGTTCCTCTACCATCGCATCCATCATTTAATACTCTTTATGTTGAAAGGTGAACGCTTGTGTCAAACTAGCTGAACGTAGGACTGGAGAACATCAAGGAGAATGGGTGGGTTAAAATAAATTTTGAGACTTATATCCTTTCTTTCTTAAACCGTGAACCATGCCACGTTACAACCCTCAAAAGACCTAATTGAAGCAGGGTTTATTTTGAAAGCACACGACAGTAAAATCGTGTCAAAGCTGACTCCTAACGATTTGCTTATCATTTGTGCCGATACTGACATGGCATTCTAGATGGTGATCCATTCACTATATGTCATAATCTTAGTGAACATACTTGGACTTCAAAACTGACATATGCATGACATTAACATTGTCATTTTCAAAACAAACACTTTTTACTTGCGAACAAGCATTTGACATCAAGAAAGTTTCCACAATGGAAAGTTGGAACATCTCAAGGGGCAAAACACCTGAAACCTCTGTTGAGCAAAAGGGCCTAGCCACCTCTAAGATTCAGCCAATCTAGGGAAATCACGTCGAAACTCGACAAATTTCTCAAAGATCAGTTGGTCAGGGGAATTCCTCCAAAGATTGATCAGCCAGGGGCAAAATCACTCAAGGATCATGCTGGGGCAGACCATCTCTAGAGCACAAGAAACCTCTCAAAGAGAAGGTTAATCAAGGGCATACTGTTCCAATACACTGGGGTAAGCCGGATCAAGATCATCCTGTGACACAAGTGTTTCCTATTGTGTAACTAGGACAATCCATGTAGATACCCAACAGACTGGGGCAGAGTCAGGCTACCAAGGTACAAGTTCTCTCCCCGTTTTGAGGCCAGAGCAATGGTGCAGCAATAATTGCTGATCCTAAAGTAGGTGTCGGGGAATCACGTCTTTATGGCTTACACCCTAACCTCAACTCTTTCACTTCTCACAATAAAAACACTTGAACCATTGCATAGACCTTCTACACACTTTGATCACGTCAATTCACTCATGCACATCCTTCATCTGGCATAGCACGAAGCCTTGACTTGAGCCTAATCCAACTTGACATCTTTTCAAAAACCAATTACCTACATTCTGCATATAGTAATCATCATCGCATAGCATTGCATTTTCAAACGCATAAGCATGTTTATCAAGATGAAGCATTACACTATACAGGTTCAAACGCACGTCCCAATCAAAACCTAGTTCTCATCTGGTAGTCAGTTCTCGTCTGACTTATCTCTTTAAAACCCAGTTCTCGTCTGGTAGTCAGTTCCCGTCTGGCTCATCTTTGCTTAAATCCAGTTCACGTCTGGTAAACTTAATTCTAATTCTCGTCTGGTCGTCAGTCCTCGTCTGACTTATCTCTTTAACGTCCAGTTCTCGTCTGGCTCATCCTTGCAAAACCCAGTTCTCGTCTGGTAGTCAATTCCCGTTTGACTTATCTCTTAAATCCAGTTCCCGTATGGTAGTCAGTTCTCGTCTGGGTTAATCAAAATCCAGTTCTCGTCTGGTAGTCAGTTCTCGTCTGACTTGCCTCTTCCAATTCCAGTTCTCATGGTCAGTCCTCGTCTGACCTGTCTCTTTAAGATCCAGTCCCGTCTAGTAGTCAGTTCTCGTCTGACTTGTCTCATCAATTTCCAGTTTCCGTCCGGTAATCAATTCTCGTTTGACCTGTCTCATCAAAATCCAATTCCTGTCTGTAGTCAGTTCCCGTCTGGCTTATCCTTGCAACATCCAGCTCTCGTCTGGAAAATTTTTATCGAAGCCCAGTTCTCGTCTGGTGTTCAGTTCCTGTCTGACTTATCTTTACATAATTCAATCCTTGCCTTGTAGTCAATCCTCGTTTGACTCATCTCTTTAAAGCCCAGTTCTCGTCCGGTAGTCACTGCTCGATTGACTTTTCCCTTCAAAATCCAGCTCTTATCTGGTAGTCAGTTCACGTCTGACTTGTCGCTTTGAAAACTAGTTCTCGTCTGGTAGTCAGTCCTCGCCTGACTTGTCCCTTCAACGTTCAGTTCTTGTCCGGCCAACATTTCCAATTATCGTCTGGAGCATTTTTTTCAAAATCCAGTTCTCGTCTGGCATACTTTTTCAAAGCCCAGTCATCATCTGGCATACCTTTTCAACGTCCAATTCCCGCATGGTAAACTTTTCCAGAACCTTTTCAATTCTTTGGTTCATCCAGAACCAGCCAATCCACAGCACAACACTTTAACTTGCATCCCTGCATTGCATAATGTCAAACATCATGTAGAACCGCGCATACATAGCATATGCATCATAGCATGCTCCCCTTTGCCTGACTTATCTCCCAGCAGATTTTCAGCCAAACATCGCACCTATCAACTCTCTACACTCGCACCTCTCTTTTTGTCGCCGTCGGCCAAATTTTTGAGCTACTCTTTTATTTAATCCCCTTTTACCTCGAATCATCGAAAAGCTAGCGTAATTCGTACATTCAGGTCCAAGAGGATTAAATAGGGGCAGCTGTCGTAACCCGAAATTTGACCTCCCTCTTTTGCCTTTTGCATAAGCATGCACATTCGCATCGTTAGCATACGCATTCACACTTTTCTTCGTGTGTTTCTTGTTGCAGGATATTCAGGTTTTCCAAGCCCGATTAATCATATTCTCACGAGGTCTTCACATCATCAAAACAAACATAAAATGAAGGTCTCTATGCCTATTCATCAGTACAAGAAGAGGAAAATCGAAGTCGGGACCACAACACCTTTTTTTAGGCAAATTGGGCATATTTTGGCCTGGTTAATCGATTAACCATTTGCAGTGCAATTGTGTTAATCGATTAACACAGGCAGAATAAGCATAATCTGCTGCTTTTTCATGACAGCACCTTTGCACACACTTTGGTCTTGGATTCTACCTTGTTCTAGCAGCATATGGAAGATTCTAGACACCTCTAAACATTTCCAAACTACTCAATTCATTCCAAGTGCATTTGCTATGATACTTCACTTCAAATCAAGTGCACCATGTTCCTTGTTTTCCAAGTAATGTGGATCTTTGGATGTTGGAATTCACCTTGGGATTGTTACCGAGTTAGTTCTAACTAACCGAGTTAACCGCCTTGACTCGGTGAGTCAAGTACAACTAACTCCTAACCTAAAGCTAATTCCAAACCAAGTTCCAAACCAAATTCCAAACCTCTCATACTCCAAACCTAAAGCCTATATAAACACACATTTACTCACTTTTCAATTCCTCAACCATTCTCTACCATTTTTCACCAAACTTCTCACATTTCACTCTCAGTTCTCTCACTTTTTCTCTGATTTCTCTACTCATTCTTCATCTTCATCTCACTTCTCATCCTAAAACCTCACCAAAAGCTCTTATTCTTGAAGGATAATCACTTTTCACATTGAAAGTGATTAATTCTTGAGCTTAACCTTCACCATTTGGCATCCTTTGGTTGGATTTCTGGAACTACATCTTATTCTACTTCAATCCAAGGGTTTCACACCATTTATTTTGGTACAAGTTCGATTTCGGTGCATTTTCGCGTTTTTGATCGGTTTCGACGCATTTCGTCTACAATTCAAGGATCCTCTGGTTTTCTTTGATTATCTTCACCAAGATCACATTGCAACATTAACCAAGACACATCTCAGCCTTGTAGGTTAGTAGATCTCATTCGTTTTTCTGTTTCGATCGTTTCCATATCGTTCGCGATGTAATTTCGATATTCTTGCATGTGAATTGATTATACTTTTGCTTGATCCATGATCTTGATTGTTTAACTGATTCTATTGTTGATCATTTGCTGTTTCTAAACTTGATTTTTCGTGCATAATTGTTTGCCCTAGCATTGGAGTGATTGCACAATCAAAAAGTTGGCCAAAAGCACTTTTCAAAACTGATTTTCTGCTCCCTGTACAGTGTTAATCGATTAACACTGAACCAGAAGGCCATTTTCTTGCATTTTCAAGTGTGTTTGCCATGCTTTCTTCATTTTAACTTCCATTGATTGTCATGCTTGATTTTATGGATGTTTTTAATGTCATTTCACTTCTGGTTGAAGCATGTTCATGAACTTTCGATGCCCATTTTCGATTATTCATTTGTTTCGTGTTCTTAGCATTGTATGAAATAGCAATTCATACACTATCTTTGTTCACATGATACATGATTTTGTGTGGCATTTTGATGATCATTTGTCACTATTTTGCACCTTCCATTTCAGTTTGCATTAAGTTTATTCTTCATGGATAAACTTAATCTTGTATAATCAATAATTCACTCCTTTTTGCTTTAATGACTTTTCATCCTCTTTGGAAAGCTGTTAGCATGTTTCTCCCTTGATTAATTGATCGAAACTTTGTTTCGATTAATCGATCTTCCCTCTTCCTCTCTTTAGGCCTCCTTTAGAGCTTTTTCTCTTGATCCCCTTGTAGAGTTGGAGTTTCGCGCCACACCTTGCATCAGAGCATTGTACAAATTGACGCCGTTACGCTGTCCGTTTCTCTACGCAGGAGCACTGTACAACTTGGAGTTGTTGTGCCGTCCGTTTCAACTTCCGCATTACACCCTGTGTGTTAGAGAAGGAATGAGAAGGGAGAATTCCTACTCTCATTCTGACTACTTCAGGTAGGGGACGAATGACCATGTGCTTGGCTTAGTCACCTCTATCTCCAAGCGGTAGTGTGCTCTCTTTTCCCCCAGTCGAGTCAATCCTTGATCACTCTTCGCTCTTTGCAATCTCTTTCGGTCCTTGATCACTCTTTGCTCTTTGCGATCTTTTTCGATCCTTGATCACGCTTATCTCTTTCAATCTCTCTCTTGATCAATCACCTTTTTGGGTACGATCCTTTGTTCCTTGGGTTAGCAAGCTTTCTTCGTTTCAATACCATATTCTTTTCTTGCGGTCAATCATTGCTTTTTGATTCCCCTGAAGAGTCTCAAGTCTCTTTCTTTGGTCCAACACAGTTTTCTTGTCACGACCATTTTTCCCCAAGAGTTCGCAACCTTCTCTTGGTTCTTCTCTTTTGTTTGGTTAATCACAGTCTGTCAGTTAAAATACCAATGTTTGCTCGCCTTCTCAGTTAACCACAGCCTGTCTGTTAACACTGAATTCTTCTTGGGTTAATCACATATCCTTGGTTAATCACCCTTTTCTTCAGTTAACCACAGTCCGTCTGTTAAAATACTGAAGCCCTTTTTGAGTTAATCACCTTCTCTTGGTTAATCACTCATTTTTCTCGGTTAATCACAGTTCTCATGTTAAAACCGAAACCCTTGTAGTTGGCAACCTTTATTGGTTCGAATACTTGCACCCTTAGGTTAGTAACCTTTCTTTGGTTCAAATACCCTTTCTTCGGTTGAGTACTGTTTGTTCAGTCAGTTTACCGAACCCCTTTGGGTCACGACCTTTGCTCGGTCCCACACCCGTCATTTTGGGTCACGACCTTTGCTCGGTCCCACACCCGTCCTTTGGGTCACGACCTTTGCTCGGTCCTACACCAGTCCTTTGGGTCACGACCTTTGCTCGGTCCTACACCCGTCCTTTGGGTCACGACCTTTGCTCGTTCCTACACCCGTCCTTTGAGTCACGACCTTCGATCGGTCCCACACCCGTTCTTCTGGTTGATCACAGTTTTCTCTGTGCTTCTCTACCCCCACAGAGTTGCAGTCTTTTCTTCCCCGGTTAACCACTGCCAGTCAGTTAATATACCGATGCCCCTTCAGAGTTAAACACCTTATCTCGGTTCAGCACTCTCTCTCTTGGTTTATCACAGTCCGTCTGTTGACACCAGCTTCTTTTCCCCGCCAAGGTTTTATTCTCTTTTCTTCGGTTAACCACTGCCAGCCAGTTAATATACTGAGTCTTCTTTTTCTCTTGGTTATGACACCATCCCTTTATTTGGATCCCCAGAGGAGTCCTACCTATCCCCTTTGCTCTTACTTTCTTGGTTTCGACACCGATTCTCTTTGTTATCCCCAGTGGAGTTTCTTTCATTCTTGGTTTTAACACCATTCTTTTCCTAGTCTTTTGTGCAAACGCTCTTACTGCGGGGTTTTCCCCAGTAGAGTTTTTCCTTTCGCTTTTGCTCTTGGTTTTGACACCACTTCTTTCATCTCCTTGTTTCTCTCTTGTTTTGTTTTCCGTTCGGTTCCCCGAACTACGGAAGCTCTGATTCTGCATTCTTCTGAATATCAGATACGTAGGCACGAGACGCAATGTCTTGGCGAGCACACTTCCACCCTTCCTTCCTTCTCCCTTTCTTCTTTCCATTCCCTTTTGTCCCCTGGTTCCATGAACTACGACGCTCTGACTTCCTCATTGCACTATGAGGGTACGTAGGCACGAGGGCCACAATCCTCCGCGATCACCTTCTTTCTCTCTTTTCTTTTTCCCCTTTCTCTCTCTCCTCTTTCTTTTAGCTATAAGCCTTTAGATAGATAACCCATCCAAGCCTAGAAGCAAGCGAAATGGTTCCCGTTGAGTACGACGGATGCGTTAGGTGCTAATACCTTCCTTTCGCATAACCGACCCCCCGTTCCCGTTTCTCTTCTCCTTGGATTTTATCGATATTTTCCCTGTCCTTTGGGACTAAATAAAGTTCGGTGGAGACTCTGTTGTATCTTTGAGTGTGCGATTCACTCAGGTAGAAACCAGCCATCTTCACGAGCTGATAGCAGATTTGATTGTGCAGCTAGGGCGTATATGTTGTTGCTACTAGGCTGCACTATTTTTACAGATAACACCTTTACTCTTGTAGAGGCAAAGTACTTACCACTCTTTGAGGACTTGGAAAGATGTGGTAGACACTGTTGGGGGGTTGCTGCTCTTGTCACGCTATATAGATATCTCGAAGATGCTTCGTTCTATAGTTACAGACAGCTTGGTGGATATGCCTCTCTACTACACGTACAAATGCTTAATTTTAATTTCATTTAGACTTGTATTATATTATTTATAATACCTTTAATTGATGATATTCATGATGTGTCACAGTGTTGGATTCATGAGTATTTCCCAACTGTTGGGAAGAGAGGATTTCGAAGATGGCTGGTGTTGGTAGTCTACTTCCCAGGGCGATGAAGTGGCAATACAAGCAAGGGACGCAGAAGGTTGATGAGATTAGGGCAGTGCTGGATGGATTGACACCTACTTATGTTATTTGGCGCCCGTTTGAGGATCATAGACAGTCCATACCATTTACTGATATTTGCATGTACTAGGGTAGCCTGAAGTGGTATGGTACATCTGTTCTTTATTTATCTGACAGATGTTTACGCCAGTTTGGATACAGACAGTTCATACCATCCCATCCACCTGATATTGACACACTTGATATAGACTTTTAGTGGGTTTCTTACCATGCGAGCGTCTCGCAAGTGCTACATCATGTCGAGTTTGCAGATACTCCGTATGATACGGTGGCTGATTACATGGCTTGGTACTATACAATTTCCCAACTTCGTTTGATACCACAACCTCAGGGGGAGGCCAGTGAGGTTCCAGTTCCTGAATTTGATGATGGACAGGCAGATCCGAGGTTACGGCATATTTCACATGAGCTGCGTCGCTATCTCGCTCGTCACGAGGCCGAGGAGGATGATGATGATTATGTTGAGATCTTTCGAACACTACGTCTAGCTCAGGGTGGACCGTTACCTCAGGGTGGACCGGTTACTTATGTTAGTGAGGACGATGCTTGATGTATTATTCAGACCGGTTACTTATGTATTATTATTTAGACATATGTATTATTCAGACTTATGATTTATATTTATGTGATAATATTCATAATTATATTATGATTGATGATGTATAAAAAATAATATGCAGTTAAACACCACTCATAAAAATGTAAAAAATAATATGAAGTTAAACGTCACTCATAAAAATGTAAAAAATAATATGAAGTTAAGCGTCACTAATAAATTAACATGTTTTGGGAGCACAAGCGTAAGTTGCTGTCAGTGTTGTAAACGTCCAGCAAATCCAATTATCCATGATGTTGCATCTGCTGTGCGATGTTTTCTCCAATCTGTTGTGACTGGTGGAAAGGGAAATCCCTCATTCATGTTTACTTGTTAAGAAAGTTAATAAGTAAGACGTAAATCGTATATAATTAAGTAATATAAAAACTATAATATTTACCTGAACCCAATGATTTGAGTTTACAAAACCAATGCAGTAAATCGACACATTAGGATTATGTGCAGTCGTCATAGGGAAGTAACTTAAACTAAGAGCACTTAGTGAGACAAGAATGATGTTATACCGATTTGCTATCACATAACCCATTTCTGGTAGTGTTATCCATTTATCTACTGGCTGAGAACCTAAAGATGATATCAATAAGGATTCTCTCACTTTTGAATAACGAGTTTCAAATAACTTCTCATATAGACTCTTTCTGGGACCTCTCATTTCATTATCCAAATCACGATGAACCATTGACCACCCTTCCTCACCATATCCATGCAAAGATGCAATAACTCTAAACCCATAATTTCCATCATCTTTTACATCAACAATTTCATCAATAAATGGTCTTATATGTTCTGGAAATTGTACAATGTACCTATGAGATGGTTTTTTCTTTGAGGTCTGGGATAACTGTGAACAAGGCTTCTTTGAAGATTTTTGGGAATTGTTGTGTTCTTGATCAACATACTCATGATACGAAGGATCACGATAAACATCATACCCAACAGGTTTCTTCCCTTTTCTCTTCACTCCTCCTTTGGTCTTTATTTTTTCAGGTGGTGGTACCATCTTTGTTGTAGTAGGGTAAGCAATTTCGCACACCCTGCTTTTTAGTGCTCTCTTTCTTGCAACATCTAATGAATGAAACCTCTTCCACAGTGCTTCAATCGCATTTGTCATATCCACCTCTGCTCCATCCTCTGTATCTACCTCTTGTTCACCTTTCATACTCAGTTTCCTCCAATGGATATGAATAGCATCAATTGGTATTGGTTCACCACTCAATGTGTATCTCCCTAACTCACAGGCACAAGGTAACCCGTATACTGTTCTACGAAAACACCTGCACATCTGGGTGTTTGTACCCACCATGTCAACCCTATGCCACTCTTCAGCAATGTGCCACAAAGCAGCTCTAGATACTGATCCACACAAATTCAAATAATATGGACTAGTATGTGCATGCTCAACCTCATAAAAACTCTTCTGAAATGAAGCTCTAATATTGCCCACTTGAACCTTGATGTTGCCATTCATAGCCTCTCAGCATTTGCACATATCACCTAAACTGTTCTCCAACATTTGCTTCAGCTTCTAATGTGCAGATTCAACTCTAACAAAAATAAAAGAAGTTCAGTATAAGTATCATTAATATTACCATAAACAAACTATGGCTATAAAACAAACACATTACCTGTTAGTAGTGATGTTGCCTAAATGCAACACTTTATTGATCCAAGCTTCAACAAATCTATGCCTATGAGGTGTCAACCATGTGTCTTTCACATAATCCAGAAAAGGTCCATATTTCAAACAGGCATGCTCAAGCAATTTCAACTTTTGATGGTATTCCACCTCATCACTAGCTTTTACAAGTTCGTACCAAAGCCCCTCTATCGATTTTCGCATATCATTCACAACATACTCCTTGCACTTCGCTTTCACATTCTTGTTTATGTGAAATCGGCAAAGCAAATTAACTGTCACAGGAAATATTGTTTCAATTGCTTTCATCAAAGCAAGATCTCTATCAGTTAAAATTACTTGTGGCTATAACCCTTGTTTAGTAAATAACTGTTTCAATTTATCTAGTACTCAGCACAAAGTCTCTGTTTGCTCAGATTCCATATAGGCAAATGCAACAGCAAATGTTAACTCAGTTGATGTCACACCAACTATTTCAAACAAAGGTTGCCTATACTTATTGGTTTTGTAAGTACTATCCATAATCAACACAATAGGAAACATATTCAACAACTTCACAGAGTCTGGCTGGGCCCAGAAGATATCTCTCACAACTTCTGACTCATCTTTTTTCCTACTCTAATAAACATAATCAGATTTCTCTATCACCTTAAACAACTATTGCATTTCCGTTCTAGGTCCCCTGATGTTTTTTAGAATCTTACTCTTATGTTTATATATTTGGGTGATTCGAGTCACATTCTCCGGATCTCGTTCTTTCAATGGCAACAATATGTGTCTTGGAGGAACATGACATTTTGACAAATCAACTATATGTTGTTGGTCATCATCATTGAGTCGACTTACAAACACATGACCTTCAAATCTATCAGGTAAACCATGGTTGTGAACTCCACATTTTACATCAATTTTCCAACCAGAACCATCTTTTGAAGGTGTTGATCTTACTTTGAAAGGACAATTACATTTTTTGGTAGCACTTTGTGTTTCGCTATCCCCTTCTTTATATTTTCCACCTCTATCACAACCAAATATAACTTTGTCACTTCTTACTCTCTTGTCAGTATTGGTGTCCAAACGGGTTATTATAACAGTGACTCTATTCCTCAGTCCAACCTCCTTAATCCACCTAGCCGCCTCTTCTCTAGTAGGAAATTTTTCTGTGGTCGAGAATATCTCTGTTGTATCTACACTTGTTTGGTCTTTGTCGCATATCATCAAAGGAATGTCCATGTCTCCTAAACAAACATAAATTAAAAAAAAAAAAAAAAAAAAAAAAAAAAAAAATGCACCGGATAACTATGGACTAAGTTATCCGGTTGACAAATAACCCAAACCGATAACTCAACAATAAAAAATCCAGTGTTGAAAAGTATACCAACCGGATATCTTGGAGACAAGTTATCCGATTTTAATCCTGGCCTACAAAACACAAACTGAATTACTTAATGTTGTGTTCTCCGGTTCAGAAAAATTATTAATTGGATTTCATTAATTTAAGTTTTCCAGTTTGAATAAAACACATTTCGGAAATCTTTACCTTGTGTTCTCCGATTCTTGTCGAATACTGACAAAAATTACTTTTTGACACATTTGACTGCACGGTAAAAAGTAAAAAAAATTAAATAAAAAGTAAAAGGATAAAATTGGAATTTTTGAAAATTTGTAGGGGTATAAAAATAAATGTAGGGGTATAGAGTAAAATTTTCCTCCCGTAATCCAAAAGACAATACATTTGCCATCGCGTGAGGCCCATAATATTTATTAATACAATTGCTCAAAAACAAAATTTTTCAACCTTGTTTTAAAACTGAAAGATCATTTATAAATTTTTTTAATATATTCTAAATTATACAGAAAGGAGCATACAAATGGAAAAAAAAATTTAAAACTGAAAGATCATTTACAAATTCCGCTACATTTTTAGTCTCTTACAATATTTCCTTCAAAGAATTATCTTTCTAAAATTTTTCCTCACACTTTTAGTCTCTAATACTAAAATCGTCGCTAAACTGTCACTAATTCAGTGGCTAAGTTAAAAACCGTCGCTAAAACCATCGTTAATTCTATTGCTAAGTTCTAAAAATCGTCGCTAAGTTGCAGAAGAAACAAAAAATGTGAATTAAAAATTTTAGGAGAACATTCTTTAACAAAAATATATTAATGAATTAAAAATGAAATTGAAATATTTACGAGGACTATAAACATATTTAACCCTTCTTTTTATATTAGTTAATACAAAAAATAGTAAAACTTTAATATCCTATATTTATTAACTTAAAAACAAAATTTTTCTACCTTGTTTTAAAACTGAAAGATCATTTATACTGAAAGGAGCAGATAAACAGAACAAGCTGTTCCGCTACATTCATTTATAATTGATTTTTTTATTTTAATCTTCAAGATGTCCTACCACCAGCAAGTTGTACCACAAACTCTGACTCTGCCATAATCCCTTGAGAAAATTCTCAATGTATAAAAGTAAAGACTTTGACACGTCCAGCATGCTCAAAATAATCCACTCAAGTAGCCCCTGCAGAGAAAATAGGTACATCCATGCAATGAAAATAGTTTATAAAAATTTAAACAACTAATAATAGATTGAGGCTAGATGTTTCTAACCAAAACCCTGAGGCTTTCTTGCTTCCATTTCTACAAAAAAAAATTTAATGTCAAGTTTAAATGTTTAGCATAATTGAAAATCTGTTTTCAGAATGTTTAGATTATCTGTTACCTTGGTTTTCCTTCCAAGGAATCGTAAACTTCTTCAATAGTAGGCATTTGAGGAAAAGTAGACAAAATTACATACTTCTCCTTTCCAGTTGACTCATCTACTCTTCTGTACAGCTCATACCGGTATGGATAAGACATCCTACATACCGGTCCGGCCAAGTTAGTTATTTTCTCAACCATACATATGATTGAAAAAAGTGTAATGATAGAAATATATGTAACAATCTAACCTGAGAGCTCCCATTATGGGATACTGGGTTCCTGGATAATAGAGAAGCCGAAAGAGATAGCAACTTTCGAATGATGCTGCATACTCGAGTCTTTTGTCTCGCCCCATTGTCTAGTGATTAAGAAGACAAGATTATATAATATAACCTTACTTTTCTCTTGAATAAATTGTTATCGTCAACTTGCTGGTTTAGTACTCACTTGCATAATACCACTCGAAGCAGGTAAATCCTGAGTTCATCGAAATGTATTAGTTTAGGACTCCTAGAGGCAAATCTGAAAAACTTGTAAGTAAACTTGAACTACAGAATAGGGAACTGGGAAATGAACCTTAAGCCTAGCGTTGATTAAGATGACTGGTCTGTGTTTGGCAGCAGTGGTCATTGCTTTTAAATCCTGTACATCCAACCTCGAAAAATATTAAGAAAGCTAAGAAAAAAAAAAGATAGCAGCTCTGAAGAGTTAAGAAAATATATATCATAATCCATCAAGGCGAATAGAAAGTTCAGAATGCGATATCTGTTAAATCGGTCAAACTTCCACTCTATCGCCTTACATCAATAATACAATTCCCTACAGCATTCTGAGGAGTCACCAAGATATACATGTCATCTTGCTCTTCAACCTCTGCTGCACCTGAGATTAGAAATGCGCAAGCGGCTTAGATCCAAAGTTGCAACAGTAGAATCATACAAATTGAAGCTCATTGATATACCTATCGAACCAATGTTGATGAATGTTCCTTTCGCACCATAATCACCCCAATCCATGAACTCTAAAATCTTTCGACTTCCAGCAAGCTGCAATGGCATTCCAGTACGAGCACCTTCTCCCATTGACCCTTGTACACAAACCTGCATAACGAAGTTGAAGAAAGTTTAAACAAAGATAACTATGTTAACGTTCACAAATAGAAGTGCCTTCTAGACAACAAAATGTTCTATGTATGTTAGAGCAAAATGAGTCAGGAAAACACCTTTACACGTTTCCCATCATCAGCAAATGAAAGTGCAAGAGATCTAATAAGTTCCATCAAGGTACCAAATCGGTAAACATCCTGTATACCAAAACATATGGTCATATCAAGACATCAAGAGAAAATCAAAAGAGAGAGTGAGAAAAAAGTCCATACTCCATACCGTTTCTGGATTCAGTTCCGGAATGTTGATTTCAACCTATTTGATTTGGAATGGAAAAAATATATATCAGCTTAGGCCTCGTCAAGGTATTAAAAACAAGACATGTCTAGGTAAAATGTGAAAGCTTAGGGCCGAAGGTGTAGAAATGCTATGGTTAACAAATAGAATTGACAATGCTGTAGGCTACAATTACACAAAATTCTGGGACTATCGATATTTTTATACCTTCAATCGAATTTTTCCATCATTGACAGCCCTCTGTGTAGCTAGTAGCACATCATCATAAAAATATTTCCTTATTTCTTGAGAATGGGGAATGTTGTGCAGTTTAGTTGGAACTCCTCTCCATTTATCCTGTAACAAGCTAAAGTAAAATAAGAAAAGATATACAAAAGAGGCTGTGTAAAAATAATCAAATAAAGAAACAATTCCTTTTACAATGTACTATCAGCTACCTGGATCAAAGACACTTGCCCCTTTTTTGTGCCACGAATTGTATTTTCTGAATAAATAACAGTTAGTAAATAGTCTTAATAAACTTTCATAATTCACTATTTTGGGCGAAGTTTGAAATATGCTTTTGAAAATTCATACCTCCAGAATTCACTATTTTCACTTTATTCTGTTGCAATTGAGTTAATAAAGATTCAATATCTTTGAAAACTTCCTCTTTATGACGGCTGCCATTAATCTGCGCATATGACAAATAACCAAAAAGTGAGAATGTCCCATTGGTTGACAATATTGGCATAACATAGATAAGAAAATAATCTTCAGTAACCTTATTTGTTATGTTTGAATAAGAGGAAGATACTGCTTCTGCATTTTGCTTATATATGCTCAGGCGTGACAGAACCTGAGAATAATTGAATAAGTATACATACATTAGTTCAGAAGAATATCAGATTCATTTACCCCTAACAGGAAAAAAATGTGATAACACAACAGAAATATCACTAAATGACTAAATCATGTTCCTTCTTAGGTTATAGGCCTGGCCAAGCAAGCATTGTTCCCACCAGGAATTGTACTCGGTATTCCCCGAACCTTAGTTCTTTAGCAGGAGCTCGTTTATCACTTGAGCCCAAATGCTTGGTTCACATGAACTTAATGACTACATTTTCTGCTTCCAAACTACATTGTAGAAATGAATCACAAACATGCACATAAATGGACAGTAAAAAGTAAACAGAAAGAGATGCTTAAACCATGATAATCCACCGGTTACTATAAATTTTGACCATCAGTGCTATTACTTAAGAAGATATCTAATAAAGATGGCTCAGTCCTACCAAATTTGCTTCTATATTGTGTGCGTATGTGAGTGTGTGTTGAGATCATCATTTCTATGATGACACATATCTAATACACTTTGACATCATATGGCCTAGTTATATATCAATGAAAACGGCCAAAAATAAAAATAGGAGTATAGCATATCACACCTTTTCTTGGGTGTCATCAGGACGAGTTATCAGTCTGGTTTTGATTTCCTCTGTCTCTGGTGGAAAAAAATTCTGATGATATATCTTCCCAGTTACCGGGTCTAGCCTTCTACCAACACATCTATCGATCAGAATTTCATCAGGAACCTGAGTATTAGAAAATTTAATAACTTAGCAAGGAAAATTGAACAGTTTGTTTCTGATTAACAGATATATATCGCATACATCACTCCATGGAAAAAAAGAAAAAAACAGGTCTGAACATACATCTAATACAATATACACATCAGGTCTTATCTGCATTTTCTCCAGGCTCTCCGCTTGAGCCAAACTCCGAGGGTAACCGTCAAGAAGCCACCCTTTTTGTTTTGCATCTTCGAGAGACAAACGCGCTGCCACCATCTACAAGAGAAAAAAAACAACAAACCAAAGGTATGTCTATCAGCTCATGAAAATGGAGCACAAACGAAACTGAAAAATCAAAATGTGTAATTCTTGACAATACAGCGGTCACAATTTCATCAGGAACCAAGCGACCAGAATTCATGAACTCTTTTGCTTTATTTCCTATTTCTGTGCCAGCTGCTACTTCTTGTCTTAGCAAGTCCCCAGTTGATATGTGCACCAATCCATACTGCAGAAAGAGATAAAACAATCTGATCAGGCCTGAACATTTGTTTCAACCACTGCGCGGTAAAGTTACCTTAGTAACGATCAATTCACATTGTGTTCCCTTGCCAGATGCAGGTGCACCTGATATCATAACCTTCAAAGGCTCGCTTGTGGAGCAATTTATCACTTTTTTGAGTACCTTGTTAAAAAGAAAACGATGATGAATAAACAAAACTTATAATAAAATTAAAAGACATGAATAAAGTGAAACGAACCTTGGGTCTTAATGGAGAATGGATTTTCCGGGTGAAGGTGGTAAAGTGAAGAGGCTGAGTGTGAAAGTGGTGGTTGAGAAGTGAACATGGTTGATAGGAAGAAGAAGAACGAGAGAGAAGAGAAGGAGAATGAGATTGAGGAAGAAGAATTGTTGAGTGGATAGAGGAAGAGGTGGAGGGCAAGGTGTGCAACATTGTTGCTTTCAGAGAATGAATGAGTCACCCAGGCTCATACCTTTGCCTGAGTTTGGTTTAGTGGTTATTAGTCATTCATCATACTCAGACTCTAATGGCAAGCAACCAAGGCCACTACTTCTTTACATTAGAAAACAATTTTATCTTTCTTTTTAAAATATATTTATCGCACTTTATATAACTTTTTCTTTATTTTTAATTTTATTTTTATTCTCAATTCAACTATATACATATCCCAAAAGAAAAATAGAAGCTAAAGATATTTAATGGCCGGGAAGATGAGATTATCTTATATGGTTATTGTTAAAAAAAGAATTTTTCAATTTGACGAGGGGATGGGTTTTAAAACATTTTGGAACAATCACTTTAAATGAAGCCTAATCCAACAAATGAGTTTTTAATAGGTTGTGGTCTTTGGAAGTTTGTTTTGTCGTCTTAGCTATTTTATTTGGCAATTTCTTAATCTATTCCTTGATATTATTAGGCACTTCACGAAATTTCTTTTATGTCCCCTATTTTTGAAGATACACATTCGGACGCACTTTTTTTTTTTTTACTAAAGTTTGATTGTTTCCGAAGCTATATATATGGAATCGTTTTCTACTGGTATACGCTGAGGAAACTTCAAAATAATTCAGTTCAGGGAAACTTCCGGAGATGCACCTGCGGAACGTCTAAGCGCCAGAATGTTCCATAGATACAGCTCCGAAAGTTTCTGCTATATTTTAAACATGCATGATCACTCCCTCATTGTTGTCTTTTCTTCTTCCATACTCACAACACCAACCTAAAAAATCATATACTATCAATATCATTTTCACTCCAAAACTCCAACTTTTTCGTGCAACAAATCACAAGGAGCAAGAGAAGATCAAATTTCTGGTAAAGATTGCACTTTGTCCACTACATTGCTCACATTAATCATCAAACTTTTGGAAAAAAGTGACATTGCTTTCGGAGTTGTATCTACGGAACGTGTTGAAGATGAACACTTCCGGATGTACATCTCTGGAACATCTCAGTTTTTTTTTTCAGCAGCTTTGTAATTTTTGCTTATTTTTCTTATTGTTTACAAATAGATATGGTGCACCCCGATAATATCTCAAAATAATTAGTTTCTACAAACGATGTTTCTACGAATTTCCAAGGGGTTGTCGTAAAGTCGGTAGATGTCGGCGTTGACTTTAATAACAAGCAAGAGTTTGGTGATCGTGAAAGCATGCTCACATGGATTCGTAGGACTGCAACAAGACTTGGTTTTGGTGTGGTTATAGGAAGATCGGATAATGGTTCGGAAAGAAGAAACGCTTTTGTAACTTTGTTGTGCGAAAGAAGTGAGAAATATCAAACTCCTCTACGGAAGTTTAAAAGAGACGACGCCGGTAGTAGAAAATGTGAATGTTCTTTTAAGATTCGTGGTTACATGTTAAGTAGCAAAAAGTGGAAATTTAGTGTTATTTGTGGTTGCATAACCATGATTTGTGCTTAAAGTTACAAGGTCATCCTAGTGTATGTCGGCTCAAGCCGGAAGAGAAGACATGTATTAGTGACATGGCCTTGAATATTGTCCAACCGAAAAATATACTTGCCACATTGAAACGGAAGGAATCCGGCAATATATCAAATATAAGGCAAGTGTATAACATTCGGTACCACATCAACAAGGCAATTAGGGGAGATAGAAGTGAGATGCAACAACTGTTGAAATTGTGGATGATAACAGTTACGTGTCCCGGTACAGAACTTGCGACAATGGAGTTACGGTCTGAGATATTTTTTGGACTCATCCAGATTCGATAAAGTTGTTCAACACGTTCTCGACAGTGCTCATTCTTGATTCTACCTACAAAACCAACAAGTATAGACTTTCTTTATTTGAGATGGTTGGTGTTACGTCTACCGAGAAGACATATGTCATTGGTTTTACTTTTATCGAGTGTGA
This sequence comes from Lathyrus tuberosus, assembly GCA_022829125.1. Taxonomy (NCBI): domain Eukaryota; kingdom Viridiplantae; phylum Streptophyta; class Magnoliopsida; order Fabales; family Fabaceae; genus Lathyrus; species Lathyrus tuberosus. Next base: position 167,060 of record JALAZF010000808.1, on the reverse strand, counting down.
AAAAGAGGACTATTTTACATGGGCATTAGAGGCGTGTCAGTCACTTTTGAAGGAGCAAGTTGAGATGCCTAAAGCGATTGTTACCGACCGCAATACCGCGTTGATGAATGCGGTTGCAAAGGTATTTCCTTCTTCTAATGCATTACTTTGTCGATATCATATAATAAAGAATGTAAGAAGTCGAGTTAAACCCGCGGTGGGGGCGAAACAAGTAGAGTTCGAAGGTGGAAAATTGGTGAAGACCGGTGTGATTGTTGAAAAAATAATGGATGCATGGAATCGTATACTAAATTCTTCCACAAAAGAATTATATGTTGATTCCGTCATTCGATTCCGGAAAGTGTGTGAAAAGTATCTTGCTTTATTGAAATACATTGAAAACACCATTCTTGATCAGGTGAAGGAGAAGATAGTTTGTGCGTGGACTGATAATGTCTGATACCTTGGAAATACAACCACCAACAGAGTTGAGTCGGCCCATGTTAGTTTGAAAAATTGGTTGGGTAATAGCAAGGGGGATTTGTGTCGAGATTAGGACTCCACAAATCTCATGATTAAAAACCAACATAATGAGATACAAAAAACATTCGGTCGGAGTATAAATACATTGGAACATCAATTTAAAGAAAGCATTCTTTATTCTCAATTGATCGTAAATATGTCTTGGCCGGAGTTGAACTATATTTTTCACGAGGCCAAACAAGCTGAAACTGTAGGTTCCGATAGCGCAAAATGTGGTTGCACTATTGTGAAAACCTATGGTCTTCCGTGTGCTTGTGTTATTACTAAAAAGTTGAAACTAGGTGAGCCAATAAGAATGGACGAAGTTTTCCCTCATTGGAAAAGACTTAGTTTTGATGATGATGGTTGCATGGAAGGAGGTAAACCGAATATCTCTATTTTGACCGAATGGGAAGCGATACAAGAGAGATTCTCAAAGGCCGATGACAACATGAAACTCCACATCAAATAATAATTGAGGAAGATTGTTTATCCCAAAACAACCGACATGAAACCGCCTTCTCAACCGGTAAAGACAAAAGGTGCTCTGAAGAAAATGAAGCCTACACCGAATGACAACTCGACTACACGGTCTCCTTCGTATTGTGAGCACGTTGACAAACTTTATCCCGACTCACCGACGCCTAAATCTCAAAAAAGTGTCATCAAAGGAGCCCGCATAAGCAAACCGCCTCTGACCCTGATTCCATCGAAAATTCCATTCATCGACGAGATATCGGTTTTTATGCACAAATACATCGACCGTATCTTCAATGTTGAAAGGGATGGTAATTGCGGTTACCGAGCTGTTTCGGCTTTGCTTGGTAAAGGAGAGGATAGTCATGCGTTTATCCTTCATCAACTAATCCAAGAGTTAAAGGCGCATAAAGATTCGTATACGCGGTTGTATGAAAAGAAAGAAAAATTTGATGTGGTTTATGAATCTCTTATTCCTTGCTTGAGTGGTCCGGAACCGATGTCAAAATGGATGACCTTCCCTGATATGGGTCATCCTATTGCATGTGCATATGATAGGGTGTGCGTTGACTTGACGCGATACGGGTTTTCGAAAACCTTTTTTCCACTCCGCACCGCACCACCTCAAAATCCAAATGATCGCATCATGTGTATTGGATGGTGTAACACCCCGGTTTTGTTAGATTTATTTAATCGAGTCGATTTAATTATTTTTGTCTTTATATTATTTAATTCTTGGTTTTTATTTGGTAAATGTGTTATGTTTATCGTTATTATGTTTTATCGCGTTTTGGGAACGTTTGCGAGAAAATTGAGTGTAGGGGTATTTTAGTCTTTTGGCTTGGTTAGATATTGTTTTTCATTTAAAATAGAAAAAATAGAGGTTAGAAAGAGAGAAAAAGAAGTTAAGAGAAATAGAGAAGGAGAAGAAGAAAAAGAGGAAAACTTGGAGTGTAAGAAACCGATTCAACCGACACTTCGAAGCGCGATTAATCGGGTAAGGGTGCGAAACTCGGTTATGTTATGCTTGTGTATGATTGTGTATATGTGTGTTGGAATGTTTGCTGGTTTTTCCTAACTTTTCAATTCTAGGTCGAAATGAGAGAAAACGATAGAAATCGATGTTTTCGCAATTGAAATGCGATATAAATGTTGTAGAATACTTGTTACTATGATTGGGATATGTTCTGGTTGTTATGTTATGGTTTGGAAGTGTTTTGGTGGAGGAAATGTTGGGTTGGAGTGAACAACAGCGCTGCTGAGATTTTCTGGGTTCGCAGGTTCGCACTGCGAATAGGGCAGCGAAGGTTCGCGGGAGGTTCGCATTGCGAACTTTATGCTGTTTTTTCTCTGCCACGGTTCGCAGGGAATTCGCATTGCGAAAGGGAAAGCGAAGGTTCCCTGGAAGTTTGCCTTGCGAACTTTATGCTGTTTTTTCTCTGCCATGGTTCGCTGGGGGTTCGCATTGCAAATAGGAAAGCGAACATGACAGATTTTCCATTTTGTTCTTGTCATAACTTTTGGGTCGTAAGTCGGATTGAGGCGCGGTTGGATGCGTTGGAAAGCTAATGAGATGTTCTTTCTTATAAAAATGGTTTTGAGACTAGTGGCCGATTTAATTGTGTCGGGAATTGGAATAGTTTCGTTTTGTCGACTTTTACCGTCGTAATTGTGTGCGATTGATGTGTTATCATATGGTATGCTTTTAATATATATCGTATAGCTTGTGTGCTGTTGTATGATGTGAATGCATGTGATGAAATTTTGTGATGATGGTTTGTGGGCTTATGGCAAATAAATGCATTGTGTTGTGTTTGATTTTATATGCATGATTATGGATGTTGTAATGGTTCACATGGTTTTATATGTGTATGCATTTAATTGTCATAAGTCATTGTATGCCAAACATCATGATATGCATTCTTGTGATGTCGTGTGCCCTTGTGGGGTGTGAGCGACGAAACGATTCCAGAGGGAATCTGCTATAACGGTCGTGAGCCTTATACAAAGAGGACCTAAAGCGACGTTATAGACGATCGTGAGCCTTATACAAAAAAGACCTAAAGCGATCGGATCGCGAGCCTTATACAAAGAGGACCTAAAGCGATCCATAAACGTCGTGAGCCTTATACCAAGAGGACCTAAAGCGACGGGGAACATCGTTTGCTCGACGGGGAGTTACACTAAGTAACAAGCGATGATTCCAATAATTCCTGAGTGAATTAATGATGAGAATGATGGATGGAATGGTACCACATTACATTGCATAGAGTCGTTGTGTCGGTCTTTGTGCATTTGCATAAGTCATGAATGGATTGATTATGTGTGGGATTTGTGAATGGAATTGATGAGTTGATATATATATATATATATATATATATATATATATATATATATATATATATATATATATATATATATATATATATATATGTTGGTGATAAATGTATTGAGCATGATTGATATGCCTTTGTGATGGATGTATGAGATATGAATTGTGTTGTTTTGTATTTGAATTATGGTGTAAGTTGTGGTGAGAATGTTTTACATGTGTATTTTGTGTTATTGTATAATTGTATGCAACTATATTATAATTGTGTTTCTCAGTCTTCTGCTGTTTTGAATGCTCTATGAGGCATTGCAGATTAGATGCTGGAGGTCTTTTTGTGAAGATTAGGTCTTCATTCTTTTGTCGGTCGACTCTGATATGTAGCACCGGGTAGTCCGGGAGATCGTTATGTGACATTATGTATATATATATATATCCTTTTTTGGATTTTACATGTATGACTCTGTATATGGCAGACAAACTTCTATGTTTATATATATGAGATTTCAGTTGCAGATTTTCCGCTTTTATTCTGTATCTAAATTGTGGGTGTTAGGAACTGAGTTCCTCTGTTTATGTTGCTACCTGATTATTGCATATCTTTATGAGCAGGTTATTATATTTCATCATCGTGATGTGACGCTCCGTCTATGACATGAATGTTTTAATTCTACTCTGATTATTTGTTATCGCTTTAATTACTCGGGTTATAGGTGTTACATTAAGTGGTATCAGAGCCAGTCCGTGTCGGTCATTGTGACCAAGTTGTTTGTTGTGTGACATTTGTGTTTTGGTGAGCTGATTGTTTAACCATAGTTACTGTTATTGGACATGAACAGAATATGGCTGGTAGGATTGACGTTGCTCTTGCTGCTGCTATGCAAACTATGGCTCAGACTGTGCGGGGTGCACCTAATGCTGGTGGGAATGATGAGTTCAGGAAGAACAAACCGCCTATCTTCAAAGGAAGACATGATCCTGATGGTGCTCAAATTTGGCTTAAGGAGATTGAAAGAATCTTTCGAGTGATGGACTGTGCTGAGGAACAGAAGGTGAGACTGGGTACTCACATGTTGTAGGAGGAGGCTGATGATTGGTGGGTTAGTATGCGTCAAGTATGGGAAGCTACAGGTGAAGTTGTCACTTGGGCTTTGTTTAGCAGTGAGTTTTTGAGGAAGTATTTTCCTGAAGATGTTAGAGGAAAGAAAGAGATAGAGTTCTTGGAGTTGAAACAGGGTAACATGTCTGTTATTGATTACACTGCTAAGTTTGTGGAGCTTGTTCAGTTTTATCCACATTATGCTGAAGCAACTGCAGAGTTTTCCAAATGTGTGAAGTTTGAGAACGGGTTGCGTCCCGAGATCAAGCAGGCAATTGGATATCAAAGAATTAGGAGGTTTTCGGATTTGGTGGATTGTTGTAGAATTTATGAGGAGGATAGCAAAGCTCGTTCTACTCATTATAAGAGTGTGAATGAAAGGAAAGTAAAGCAACCGTTTCATGGGGGTCCTTATGTGTCACCAACTGACAAGGGTAAGCAAAGGGCTAATTTTGATAAAAGGCCAAGTGGGGGAGGTATGTATAATCCTCTGAGATGTTTTAGGTGTGGTGACTTGGGACATCGTCAGTTTGAATGTAGAAAGGATATGAGGAAGTGTTCCAATTGTGGAGGTATAGGACATGTAACACCTGAGTGCAAGAGGAGTGTGGTGAAGTGTTTCAACTATGGGGAATCTGGTCATATTAGTACGAGGTGTCCGAAACCAAAGCAAGCTCAAGCTAGATGGAAAGTATTTGCATTGGCAGGAACTCAGACTACTAGTGCAGATCGTCTGATCAGAGGTACTTGTTTTATTAATAGTACGCCTTTAGTTGCTATCATTGATACCGGAGCGACTCATTCGTTTATTTCGCCTGAGTGTGCGCAACGTTTGAATCTTTTGTTATCGTCGATGGGTGGAGAGATGGTTATCGATACTCCAGCAATGGGGTCGGTAACTACTTCTTTGGTTTGTTTAAGTTGTCCTTTGACCATTTATGGTAAGGATTTTGCTATGGATTTGGTGTGTCTGCCGTTGGAGGGTTTATACGTGGTTCTGGGAATGAATTGGTTGCAGTTTAATCGAGTTCATATCGATTGTTATCATAAGTTGGTACGATTTCCTTCTCTTAAGGAAGACGAGGAATCAAGTTTCTTATCTACCAAAGAGTTGAAGAAACTTTTGGCGGATGAAGCTCAGTTGTTTGGGTTGTTTGCATCGTTGACTGTGGATAGTCAAGTTGCAATTAATGTGTTTCTAGTCGTGTGTGATTTTCCAGAGGTGTTTCCAGAGGATATTTCTGATGTGCCGCCAGAGAGAGAGGTGGAGTTTTCTATAGATCTAGTTCCTAGTACTAGACCTGTATCTATGGTACCATATCGTATGTCAGCATCTGAGTTGGTTGAGTTGAAGAAAAAGTTGAATGAATTGTTAGAAAAGAGGTTTGTGAGGCCGAGTGTATCGCCTTGGGGTGCTCCAGTTTTATTGGTGAAAAATAAAGATGGAAGTATGCGATTGTGTATTGATTATCACCAGCTGAATAAGGTGACAATTACGAATAAGTATCCTCTTCCGAGAATTGATGATCTGATGGACCAGTTGGTAGGTGCGTGTGTGTTTAGTAAAATTGATTTGAGGTCAGGTTATCATCAGATTAGAGTGAAAGAGGAAGATATTCAGAAGACGACTTTTAGGACACGATAGGGACATTACGAATATTCTGTGATGCCGTTCGGGGTTTCTAATGCGCTGGGAGTGTTATGGAGTATATGAATCGCATTTTCCATGAGCATTTGGATCAATTTGTTGTTGTGTTTATCGATGACATCTTGATTTATTCTAAATCTCGGGAGGAACATGCGGAACATTTGCGTATTGTATTGCAAATCTTGAAGGAAAATAAACTTTATGCCAAGTTGTCCAAGTGTGAGTTCTGGTTGTCAGAAGTGAGTTTTCTTGGGCATGTGATTTCAGGTAATGGTGTTGTTGTGGATCCATCCAAAGTAGATGCAGTTCTACAATGGGAGACTCCTAAACCTGTTACTGAAATTAGAAGCTTTTTGGGTTTAGCTGGATATTATTGAAGATTCATTGAAGGCTTTTCTAAGTTAGCACTTCCATTGACCTAGCTGACTTGTAAAGGTAAAGCGTTTATTTGGGATATTCAGTGTGAGGAGAGTTTTAGTGAGCTGAAGAGAAGATTGACTACAACTCCGATTTTGATCTTACCGAATCCTAGTGAACCGTTTGTGGTGTATTGCGATGCGTCTTTGATTGGTTTAGGTGGAGTGTTGATGCTAGAAGGTAAGGTTGTGGCTTATGCTTCGAGGCAATTGAGGGTTCATGAGAAGAATTATCCTACGCATGATTTGGAATTAGCTGCGGTGGTTTTTGTATTGAAAATTTGGAGACATTATCTCTACGGTGCAAGATTCGAAGTCTTTAGTGATCATAAGAGTTTGAAATACTTGTTTGATCAGAAGGAGTTGAATATGAGGCAACAGAGATGGTTGGAATTTTTGAAGGACTACGATTTTAGCTTGAATTACCATCCTGGTAAAGCTAATGTGGTAGCCGATGCGTTAAGCCGAAAATCTTTGCATATGTCCGCTTTGATGGTTAAAGAGTGGAAACTTTTGGAAGCATTTAGAGATTTGAGTTTGGTGTGTGAATTGACATCTGACGGCGTGAGGCTTGGTATGTTAAGGGTCACTAATGAGTTTCTGTTGACCGTTAGCGAGAAACAGAGGCTGGATGTGAAATTTCTTGATTTGATGACGGTTGGAGATAAAGGTGTGAATGGTGACTTTAAAGTGGATGATAAAGGTGTTTTGAGATTCCTGATAACACGAAAATGTATCGTATTTTGGCCTTGATTTACATTCAATTATTATATCGTTTTCGTCTAATATTCGATTTTCTCGAGAATATTTAAGTGTTTTTGCAGGTATTTCTATTTCCAAGTTAAAAGTGTGCAAAGTGGAGAAAAGAAGCAAAACAAGGAAGAAAAGATGCAGAAAAGAGCAGAAAACAGCAGAATCCAAATTCTGCTGGTGTGACGACCGTGGCAGGTCCACCACAACCGTGGCAGACACAAAATGCATCACGAGCGTCACAGAAACATCACGATCGTCATGGATCCAAAACAGATTTAATACGTTGTGCACAGACGTGGACACGAAGCATCAGAAGATCAGATTTTCACAGTTACACACGTTCAACCAGTTTCCCGAAGACTTCTCCAACCTCCCACTTTCTCCATCACTCACTTATGCTCTATGGAAGTTACAGAACGGAATCTCCCTCTATATATAGGATTTCCCTTGTTATTTGGAGGATCCAAGTTTCTGTGCGCGAAAGCGCTGTTCATAGTTTTAGGCAGTAAATTACCATTGTAAAAGTGGTAGTTATCTCACATTGAGGAACTACCACACCATTAGTATTTAGGCCTTTAATTTGTAACGCTTGGATCAAAGCTTGCCGTCATTATTTAAGTTAATTCAAGTTCTTTATTTTCCACATTCTGCTTCGAGTCTTTACAGGTTCTTTATTGCATTCCTTGTTATTATTGTTTATCGTTTTCCTACACTAGTTATCGCAATGCTTTCAAATTTAATTACCATGTCTGTGTTGTTTTCATTTAATTCTATGTCCGGCTAAATGTTTAGAGCCCAATTTGTGAGGACCGTCGTTCCGACGGGACTCGGTAATTAAATTAGCGTTAACTTATAATAAATTCAGTTTTGGTCTTTGTTTCTAAGTTTAATTTAAATAACTTCGTCACGAGAGTGAGAGGTTATTTAACACTGTTTCGTTACGAGAGTGAGAAGCAATAAAGGTTAGAGCCGACACTGCGAGAGCGTGGGGATCGAACCAGATAGTGGGAACGGGGCATTGATCCTAAAAATAGCGAGAGTGCTTTAGGTATCGATTAGGATCTAATTGATTTTCAAAATACATTTTCTAATTAGAACGGGCGAGCGAGAGCAAAATCCTGTGGTTAGGAAATGTGGCTTTAGTCAATAATGCGAGAGTGTGAGGCGGAGTCTTTAAACCAATATTTTCTACGGAACATACATAAATTAGCGTCAATCAATTGCTGAGTGCCTGAGGTACACGAGATCCACATTCCGGTCTCTCTGTTCTCAATTACATTTCTTAGTTTTATTTTAGTTTTAGTCTTAGTTTTCCCCTAATTAATCATTCATTAGCCTTAGCTTTACAAAGCAACGATAGATAACGGTAGGTTGACATTGGTCTCTGTGGGTTCGACAATCTTTTATATTACTTCGATATTTCCGTGCACTTGCGGAACATCAAGTTTTTTTGGCGCCGTTGCCGGGGACCAACAGTCAATATTGTGATTCCGTTGTTGCACCGTATAGACTAAGGCACTCCTAAAATATATATATATATATATATATATATATAATAATAATAATAATAATAATAAAAAAATTTAAAAAAATTAAAAACTATGTATCACCCAAATTTTCTCTATGATAACCACTCACAATATCTTGAGGAGCCGCACCCAAATTTTTTCTACAATTACCAACCGCAATACTCCCAATATTTTGAGGAACCGCAACCAAATTTTTCTTATGATTACCATTTCCAAAATTTTGAGGTACCCCAAGAATCGTACAATTCCAATCTCGAAATACTAATGGAAGATTTCCATGCGACGCTATCTCATTTTCGCCCAAATCACCACTCTCAATATTTTGAAGAACCACAAGAATTCGTTCAGTCCAACCTCGAAACATTAATGGAGGATTTCATTGAAACATCAACCAATGCTAGACTAGAATCTATGATGTAGCACTTTGTGGACGCACAAACTATCTAGAATAAAGAGCTTAAAAGACAACATCTCGATAATCATGAGACCCTTAGGCGGCTGAACACCATGGTCGAGTCCCTTGTGACTCACACTGAGGCATTGGAGACCCAAACCTTACTGCTTGCACTGACACCTATAGGTCCCTCCCCTGAGGAGAATGCGTATGTTATAACAACCAGTAGTGAAGAACAACTCGAAAATCCCGAGGAGAGTGATAATGAGGTTGATGAGAGTTATGGTGAGAAAAGAGTTGAGATTGAGACAAATTCACCAACACCATCCACAAACGAGGTTATCGAAGAGGTAGAGAATGAAGCACGAATTGTTGATCACCCTCCATACACCCCATCATATCCTTTCCCGTATAAGTTTACAGACTCCAAAACGTATGTGCATGTATGGAAAATTATCCACGCACCCTTGTCTGAGGTCTTACATAAAAAGAGAAAATTTGAAGACCAAATTAAGGAAATCATTAGTGTTAAGAGGGTAAGGTTATACTTTAAGGTGATGGATGAAATGACTAAGCCTAAACTAGAAAAGCTAGTACTTAGCATAGATCCAGAACCACCACCACAAGTTCAAAAGAATGAACCACCCCACAGAAGGAAGAAAAGGAAAGGTGAGGGATATGTGAGATGGCTTGATAAATGGCCATGGAAACCGAAAATTAACACTTCCATCCGTCGAGCTATCGACGTTAAACAAAGCTCTGCGTGGGAGGAAACCCACGAGATTTTAATTTAATGTTCTACTTTTATTATTTGTGTTTGCAGAAAATAAAGAATCGTATCGCTTGTCACGTCTCAGCTGCATTTAGGCGAAAGATCTCTAGATGACGATCCCTTAAGATGAGTTGGTGCCCACGCACATTCCTGCGTATGTCGCTGCTGGTGGTGACACCAATGATGAGTATGATAGGAGACAGCATGTCTCTCCCGTTCATAACTTACATCTTCCTTGTTCTTTGCATGGTCAGGTTCCACCTGCACACACCGCACCGTATTTTTCTAACAATTTTTGCAGGTACTTCCTTCGGAAATAGGAAATATAATGAGCGGCTTCAAGAAAATGAAGTCTCAGCAAATTCAGATAACTCGTAGTACAAGACACCGGAGTAGAAGTAACCAGCGAAGACAGGGATATCAAGGGAAGAATTAGCGCGAATTTGGCCGTGGTAGCACGAAATGGCATTCATACAGGTTCTATCTTTCCTTTTTCACCTTTTATCAAAATATTGAGGACAATGTTTGGTTTAAGTGTGGGGGAGGAACTCTACCACTTTCATTTTAACGCTTTTTAGTTAGATTTATTGCTTTCTAGCATGATTTTAAAATTTTTTTTTCTATTTTCGTTGCGTCTTTGCATGTGCTGTCAAGTCTTTATATGCGATTTTGTGTTTACCGATTTCCCACTCCCTTGAGCCACACCAAATATTTTGAAAATTTTTGCGTTTAAAATAGGGTTTCTTTTGAAAATCTTAGGTTACAGACGAAATTAAGGTTAGATTGTGAGTCGTGGGAAAAATTCCGCAAAATCGATATCGTCTTAACACCGTGAGCCTCCCTATTATGGAAATCAATTTGAGTACTTGTTATGCTGTAGCCTTAAGTTCTCACCCCTTTAGTAGTCCCTAATTAGTTTATTTAGCAGTCAGCACTATCCTAAGCACGCACTAAGTAGAAAGCCGATGCAAATAAGTGTGTGATCTCATGTTTAAATGGTAAATTGAAAAAAAAATGAATGAAAAGAAATGCTCCTTCTAAGTTAGGTGATCCTCACCCGATCATTTAGCCCAACGGTGCAAACTTCTTTATTTTATTGATATTTAAGCTAATGTGCAAAAGAAAAAAAATTGATAATAATAATGAGATCATAGTCACTAACAGGTTATCCTACCATGAGTGTGAAAGGATAACGGGCTTAATGTGATTGCGCCAGAATGAAAAGGGATGAAAGAAGGATGAGTTAGTTAGGTTTAGGTATAATGACATGATTCGGATTGGTTTGTATAGGAGGGAGGTTGATTACCGCAAAAGCGGAATTGTGTTGTTACGATATCCTTAGTGTGTAAGCTAGTACCTATGACACAAACTCAACTGAAGTAGAGTTGGTAGCCTAGGATGAGTATCCATATGCACTATTTTTCTTACGAGTCATAGTTTACTTGAGGACAAGCAAAGGTTTAAGTGTGGGGGTGTTTGATAACACGAAAATGTATCGTATTTTGGCCTTGATTTACATCCAATTATTATATCGTTTTCGTCTAATATCCGATTTTCTCGAGAATATTTAAGTGTTTTTACAGGTATTTCTATTTCCAAGTTAAAAGTATGCAAAGTGGAGAAAAGAAGCAAAACAAGGAAGAAAAGATGCAGAAAATAGCAGAATCCAAATTCTGCTGGTGTGACGACCGTGGCAGGTCCACCACGACCGTGGCAGACACAAAATGCATCATGAGCGTCACAAAAACATCACGATCGTCATGGATCCAAAACAGATTTAATACGTTGTGCACAGACGTGGACACGAAGCATCAGAAGATCAGATTTTCACAGTTACACACGTTCAACCAGTTTCCCGAAGACTTCTCCAACCTCCCACTTTCTCCACCACTCACTTATGCTCTATGGAAGTTACAGAACGGAATTTCCCTCTATATATAGGATTTCCCTTGTTATTTGGAGGATCCAAGTTTCTGTGCGCAAAAGCGCTGTTCATAGTTTTAGGTAGTAAATTACCATTGTAAAAGTGGTAGTTATCTCACATTGAGGAACTACCACACCATTAGTATTTAGGCCTTTAATTTGTAACGCTTGGATCAAAGCTTGTCGTCATTATTTAAATTAATTCAAGTTCTTTATTTTCCACATTCTGCTTCGAGTCTTTACAGGTTCTTTATTGCATTGCTTGTTATTATTGTTTATCGTTTTCATACACTAGTTATCGTAATGCTTTCAAATTTAATTACCATGTCTGTGTTGTTTTCATTTAATTCTATGTCCGGCTAAATGTTTAGAGCCCGGTTTGTGAGGATCGTCGTTCCGACGGGACTCGGTAATTAAATTAGCGTTAACTTATAATAAATTCAGTTTTGGTCTTTGTTTCTAGGTTTAATTTAAATAACTTCGTCACGAGAGTGAGAGGTTATTTAACACTGTTTCGTCACGAGAGTGAGAAGCAATATAGGTTAGAGCCGGCACTGCGAGAGCGTGGGGATCGAACCAGATAGTGGGAACGGGGCATTGATCCTAAAAACAGCGAGAGCGCTTTAGGTATCGATTAAGATCTAATTGATTTTCAAAATACGTTTTCTAATTAGAACGGGCGAGCGAGAGCAAAATCCTGTGGTTAGGAAATGTGGCTTTAGTCAATAACGCGAGAGTGTGAGGCAGAGTCTTTAAACCAAAATTTTCTACGGAACATACGTAAATTAGCGTCAATCAATTGTTGAGTGCCTGAGGTACACGAGATCCACATTCCGATCTCTCTGTTCTCAATTACATTTCTTAGTTTTATTTTAGTTTTAGTCTTAGTTTTCCCTTAATTAATCATTCATTAGCCTAAGCTTTACAAAGCAACGATAGATAACGGTAGGTTGACATTGGTCTCTGTGGGTTCGACAATCTTTTATATTACTTCGATATTTCCGTGCACTTGCGGAGCATCAATTCCGTGGTAGAATTTGTATTCCTGATGATTCGGAATTGAAAAAGATGATTTTAGAGGAAGGACACCGGAGTAGTTTGAGTATACATCCGGGAGCTAATAAAATGTATCAAGATTTGAAGAAGATCTTTTGGTGGTCCGGATTGAAGAGGGATATGGCTCAGTTTGTTTATGCGTGTTTGACATGTCAGAAGTCAAAGGTAGAACATCAGAAGCCTAATGGATTATTGCAACCGTTGGATATTCCCGAGTGGAAATGGGACAACATTTCTATGGATTTTGTGACAGGGTTGCCGAATACTCAGAGGGGACATAATGCCATTCGGGTGGTTGTGGATAGGTTGACTAAATCGGCGCATTTCATTCCATTCGACATCAGCTTTTCTTTGGAGAGGTTGGTTGAGATTTATATCCGTGTGATTGTGAAGCTACATGGTGTTCCGTTGTGTATTTGTTCAGATCGAGATCCGAGGTTTAATTTCAGATTTTGGGAAAGTTTGAAAAAGGCGTTAGGTTCCAAGTTGAGATTGAGTTCTGCTTATCATCCTCAGACGGATGGTCAGACCGAGAGAACTATTCAGTCATTGGAAGATTTGTTGCGGGCTTGTGTTCTTGAGCAAGGTGGTGCTTGGGATAGTTATCTTTCGTTGGTGGAGTTCACGTATAACAACAGTTTCCATTCGAGTATTGGAATGGCACCTTTTGAAGCGTTGTATGGCAGAAGATGTCGAACACCGTTGTGTTGGCATGAATCTGGTGAGAGTTCAGTGGTTGGACCGGAGTTAATTCAACAAACTACGGAAAAGGTGAAACTTATTCGTGAGAAGATGAAGGCTTCTCAGAGTAGGCAGAAGAGTTATCATGATCGAAGGAGGAAAGATCTTGAGTTTCGAGAAGGCGATCATGTATTTTTGAGAGTTACACCGGTGATGGGTGTTGAACGTGCATTGAAGTCGAAGAAGCTTACTTCTCGGTTTATTGGTCTGTATCAGATATCCGCGAGAGTGGGTGCTGTAGCTTATCGGGTGGCGTTGTCGCCGAATCTTTTGAATTTACATGATATGTTCCATGTTTCACAGCTTCGGAAGTATGTTCCGGATCCGTCGCATGTGATTCCGATGGATGAGGTTGAGGTAAGGGAGAACCTTACGGTTAAGGCATTACCGGTGGGGGTTTTGGATCGTGAGTTGAAGCGGTTAAGAGGCAAGGATATTGCGCTTGTGAAAGTAGCGTGGGGAGGCGCTGCTGAGGGCAATTTGACTTGGGAGTTGGAGAGTCGGATGCAGGAATCGTATCCGGGGTAGTTCGTCTCAGGTAATATTTTCGAGGACGAAAATTTCTAAGTGGGGGAGAGTTGTAACACCCCGGTTTTGTTAGATTTATTTAATCGAGTCGATTTAATTATTTTTGTCTTTATATTATTTTATTCTTGGTTTTTATTTGGTAAATGTGTTATGTTTATCGTCATTATGTTTTATCGCGTTTTGGGAACGTTTGCGAGAAAATTGAGTGTAGAGGTATTTTGGTCTTTTTGGCTTGGTTAGATATTGTTTTTCATTTAAAATAGAAAAAATAGAGGTTAGAAAGAGAGAAAAAGAAGTTAAGAGAAATAGAGAAGGAGAAGAAGAAAAAGAGGAAAACTTGGAGTGTAAGAAACTGATTCAACCGACACTTCGAAGCGCGATTAATCGGGTAAGGGTGCGAAACTCGGTTATGCTATGCTTGTGTATGATTGTGTATGTGTGTGTTGGAATGTTTGCTGGTTTTTCCTAGCTTTTCAATTCTAGGTCGAAATGAGAGAAAACGATAGAAATCGATGTTTTCGCGGTTGAAATGCGATATAAATGTTGTAGAATACTTGTTACTATGATTGAGACATGTTCTGGTTGTTATGTTATGGTTTGGAAGTGTTTTGGTGGAGGAAATGTTGGGTTGGAGTGAACAACAGCGCTGCTGAGATTTTCTGGGTTCGCAGGTTCGCACTGCGAATAGGGCAGCGAAGGGGAAAGCGAAGGTTCGTAGGAGGTTCGCATTGCGAACTTTCTGCTATTTTTTCTCTGCCACGGTTCACAGGGAATTCGCATTGCGAAGGGGAAAATGAAGGTTCACTGGAAGTTCACCTTGCGAACTTTATGTTGTTTTTTCTCTTCCATGGTTCGATGGGGGTTCGCATTGCTAATAGGAAAGCGAACATGACAGATTTTCCATTTTGTTCTTGTCATAACTTTTGGGTCGTAAGTTAGATTGAGGCGCGGTTGGATGCTTTGGAAAGCTAATGAGATGTTCTTTCTTATAAAAATGGTTTTGAGACTAGTGGCCGATTTAATTGTGTCGGGAATTGGAATAGTGTCATTTTGTCGACTTTTACCGTCGTAATTGTGTGCGATTGATGTGTTATCATGTGGTATGCTTTTAATATATATCGTATAGCTTGTGTACTGTTGTATGATGTGAATGTATGTGATGAAATGTTGTGATGATGGTTTGTGGCCTTATGGCAAATAAATGCATTATGTTGTGTTTGATTTTATATGCATGATTATGGATGTTGGAATGGTTCACATGGTTTTATATGTGTATGCATTTGATTGTCATGAGTCATTGTATGCCAAGCATCATGATATGCATTCTTGTGATGTTGTGTGCCCTTGTGGGGTGTGAGCGACGAAACGATTCCAGAGGGAATCTGCTATAACGGCCGTGAGCCTTATACAAAGAGGACCTAAAGCGACGTTATAGACGATCGTGAGCCTTATACAAAGAGGACCTAAAGTGATCGGATCGTGAGCCTTATACAAAGAGGACCTAAAGCGATCCATAAACGCCGTGAGCCTTATACCGAGAGGACCTAAAGCGACGGGGAACATCGTTTGCCCGACGGGGAGTTACACTAAGTAACAAGCGATGATTCCAATAATTCTTGAGTGAATTAATGATGAGAATGATGGATGGAATGGTACCGCAATGTATTGCATAGATTCGTTGTGTCGGTCTCTGTGCATTTGCATAAGTCATGAATGGATTGATTATGTGTGGGATTTGTGAATGGAATTGATGAGTTGATATATATATATATATATATATATATATATATATATATATATATGTTGGTGATAAATGTATTGAGCATGATTGATATGCCTTTGTGATGGATGTATGAGATATGAATTGTGTTGTTTTTTGTATTTGAATTATGGTGTAAGTTGTGGTGAGAATGTTTTACATGTGTATTTTGTGTTATTATATAATTGTATGAACTATATTATAATTGTGTTTCTCACCCTTCCGCTGTTTTGAATGCTCTATGAGGCATTGCAGATTAGATGCTGGAGGTCTTTTTGTGAAGATTAGGTCTTCATTCTTTTGTCGGTCGGCTCTAATATGTAGCACCGGGTAGTCGGGGAGATCGTTATGTGACATTATGTATATATATATATCTTTTTTTGGTTTTTACATGTATGACTTTGTATATGACAGACAAACTTCTATGTTTATATATATGAGATTTCAGTTGCATATTTTTCGCTTTTATTCTGTATCTGAATTGTGGGTGTTAGAAACTGAGTTCCTCTGTTTATGTTGCTACCCGATTGTTGCATATCTTTATGAGCAGGTTATTATATTTCATCATCGTGATGTGACGCTTCGTCTATGCCATGAATGTTTTAATTCTACTCTGATTATTTATTATCGCTTTAATTACTCGGGTTATAGATTGGGGGTGTTACATTAAGTGGTATCAGAGCTAGTCTGTGTCGGTCATTGTGACCAAGTTGTTTGTTGTGTAACATTTGTGTTTTGGTGAGCAGATTGTTTAACCATAGTTATTGTTATTGGACATGAACATAATATGGCTGGTAGGATTGACGCTGCTCTTGCTGCTGCTATGCAAGCTATGGCTCAGGCTGTGCGGGGTGCACCTAATGCTGGTGGGAATGATGAGTTCAAGAAGAACAAACCGCCTATCTTCAAAGGAAGACATGATCCTGATGGTGCTCAGATTTGGCTTAAGGAGATTGAAAGAATCTTTCGAGTGATGGACTGTGCTGAGGAACAGAAGGTGAGACTGGGTACTCACATGTTGCAGGAGGAGGCTGATGATTGGTGGGTTAGTATGAGTCAAGTATGGGAAGCTACAGGTGAAGTTGTCACCTGGGCTTTGTTTAGCAGTGAGTTTTTAAGGAAGTTTTTTCCAAAGGGGTACCATCAATATATTTAGCCGGCGACACTTGTTTTGATTCACTTTGAATTCTTGTATAATCGGACGACTAATTGAAAATTTTTGAAGTGCAAAATAGTCACTTTTTATTCTCATGCCTTATTTTTGCACATATGCCTTTTATTTGTCTATTATGATGTGCTTCTATATTAAGTTCTGGTTTAAAAATGTAGCAGGGAAAGTTTCGAATATGTATCTACAGAAGATTCTTAATTTTGCAGTTTCAGTGAAAGTTCTGGATATACATATCCGGAACCAATATTTATAAGGTTGTTCCGTGGATATAGTTCCAGAAACAAGTTTGACAGAAAATGGTTGGTCCATATTCACCTAGGTTTTCTATAAATTTGGGGTTTCATTTATTATCTTTCACACAAATGCAAAAATGTCCCAATTGTTTGAAATCAAGATCTATTGTAATACCGCAAGTGTCTCCTTTTCCGACGGCAAAACACCCGGGAAGACGTTCAAGTTCATGGATCTCACCCCTCTTGCTGATATCATAGACGAGATCCAATATCGCCTACCTTACAATGACAAACGAAAGGTTGTGAAACTTGAGTATCGTTCACCTTCAGTTGACAACGATGGTAACGCTGTTCACAGCAAGTTTGAGCTCAAGAATCAAGACGGTGTTAGAGCGATGTGGCGAACTTATTTCGGTTTCGAAGAGAAAATTCCGCTCGAGTTGGAGGGGACGGTCCGAAGAACGGTCGATGACATTTTAGAGATGTGCAAGCATCCACCGGGCTATTGCAATGTAGTATTTAAATTTCTATCAAAATCATCAATGTAACGCCGATTTTATTTTATGAATGTTGATTTTATTGTTGCAATGTTGATTTTCTGGGATTCTGTTTCTAGTTTTTTTCGTAAATATGCATACGGAAGTATTCTGTAGATACATCTACGGAATTAAATAAAAATACTAAAAAAAGGTGCGTCCGGAGATACCGCTCTGGAATCAAGGGGCATTTTAGTCAGTGCGTATGGTGTTTAAGAAGCCCAAGGGGTACAGTAAAAAATTCTCTTTTATTTGTTGGGAAATGCTAATGAGTGTTCTAGATGCATTCTTTAAAACTTTAAAATAGTAATTTTTTTTTTAAATGTGCATATTTAATTCTTCAAATATTAAAAAGGTTAATGTTTTTATAGAATATTTTCTTTATTTAAAATGCTTAAAGAGTACTCTTGGAACACTAGTTAAAAGACTCTTATTTATTTTATTAGGTTATATATTTTTTGGACAAATATTTTTTTTAATATATCTTAAAAGTCCTACATTAAATAATATATGGTACGAAGAAATGTTTATAAGTGAGGATTTCTCCATTTGCTTATCCTTCGTTTTATTCAGTTTCTTGGATAGATATTTCTCCATTTGCTTATCCTTCATTTTATTCAGTTTTTTGGATAAATGTTTGACATATGGTAATTAATGATTTCAATGATTCAAATTAAAAATTAAAAAGTGATATTTTTAATCAAATTAATATGTCTCTCTTTCACCCAGACACATTGTATCTCTTAGGGTATGATTATCTGCTCAACGTTTCTACATATATTTTATCCGTTTTAAAATGAGTGTCGTTTAAGAATTTACGCATAAATTAAGTAATGAAATAATATTGTCATGAAATATTACACTTTTACTAAATGAACTTTATTAAAATGGTGGAAGTAGTGTACAAAGTGATAATTAAAGGACACTCTTAGGAAAAGGCCCAATAGAGAAAAAAATATCAATTTTACTTAAGGATTTTTATCATTAAATGAGGGTATCTTTATCATTTATCTATTTTTATTTTAATGGTTTTGTTTAAGTGGCCCATGGCCCAACTAGTCTCTAAAACCCTAGCTATATATTTGTATGACTTTTGTGATTTGGAAGTTAATGAAATTCTGAAAAAGGTTATGTCTTATGCATTTATCTTCTTATGAAATTTAGATCTATAGTATAACTTATTGTAACCTAACATTTGGTGCTTTCTTCTCTTGTTCTCATGGCTCCTCCCAAACCATCTAACCCTTCTACAAGAGAAATTGTAGAAGAAGTTGTCCAACCTTCTCACATTCACCTTGACAATGATCTGACTCAAATTCAACAACAAATGGATGAAATGTATGACAAGGTTAATGTAGATTTGAAACAGCATATTGGTCAGATCCACACCATAATGTATAATAACAAACAGATCTTTGATTCTAGGTATGAATCTATCATGTCCACCCTCCACTAACTCCTTACACTAAAGGAGTAACAACAACCTCCTACTGTTCATTCAACAAGTTCTTCAAGTATTACTTAACACCTTTCATCTACATCCATGGTTTCCACCTCTTTTACCCATATTACTCCCCCTTCCAATACACCCTTAAGACAATCAACAACCTTTTCTAACACACCCCCACAGCCCACTGTAACAGCCATGATAAGAAACACAACTGCTCAGCCATCACCTCATTTCTCACCCTACATACCTTCCCAAATAGATTTTCCACACACCCCAAGTTATAATATTCCCAGTTTCCAGCAAAACCCTTACCTCCAGATCCCTCATATTCCCCCATTACCACCTTTATGTACCCCTAAACTTGAGTTTGCTATGTTTGATGGTTCAAACCCACTACAATGGTTATTTCAAGCTGATCAAATTTTTAATTTTTATGATCTTCCCCCTGAAAATAGATTATCATTAATTTCATTTTACATGAAAGATGATGCTTTGGGTTGGTTTATGCATCAGAATTTATTATTAACAGATTAGGTTTCATTCACAAAAGCTTTGGAATTACGTTTTGGTCCTTCATCTTATGAGAATCATCAAGCTGAGTTATTCAAATTAACACAAGATGGTTTTGTTGTGGGTGTAGCGTGCGATTTTTGTCGGTGACGCGACCACCTTATCGCAAAATGGGTTCCTCCTCATCACAATGGTAGGAGGAAGAGTGGGGTGCTACTTTCTGATTTCTTATTTATCCCGTGAAGCTGGAAGGGAAAGAGAAGCTATCTAAAACTAACCTTGCACGCGAATGTTTAACTGAATAAATGCTTAAAGAGATTCGGGGAGTTCGGGGCCAGGTTATACAATGCGGAGTTGTCAATTGTCCATCCTATATGTGGTTATCCACAGGTTGTTAGTTTTAGGTTCTGCTTTGTACTTGATGGTGTTTATCTGTTGATGGGTTGGGAAAGTTTGGGAATGTTTGAGAGAGAGAGTTTTTGATGATTTCGGTGAGGTATTGGATCTCAGTTTTGATTGGTATGAAGGTATTGGACCTAAAGTTTTCGATGAGTGTGAAGTTACTGGACCTAGAGTTTTTGATTGGTATGCTCGCTAAGATTTCGCAATCTTATACCTAAGTATTCCCGTTTAAAGAAACAGGGAAATCAGAGCAATCGCAGTTCCTCCTATTCTATGGGAGGAAAAAGATGTTTTGGTGTCTTGCTCAAAGCCCAAGATTTAAGCTAAAAGGTTTATTTGTGTCTTGTTCAAAGCCCAAGATTGAAGCTAAAAGGTTTGATTGAGAGAGAATTTATGATCTCTAAAAGGAGACATCTCGTCTGTTTATCACAACTGTTGGGTGACTATTTATAAAGGAGGGTTACTTTAACTGGGATATGAGAATCCAGCAATGCCATAATTTCCTTTATAGGGGATTTTTCCTGAAGGAGAAAACTTTAACTCAGTATAGAGTAATGCCATTTTTCCTTAGGAATCTTTCATATTAAGAGAGGGACAGTGGCGTGGATGTAAATAATCCAGAGGCTTGCCGCTTACAACATTTATATGAAAGAGAGGATTTACCAGTATAAAAGGTGGACGACATCTTGGATATTTGAATCAACAAGTGTGCCACTTATAACAGTTATCTGGGATTAGGGTTTGTTTTGATTTTTCTGTTTTAAAGAGTGATAAACAGAGAAATGTCTTCCTACAGAGAGATTTTGATTTCCTCTGAAGGGAATGTTGATTTTTGTGTGCCTTGATCAAAGCCCAAGGTTGAAGCTAAGAGATTGATTGACTCTATTGGGGAAGTCCTTATACAAAGCCTAAGAGGAGGCTGGAAGAGACTGACCCAACGAGAGAGTCACTACTAGAAAATTCGCCTTTAGTGACCAAATTAGTGACCGAAAAATTTCGGTCACTCTAGTGACCGAATTAGCCACCAAAATTAAACATCATGTTAGTAAAATTTTAAAAGTCACTAAATCGGTCACTAAATAAAATTATCCACCGAATTAGCGACTGATATTTTGTGACCATAATTGTCAGTCTCAAATAATCATTTTTATATAAATTAATTCATAAAAAAATTCAGTGACCGAAATTTCGGTCACTAATAATTTTTTTGTTTTTTTTCATTATTAAGTTGCTTCCCTCTCAATTTTCTCCTTTTATTCATTTTTTTTTAATTTTTTAGTCAAAATTTTACATTTGTATTGTTTTAACAAATAAAACATATATTTATATAAATAATTAACTCATACAAATTTATTGATTTAGATAAAATATAATTTTAATAAAATCTTTTTAAATAATATTTGATAGTTCTACTTCATTAATATTATATACATTTCAAATGTAAATTATACAATAAAAATCAAATGGCTTAGTGGACACCCGAAAGCCTTACAAAGGAAAGTGCATTGGTTCGATTCCTACAAGAGACAAAAAATTTATTTTATTTTAAAATCGGTCACTAAAATCGGTCGCTAATTTCAGTCGCTAAAATCGGTCACTAATTTCGGTCACTAAATTCGTCTCTAAAGGTTAGCGACTAGCACTTTTTCAACCGAAATTTGGTAGTCGCATTATTGGTCGCTAAACGTTTTAGTGACCGATTTTTAGGTTTTTTCGGTCTCTAATTCGGTCACTAAACGCGAATTTTTTAGTAGTGAGTGTTTATCTGTATTATACAAAGTCCAAGATTGAAGCTAAAAAGAGATTGACTCTTTTAGGGAAATCATTATACAAAGCCTAAGAGGAGGCTAAAAGTTTGACTTTTCCGGGGAAAATATTTTGTCTGTCTTGTACAAAGCCCAAGATTGAGGCTAAAAGGGATTTTGACTCCGTTGGGGAGGGTTTGTATGTGTCTTGTACAAAGCCCAAGATTGAGGCTGAAAAGAAGACTGACTTTGTGGGAAAGAAATTTTTATCTGTCTTGTACGAAGCCCAAGATTGAGGCTAAAATGAGATTTTTACTGACTCGGCTGAGGATATTTTGGGTGTCTTGTACAAAGCCCAAGATTGAGGCTGAAAGAATTTTGACTCTGCTGGAGAGTATTATTTGTCTTGTACAAAGCCCAAGATTGAGGTTGAAAAGAGGATTGACTCTGTTTAGGGAAATTTATATGGTGTCTTGTACAAAGCCCAAGATTGAGACTGAAAAGGGTTGACTCAACAAGAGTGTTTTTATCTGTCTTGTACAAAGCCCAAGATTGAGGCTGAAAATGGGGGACTCAACAAGAGAGTGTTGAAAAGGGTGATTAACTCAATAAGAGAGTCTGAAAAGGTTAGCTCAGCTGGGGAAGATCATTGTACAAAACCCAAGAGGAGGCTGACTATGCTGAGGAAAGGAAGGATCATTATACAAAGCCTAAGAGGAGGCTAGCTTCTGCTAAGAATTATTGAGATCCAGGGGCAGGTCCAAAATAGGGAATTAACTCTTGCTGAGGGTTTATAGAAGAGTTTGAGATATCAGATGTCTTGAGGTTCTGATTTGGGATAGTGTTATACTGATGATAAGCTGACCCTGGCTGGGGATTTTTTAGGAGAAAGACTGGGTTTTAGAACCCTTGGGTTTTAACTCTGCTAGAGATTGATAAAAATGACCAGGGTTTCTCCTATGCTGGTAAGAAACTTGAGAATGTCTTCGAGACTCAAGAGGGGATTAGACTGTCCAAGTCTACTGGTATGGAAGAGTTTATCTTTGTATGATGCCCAAGAGGAGGCATGTGTTTTAAGGGATGAGTATCAACCCTAAAATGGTATGAGGTTTTGACTCTGGAAAGACTGCTCTAGCAAAGGATGACTAAGTTCTGTCTTATACCTTTAAGAGGTCTTCAGGGTCCTTGTATTAAGCCCAAGAGAAGGCATGAGAACTTCTAAGAAGCCGGAGGGTCCTTGTACAAAGCTCAAGAGGAGGCGGGGATGCTTTTAGGAAGCCTGTGGGTCCAAACCTAAGAAGAGTTCAAGAAACGTTTCACCGAGAATAATCTTTTCTTTAGTGAACAGTTCTAAGGTTTGAAGAAATTCAAGAGAGGTTTCACCGAGAATTAATCCTCTCCGGGGAAATGAATTTCTTTGATAATTTCTAATAGTGACAGCCTGAGAAAAGTTTCACCGGGAATAATGTCTTTCTCTTTGTTCCATATTGTTTAAGCCCAAGAGAAGGCAAGACTGTATCTGGAAATCCTATGGGGGATCTAGTTTTTTACTGTATTTAAGAGTGACCAACTGGCTTTACCTAGTTCAAGACCTAGTTGCCGGGGAAAACTCTAAGCAGATACAAGTATATATACAGTTGATATATGACAAGTATTTAAAAGGATATGAAAGAAGGACTTACAGGTGAGCAAGCTTCCAGCAATACAGTTATATATATATATATATATATATATATATATATATATATGACAAGTATTTAAAAGAATGAAAGAAGGACTTACAGGTGAGCAAGCTTCCAGCAATACAGACAAATATATATATGAAAGCATGTAAAGAAAGCTGTTTAAAACTTACAGGGGAGCAAGCTTCCATTGTAACAGTTGTATGGTTAGTTGTTCAAGAAATTAATTTTTTTTTATAACAACTATGAATTTGAGCCTAAATCAAAAGGGAAGGTGTTTTTGAACAGATTGTTGGGGCTTATACTCAAGGGGAGGCCCAGATGAAAAACAGTAATCGTACCGTTGTTTTATAAATTGTATTGGGGTTATACAATGACTAAGGCCCAAAGAGGTTTTCTGTACAAAGGGATGGGTCTTACAACTCAAGGAGAGGCCCAAGAAGGTTTGAAAAAGAAAAGAAATGGGACTTACAACACAAGGGTAGGCCCAGAAGATTTTGTTTTGAAAAGCGACGATCGCGCCGAGATTTTGAAATCACAGTGGGACTTATACAATGACTAAGGCCCAAGTTATTTCTATTTACAAGAAATGTGTCTTACACTCTATTAGAGGCCCAAAAGTGTTTGAAAAGAAAAGGAATGGGGCTTACAACTTAGGGATAGGCCCAGAAGATTTTTTTTAAAAGGCGACGACCGCGCCGAGATTTTAAAATCGTATCGGGACTTATACAATGACTAAGACCAAAAAAATCTTTATATTTACAAAGGGGTGGGACTTACACTCTATCAAGAGGCCCAAAAGTGTTTGAAAATTTAAAATCGAGAGGAAACCCTAACTTTAAATTAAAATATCATTTTTCAAAGGAAATTAAATGAAAAAAAGGTATAAAATACCAAATATATTCAAAAATAAGTTGTACACTTTGAAAAATATTTTGAAAAATCATGTTTAATCACATGAAAGTTTGAAATTCAATAGGTTTTGAAAGATTAAAGGGGGAATTTCATTAAAAAATGTTTAAAAACAAATAAAATGAAATTAATTACAAAAATTCTAACTATATTAAAAATATATATAAATTGGATTTTTTTGTAAAATAAAATATTTAAGCATTTTTGTGAATTTTGTGAATTTTGAGAAAAAGAATCAATTTAAAAACACAAATATTCAGAAAGAAATTAATTTTTGAATCAATTAAACAAAATAACCAAAATTCAAAAATTCAAATAATTTGAATTATGGTGCCAACGGTCACCTTCTTCTTCCTCATGACCGTGCCATGGATGATTTACGTTTTCTCATTTTTCTCTCTGATTACTCAATGGTTTTGCACGATTCAAACACCAATCTTGTTCGTTTTTAACAAGGATCACAACCATATAGATTAATTGCATTTATATTAAGCATGGAGTGAGAAATCAGAAGATAACCTCAAGAACCCTAATTTCAGCATGAACACAATGAAATTCCATACACGATTAATTCATGGCAATTGATTGAGGGTTATTACTCTATATACATGTAGGAACAAGATGGTAACTCACAAATTCATTAGGTGTCAGGCTTACCTCTTGCAGCTGGTGATCGAGTTTGGTGATGGAGGTGTTGCAGCTAGGTTCCAATGATTTGGACAGCTTCCTTAGGTGCCATGGAGTGTGTTTGAATGCTTGGAGTGGATTGAAATGAGCTGGACCTGGTTGTGGTACCTCAACTGCAACTCTGTCAAGAACTTGAGCAATTGGCTGGTGATTTTGAGAATCTGATGTTCCAGATGTGATTTTTTGTTATGGATCACTCACATATGATGTTTATGAGGTGTGTGTGTGATTGGTTTGATTGGAATTGCTCTCAAACTTCAAACCCGATAGTGACTTGAGTTAGAAGGCAAAAATTAGAGTGAAGGAGAGATTTTGAGTAAAGCATCATTTTGGGTGCTTTGGTGTACTCAAACTGATCATAATTGAGGTCTATTTATAGTGTGTCAAGTTTGTTTTGGAAGCAATAGTGTGTGATAACTACAGCAGGTTTGTGCCAATGTGGATCAAATGGAATCTCAAGTCTCCTCTAGCCATTGACTTGAGGTTAGAGCACAGGCCTATGGTCTTTTGGTTCATAGATAAGGCTTGACTCATTCAGTTAAACTTGCCTCAGTTCATGCCACCTTGATGCATCCATTGAATGCATTGAAACAAAATTGGAGTCTTGGCACTTTTTAGCTCTTTTAGGTTTGGCATGGCTACATGTAGATTCTTGGACTTGGGAGGCTTGGGCATCAGATCATTCTCCTTTTGTTTTATCCTCAGATGTGTCCAAATGGATAACAAGGCTTGGAGTTGTCCAAATTTTCCAAATCGAGCAAATGCACAAAATCTGCCTTGCTTGGGACAGTTGGAAATGGTGATTTTGAGGGATTCATATCTCCTTGCTCAGGTTGAGATATGGGAGGCTATTGTGCTTTTTAGAAAACCCTCATATGACAAAAAACATGTGTGATCATAGTTTGTTTTGAAACTATTTGGATCCAACTGAAAAACCTCATGAACATTGATGTTCAAGGCTGGTAACTTAGGCAGATTTTTCCTAAGTGTTGGAAAAAGTGTTATTTTCATGTTTTTGTCATTTTGATCACTCCATAACTCAAAATCCATAAATAATTGGAGTTGGAGGTAGTTGAAGCTTTTGTAGCGTGTAGCAAGACCTACAAATCCAGCTTTGGATCACCCAAAATGGTTGCTTGGATCTCAAGTTATTATCCTTGGAAGTTGGTACCAAAATCACTTTTGTTCCATAACTTAGAAATTTTTGGTTTCTTATGGTTGCCCCTTTTGGAAAAAAACCTCACTTTTCTTAATTTTTCTTAATTAATGATGATCAATACCATACAGTAACATTATTTTTTACTTAGGGGAACCATATTTGTGAAAAATTCAAAAAAGTCAAACTTGATTTTGTGCACAGTTGACTTTTTATCGGATGAAATCCAAACTATGCGATCCTTTGTGAAATCAATTACTTGACCTAAATCAAACCTAATGGATGGATTCCATAGGTGTTACAGGGTATATTGAATCATGTCCCAAGGTTTGGGAGCATGTCTTGGTCAAAAGTCAAAGATACAGTTGACTTTTCCCTCGAAACCCTAATTGGGGTCCAGATGAAATTGAAACTTGTGAATCAAGCTTCTTGGATAAATCACTTGTTATAAATGGATCAATATGGTGTATTTGAAGCCCTCAAATCATGTCTTGAGGTATTGGCTCATGTATTGTATCAAAAGTCAACTTAGGGGTGAATTAGGTCAATAAACCCTAATTCCTGATTTTTTTTGGTGCATGCATCCCCTGAGGTTAAATTGACTTGATGATTGGGTCCATGAGGTCCCTTGGAGTATCTTGGGCTGTCTTTGAAGCATTGGCTCATGCCCAGAGGAAAATTTTCATCTGGAGGCCTTGGTCGACCAAAACCCTAATTTGTTGACACTGGCGATCTTGAGGCTTGATCCACTTAGAATGTTGCAACTTTATGCTTGATTCTTGATATGGGAGACCTCTTGATTCTTTGTGGGTGTTTAAGAGGTTAGACAAGTTGAAGATCATGTCATTTCTTGATTGATCCTTTGTCTAAGTGCTCTGAGAGAGCTCAAAACCCTAGTTCTTGATTGTGGTGAATGCTCAATCATCTTTGAGGAGATTGATGAGGCATGAAAGTACATCCATATTATGATGATGATTTACACAATGATGGGAAATATTGGTGGTCAAAATTTGGGGTATGTCAGATGCCCCTATTTAATCTTCTTGGACCCGAAGGTGTGAATGGCGAAGGTATTCAGGCATTCAGGGTGCTAGAGGATTAAATATCGGAATACCCAAAATTTTGATGGTGGTTATGAACGGCAGTTTACTCATCCATCTTCTTTTGCTAAGCAATAATGCTTAGAAAAGGGTGGAACTTCCCTTCGATCCTGGTCTTCAGCCAAGGAACTGGTCTAAGTTTCTTAAACAAACTTCCCCTCGATCCTAGTTTTTACCCATGGAACTGGTCTCAGTTTCTGATATAAACTTCCCCTCCATCCTGGTTTTCAGGCAAGGAACTGGTCTTAGTTTCTTTTGTCAATAAACTTCCCCTCGATCCTGGTCTTCAGCCAAGGAACTGATCTTAGTTTCTTTTGTCAATAAACTTCCCCTCGATCTTGGTCTTCAGCCAAGGAACTGGTCTCAGTTTCTGATATAAACTTCCCCTCGATCCTGGTCTTCATCCAAGGAACCGGTCTCAGTTTTTTTTGTCAAGTTCCTTTCTTGACACCAGACACTATGTGTAGCAGTTTTCCTCAAACTTCTCGCTGAATTTTCCTGGGGAGATGCCATTTGATGGGGAAAATTTTTGATGTCAGACTTGCTGAGGAACCCATTCGTCTGAGTTGTAGAGGTGTTCAAACTTCTCTGTTAGAGACGCCATTTGTTGACTCTACTGGGGAAAACGAGTCTCTTGAGAGGCTGTTTCCTGCTTGGGGATATTACATCATACTTTTCTTCGAGATCTTCTCCGAGAAATGCCATGTGATGTAATCCAATTTTGAGGTGCTGATGACTTCATTAACATTGACTTTCTGGAGAGAAAAACCAATGTGTTGTTGAGAGTCTTTAGTTGTGAGGCTTTCTCTGGGGATTTTCCTTAATCCGGGAAAACGAGAACATCATCTTTAATAGTAGAGAGTGACATTTGTCGAATGTCTTCTTGTTTCTCAGAGGTTCAAGTTATCAAAGTGGTCGAGGACCGTCTCCAATCCAGAAATAAACTGTGGAAAAACTGCTCTGACGCTGCATCTCCTAATAAGTAAAGGACTGATAACTCGATTGATAAGAGGACTTTAATCACTTGGGGATAAGACTGACCAAAGTGATAGTGATGCAATATGAATATGAGGATGAATTAATAATGCATGATGTATGTATGCTTATGCTGACAAGACTGACACGACATACATACTAATAGATGAACACACTGGATACTCGAACACTGTGGGGGATGAAAAGTACCATTGGTTCAAAAATAGCAAATCTATCCTGTTTGGGAGAGACGGTCCCTGTGGGGAGAAATAATTGCTCAATCGGTCTTAAAAGGTATGAACTCTGCCGGGGATATTAGATGGAAAACTCACATCTGAAACAGTTGATCCTTTATTCAGGTGCACTGGTTTAGAAGGAGTACTCTGATTCTGCACTTTGAGGTTCAATCACCTTCGGAGAAGCGATCGATGTTCTTTCGATGTTCAACATTCAAAAGAATTACCATCTTTATTTTAAAAGCAGAAAAATTTGACAAGTAAATTCATTTTTGTTTTAATTCAAGAATCGTTGATCATGTTAAAAAATGTCATTCTGTAAAGCTAAAACAAATAAGAATTGCAAACAAAAGCACTAGGGCTCAAATTTTATTGATAGGATGGAAATCATCTAAGTGCGTGATTCCATAGAGTATTTACAAAGTTAGAAAATGGTAATTTAAGGGAAAATGGCTACATTGAAACATAACGACCGTTATCCTTCTACCAACTTTGAATTCTAGACATCCTGAGCTTTTGTCGAAGATGACCATGACTAGAGTTTTCCTGATGGATGGCATGACTGCTGAGGAGTTTAACCTTGTCAATCATAGTTACTTGCCATGAATCCTTAATTTTTGCCTGGATTGTACTTTGAGATTTCCAATCCATCGGGATGATTTTTGCTTATGTCTCTAATTTTTGCCTGGACCGCCCTTTCGGGTTTTCAATCCACTGAGACGTTTTTTTTTTGTTTTTTTAGGCGAAGTATTTCTTGACTACATCAACATTTGTGGGGTAGGCAAATTCCTCTCCATCCATGGTTACGAGTCTCAAGGCGCCGCCTGAGAAAGCTTTCTTGACCACGTAGGGGCCATCGTAATTCGGAGTCCATTTGCCCCGAGAATCAGTGAGGAATGATTATATCTTCTTGAGCACGAGGTCTCTTTCCCTGAAGACACGGGGTCAGACCTTTTTGTCAAACGCTTTCTTCATCCTTTGCAGATATAACAGACCATGGCATAGTGCCGTTATTCTCTTTTCTTCGATTAAGTTCAGTTCACCGTGTCGACTTTGACACCATTCAACCTCTGTTAGCTTAGCTTCCATCAATACCCGGATTGATGGGATCTCTACTTCTATGGGAAGCACTGCCTCCATGCCATATACTAGAGAGAAAGGGGTTTCCCCTGTTGAAGTGCGGACAGATGTGCGATAACCGTGAAGAGAAAATGGTAGCATCTGGTGCCAGTCTTTGTAGGTTACAACCATCTTTTGAACGATCTTTTTGATGTTCTTGTTAGTTGCTTCTACCGCTCCGTTCATCTTAGGTCAGTAGGGGGATGAGTTATGGTGTTCGATCTTGAACTCAGCGCACAACTCTTTCACCGTCTTGTTGTTCAAGTTAGATCAATTATCAGTAATGATCTGGCTTGGAACACCATAACGGCAACTGAGATTTTTTTGATAAATTGGACCACGACTTGTTGGGTTACGTTGGTGTATGACGCAGCTTTGACCCACTTGGTGAAGTAGTCAATTGCCACCAGGATGAACCGATGTTCGTTTGAAGCTCTGGGTTCGATCATGCCGATCATGGCGATTCCCCATATGGAAAAAGGCCATGGGGAAGAAAGAACTTTGAGATGTGTTGGCGTTACATGGACTTTGTCTGAGTATATCTGACACTTGTGACATCTCCTTATGTACTTATAGCAATCAGATTCCATTGTCAACCAGTAGTATCCTGCTCTCAAAATTTTTCTCGCCATTGTGTATCCGTTGGCATGAGTGCCAAAGGACCCTTCATGAATTTCTTTTATCAGCATGTTTGCTTCAGGTCTGTCTACACATCAGAGCAAAACCATGTCGAAGTTTCTCTTATAGAGTGTATCACTTCTCAGAAAGAAGCTGCCTGCCAATCTTCTGAGGGTCTTTCTGTCTTTTCTGGATGCCCCACGTGGGTACTCTTGTTTTTGAAGGAAGAATTTGATATCTTGATACCAAGGTTTGTTGTCTATGACTGCTTTGACTGTGAAGACGTAAACGGGCCTTTCTAAGCGCAATATGTTAATCTTAGGTATGTCGTTCCATTGACCTACACTAATCATGGAAGAGAGAGTGGCTAGTGCATCAACCATGTAATTATCTTCATGAGGGATATGATGAAACTCGATTTTGTTGAAGAATGGTAACAACCTTCTTGCGTAGTCTTTGTAATGAATCAGTCCTGATTGGTATGTTTTCCAATCTCCTTTGATCTGATTGATAACCAGGGTTGAGTCTCCATAAACATCCAAGTTCTTAATTCTCAAGTCAATTACTTCTTCAAGACCCATGATACAAGCTTCGTATTCGGCCTCATTGTTTGTACATTTGAACGTCAGTCGGGCGGTGAAAGGAATGTGGGTACCCTGAGGTGTTATGATGATTGCCCCAATTTTGTTTCCATAATGATTGACTGCTCCGTCAAAGATTAGTCCCCATTGAGAACCTGGTTCTGGCCCTTCACTGGGTAGTGGTTTATCGCAATCTTTCATTTTCAAATACATAACATCTTTGTGTAGGAAGTCAAATCCGACTAATTCCTGATCGTCAATCGATTGATGAGCCAAATGATCGGCTAAAATACTTCCTTTGATGGCTTTCTGAGCATGGTACTCAATGTCGTATTCTGATAACAACATCTGCCAACGGGCGATCCTTCCCGTGAGAGCAGGTTTTTCAAAGACGTGTTTGATCGGATCCATTTCAGAGATTAACCAAGTAGTATGACAAATCATGTATTGGTGAAGATGTTTAGCTGCCCAAGCCAGAGCGCAACAATTTTTCTCAAGCATAGTATACCGAGTTTCACAGTCGGTAAATTTCTTGCTCAAATAGTAAATGGCAGACTCTATTCTTTTCGTTTCGTCTTGTTGGCCAAGTACACAACCCATGGAGTCTTCCAAAACCGTTAAATAGATGATCAACGATCTTTCCTCTAGTGGAGGTGACAGGATATGTGGATTCAACTGATATTCCAGGATACTGTCGAATGCGGTTTGCAGTCTTCTATCCATACGCAGTCCTGATTCTTTTTGAGTAATTTGAAGGTTGGCGCGCATGTCGCGATCATGAGGAATATAAATCTGGAAATGTAATTCAAACGTCCCAGGAATCCTCTGACTTGTTTTTCAGTTTTTGGAGAAGGCATTTCTTGAATGGCATTAACTTTGTCAAGATCAACCTCAATTCCTTTTTGGCTGACGATGAACCCTAGCAGTTTTCCTAAACGAACACCAAATGTGCATTTGTTGGGATTCAAGCGGAGTTTGTACTTTCTCAGACGCTCGAATAGTTTTAACAAGTGGGTCACATGCTGCTATTCTATTTTATATTTGGGAATCATGTCATCGACATACACTTTGATTTCTTTGTGCATCATGTCGTGAAACAGAGTAGTCATAGCCCTTTGATAGGTTTCCCCGGCGTTCTTCAAATCGAACGGCATTACCTTGTAACAAAAGGTGCCCCATGGGGTGATGAAGGAAATTTTATCCATGTCTTCCGGCTCCATTTTGATTTGATTATAGCCCGAGAATCCATCCATGAAGGAGAATACTTTAAACTTTACTGTCCTGTCTACCAGCATGTCTATGTGCGGTAGGGGAAAGTCATCCTTTGGGCTGGCTTTGTTCAGATCCATGTAGTCTACACACATTCTGACTTTTCCATCCTTTTTCGGAACTGGCACTATGTTGGCTAACCATTGAGGATTTTCTGATGTGGCGAGGAAACCTGCGTCAATCTGTTTCTGTACTTCCTCCTTGATTTTGACGGTCATGTCTGGATGAGTCCGTCTTAGTCTTTGTTTTACCGACGGACATTCTGATTTTAACGGTAGATGGTGTTCCACGATGCTGGTATCCAACCATGGCATGTCTTGATAAGACCAAGCGAATACATCGGGAAATTCTTTGAGAAGTTTTATCAAGTCTTCTTTGACAGTTAGACTGAGAAGTGCCCCAATCTTGACTTCTTTTTTCTCTTCTTTTGAACCCAAGTTTACTGTTTCCAACGGCTCTTTGTGAGGTTTAATGGACCTTTCCTCTTGTCTGAGTAATCGGGAGATCTCTTCTGGAATTTCTTCGTCTTTTTCTTCTTCGACTTCAAATACCGGGAATTCAAAGTTGGGAGAAGGCATTGGATGGTATATTTCAATGGGGTTTAAAACAAGCAATCTGCATGACATGATGATTTTTTTTAGAAGAGATAGAGAGAATGCAAGAGTGTGTGCAGTGTATCTTCTGAAAAATGCTTGTTTTTTATTTTGAGTTGTTTTTAGGATTACCATTTTCTGAAAAAACAAAAAGTGAAAACAACAATAAATGCGGAAATTACAGAATGACGTTATTTATTTATGATTTAGTCGATTCTTGAAACTACAGCCCTATAAAACAAAACGCTGTCACTTTGGGCGAAGCGAAGAGGGACATTTACAGAAAGTGAGCCCTATAAAAATATTCGTTTCACCTGGGCAAGGCGAAAGGTTAAAACAAAGACGGAAATTACTTAGACCTATGGACGACTTTCGGGACATCGACAATAACCCATTGGCGGAGAACTCCTCGGTGAATCACAAAGTCTGATACCTTCTTTCTTGGTTTGTCCTTAGAAATGATGCTGATTTCTGGCGGAGCAGGATCGTTGGAGTCTTCCTCCTATGCAGAGTTGTCATAGAAGAACTCTTCTGTTGTATTTTGCACAGTGTTTTCACTCTCAGGTAGATCTCCTCATCCAATTGGCTGGATGTCTTTGAGCCTGATACGAGAGCTTTCAGGAGCAGTGTACTTGACCAAGAAGTCGTACTTGCCACTCGGTTGTCCTAAAGTGTCCCATACTTCTGTGGAACTGGAGTAGTCATCCTTCTCGACGACATTGACCTCAGGAAAAGCATAGTTGATGAACTTTTTCCCTGCAGTCTTTGTAGATTCATCGTTGTGCTGGATATCTTCAGAATGTCCTGAGTAATGATCATATGATTTGGTGGGGACGTAGGTACTCTTTTCAATGATTTCAGCTGATATGCATCGTTTGGCTGACCCTTTTGCCCCAAGTCTTCTGGGTACAGTTGCTAGATCGGCAAGTCATCCATTGGGTCATAATAGTAATAGTCAAAGTTGTCTTTCATTAGAGTGTCCTCCTCTAATGAGTTAGGTGGAGCACGACATATAACCGTCCTCGTTGAGATATGACTTCCACTCTTCATCTGTATCGGAGGAGTCACCCTCATTAATGGTATGTACTTCTTGAGATACTGGGTGAAGAAAGCCTCCACTATGGAAGAAGTCCTGAATGGGATGAAAACTTTCATCGTTAGTAGCAGTATGGGTACAGGTTGAGGAAAAACCAAGACCTTTCTTTGTCTTGTTATCCGTAGGAATGACAAGCTGTCCCCATCCTTTTGCGTCATTACTTTTGATTACTTCGAGACCATCTTTGTAGGAGAAGATCGACGTCCATTTCTCTGATTGATTCTCACTGCTGAATGAAAGTGCTTGAAACTGAGTTCCAACGACCTCCTCGGGTTGTACACAAGATGACGATGATAAGTTGCTTACGATTAAGGCCTGCTCTCCATAGACTATGACTAGCTTGTCATTCTTAACGAACTTCAGCTTCTGGTGAAGTGTCGAAGTGACTGCCTCAACCTCGTGTATCCAAGGTCTTCCTAACAAACAGCTGTATGCTGCCTAGATGTCCATGACCTAGAAAGTGACTTGGAAAGTGTGAGGACCGATAGTTATGGGAAGGTCAACTTCGCCGATAACTGCTTTTCTGGATCCGTCAAATGCTTTAACGATGACCTTGCTGCCTCTTATTGGAGATCCTTGAAATGATAGTCGCATTAGAGTAGATTTTGGCATAACATTTAGAGCTAATCCGGTAACTACCAGTACGCTGGCTAAAGCATCGTCCTGGCAGTTGACTGTAATGTTAAGCGCCATGTTGTGATTTTTGCCTTCTTTCGGCAGTTCTTCATCACTGAATCCTAAGTTATTGCAGGAAGTGATGTTGGAGATGATGCTGTCAAATTATCTTATCGTCACATCTTGTTCCACAAAGGCTTGCTCTTAGACTTTCTGTAAAGCTTCCATGTGAGCTTCGGAACTGAGTAATAGAGACAGCACATAGATTCTCGAAGGAGTTTGAAATAGTTGGTCTACAATGTTGTACTCGCTCTTCTGGATGACCTTCAGCATCTCATCGTT
Organism: Lathyrus tuberosus; assembly: GCA_022829125.1. Classification (NCBI taxonomy): domain Eukaryota; kingdom Viridiplantae; phylum Streptophyta; class Magnoliopsida; order Fabales; family Fabaceae; genus Lathyrus; species Lathyrus tuberosus. The sequence continues at coordinate 132,107 of JALAZF010000808.1, read as the reverse complement.
GTTCTTTGAAAGGTCGGGATTACTGGATTGCTTGACCGATTGATTGGGAACTTCTGTTTGAGGTTCCTTTTCCTTGGTGGGTTCTCCAACTCCTCTATTGAAGATCCGGCCGCTCTGTGTTACTCGACTGATGTCAGCAATGTTTACGACGGAGGGTAATGGAATTTCCTTTCCATTTTTTCTTGTTGTTGCACCGTATTTGTAAAGGATAGCCTTATCAGATTGGTACGGTATTAGTCCTGGCAGATAGATAACCATAGGAGCCTTTTGATTTTTCTGACCATCGTAGGCAGCCTCAATTGGTTCGAGGTTGAGAATCTTTCTACTGTCAAGAGGGAGTCTTGATTCATGTAGTAGAGGGATTATAACGCATATATCTTTGGTCCTCTTATGATCAGAGATTATGACGACGTCTTTGCTTTGATTAGGAAGACAGTATTGCATTACGTTAATCGAACCAGAACTTGAACATGGTCGGATCTCTTTCCGGTCCAATTGATTTTGAAGAGCTGACCGTACAAGGTAGCATCCTTGGTTGTTCTTTGAGCAAATTCTACTGCGCTCATAGTTGTGTGGTGAAACATGGCCACATCCGCTTTGTATGCAGTGTAACTTCACTAGATATGTTTCCATTGAGCGAACATCCTGACTTTGATGCCTAGTAGCATTCTTGTCAGTCGTACTGACTTATTGTGTGTCTTCATCTAGATAGGTCGGAAGCCACCAATGGTTCAACAAGTGTTGAAGTGTTCTTTGGACAAGTGCACATCCTTGGTCGTCTTTACGACACACTTTACAGTCCTGATAATCATGCGAAGCCAGAAAACCGAGCCTGACCTGCTTAGCATGTAATCTTACCAGGCTGGTATTCATCAGACGAATATCAAAGATTTGAATCATATTAACTTGATAATGACTTCTATCACGGTAGTCCTGAATCCATCCGAGATCCATCTGACACTGGAGGGCCTCTTGTACAAAAGAGCATCCGTGATTGTTTATCAAGCAGATCGTACTGAAATTGTAATCGTGCCGTGGCAGATTATGATGTTGGCTTTGCCTTGAGTGCATTGCCACCAAGTTGACATTCATCGCACGGATGTTGTGGTTTTGAATGATGTTGGAATTTGTATATGTCATGTTGACCTCACGGATTCGGTGATCTTGGATCCACCCGAGATCCATCTGTTCTTGTAGAGCTGATTGCACTACGAAACATCCTTGATTATTCTTAGAACAGATATCATGCTGGTGATAATTGTGAGACGGTACATGACCATATCCGCTTTGTCTGCAATGCATCTTGACCAGATTGGTTCCTAATAGGAGTACATCGTGAATTTGATAGATGTGGTTAGATTCTTCCTCTATCAAATTTATAGCAGCTTTTCATGTTGAGGCAATGAGTTCGTCTGATCATTTGGATTAGTATCTTTGAAAGATAGGACCCCGTTCCTCACAAGCTTCTGTACATCGGACTTGAAGCTGGGACAGTTTTCAATGTTGTGCCCCGGTCCTCCTTAATGGTAAGGGCAAGTTTGATCCGCTTTGAACCAAAAAGGCAGATTTTATGATATTGTAAGAGGAGACCTGGTTTGGACATGCCCCTTGACCAGTAATAATGGAAACAGTTCTGCGTACAACATTGGTATAGGATCAAACCCTGGTGGTCGCATTGTACGGTTGTTATTGTTGTACTGTGGACGAGCCTGCTGAAGAGGCTATTGTGTCCTTTGCTGATACTGTTGTTGATTCGCTTGGCTCTGAGCAACTTGAGGTTGATACGTTGGAATAGGCGTAGGGTTGATAGCAGGAGTTACGGCTGCTACTGGTTGATACCTTCGCCTTTGCTTTCCGAGAGAGATATTACCAATATCTTGCTCTTTTTTCTTAGGGAAAACACTACCGTATCTTTTGGTACTACTTGATGGTCCTGTATCTTTGACCAGACGTCCTTCTCAGACTGCCTCTTCAAGGCGTACTCCCATGTTTACCATTTCAGTAAAGTCGCTGGGCGCACTGGCGACCATTCGGTCGTAATAGAATGAGCTCAAGGTTTTCAAAAAGATCTTTGTCATCTCTTTTTCCTCAAGAGGTGGACAAATCTGGGCAGAAATTTCATGCCATCTCTGAGCATATTCCTTAAAGGTTTCCTTGTCCTTCTGTGACATCGCTCTGAGTTGATCTCTGTCTGGTGTCATGTCCAGGTTATACTTATACTACTGAATGAAAGCTGCCCCAAGATCTTTGAAAGTAACGATCTTGGTGCGGTTTAAACCCATGTCCCATTTAAGTGCGGCACCAGTTAAACTTTCTTGGAAATAATGGATCAGTAGCTATTGATTTTCAGTCTGAGTTGACATCTTTTGAGCGTACATCACCAAATAACTTTGAGGGCAAGAGTTGCCCTTGTATTTTTCAAAGTCAGGCACCTTGAATTTGTGCGGGATTTTCACATTGGGAACCAAACAAAGGTCTGCGGCGTCCTTTCCGAATAAATTCTGACCGCGAATGGCATGCAGTTCCTACTGCATCTCTAGGAATTGTTCTTGGAACTCATTCATTCTGTCGTACATCTCTGTGTTTCCACCAGAGATTACTTGTGGAATCTGTCCTTCTGGGACAGTGTGTACCACGTGTTGTGGTACAATCATTATGGAGGTGACTCTTGGTTTTTCTATGCCTCGAAGTTTATAACCTTCAGGAGTTGCTACCATCACTCATGCGTCTTCGCTTTTCCGAAGTTTGTCACCTTCAGGCCCAGCGGTTCCTGCTGCAGTTTCCGGGTCTTCCGTGATCGGAGGAATATATCCTTCAGGGATAAAGCTGATAGGCATGCCCCAGGGGCGATCTTTAGGCATGTTGTATCGAGGATCATATGTCTCCACTATGGGCGTAGATGTGATCTCTGAGATCACAGTCCTTTGTTGTTGCCTCTGAGCTGTTGCCAGGGATTGCATGTCACTCTAAAGTTTTTTCAGATCTTCCTTCAGAGCGTCGATTTCTTCTCTCAGCTCTCTGTTCTCTTCCTCGAGATCGACCATTTTCTTTTGTCGATTGGCCCGAGTATTGTATGAATGAGACATTTTGACTCTCTCTAGAATCGTGACACATACGTGAGATTCGAAGGTAAGAAGCATGTGTTATGTGAGAATGATGAATGATATGCAATGATATATATATATATATATATATATATATATATATATATATATATTGTTTTTTGTTTTTTTTTTGCTTTAATAAAAAAGAAACTTCAATAAATAGATTGCAAATATCATACAGTGGGAAGACCCCGTTTTATTGAATTTGAAAGATTGCAGAAAGGGAAATACAGTATTTTACAAAGTACTGTAAAAGGAAAAGTCTAAGCTTATGGATCTTGAGTCCTTTCTGAAGAGAGCACAGGTGCTGGTTCTGGTATTTTCCTTTTCTTTGACCGGGGCTCTTGAGCCGTTGTTGGGTTGTCATTCCTTTGCCTAGTGAAAGGAGCAAGTTTCTTCGGTCTTCATGATTTTCTACAGCATGTTGCTCTAATATCCTAATCAGAGCGTCCTTTTCTTTTAACAGTTGCTGAATTTTGGTACACTCCATATTGAGAAATCAGTACTTTTTCTTCCAAGATTTCTTTTCCCGTTGAACTTTGTTGAGAGAGACCTGGAGTTTTTCCGTATCAGACATAAAATAAAGGACAAATTCCTTTAACGGAAGAACTTCTTGACGAGGGTAAGGCATCCTCAGCTTGAGGGCTCTAGTTTGTACCCAGTGGAGATAAGGTTCCACAGAGACACAATCTGGTTTTCCTAAAGACTCTCTTCCTTTCCTATGAACATGTTTCCAGGCATGCACTATTTCTATCTTTAGTGCCCTGTCATTGTCTCCTTCCTTGAAGAAAAGACCTTTCAGATAAACATTACGCGGGATATGTCTAATCGGTTATCTGAGTTGACGACGAACTAAAACTGGATGATAGTTGATTCCTCCTTTAGTTCCTATGAGGGGTACATTATGGAAGTTTCCACAACGGTCGATGATCCTTATCCCGTCATAGATTCGATTGTACCAGTCTATGTTAGAATTGGTAAGAGACATGATTCTCTGTGACCAACGCAGAGTACTCTTATGATCCCAAAAAACAGCAGACTTGGGTAAATGGGAAGTGAACCATTTGTAAAGCAGGGGTACACAGCATGTGATTATTCCTCCGCTATACAAATTCCTTAAGTGTACAGAATGATAAGCATCTGCGAGCAGGGTTGGTACCAAGTTTCCAATCAGAAATATCTTAATGGCATTGATATCAATGAAGTTATCGATGTTGGAAAAAAGGAACAACCCGTATGTGAGTAGGACAAAGATATCTTCGAAAGCAGTAATGTTTCCTATACTGGCAAAATACAGGGCTTTCTCTACCTAAAATTTGGCCGGTAAACCTTGGATTCCGTCCTTAGCGGTAATGTGAGTCCTGACTTCTGACTCGTCCAAATAGATTGCTCTTGCAATGGTTTGATCCTTTGGAATTTTTTCCAGTCCAGAAAATAGAGCTTGGTCAGTGATGGGTAAATCAGTCAGGTGAGAGTACTCCTCTAACGTCGGTGCTAGTTGATAATCCGTGAATGTGAAACAGTAATAAACCGGATCGTAAAACTGAATTAGCGTAGACAGGATTCCTTCAACTACATGGACCCTTAACAGAGACAACAACCCTCCGTGCTTAGCTCTAAAAGCATCAGGGTTGGTGATCATCCTTGCCAGCCCTTTTAAATCCTCCAGTTTTAGAGTCTTGAAGGTGTACTTGTGCGTCTTCCTTCTACTGAAATCCATAACGCAATATTTCTCTCTGATATTTACAATCATTGTTATAGTTTATTTTGAAAAAGAGAGAAGAGAAAAGAAAAATTTTCTTTGTTTAAGAGTTTTTTAAATGAATGCATGAATGCAGCACACAAAAACATTGAAAAAACACGGGTTCAAGGGTTCAACGTCCCGAGCATGGAGTCATGGCTCTACCCATCCCTAAAGGCTGTATTCTGGTGAATTTTTGTACTTGTAGAACGGGTTAAAAGTTCCCAAAATCATTGACCCCCTAGGGATAACAACAGCAAGCTGGTTCACCCAAGCGATTTGTAGCATCTTAGGGTATTCTCAATTGAGTGTAGTATCGCGTGTCAACTATTTCTGATAGCTACCGCACTACCAAATGACCACACGGTTAATGTCTACTAAATCCTCAGTTTCATGGATACCACAATCGGACAATATGCTTTCACAACCAAAGTCGTTAGACATTGAATCCGTAAAGGGTATCTCCACTTAGTTGATGGTCTACCGGGACAGCTTATTCGGGATTCACTCCCTGTAAGACTGCCCATCTATGCCATCACCTATCTTAAGTATCACACATACTTTCCACAAGCGGCATCACTCGCATTCCCATTGACAGAAAAATAAACACGGATATCAAGTAGGAAAAACGATATATATATATATATATATATATATATATATATATTCATTCCTAAAACTAACATCCTAGACCTCTTAGGAATTCTAGTCTATAATCCTAAACAGACAAAATGTCGTCCCCAGCAGAGTCGCCATTTTCCTGTAGCGTGCAATTTTTGTCGGTGACGCGACCACCTTATCGCAAAATGATTTCCTCCTCACCACAATGGTAGGAGGAGGAGCGGGGTGCTACTTTATGATTTCTTATTTATCCCGTGAAGCTGGAAGGGAAAGGGAAGCTATCTAAAACTAACCTTGCACGCGAATGTTTAACTGAACAAACGCTTAAAGAGATTCGGGGAGTTCGGGGTTATGTTATACAATGGGGAGTTGTCAATTTCCCATCATGTGGTTATCCACAGGTTGTTAGTTTTAGGTTCTGCTTTGTACTTGATGGTGTTTATCTGTTGATGGGTTGGGAAAGTTTGGGAATGTTTGAGAGAGAGAGAGTTTTTGATGATTTTGGTGAGGTATTGGACCTCAGTTTTGATTGGTATGAAGGTACTGGACCTAAAGTTTTTTATGACTGTGAAGGTATTGGACCTAGAGTTTTTGATTGGTATGCTCGCTAAGATTTCGCAATCTTATGCCTACGTATTCCCATTTAAAGAAACAGGGAAATCAGAGTAATCGTAGTTCCTCCTATTCTATGGGAGGAAAACGATGTTTTGGTGTCTTGTTCAAAGCCCAAGATTGAAGCTAAAATGTTTATTTGTGTCTTGTTCAAAGCCCAAGATTGAAGCTAAAAGGTTTGAATGAGAGAGAATTTGTCATCTCTAAAGGGAGACATCTAATCTGTTTATCACAACTGTTGGGTGACTGTTTATAAAGGAGGGTTACTTTAACTGGGATATGAGAATCCAGCAATGCCATAATTTCCTTTATAGGGGATTTGTCCTGAAGGAGAAAACTTTAACTCAGTATAGAGTAATGCCATTTTTCCTTAGGAATCTTTCATATTAAGAGAGGGACAGTGGCATGGATGTAAATAATCCAGAGGCTTGCCGCTTACAGTATTAATATGAAAGAGAGGATTTACCAGTATAAAAGATAGACGACAGCTTGGATATTTGAATCAACAAGTGTGCCACTTATAGCAGTTATCTAGGATTAGGGTTTCATTTGATTTTTCTGTTTTGAAGAGTGATAAACAGAGAAATGTCTTCCTACAGAGAGATTTTGATTTCCTCTGAAAGGAATGTTGATTTTTGTGTGCCTTGATCAAAGCCCAAGGTTGAAGCTAAGAGATTGATTTACTCCATTGGGGAAGTCCTTATACAAAGCCTAAGAGGAGGCTAGAAGAGACTGACTCAACGAGAGAGTGTTTATCTGTCTTGTACAAAGCCCAAGATTGAGGCTAAAAAGAGATTGACTCTTTTGGGGATATCATTATATAAAGCCTAAGAGGAGGCTAAAAGTTTGACTTTTTCGGGGAAAATATTTTGTCTGTCTTGTATAAAGCCCAAGATTGAGGCTAAAAGGGATTTTGACTCTGTTGGGGAGGGTTTGTATGTGTCTTGTACAAAGTCCAAGATTGAGGCTGAAAGGAAGACTGAATTTGTGGGAAAGAAATCTTTATCTGTCTTGTACGAAGCCCAAGATTGAGGCTAAAATGAGATTTTTACCGACTCGGCTGAGGATATTTTGGGTGTCTTGTACAAAGCCGAAGATTGAGGCTAAAAGAATTTTGACTCTGCTGGAGAGTATTATCTGTCTTGTACAAAGCCCAAGATTGAGGCTTAAAAGAGGATTGACTCTGCTTAGGGAAATTTATATGGTGTCTTGTACAAAGCCCAAGATTGAGGCTGAAAAGGGTTGACTCAACAAGAGAGTGTTTTTATCTGTCTTGTACAAAGCCCAATATTGAGGCTGAAAATGGGGGAATCAACAAGGAGTTTTGAAAAGCGTGATTGACTTAACAAGAGAGTCTGAAAAGGTTAGCTCAGCTGGGGAAGATCATTGTACAAGGCCCAAGAGGAGGCTGACTATGTTGAGGAAAGGAAGGATCATTATACAAAGCCTAAGAGGAGGCTAGCTTCTGTTGAGGAATATTGAGATCCAGGGGCAGGTACAAAATGGGGAATTAACTCTTGCTGAGGGTTTATAGAAGAGTTTGAGATATCAGATGCCTTGAGGTTCTGATTTAGGATAGTGTTATACTGATGATAAGCTGACCCTGGCTGGGGATTTTTTAGGAGAAATACTGGGTTTTAGAACCCATGGGTTTTAACTCTGCTGGAGATTGATAAAAATGACCAGGGTTTCTCCTATGCTGGTAAGAAACTTGATAATGTCTTCGAGACTCAAGAGGGGATTAGACTGTCCAAGTCTACTGGTATGGAAGATTTTATCTTTGTATGATGCCCAAGAGGAGGCAGGTGTTTTAAGGGATGAGTATCAATCTTAAAATGGTATGAGGTTTTGAATCTGGAAAGATTGCTCTAGAAAAGGATGACTAAGTTCTGTCTTATACCTTTAAGAGGTCTTCAGGGTCCTTGTATTAAGCCCAAGAGAAGGCATGAGAACTTCTAAGAAGCTGGAGGGTCCTTGTACAAAGCCCAAGAGGAGGCGGGGATGCTTTTAGGAAGCCTATGGGTCCAAACCTAAGAAGAGTTCAAGAAAAGTTTCACCGGGAATAATCTTTTCTTTAGTGAACTGTTATAAGGTTTGAAGAAATTCAAGAGAGGTTTCACAGAGAATTAATCCTCTCTGGGGAAATGAATTTCTTTGACAATTTCTAATAGTGACAACCTGAGAAAAGTTTCACCGGGAATAATGCCTTTCTCTTTGTTCCATATTGTTTAAGCCCAAGAGAAGGCAAGACTATATCTGGAAATCCTATGGGAGATCTAGTTTTTGACTGTATTTAAGAGTAACCAACTGGCTTTACCTAGTTCTAGACCTAGTTGCCGGGGAAAACTCTAAGCAGATACAAGTATATATACAGTTGATATATGACAAGTATTTAAAAGGATATGAAAGAAGGACTTACAGGTGAGCAAGCTTCCAGCAATACAGTTATATATATATGACAAGTATTTAAAAGAATGAAAGAAGGACTTACAGGTGAGCAAGCTTCCAGCAATACAGACAAATATATATATGAAAGCATGTAAAGAAAGCTGTTTAAAACTTACAGGCGAGCAAGCTTCCATTGTAACAGTTGTATGGTTAGTTGTTCAAGAAATTAAAGAAAGTTTTGATAACAACTATGAATTTGAGCCTAAATCAAAAGGGAAGGTGTTTTTGAACAGACTGTTGGGGCTTATACTCAAGGTGAGGCCCAGATGAAAAACAGTAATCGTACCGTTGTTTATAAACTATACTGGGGCTTATACAATAACTGAGGCCCAAAGAGGTTTTCTGTACAAAGGGATGGGTCTTACAACTTAAAGAGAGGCCCAAAAAGGTTTGAAAAAGAAAAGAAATGGGACTTACAACACAAGGGTTGGCCCAGAATATTTTGTTTTGAAAAGCGACGATCGCGCTGAGATTTTGAAATCACAGTGGGACTTATACAATGACCGAGGCCCAAGTTATTTATATTTACAAGGAATGGGTCTTACACTCTATTAGAGGCCCTAAAGTGTTTGAAAAGACAAGGAATGAGGCTTACAACTCAGGGAGAGGCCCATAAGATTTTTGTTTAAAAGGCGACGACCGCGCCGAGATTTTAAAATCGTATCGGGACTTATACAATGAATGAGGCCCAAAATATGTTTATATTTACAAAGGGGTGGGACTTACACTCTATCAAGAGGCCCAAAAGTGTTTGAAAATTTAAAATCGAGAGGAAACCCTAATTTTAAATTAAAATGTCATTTTTCAAAGGAAATTAAATGGAAAAAGGGTATAAAATACCAAATATATTCAAAAACAAGTTGTACACTTTGAAACATATTTTGAAAAATCATGTTTAATCACATGAAAGTTTGAAATTCAATTGGTTTTGAAAGATTAAAGTGGGAATTTCATTAAAAAATGTTTAAAAACAAATAAAATGAAATTAATTACAAAAATTCTAACTATATTAAAAAATAATATAAATTGGATTTTTTTGTAAAATAAAATATTTAAGCATTTTTGTGTATTTTGAGAAAAAAATCAATTTAAAAACACAAATATTCAGAGAGAAATTAATTTTTGAATCAATTAAACAAAATAACCAAAATTCAAAAATTCAAATAATTTGAATTATGGCGCCAACGGTCACCTTCTTCTTCCTCGTGACCGCGCCATGGATGATTTGCATTTTCTCACTTTTCTCTCTAATTACTCAATGGTTACGCACAATTCAAATACCAATCTTGTTCGTTTTTGAACAAGGATCACAACCATATAGATTAATTGCATTTATATTAAGCATGGAATGAGAAATCAGAAGATAACCTCAAGAACCCTAATTTCAGCATGAACACAATAAAATTCCATACACGATTGATTCATGGCAATTGATTGAGGGTTATTACTCTATATACATGTAGGAACAAGATGGTAACTCACAAATTCATTTATGATACATAGAACATAGAGTTTGAAGGTGTCAGGCTTACCTCTTGTAGCTGGTGATCGAGTTTGGTGATGGAGGTGTTGCAGATAGGTTCCAATGATCTAGACAACTTCCTTAGGTGCCATCGAGTGTGTTTGAATGCTTGTAGTGGATTGAAATGAGCTGGAACTGGTTGTGGTACCTCAACTGCAACTCTGTCAAGAACTTGAGCAATTGGCTGGTGATTTTGAGAATCTGATGTTCCAGATGTGATTTTGTGTTATGGATCACTCACATATGATGTTTATGAGGTAGGTGTGTGTGATTGGTTTGGTTGGAATTGCTCTCAAACTCAAAACTCGATAGTAGGGGTGTTCAAAACCGAACCAACTCAATAAAAAACCGCAGACTAAACTAAACCAAACCGAAACCGCAAAAAACCACATTTGGTTCGAATTTGTTCGGGTCATCTTTTAACAAAACCGCATGGTTCGGTTTGGTTTGCGGTTTGTATTTTGCAAACCGAACTAAACCAAACCAAACCGCATTATGTTACAACCCAAACTTCATTTATCTCACATCTAACCCAAAACTCAAACCCATTATGCCTTAGCCTTACAATTACGAAATATTTTCTCTTACTCACACTTAACTTTTCAGTTTTAATCTTCTTAAATCTCTCCTAATAGTATTGTACATTCTTCTCATCTTCTTTGCCATGTACGTCTCGCCTCTTCTACACTAATCTCTCATCTCACATGTTCTTTCTTTTTCATCTTCTCATTTTTATGTTACTATTTTCTCTTCTAATTATATTTTTATCGCACCTTTCTTCTCTAATCTCACATTTGTTATGTTCTTTCATTTTCATCTTCTCTAATCTCCCTTCTCTTATATTTTCTATTTTATTATAATATTTTGATATTGTTTTATGCTGCTATTTCTTTTCACTTTTGTTTAAATTGATTTTTGTATATTGAATGAGAATTTTTTGTCTAAATATAATGAGTTTTGATGTTATTTGGCAATGTATGAATGACTAAACACAAAGTTATGTTGTTCTCTATATATGTGAATATTACTCAATAAAAATCTTGTAAGAAACCAAACCAACCGAACCAATCCAAACCGCATTGGTTTGGTTCAGATTTTTTTAAAATCCAACCAAACCAAACCAAACCGCATGCTTTTTTCCCTTGCGGTTCGGATGATTTTTAGCGTCAAAACAGCCCAAACCGCACCGCGAACACCCCTACCCGATAGTGACTTGAGTTAGAAGGAAAAAATTGGAGTCAAGGAGAGATTTTGAGTAAACTGATCACAATTGAGGTCTATTTATAGGGTGCCAAGTTTGTTTTAGAAGCAATAGTGTGTGAAAACTGCAGCAGGTCTGTGGCCAATGTGGATCAAATGGAATCTCAAGTCTCCTCTAGCCATTGACTTGAGGTTAGAGCACAGGCCTATGGTCTTTTGGTTCAGAGATAAGGCTTAACTCATTCAGTTAAACTTGCCTCAGTTCATGCCACCTTGATGCATCCATTGAATGCATTGAAACAAAATTGGAGTCTTAGCACTTTTTAGCTCTTTTAGGTTTGGCATGGCTACATGTAGATTTGTGGACTTGGGAGGCTTGGGGATCAGATTATTCTCCTTTTGTTTTATCCTCAGATGTTTCCAAATAGATGACAAGGCTTGGAGTTGTCCAAATTTGCCAAATCAAGCAAATGCATAAAATCTGCCTTGCTTGGGACAGTTGGAAATGGTGATTTTGAGGGATTCATATCTCCTTACTGAGGTTGAGTTATGGGAGGCTCTTGTGCTTTTTAGAAAGCCCTCATATGATACAAAACATGTGTGATCATAGTTTATTTTGAAACTATTTGGATCCAACTGAAAAAACCTCATGAACATTGATGTTCAAGGCTGGTAACTTAGGCAGATTTTCACCAAGTGTTGGAAAAAGTGTTATTTTCATGTTTTTGTCATTTTGATCACTCCATAACTCAAAATCCATAAAGAATTAGAGTTGGAGGTAGTTGAAGCTTTTGTAGAGTGTAGCAAGACCTACAAATCCAGCTTTGGATCACCTAAAATGGTTGCTTGGATCTCAAGTTATGATCCTTGGAAGTTGGTACCAAAATCACTTTTGTTCCATAACTTAGAAAAACTTTGGTTTCTTATGGTTGCCCCTTTTGCAAAAAAAACCTCACTTTTCTTGATTTTTCTTAATTAATTATGATCAATACCATACATTAACATTATTTTTTGACTTAGGGGAACCATATTTGTGAAAAATTCCAAAAAGTCAAACTTGATTTTGTGCACAGTTGACTTTTTATCAGATGAAATCCAAACTATACGATCCTTTGTGAAATCAAGTCCTTGACCTAAATCAAACCTAATGGATGGATTCCATAGGTGTTATAGGGTATATTGAATCATGTCCCAAGGTTTAGGAGCATGTCTTGGTCAAAAGTCAAAGATACAGTTGACTTTTCCCTTGAAACCCTAATTGGGGTCCAGATGAAATTGAAACTTGTGAATCAAGCTTCATGTATTGCATCAAAAGTCAACTTAGGGGTGAATTAGGTCAAGAAACCCTAATTCCTGATTTTTTTGGTGAATGCATCTCCTGAGGTTAAATTGATTTGATAATTGGGTCCATGAGGTTCCTTGGAGTATCTTGGGTTGTGCTTTGAAGCATTGGCTCATGCCCAGAGGAAAATTTCCACCTGGAGGCCTTGGTCGACCAAAACCCTAATTTGGTGACACTGGCGATCTTGAGGCTTGATCCACTTAGAATGTTGCAACTTTGTGCTTGATTCTTGATATGGGAGACCTATTAATTCTTTGTGGGTGTTTAAGAGGTTAGACAAGTTGAAGATCATGTCATTTCTTGATTGATCCTTTGTCTAAGTGCTCTAAGAGAGCTCAAAACCCTAGTTCTTGATTGTGGTGAATGCTCAATCATCTTTGAGGAGATTGATGAGGCATGAAAGTACATCCATATTGTGATGATGACTTACACAATGATGGGATATCTTGGTGGTCAAAATTTGGGGTATGAAAGTGGGATACCAAACTAAGTTTAAAAAATTAGGTAATCAAGTTGGTGGCTTTCCTCCCGATGCAATTTTGAATTATTTTATTTCGGGCCTAACACTCGAGATTCGAAATGAGATGGCTATTCATAAACCTACTTCAATTTCCCAAGCTATTGGGCTTGCCAAATTCACTGAATCCAAACTCAAAGATTCAAATCCTAAATTCTCCAAACCTTTCACTAGCCCTTAACCAAAAACTAACACCACAGTCCCCAATCCCCAACCCTCAAAACGTCCCAATTCTCCTAATCCACAAGGGACAATCCCTTCAAAACCTCAACCAACCACTATACCTACCAAACTTCCCATTCGACGCCTTTCGCAAGCCCAACTATAAGAACGAATGGCTCAAGGGTTATGTTTTAATTGTGATGAAAAATTTATTACGGGACATAAATGTTCCACTAATAGATTTCTTCTTCTTTTAGCCGAAGATGACGTTTTGGAATAACAGGATCTAATTCAAGACAACATTGACCATGAATTTGATGAGAAAGACAAGAGTGATACTGACTTTTAGCTATCAACTCAAGCCTTGATTGGTCAATTTTCTCTCCAAAAACTCAAGTTTAAAGGCCTAATTGGTGGCTAATCAGCCATGGTACTCGTTGATACGAGCAACACTCATAACATTCTCCAACCTCAAATTTCTTGCCATCTCAACCTCAAGGTAACCCCTATCCCTCAATTTTCAGTGATGGCGGGAAATGGATCACATTTACAATGCGAAGGAATATGCCATAATGTTCAAATTGTTCTACAAAACAAACCCTTCCAACTTCCTTTTTACTTATTGCCAATTGAAGGCGTTGTTGTGGTTTTGGGCATGGCGTGGTTTGTAACGCCCCGATAATTATAATTTGTTTGATTGATGATTAATTGTGTTTAATCTCGTGTATTTGTGATTTACGTGATATGTGGTGCGTTTTGGTATGTTCATGTGTTGGGTAGTGTAGGACTATAGGAGTATTGTGGCTTATTCTTAATTTAAATAATTTAAATTAGATTATTTAGATTTAAAAACAATTAATTGGAATTTTAGTAATAATAAATGGATAATTATTTTATTTAAATAATTTATTTGAAATTAGTAGATTTATATAATTAGTTATAATTATTTTATTAATTTAAAAGTTGATAATATGAGTAGAGAAATAGTAAGGGCAAAGTGGTGTATTCACGATGTTTAGTAAGGGTAAGGAAGGAAGAGCATATTAGGGGTCTAAGGGTTATAGTAGGAAAAGAAGAAAATTAGAAAGGGGGAGAGTCATTGTGAACGATCGCATTCTGGAGAAAAGAGGAACGAAAGAGAGAAGCAGAGCTAGGGCTTAGAGAGCATTTGAAGAATCATCACTAAGGTAAGGGTGTGGTTCTTTGATCACTTAAGGGATAAATAATGTATGTATAAGGGTAGACAAATCATTAGGTTCATATATATGCATCTCTTGTTTGTTGGTTGTTTCAGTGCAAAGTTGAGGTTCTGCGTATTGGTGATTCTAATAATATGTCAACTGTATAAATTGATTGGTTGAATTGTGATTTTGTGTTGAAAGTGATTTATAATTGATGTGTGTTCTGTTATATGATAATCATGTATTCTATGTGCATTCCTGGACTGTATGATATTGAAATTGGAGAAGGGTTTGGGGGTTTGAATTGTGCAGAATCGCAACTGCAGGGTTGCTGATTCGCACATTTTTGCCGGGGGAATGGGGTGTCTCGCCGGGCGAAGCGATCTCGCTTGGAGGTCGCCGGGCGAACTGAGAGGCGAGCGAAGGGTGGAAAATAGGTGCTACTGGAATTTGTATGGGGAAGGAATTTCGCTTCTGCTTCACCGGACGAGCATTGGGAGAAAGGGGAATTTCGTCGAGAGAATGGGGGGTTTTGCCGAGCGAAGGTGTGTTGCTCGCGTCTTGCTGGGAGAACATCAGGCGAGCAAGGATAGTGTTTGGTTACCACTAGAACGAACAAAATTTTCTAAAATTTTGGAAATCGATATCTTTTGATCCGTAGGTCCGTTTCAGTCGTCTTTTGAATCGTTGGAAAGCTGGTTTCGTGTACTTTCTATTAAAATTATTTTCAATTCCATAATTCCAACTATTCGATGCATTAATTTTGTTTCTGTGTACGTTGTGATGTGTTGAACGTTGAAATGTTGAGTTAGGTTGTGCGAATGTGTGTTGTAGTTGTGGGTTGCAGTTGTTGCATGTTTTGGCAGGTATATGCTGCGTGTTGGACAGTTATGGTGTGATGTATTGGCTGTATGATAGTTATATGCATGGGTCGTCGTTGTATGCTGTCGTTGGATACATGTCATGTTGCATAAGTTGTATGATAAGTCGTGTGCCTATGTGGGGTGTGAGCGCCTTATTCGGATTCTTTGAAATAGAATCTTATTGTGTTGTTGTTGAGGTAATCGTGTGCCCATGTGGGGGTGTGAGTGATTATGGGTGTTCGTGTGCCCATGTGGGGGTGTGAGTGATCACGGATGTTGTGTGCCCATGTGGGGTATGAGCGAATTATATGGAAATTCCGATGGGAATTATGATCATGAAAAAGGAATCGAATTGGTACCACATGCATTGAGTCGAGTTGTGAGTCTCATTGCATCGCATTGTGTTGTGTTGTGTTGTGTTGTTAATTACATGATTGTCTGCTTATGTGGAAATTGTAATAGTGTTAATGATTTGATAATAGGGTGAATTGTATAATGATTATATCCTTTTATATTTACATTATGCATTTCTTTTGTTGATTGAGAATCTCACCCCTTCTGTTTGAATGTTGCCTCTACGTGGGTAACGTGCAGATAATCCGCAGTAGAAGATCTAATGTGAGTGGAAGATGGACTCTTCCATTTATGCTTGTAGTGTCGGCGTCTGCTCTGATATGTAACACTGGGATTGTCGGAACGCTTTTATGAGAATTTTTTTTGTTGGGAATTATTTAGTTTTGATGTTAATCATGTTGCTTTAAACCGGTTATGTTTTATTACTAATGTGATGAAACTTTTTCGCTGCTTTAATAAAGATGAACCTCAGACATGATTTAACTATTCACAATTAATAAATTTCAAATTGTACGTGTTACATGTCGTATGTTTGAGCAGGTGTTTGCTTGTAAGTAGCATCCTAAGTGCCGTATGTTTTATTTTACCCTGATATTTAATTATAAATTCATGTCGGGGTTTTAGGGTGTTACATAGTGGTATCAGAGCAGGTCGGTTTTTTTTCAGCCAAGTTGTCGAATCGTTGTTATCTGACAGTTGATTATTGTCGATGTCGTTTCTTTAACCACTGTGTTCTGTTGTTGATGCATAACAAATTTAGAATGGCTGGAAGGAATGATGCGGCTATTGCTGCCGCCTTGCAGAACCCACCTCATGCTGGTGAGAATGATGAGTTTTGGAAGAATATACCGCCTACCTTCAAGGGAAGATATGATCCAGATGGAGTGCATGCTTGGCTCAAGGAGATCGAGAGAATCTTCTGGGTTATGGAATGTTCTGAGGCACAGAAGGTGCGGTTAAGTACTCACATACTGGCTAAGGAGGCTGAGGACTGGTGGGTTAACACTCGTCAATTGTTGGGAACAACAGGGGAGGTAATCACTTGGGCTGTGTTCAGTAGGGAGTTCTTGAGGAAGTATTTTCCTGAAGATGTCTGAGGGAAGAAAGAGATTGAGTTTCTGGAATTGAAGCAGGGTAACATGTCGTTTACTGAGTATGCTGCCAAATTCTCAGATCTGGCTAAGTTTTAACCTCACTACAGTGTGGCAACTACTGAGTTCTCAAAGTGTGTCAAGTTTGAGAATGGATTGAGACCTGAGATCAAGCAGGCGGTTGGTTATTAGTGAATCAGAAGGTTTCCAGATTTGGTGGATTGTTGTAGGATCTTTGAGGAAGATAGCAAGGCTCGATCGACTCACTTTAAAAGGCTGGCCGAGAGAAGGGGAAAACAACTGATGAACCGTGGGAAGCTTTATGCAGCTCCAGCTGAGAAAGGTAAACAGAAATACGTTGATGGCAAGAAGCCAAGTGGGGGAGGTGTCTCTGCTCCTCTCTAGTGTTACAGGTGTGGTGAGCTAGGTCATCGTGTTCATGAGTGTACGAGTGATGTGAAGAAATGCTTCAAGTGTGGACAGGCAGAACATTTGATTGCTGAATTCAAGGTTAAGGTGGTGACTTATTGCAATTATGGAGAACATGGCCATATTAGTACTCATTGCCAGATGTCGAAGCAAGCTTCAACTGGAGGAAAGTTGTTCACTTTGACAGGGACTCAGACTTCCAGTGATGATAAACTGATTAAACGTATATGTTATATTAATAATACGCGGTTGATTTCTATTATTGATACTGGTGCTACTAGTTCTTTTATTACTGCTGATTGTGTGATAAAGATAGGGCTTGTTGTTTCTCCTATGAAGGGAAAGATGGTTGTCGAAACTCCTGCAAAGGGATCGGTGACCACTTCCCTAGTTTGTTTGAATTGTCCACTATCAATCTTTGTTAAGGACTTTGGTGTGGATCTTATTTGATTGTGGTTGGGAAATCTTGATGTGATCTTGGGTATGAACTGGTTGGAGTTCAATCATGTTCATATTAAATTTTTTAACAAGTCGGTGCAATTTCTTGCTCCTGAGGAAGAGGAAGAAGATGGTTTTCTATCTGCTAGAGAGTTGAGAGAGCTCTTAGAAGAAGAAGCTCAAGTGCTTGCATTGTTTGCATACTTGTCAGTGGAGAGTGAGTCGGTGATTAATGAATTGCAAATAGTGCGTGAATTTTCAGAAGTGTTTCCGGATGATATTGTTGATGTACCACCAGAGAGAGAAGTGGAGTTTACTATTGATCTTGTCCCTGGTACCAGACCTATTTCTATGGTACCATACAGGATGTCGACATCAGAATTAACAGAGCTGAAGAAGCAACTGGAAGAGTTGTTAGAAAAGAAATTTGTGAGACCAAGTGTATCGCCTTGGGGAGCTCCGGTGTTGTTGGTGAAGAAAAAGGATGGCAGTATAAAGTTATGCATCGATTACAGATAGTTGAATAAAGTGACGATTAAAAACAAGTATCCACTTCCAAGAATAGATGACTTGATGGATCAGTTAGTGGATGCCTGTGTGTTTAGTAAGATCGACTTGAGGTCGGGTTATCATCAAATACGTGTAAAGGATTAAGATATTCAGAAGACGACTTTCAGGACCCGATATGGACATTATGAGTATGTAGTGATGCCGTTTGGAGTTACTAA
Source organism: Lathyrus tuberosus (assembly GCA_022829125.1). Classification (NCBI taxonomy): domain Eukaryota; kingdom Viridiplantae; phylum Streptophyta; class Magnoliopsida; order Fabales; family Fabaceae; genus Lathyrus; species Lathyrus tuberosus. Next base: position 113,754 of record JALAZF010000808.1, on the reverse strand, counting down.
TGCACCTGGTGTATTCATGGAGTATATGAATTGAATTTTTCATGCTTACTTGGATCAATTTGTGGTTATCTTTATTGAAGACATTCTAATCTATTCTAAGTCAGAAGAGGAACATGTTGAGCATTTGCGGATCGTGCTGTAAGTGTTAAAAGAAAAGAAGCACTATGCTAAGTTATCTAAGTGCGAATTCTGGTTGAGGGAGGTAAGTTTTTTTGGTTATGTTATTTCAGGTGATGGTATTTCTGTGGATACATCCAAGGTAGATGCAGTTCTACAGTGGGAGGCTCCGAAGTCGGTAACTGAGATTAGAAACTTTTTGGGTTTGGCTGGTTATTACCGTAGATTTATCGAAGGCTTTTCGAAGTTGGCACTTCCTTTGACTCAGTTTACTTGCAAAGGTAAAGCGTTTGTGTGGGATGTTCACTATGAGAAGAGTTTCATTGAGCTGAAGAAGAAATTGACTACAACTCAAGTTTTGATCCTACCCGAACCAAACGAACTGTTTGTGGTATATTGCGACACTTCTTTGATGGGTTTAGGAGGTGTGTTAATGCGGGATGGTAAGGTTGTGGCTTATGCTTCATGATAGTTAAGGGACCATGAGAGGAATTATCTAACTCATGATTTGGAATTAGCTGCAGTGGTATTCATATTAAAAATTTGGAGGCACTATCTTTATGGTTCCAGATTTGAAGTGTATAGTGATCATAAGAGTTAGAGGTATCTGTTTGATCAGAAGGAGTTGAATATGAGACAAAGAAGGTGGTTAGAATTCTTAAAGGATTATGATTTCGGCTTGAACTATCATTCCGGTAAAGCTAATGTCGTGGCTGATGCTTTGAGTCGGAAGACCTTGCATATGTCCGCGATGATGGTTAAAGAGTTGGAATTGATTGAGTAGTGTAACACCTCAAAATTTACCCTCATGTTTTTAACCTTAATTGGCTTATGTTTCATTTCATTCCTTGCATAATCATCTTTGCATATCATTGGTGCTTGGCATGGGATCAAGGTATATGAGAAATCTCAAGTGGATCACATTCTCCTAACCAGTGCAAAATTCGGGTTTTGGTGAAAAGCCAGTGCAAGTGAATTTTTGAGACAAAGCTTGATTTCAAGGTTTTCCATATGCTCTTAATTGTCCAAGGATGAAGTATTGTCCATTGGTTCATTTCAGAAGATCTTCAATTGATCAATTGGTTGAGAATCAGTCAGATTGGGGAAAAGTCAACTGTGCAGAGGAAAAAGTCAATTCCTGACTTTTTGAGGTCAAAATCTTATTCCTCATGTCAAATATGTCCATTGATGAAGGTTTGATCAAGAAATGTCAAGAGATTCACAAGCAATCAAGAAATGTTAAAAGTTGCTAAAAATAGAAACTAGGGTTTCTAAATTTAGTAAGTTTTGGCAAGCTGAACACCCATCTTTGGAGCTCTCTTTCTTCATGATGCAAACTTCAAATGGAAAAATTCAAGAGGCCTAATGAAAGTTCACATTCTAAGCTTCAAAACCATAGCAATAACTCCTCCATTGGATCAAAATTGAAGGAGTTATGATTGATTAAAGTTAAGGGTTTTCAAGGCATTTTGGGCCAGGCAGACAAGTCATGGACAAGCTGGCTCGGAGTAAAATCATCAAACACTTTGTGTCAATGCAGTGTTCAAGATCATGGCCAATTATCTCTATGATGGAGACTTCAAATGAAAAAATGTTCAACATGAGTTTTGTTCTTCTCAATCTCCTCTACAACTTTGATGTTGGGGAATTTTTCATATGATCAACCATTTGGGAGATATGGAGGGTCAAAGTAGGGGCCTCAATCTGAGTCATTCACATGCATATGGGCTGGGCACGAACCAAGTCAAGTTGGTATGCCAACTCAGTTATAACCAATCACTTTCATGAGTCTTTTGAAGCATCTTGGAGGCTTCTAATGTGATTGTTCTTAACTTCAATCTTGTTCTCCACCAGGAGATCTTTCCAAAGAGCCATTAACTTGTCATTCCATCCATTAACCATTGAGATATTTCATTCCAAAGTCACCATCATAACTATGTTATTGTTATTGACAAAACTTGAAATGTGTTGTATTGTTTGTACATGTTGCTCACTCATTCAACCATGCACCATCACCTTTCCATTTCAAGCTAAACAAACACTCTTACACATACATATTCATATACTCCTTTTTCCACATTTTTTCAAACTAAAAGAAGGAAAGCTTAGTGTACAAGTTATTGTTGCTGCATTGTACCATACATCATCATCACCTTTCATTTTAAAAAACCACACCATAAGATAGCATGCTCCCTCACTCATGAACTATGAACCCGTGCCATCACACTTCATTCCCACTCTCCATTTTCACTTTCATTTTTTTTCACTCATCCTTAACTCAACCATGGTTCTAACTGTCAACCATGACAGTTAGAGTTTAACTCACCACATATAAGCCATTTTCTAATAGAATTTGAGAAGGGGATTCATTCTTCATTTTTGTTCATTTTCACACTCACTCTCTCAAACTTTTCTCTCCCTCTCTCTCTCTCTCTCTCTCTCTCTCTCTCTCACAACTTCTAATACCTTCATTCCTTTGCATTCTTCATCACTTTTCTTCATCAAGGATTATCAATGGAGTGAAGGTCTTGAAGTATAACCTTTGCATCTTCTTATTCCACTTCAATCTGCATTTTCATCAACTGAATTTTAAGAGAGTTTGAAGCTTCACTTTGCCTTTATTTGGCCAAACATAGTGCTCAAGTAATCGAGGATACTCTGGTTTTCGTGTAGTGGAAAGTATCTTCATCAATAACATAGGGTTTTCTTCATTTTTTCTCTTGCCTATTAAGTTGATTTAAACCTGATTTTATGTGTTTTGGAGCTCAATAGGAGCAATGTGAAATTCTGGCTAGTTGATAGGCACCTTAGGTGCTTAGTTGAAATTTTAGGGCAAAACTTCCAGCCTTCGATTTGCTTTGTACAGGCTGTGTTTGTGAAAACTAAGCCTGGATTCATGATCTACGTGGAGAGACGAACTGTTTGGTGTATGATTTATGTTTTCTGGTGATGTAGCCACCTGTGCACGGCAGAGGCTCGCCGGAGAAGATGACCGGAGTCTTCTCCGGCCACCTGAAACTTCAACTCACATAAACCCTAGCCACTTGCCAGGTTAAGTCACAACCGTTGATGTTTTCTAATCCAACGTGCATTATCTTACCAGTGCATTAATGAAGAAACTCTCCCTCACGTGCCTCACTTTTCTAATTTTATTTTGAATATTTGATCATGTGTAGTTGTTGCATCCTTGCCTATCATGTGCTTGCATCATGATCTGTCTGATTGTTTGACTATGCTTGACCATCTCATGTGGACTGATCGAATGGTTCTCCTTGAGTCAAGATTTTGACTGGGAACATGGCATGCTCTGCAGGCTAGAGCGCACATTGGGCCTTGCACTTTTGATATCCTCACCCCCTCCTTTTGAGCCCATATCATGCTTGAACTGTGTATTTGCTATCTATGCACCCTCTGGCCACTTCTATTTGTTTTTTTATTTTCTTTTCATAATTGTTTGCATTTTTATTTTTAAAAATACTTGTGCATATGTAAATATCCTAAATAAATTAATGAGGTATCCTTACACATTTAACTAATTTTTGATATTTTTATTTTCTATTTTTGGATTATTTTAGTATTTTTTGTGAATTTTCCAATGTGATGCATTGTGTATGATCTTTGTTCATGATCCATGTTGAATTGGTGAATTATTTGACATAGTTGTAAGTTGAATTTTCACATAAAATTGATACATGATTTTGAGACATCTTGAGGCACTTTGCAAAATTTTTGTGGATTTTTAAAGTAATTTTGATTGATGTTAGAATGTCACATTTGTGTATAATGCTTGTGTTACTTGTGTGAACTTGTGAAGCATGTTTGAGTATGATTCTTAATGAGTTTTGATCCATTATTTTAAGACATATTTTCTTGCTGTTTGCACTTCAATGAACTTGCATATTTCAATTTTCTTGACCTCTTAACATGTTATTTGTGAATTCATAAATGCACCTAGGTTTATGTGAATGTTATAGAACATGTGATAGGGTTTTGAAGTGCATTTTATGCAATCTTATGTGATAATTGTTGAGACCTTTTGATACATGTTATGTGAACATTATAGGTCCTATTTATCATATTATAGGTCATTACTTGTTCATGTTGGATTGACTTGTATGCCTTTGTTTTAACTTGAATTGTTTTGTGGACTTATGATTCTCTTCTTACACACTTTCATGGTTTGTTTTCATAATGATTGTGTGATCTTGAATGCCCATTTAAACTTGATTCATGTTCTGTTTGTGACCATTCTCAATCATATAACATGCCTTCTAATTGCATCTTGCATGCTTCATAAGTTCATGAACCTTTGAATACTTGTTTTACTTTACTTGTGCATGTTTGCATATACTTTTGAACTTGCATTAACATGAGACTTATGTGTACTTTGTGTGCTCATCCTTGCATTTTAAATGTCATCTCACATGTCATATGCTACGGACTTGCATTCATTTCCAAGTATGTTCATCTTGCATCTTCATTCTTTACTTGTGTTACAAGTACGCATGTTTGTTGAACTTGAGTGGTGTTTGTGTTCACTTCTTGTTGCTTTATCATTCTAAATGCTTGCATTCATGATTCATATGCCATCTAAATGACATTCCAACACATTCTTAAATATCATTCAACTCTAACTTTAACGTTTGCATGTGCATTAATTCATTTTCATGAATCATATGCATTCATCTTGCATAGTTAGGGCATAACTTGCATTTGTATGATCTTTTGATGCATAGTTTGACATTGGTTGCTTTCTTTTGGCATGTTAACCTTAGTAGGATACCTTGACCTATACCTTCTGACCTTGTATGGTCCTTAACCCTTAGGACTCTTTTCTTTTAGTTTAAACCTTGTTTGCTTCTTAAATTGTCTTCTTAAGACAACTAGCTTTGTTTGATTTACTTTTTTGTCATCTATATTCAATACTTGTGTTGATTTGGTACTAACCTTTTATGTAGGGGCAGAGGTAAGACATATGAGTATGTGGATGTTTATCCATGCTCATTTCTCCTTTCATCTCTCATCTTTTTTACTTATATTTCTCTTTTGTGCGTGGATTACATGATGTAATGCTTGATTGTGTAGAACTTCTTCACATCCCTTTGGGATCCTAGCTCATCCTTAATTTTTGATTAAGGTGAGGTAGGATAAGAATTAAGTAGTGATATACCTCTCTCTTCTTTAGACTTAGGTTGTTCTTAAACCTCCCCTTAGGGCCATCTTTTGCATGATAACTCTAGGATAGAATTCCCCTTAGTGTTTTTTTTCTTTGAGTCTTCTCTTCTCATCTCATAACGATTCTAAAACACTTAATAAAATTAACGTGTATTGCACATGAGCCTTGCATGTGGTAAGTGAGGAATGAGGGGTTTCCTCTCATTTTTCTAGAGTGTTTGGTGGACGTTCCATCTTGGAACGATTTGCTAGGCATTCGTTCCTATGTCATAGACTTCGGTGCAATGCAAGTTACAAATTAACATCAAAACACTTCTGTCTAAAAAACACAAAAACAAAATCAAACCTTTTCTTCCTTCAGGATTGTTAAGTTTCAAATCATTTTCAGAAAAGGGCACGTTACTTCCGTCTCGCGCAAACAGGCATCGACCCTAATTGCCGGACACGAACTTAACGTCGCGCATAAAAAACACACAGGCCTTGTTAGGTCGAACTGCGACTGCTCTAATTTCCTCTTTCTGGTTAGATTGAGGATATGTAGGCACAAGACGGCGATGTCTTGGCGAGCAACCTCCCCCCTTAGTTCGTGTCCGAACTACGTTGACTCTGACTTTTCCATTGCACGAGGGAATACGTAGGCATAGGACGCCGATGTCCTATCGAGTCACTTCCTTTTCTTTTCTTCTTCGTTTCTTCGTTCTTTTCCGTTCCCATTTCTTCCCCTTTCTAGTAGCAGCGGAGCTCCAGATGACGACACCCTTTGATCGAGACAACAAGCGTGGATCCCATCGAGTACGATGGATGCGAGGGGGTGCTAATACCTTCCCCTCACGTAACCGACTCCCTTACCCGTTTCTCTTGGTCGTGAGACCATGCTTTTCCTTTCCCTCAGGTTTACGCAGTGTTTCCTTTCCCTCTCTTGGGATAAATACACATTCCTGGCGACTCTGTTTCCGCGCCACTTTCGCGTTTGTACCTGGATGAAAATCCTGGGAGTTACAGCTGGCGACTCTGCTGGGGAAATCAGGTTGACCTCTTGCTGGTCCATCCCCTATGCGAGTCAATCCTAGCGCTTATTTGTTTTTATTTCATTGGGTGTTTATTGTTGTGCTTTATTTTGTTGTATATTACTGTTACTGTATTACTGTATTTTTACTGCATTTTATTGCATTGCATTGTTATCATGTGCTGGACTGTGCTGTGTTGTACTGGTTTCTCTGTTTGGCGGGTTGGGAATTCTGAGTGAAAAGCCTATTACCAAGGCTTGAGTACATACTTAGACTCTAGCGTGGACTCTGGTGGGTACGCGTGGCGTGTGACATGTGTGCTGACCTGAGCTCACAAACCAGATGAGGTCTTTCCGAGGTTGCTTAGTCATTACATGTGTATGTGGTGGCTAGGCGGTCCGAGGAGGATTGTCGACTCTGGTGACCATTCCTGAGGACTCAGTTGCGACACTCCTCCCGAGATGTGATAATGGCAGACCAGAAATGGCAAATCCATTACACTTCTTAATCCGAGGACCCAATGTTGGGAACTTGCTATAGGATATCCTTTTTGAAAGAGAATCAGTGGAGGCGCTCCACGATTGGCGATAGTACTGTACCCAGAAGGATGAATGTGCTATTTCTTCTCGACCTCAGTTCCAGAAGCTGAGGACCTTTCATTTTCTAGAACCCAAATGTGAGAGGGGCGGGTTTACAGGTTTGCAGGTGACCGTAACCTTCTACCTACCTGGTTTTCTGGATTTCTTATCAGTGTGAGCTTATCAGCCTGGTATTCTGGTTATTCTAGTATTCTGGTTATTCGGATATTCTTGTATTCTGGTATTCTCTTCAGAGCAGACCTTTGAACTTATCCATTCAGCAACACAACAGTACAGAGCTTTATGGAAGCCTTGATCCCATGTCTGTTGCATCTGCATCATCATTTTGCATTCTGACATACATGTTCTCGTATTTCCAAGGATCTTAACTTTGAGATTAGCTGTTGAGCATTTCGATCTATCTCTTGTGGTTTGTAAATAAAAAAAACTTGAATCAAAGCAGAATGATTCCTTGGAAATATTCGAACATGGCATTTGCATTGCATTTCCATACTCATTTGCATAACAGGTGTTCGAGGCTGGTTATTCTTGTCCTAATCTGGTTCTCTCCGAATTTCAGTACTTAACTGCTCAAGCCATTCAGAAGGTGATCATGGAGCAAATTCAAGCGGAATTAAGGGAAGTGCGGAGCCAAATGGGGCAGTTTATGGGGAAAATGTAAGTGTTGATTCAAGACCAGAGAATGCTGAAGGAAGAGGTCAACCAATTGAAGACACAGATGAACCTGGTTATGCAGGTCGTGAGAGGTGTGCTAAACAAAGATAATACTCCCATGCCTGAAGTTGCGGCTAGAATTGTCTCTCCTTCATTATTTAAGGGGTCCCTCCCAAAGAGTGAGCAGATTGCCACTGTGACCATCTCGGTTGTATCTTCACAACAGAGAAGTGCTCCTTGTCAGTGTCAGGATAGACTAAAGATGAACTGGCACTTTGAGACTCCACTAGTGCCATATTCCCAGCTATTACAGCATCTCCTTCAGTTGCAACTGGTACAGAAAAGGACTTTGGCTGCTCTTACTAGTATTCCCCCACCGGGTTATGATGCAAGAGCTCACTGTGACTTCCACTCTGGTGCGCCAGGGCATAATGTGGAAAATTGTAGGGCCTTTCAGTATGCTGTCTAGGATCTGATCGATTCGAGGGAAATTGAATTCACGTCGGGCGGCGTAAGCATACAAGATGGTCCTACTCCAGCTGTTGAAAAAGAAGTGGATATCCCTGTTGCCTCTCCTAAAGCTACATCAAGCCAGGAGCATTTCTTGCAATCCTTGATCTTAGAATCCCCACGTTCGTAACTGCTGCCTACTCCTCGATTAATTCTGAGGGGAAAAGCGCCTGAGCCAGAGAAATACGCAAATCAGAATCAATAGCATAATAGTTCCCAAGCGGGTCGACGGAAGCCAAGAAATAGACAGTTTACTGTACTACCAAAGCTGTATGGTCAGATATTGCCAGAGTTGGTTAAAAGAGCGTTGATTGTGCCAAGGAAGCCAGTTCCGATCATTCCTCCATATCCACCAGGGTTTAATGCCAATGCTCGATGTGGATACCATGCTGGGGCACAGGGGAATTCAACTGAGGATTGTAAGGCGCTCCCGCAGAAGGTGCAAGATCTGATTGATGCAGGGGTCATTAATTTCACTGCAGATGGCATGCATTTCAATTGAAGCTTCCCAAATGAGCACTCAGGCTGCAAAAATATCATCAGAAGCAATAAGTCCAAGCGGAGTCAAGTCTCCTCAACAATGGCAGTCATCAGTTTCTTTACTGCATTTTCATATGTAGCTTTCATTTGTTGGTTTAAACACTGTCTGCATGTAAAAACTTGTTTGTGTTTTGAATGTTGTTTTTGATGCAATGAATGTGTTGTTCTTGAAGTAATTTACTTTTATACACTCATATCATGTTTATATGCATTGCAATACCAACTTTCTTGTCTAGAACTCTTGAGGGAGGATGATGAGGTGGAAAACGCAAAATCTTTGGTTGTGTTCTTTTGGATAAAACCCTGTTGAGGATGTACAGGCATTGTTTCAAATCCCTAAACACTGGAGATATAAGGGAGATAGACCCTCGTTAACCCTTTTGAGCCTCGAAGTAGGAGTTTCTTTTCATTCAAAAAAACCCTCACATTTAACCTGGGGCAGGGTAGTTGTCAGTTGATTTCACTGAGCGTTCAACTTTCAAAAGGAGTGTGCATCTGAGGATCCATTACCTTTCTTTCCTCACATATCAGGAGGTCAAGGGACGTGAGACCATAATCGTTATCCCTCACTGCAAGGAGTGAAGTAGTCACAATCCTTTCAAAGAAGTCAAGACAGCTAGTGTCACATGATTTGTTCAAAAAAAAAAGAAGAAAGAAAGCCCGCTAAATCGAAAACTCGAAAACAAGCGACTTAGGCAAAAGTTAGGGCATCCCGCTGGACTTCAAAACCGAAAGAAAAAAAAAGAATCAATCCAGGCAAAATCAGGGAAATAAAAAAGGCGAAAAACAAAAAGAAAGGATTACAAAAGAAAAATCCTCAAACAAGAACAAATTCGTGTGATTACAGACACAAAAGACGAAAGGGGTGATTGTTGCTCCAAAACCTCATCTGGTCTCAAACCATCAATTGCATGGGTTCCTTAAAGAACATAAAACCTTTTAAGAGATGAGCGCTTGTGTCAGATTAGCTGAACGTAGGATTGGAGAACATCACGAAGAGTGGGTGGGCACCGATAAACTTTGAGCCTTAAATCCTTTTTTCTCAAAACCGTGAACCAGGCCACGATACACCCCTCAAAAGTCCTAATTGAAACAGGGTTTATTCCAAAAGCGTACTTCAACGAGATAGTGTTCCTGACTCCTATGAGTTGTGCTAATAAGATTTTTGTTGGTATTGCATGTGCGTATTGTTTTCCATTCAAAAATAAATGTTGCATCCCAGCTAGTGATTCGTTCACAAGGCTTGGTGACGCATTTTCAATAAAACTTCAAGGTTAACATGTGTGTTGCATTAGAATTCTCATTCTCATAATAAACATTTTCTGCTTGCATGTGCTTAAGCGTCAAGGAAGCTTACACAATGAACGTCAGTCGAGAAGCTCGATCACACCAAGTTGAGATGGTGAAAACTCCGAAAGACAGTCATGTCAAGGGGTATATGGCCAAGAGACTGTACGCAGCCTGGGGGTTCCCGATAAATGGTGATAAGATGCAGCCAATCTGGGGCAGTCACATTGAAAACTCTCCCTAAAGCAGCCAAACAGGGGCAATCAGGTCGATTTGACAAATCTCTGTAAGATCAGTCAGGGGCAAAGTTTCTTCAAGACTTGGGGCAGGCCATCTCTAGAGGGCGAGAAGTTGTCCACTCCTGAAGACGGTTAATTGAAAACACCTCTTCAAGGTTCAAAATACTGGGGCAGAGTATTTTTCAAGTCATTACAAAACCTTTCGAGGTAATTTACTGCATGGCTTATGAAGTCTGGGGCAGTTGCATCGAGATCTGATAAATCTCTCCAAGAGTTTGAAGACCCTGGGGCATGTGAATGCCCAGTCTTCTATAATCCTCTTGAGATGATTTCTTCCTTTAGACCTGGTGGTCTGGGGCAAGTGGAGAGTTCAAAGGGCCACTTATGACCATAGAGACAGGTCAGGCTAGGTAACAAGTTTGTTTTTCCCCAGTAACGTTACTCTCCCCAGCACTGAAAGGTCATCATCCTCAGCAGAACTTACTCTCCCCAGTAAAAGTGCAGAGGATTGTGTCCCCAGCCGAAGTCATGGTTAGTTTATTATTCCCCAACAAGCAGTCAGAAGTGGATTGCTCCAAGGTGAATCTGGTTGTATCTCCAGCAGGAGATGTGTTAGATGTCTCTGAAAAGACTTTATTTTCCCCACAGAGTCTGGTACTCACTTTCCTCAGTAGGTCAGGAAGTATAATTCCGTTTGCAACGACATGCTCTAATCCCCAGCAGGGCAAATTTTTCCTCCAATAGCAGGTTAAGCTCAATGATATCCCTCGGCAGGTTTCGTTAACTTTCCTCTCCAACAGAATTATTCTTCCTAGCATTGAGGTTTCATCATCCTCATCAAACTGTCACTTTCCCCAGTCAGAGTACAAAAGATTGTTCCTCAGCCAGCATCTAAAGTGGATTGCTTTAGGATGGATGTTGTTTTGTTACCACGGGAGATTTGTGGAACGTATTCCCGAGACAAAGATGTTGTCTTCCCCGCAGAGTATTGGTGTCTACTCCCCTCAGCCAGTCAGGAAACGTGTTTTCACCAGCCACAGCAGGATAAGGGTGAAGTCATTTCCCTAGCAGCGGGTTCAGCTCAATGGTGTCCCCAGCAGGTCTAGTACTTGTGATGTGTCTCCCCAAGCAGAGTTTGGTGGTAGTCTTTGCAGCAAGTTTGATCAGCGATGGTTGACATCCCCAGTAGTTTTTAAGTCCAAGTGATATTTGGCACTCTTCTGATTCAGGTATTGGTTTCCTTTTTCAAAGAGTTATATATAATCCCCAGCAGAGTGGATTTTCTTTTGGATTTCATCTTCAGCAGAAGTTGTTGATCAAAAGGAGTGGTTCAGTGTGATCCTTCTCAGCAGAGTTCTTGGACTCAGAGGATAATTTATTTTGTCATCCCCGGTGGAGCTGCCTTCATTTTCAGCATTTATTTTGCTGGAGTGTTTCTTTTTTGCATTGCATAAGCATTTTTGCATGGCATCCTCCCAAACCCGTAGCATTTCCATTTCGTATAGAGCATTACGCCATAGAAAAATTCAAACATATGCATTCGAAGAATAAGCCAGGTTTGATACTTTCTTTGCCAGTTCTTTTCCTCAACAGAGATGGCATAACTCAGGAGATTTTGTTTTATCCTCAGTGAGGTCGCCGAGGGATGTGTTCATCTTACCTGTGCTCCCCGACAGAGTCTTCTATTTAGACTTCTCCTTTCCCCAGCCGAGTTATCTTATCCTTGGGTTGTAAGTTTGTTGATTTTACCTCTGGCCCTTTCGGTTCACGACCGTATTTTTGTTGGGAGTCTGCCTTCGATTGGCCAACCCCTTTTGTAAACCCAGTTCTCGCCTGGTAGTCAATTCTCGTCTGACTTATTTTGTGAAATCCAGTTCTCACCTGGTTTTCAGTTCTCGTCTGACTTATTTTGTGAAATCCAGTTCTCGCCTGGTAGTCAGTTCTCGTCTGACTTATTTCGTGAAACACAGTTCTCGCCTGGTAGTCAGTTCTCGTCTGACTTATTTCGTGAAACCCAGTTCTCGCCTGGTAGTCAGTTCTCGTCTGACTTATTTCGTTAAATCCAGTTCTCGCCTGGTAGTCAGTTCTTGTCTGACTTATTTCGTGAAACCCAGTCGTCGCCTGGTAGTCAGTTCTCGTCTGACTTATTTTTGGGAAACCCAGTTCTCGCCTGGTAGTCAGTTCTCGTCTGACTTATTTCGTGAAACCCAGTTCTCTTCCTCAGCAGAGATGGCATAACTTAGAAGATTTTGTTTCACTTTATCCTCAGCGAAGAGCGCCTTCGGTCGGTCTTCCTTTTCTAGTTCGTCTTCAGCCATTCTCGTTTTCTTTTGTTGGGTAGAGCGTCTTCGGTCGGTCTTCCTTTTCAAGTTCGTCTTCGATTGTTCTCATTTTCTTTTGTCGGGTAGAGCATCTGGCAAACACTCCATTTCATTATCCCCACAAGTTGCAAATTTCCATGTTATTTTGGTATTCAATCTCCGTGTATCCCGATTGTCTGGAAGCCTTTGCTCCCATACCCTCGGATCCAAGAAGTTTGAATAGGGGCAGCTGTAACACCTCAAAATTTGCCCTCACGTTTTTAACCTAAATTGGCTTATGTTTCATTTCATTCCTTGCATAATCATCCCTGCATATCATTGGTGCTTGGCATGGGATCAAGGTATATGAGAAATCTCAAGTGGATCACATTCTCCTAACTAGTGAAAAATTAGGGTTTTGGTGAAAAGTCAGTGCAAGTGAATTTTTGAGCCAAAGCTTGATTTCAAGGTTTACCATATGCTCTCAATTGTCCAAGGATGAAGTATTACCCATTGGTTCATTTCAGAAGATCTTCAATTGATCAATTGGTTGAGAATCAGTCAGATTGGGGAAAAGTCAACTGTGGAGAGGAAAAAGTCAATTCCTGACTTTTTGAGGTCAAAATCTTGTTCCTCATGTCAAATATGTCCATTGATGAAGGTTTGATCAAGAAATGTCAAGAGATTCACAAGAAATCAAGAAATGTGAAAAGTTGCTATAAATAGAAACTAGGGTTTCTAAATTTAGTAAGTTTTGGCAAGCTGAACACCCATCTTTGGAGCTCGCTTTCTTCATGATGCAAACTTCAAATGGAAAATTTCATGAGGTCTAATGAAATTTCACATTCTAAGCTTCAAAACCATAGTAAGAACTCCTCCATTGGATCAAAACTGAAGGAGTTATGATTGATTAAAGTTAAGGGTTTTCAAGGCATTTTGGGCCAGGCAGACAAGTCATGGACAAGCTGGCTCAGAGTAAAATCATCAAACACTTTGTGTGCATGCAGTGTTCAAGTTCATGGCCAATTATCTCTATGATGGAGACTTTAAATGAAAAAATGTTCAACATGAGTTTTGTTCCTCTCAATCTCCTCTACAACTTTGATGTTGGGGAATTTTTCATATGATCAACCATTTGGGAGATATGGAGGGTCAAAGTATGGGGCCTCAATCTGAGTCATTCACATGCATATGGGCTGGGCACGAACCAAGTCAAGTTGGCATGCCAACTCAGTTATAACCAAGCATTTTCATAAGTATTTTTAAGCATCTTGGAGGCTTCTAATGTGATTGTTCTTAACTTTAATCTTGTTCTCCACGATGAGATCTTTCCAAAGAGCCCATTAACTTGTCATTCCATCCATTAACCATTTAGATATTTCATTCCAAAGTCACCATCATAACTATGTTGTTGTTATTGCCAAAACTTGAAATGTGTTGTATTGTTTGTACATGTTGCTCACTCATTCAGCCATGCACCATCACTTTTCCATTTCAATATAAACAAACACTCTTACATATACATATTCATGTACTCCTTTTTCCACATTTGTTCAAACCAAAAGAAGGAAAGCTTAGTGTACAAGTTATTGTTGTTGCATTGTACCATACATCATCACCACCTTTCATTTTAAAAAAACCACACCATAAGATAGCATGCTCCCTCACTCATGAACGATGAACCCGTGCCATCACACTTCAATCCCACTCTCCATTTTCACTTTCATTTTTTTTCACTCATCCTTAACTCAACCATGGTTCTAACTGTCAACCATGACAGTTAGAGTTTAACTCACCATATATAAGCCATTTTCTAACAGAATTTGAGAAGGGGATTCATTCTTCATTTTTCTTCATTTTCACACTCACTCTCTCAAGCTTTTCTCTCTCTCGAAACTTCTGATACCTTCATTCCTCTGCATTCTTCATCACTTTTCTTCATCAAGGATCATCAATGGAGTGAAGATCTTGAAGTATAGCCTTTGCATCTTCTTATTCCACTTCAATCTGCATTTTCATCAACTAAATTTTAAGAGAGTTTGAAGCTTTACTTTTCCTTTATTTGGCCAAGCATAGTGCTCAAGTAATCGAGGATACTCTGGTTTTCGTGTAGTGGAAAATATCTTCATCAATAACACAGGTTTTTCTTCATTTTTTCTCTTGCCTATTAAGTTGATTTAAACATGATTTTATGTGTTTTGGAGCTCAATAGGAGCAATGTGAAACTCTGGCTAGTTGATATGCACCTTAGGTGCTTAGTTGAAATTTTAGGGCAAAACTTCCAGCCTTCGATTTGCTTTGTACACGCTGTGTTTGTGAAAACTAAGCCTGGATTCATAATCTACATGGAGAGACGAACTGTTTGGTGTATGATTTGTGCTTTTCTGGTGATGTAACCACCTGTGCACGGCGGAGGCTCGCCGGAGAAGACGACTGGAGTCTTCTTCGACCACCTGAAACTTCAACTCACATAAACCCTAGCCACTTGCCAGGTTAAGTCACAACCGTTGATATTTTCTAATCCAACGTACATTATCTTGCCAGCACATTAATGAAGACACACTCTCTCACGTGCCTCACTTTTATGATTTTATTTTGAATATTTGATCATGTGTAGTTGTTGCATCCTTGCCTATCATGTGCTTGCATCATGATCTGTCTGATTGTTTGACTATGCTTGACCATCTCATGTGGACTAATCCAATGGTTCTCCTTGAGTCAAGATTTTGACTGGGAACATGGCATGGTTTGCAGGCTAGAGCGCGCATTGGGCCTTGCACTTTTGATATCCTCACGCCCTCCTTTTGAGCCCATATCATGCTTGAACTAAGTATTTGCTATCTATGCACCCCCTGGCCACTTCTATTTGTTTTTTTTATTTTCTTTTCATAATTGTTTGCATTTTTATTTTTAAAAATATTTGTACATACTTAAAAATCCTAAATAAATTCATGAGGCATCCTTACACATTTAACTAATTTTTTGTATTTTTATTTTCCATTTTTTGATTATTTTAATATTTTTTGTGAATTTTCCAATGTGATGCATTGTGTATGATCTTTGTTCATGATCCATGTTGAATTGGTGAATTGTTTGACATATTTGTGAGTTGAATTTTCACATGAAAATTGATACATGCTTTTGTAACATCTTGAGGCACTTTGTGCAATTTTTTTCGATTTTTAAAAGTATTTTTGATTGATGTTTGAATGTCACATTTGTGTATAATGCTTGTGTTACTTGTGTGAACTTGTGAAGCATGTTTGAGTATAATTATTAATGAGTTTTGATCCATTCTTTTGAGACATGTTTGCTTGCTATTTTCAATTCAATGTACTTGCATCTTTAAATTTTTTTGACCTCTTAACATGTTATTTGTGAATTCATAAATGCACCTTTGTTTATGTGAATGTTATAGAACATGTGCTAGGGTTTTGAAGTGCATTTTATGTAATCTTATGCGATAATTGTTGAGACCTTCTGATACATGTTATGTGAACATTATAGGTCCTCTTTATCATATTATAGGTCATTACTTGTTCATTTTGGATTGACTTGTATGCCTTTGTTTTAACTTGAATTGTTTTGTGGACTTATGCTTCTCTTCTTACACACTTTGATGGTTTGTTTTCATTAATGCTTGTGTGATCTTGAATGTCCATTTAAACTTGATTCATGTTCTGTTTGTGATCATTCTCAATCATATAACATGCCTTCTAATTGCATCTTGCATGCTTCATAAGTTCATGAACCTTTGAATACTTGTTTTACTTTACTTGTGCATGTTTGCATATACTTTTGAGCTTGCATTAACATGAGACTTATGTGTACTTTGTGTGCTCATCCTTGCATTTTAAATGTCATCTCACATGTCATATGCTACTGACTTGCATTCATTTCCAAGTATGTTCATCTTGCATCTTCATTCTTTACTTGTGTTATAAGTACGCATGTTTGTTGAACTTGAGTGGTGTTTGTGTTCACTTCTTGTTGCTTAATCATTCTCAATGCTTGCATTCATGATTCATATGCCATCTAAATGACATTCCCACAAATTCTTAAATATCATTCAACTCTGACTTTAACGTTTGCATGTGCATTAATTCATGTTCATGAATCATATGCATTCATCTTGCATAGTTAGGGCATAACTTGCATTTGTATGATCTTTTGATGCATAGTTTGACATTGGTTGCTTTATTTTGGCATGTTAACCTTAGTAGGATACCTTGACCTATACCTACTGACCTTGGATGGTCCTTAACCCTTAGGACTCTTTTCTTTTAGTTTAAACCTTGTTTGCTTCTTAAGTTGTCTTCTTAAGACAACTAGCTTTGTTTGGTTTACTTTTTTGTCATCTATATTCAATACTTGTGTTGATTTGGTACTAAACTTTTATGTAGGGGCCGAGGTAAGACATATGAGTATGTGGATGTTTATCCATGCTCATTTCTCCTTTCATCTCTCATCTCTTTTACTTCTATTTCTCTTTTGTGTGTGGATTACATGATGTAATGCTTGATTGTGTAGAATTCTTCACATCCCTTTGGGATCCTAGCTCATCCTTAATTTTTGATTAAGGTGAGGTAGGATAAGCATTAAGTAGTGCTATCCCTCTCTCTTCTTTTGACTTAGGTTGTTCTTAAACCTCTCCTTAGGGCCATCTTTTGCATGATAACTCTAGGATAGAATTCCCCTTAGTGTTTTCTTTTCTTTGAGTCTTCTCTTCTCATCTCATAACAATTCTAAAACACTTAATAAAATTAATGTGTATTGCGCATGAGCCTTGCATGTGAGAAGTGAGGAATGAGGGGTTTCCTCTAATTTTTCTAGAGTGTTTGGTGGATATTCTATCTTGGAACGATTTGCTAGGCATTCGTTCCTATGTCATAGACTTCGGTGCAATGCAAGTTACAAATTAACATCAAAACACTTCTGTCTAAAAAACACAAAAACAAACTCAAACCTTTTCTTCCTTCGGGATTGTTAAGTTTCAAATCATTTTCAGAAAAGGGGACGTTACTTCCGTCTTATCGCAAACAGGCATCGACCCTAACTGCCGGACGCAAACTTAACGTCGCTCATAAAAAACACACAGACCTTGTTAGGTCAAACTACGACTGCTCTGATTTCCTCTTTCTGGTTATATTAAGGATATGTAGGCACAAGACGGCGATGTCTTGGCGAGCAACCTCCCCCCTTAGTTCGTGTCCGAACTACGTTGACTCTGACTTTTCCATTGCACGAGGGAATACGTAGGCATAGGACGCCGATGTCCTATCGAGTCACTTCCTTTTCTTTTCTTCTTCGTTTCTTTGTTATTTACCATTCCCGTTTCTTCTCCTTTCTAGTAGCAGCGGAGCTCCAGATGATGACACCCTTTGATCGAGACAACAAGCGTCGATCCCATCGAGTACGATGGATGCGAGGGGGTGCTAATACCTTCCCCTCGCGTAACCGACTCCCTTAACCGTTTCTCTTGGTCGTGAGACCATACTTTTCCTTTCCCTCAGGTTTATGCAGTGTTTGCTTTCCCTCTCTTGGGATAAATACACATTGCTAGCGACTCTATTTCCGTGCCACTTTCGCGTTTGTACCTGGATGAAAATCCCGGGAGCGACAAGCAGTTTAGAGATATGAGTTTAGTTTGCGAACAGACACAGCATAGTGTGATGTTGGGTATGCTGAAGATCAACAATGAATTTCTCAATAGTATCAGAGAGGGTCAAAAGTTGAATGTGAAACTAGTGGATTTGATGATTGGAAATGAACAAGCAGAAAGTAACAAATTCAGAGTGGATGAACAAGGTGTGTTGAGGTTCCGTGATAAGATTTGTATTCCTGATGATCCTGAGTTGAAAAGAATGATTCTAGAAGAAAGTCACAGGAGTAGCATGAGTATCCATCCAGGAGCTACAAAGATGTATCAAGACTTGAAGAAGATATTTTGGTGGTCTGGATTAAAGCGTGATGTGGCTAAGTTTGTATATGCTTGTTTAACTTATCAGAAGGCGAAGGTGGAACATCAGAAACCTGCTGGTTTGATGCAACTGTTAGATATTCCAAAGTGGAAGTGGGACAACATTTCTATGAATTTTGTGACTCGGTTGCCTAATACTCCGAGAGGGCATGATGCCATTTGGGTAGTGGTGGATAGAATGATGAAGTCGACACATTTTATTCTGATTAATATCAATTTTCCTTTGTAAAGGCTGGCAGAGATTTATATTTAGGTGATTGTAAAGTTGCACGGAGTTCCGTTGAGTATTGTGTCGGATAGAGATCCAAGGTTCACTTATAGATTTTGGGAGAGTTTGCAAGAAGCTTTGGCATCGAAACTGAGGTTGAGTTCAGCTTATCACTCGCAGACGGATGGATAGACGGAGAGAACTATATAATATTTGGAGGATTTGTTGAGGGATTGTGAGCTTGAATAGGGAGGTGCTTGGGATAGCCATTTGCCATTGATTGAGTTCACTTATAATAACAATTATCATTCCAGTATTGGAATGGTGCCTTTTGAAGCTTTATATGGTCGGAGGTGTCGGACGCCTTTGTGTTGGCATGAATCTGGTGAGAGTGTAGTACTTAGATCTGAGATTGTTCAGCAGACGACTGAAAAGGTGAAGTTGATTCAGAAAAAGATGAAAGCTTCGCAGAGTAGGCAGAAGAGCAACCATGATAAAAGGAGGAAAGATCTTGAGTTTCAAGAAGGAGACCACGCGTTCTTGAGAGTCACTCTGGTGACCGGCGTTAGACGTGCATTAAAGTTGAGAAAGCTTACTTCTCGATTTATTGGTCCATATCAGATTTCTGCAAGAGTTGGACCTGTTGCCACTCAATTTGTCGAATTTGCATGATGTGTTCCATGTGTCACAACTTCGGAAGTATGTTCCGGATCCGTCACACGTGATTCCGATGGATAATGTAGAAGTAAGGGATAACCTTACGATTGAGGCTTTACCAATACGGATTGAAGACCGCGAAGTGAAGTAATTGAGAGGTAAAGAGATCACTCTTGTGAAGGTAGTGTGGGGAGGCGCTTTCGGTGGAAATATGACTTGGGAGTTAGAGAGCAGGATGCGAGAGTCGTATCCGGAGTTATTCGTATAAGGTAAATTTTCGAGGACAAAAATATTCTAAGTGGGGGAGAGTTGTAACGCCCCGATAATTATAATTTGTTTGATTAATGATTAATTGTGTTTAATCTCGTGTATTTGTGATTTACATGATATGTGGTGTGTTTTGGTATGTTTATGTGTTGGGTAGTGTAGGACTATAGGAGTATTATGGTTTATTCTTAATTTAAATAATTTAAATTAGATTATGTAGATTTAAAAACAATTAATTGGAATTTTAGTAATAATAATTGGATAATTATTTTATTTAAATAATTTAGTTGGAATTAGTAGATTTAAAATAATTAGTTATAACTATTTTATTAATTTAAAAGTGGATAATATGAGTAGAGAAATGTCGCGGTGAGAATCGAATACCATAGCTATTAAATTAACTAGGCTCACAAATCTTAATTCACCACCGAACTTTGATTTATCCAAAGGAAAGGGTAAAGATCGAAAGCCCTAATTGCAATGTAAAACAATGCAAGAGTTCTAAGGTTCGGGGGTTGGTTATACCTAGGGAAGGTGTTAGCATCCTAGACATCTGTAGTACTCTACAGGAACCTCTTGTTAGTATTGTGTTATGCTAAAGTTGCTTGCTAAGGGAAATGTGCTAAGGGAAAGACCTAGGGGTATATACACTAAGTATGCTCGCCAAGACATCGCATCTCGTGCCTACGTATCTTGACTAAAAGAATCAGAGCATTCGTAGTTCCCCTCACTAAGGCTAAACAATGGTAAAGAAAAGGTTTCTCGCCAAGGATTGACCTTGTGCTTACGTATTCTCAAAAGGAATTTTGAGAAATCAGAGCGTCCGCAGTTCGGACAACTACGGGTAAAAGTAATGTTTGTTTGTTTCAGGAGAAGAGACAAGTTGTCATCTTAAGGAAAATACTCAACTGAACCACCACAAACATGCGGAAGATGGATCTTTGCTTCACATTAAAAGAAGGGCTCTGACTCAGATATAAAATCGACGAGTATGCCACATACCTCTCTCAAGTGGAAAAGAATCGACATCTTTCTCAACTATGTCATGGGGTAGGAGAATTACATCTCAACTAGGGATGACTCATGTCTAATCTCTCTTGGGAGATAGGAACTAACTGTGAGTTGTCTAAGTTAAACATCCTAAGGGAAACTATCCTAAGGGAAATAACTTAAAAGAAATAAGGATCGAGCTAAGAATGAGAGGTCTAAACTATCTTAGAAAATGACTTAAGAGTCAACAAGGTAACTTTCCTTTAGAAGTAGGGACAGACAACTTGTAAAAACAAGTGTCGAAATAGGGGAGTTTCAAGATGAAGATGATAAAAAGACCAATGGATCAAAACCAAAGATCAAATGAGATAACAATCCAAAATGGGCAGCAACACATCAATCACAAGTCAAAGGTATTGGCATAGTATTAAGAGCCATGAACAAAACTCATACCAAGGCAAAGTCACAAACATGCATACAATGACATAAAGTCATGAATTAGATGTACAAACACATGTTATCTCATGGGGTCACATACAAACATAGTGTTCAACCAAACATGAGAAAAGAGTCTAAGGACCATGCAAAATATCACTCAACAAGTCAAAGATGCAAGTGAAACCTAAAGTACATCACATGTAGTCATACATACAAAACACGCCTCAAAACAAAGCATAAATGGAAAGGATTAAATTCAAACCAACAAACATGTTTCCCATAGGGTATATGCAGTCCATATAACTCATCTTGACAAGTAGAAACCAAAGAACAACATCACAAGGGTTAGAGAAAGCAACTTAAAACCCTAAAAGAAACAAACAACTATGAACACATGAAAAGGAAATTAAAAAATAATGTTTTTTGAAATTTTCTTTTTAGAAATGGAAAATAGATGCAAAAATGAGATCATGGCAAAAAGAATGGGCTAAAAATCCCTTGGGATCATGGAGATATAAGGTTTCAAAGTTGTAAAGGAAAACCATAAAAGTGATAAAAAAAATGGGAAATGCACATCCAAGGTTTGAACGCACACTACCTCAGTCACAACCCAAAAACCTTATCGTCCCAACCACTGTGCGCCCTAGTTAGTAAATGGCCAGAATGAAATAAATATGATAAACCACGCTATAAACATAATGAAAGATAAAAAAAAAAGAGCCAAAAGGGTATCCAGGATCGAACCCTAGACACGGGGGTACAAGGCAAAGGCAAGGCAAGGTTAGCGCCACTGGGGTGGCCATTACATCCAATATTATTACTAACTAAATTTATAAATAAACCAAAACAAGCACCAAATGGCCAGGTCAGCAAAGAAACCTTCCACCTCAGCTCATCTTCTTCGCCCGTTCATTCCTTCTGACCTTCTTCTTCTTTCTCACGCATAGCATCCACCAACACTCAAAGACAACATCATAGCTCAATCATTTCAGCATGAAATCAAAACATGTAAAAAGAAAACATGCTCTACTTTCCACTAGGATTAAAGTCAAGACAACGTAATGCGTTAAAAATAAACATATGATTCATAAAAATCAGTCAAACCCGTGGGAACCACAAAGATAACATTTTTGAAAACTAAGCATCTTCAGTGTATATAAAGCATGTAATGGTTCTGAAACAAAGTGAGACAAAAAAAAACATTTCTACATCACAAACAAAGTATCATGACGTATGAATAAAGAGCTTTGAAGGCGAAGATGTTACCCTTTGAAGCACAAACTAGAAACTCCTTCAAATGGTGTTGTGAGAGTGAGTAGTGATGTTGCTCAAGCTCCTTAGCTTCCAGAGAGGTAAGATGGATGACTTGCTAAACCAAAAGACTCCTCCTACTTCAAACCTGATAGTTTGTGCAAGTTGAGGTTTAGAAATGGTAGATGAAGATTAGAATGTTACAATTTGTATTTGATGGTTGGGATGTGTTTGAGTTGATTTTTTGTGAAGGTTTATGGTGCTAGTTCTGAGTTCATGTGAGTGGAATAGGCTTTTTATGAGTTTTTGCTAAGAACAAGTGGTTATGAGACCTGCTCGAAAGTTGAGTTTCTTGATGTTTTTTTTTCTCTGAGTTTTTTCACTTGCCAATGTGTGTCTTGGTCTTAACTCCATCAAGTTATAGGGTTCTTGTTTGGTTCAAGAACCAAAACCAAACTTGGTCAACATGATAATGATGTGTCTAGGTCTACACAAATCAGCATGGTTCAGGCCTCCAGAGAGGGTGTTTTGTTGGCTTGTGAGCAGAAGAGAGTCAGCATATGGTAGGTGAGATGAGTCCAAGGTATGGCTGTGATGTTTCAAGTATGAGTGCAAAAGGTTTTCATTCTTTTTGTGGGTTCCTACGATAAGAGCTGACAGAGGTAAACTTTGGGATCAAACCCTGCAGGTTTTGATGCGCAAGAAACAACATTTGGGGTGCTGAGGAACTTTGGCACATTTGGTGTAAAGGGTGGAAAGGTATATGGCCTTGTTGGAATACTTTAGGAAATGTTTTGGAGTGATATTTGAGGTAAAAAATGAGAAGGATCTTGCGTATAATATGAGAGGCATGCTACATGAAAAGATCACAAATGTGCATGGCAATATGGTATGGAAACAAACATGCTTGACACAATTCCATCAAGCTCACTTTACACCATCACAACTTAATGAACTTCAAACCAATTCAAGAGATTTTTGGTTCAACGCAAAGCATGAAGATTGTAGAGCAAATTTCATCTGGAAACCAACTTGAAATAAGCCTTGGAAAGTGATAAAAAAAGCCTTGAAAACATGTCCAATAAGATTACCAAGAAGAAACTTAGAAAAATTCTAAGTTATGGAAATTGGCATATTTGTGACACCATCTTTGAAGCATCATAAATTGATGTGCATTTGTCCAAATGAGGAGTTCTTGTAATGGATGGAAAGCTTGTAATGAGCTCTACAACTTTGGTGTTCAAAGAAAATTGAAATGAGGCTTGTATCATGGTGAAAGATTTCTTGGAAGATTGGTCCACAAAATTGCCAAAAACTTGTCAAATGAAAACCCTATCTTGGGGACTTCATAACTTGAGCTCTATAGATCCAATGGAGGAGTACTAGTACTCAAAATAAAGCTACAAGAACACTCTACAACTTTCATGTTTGAGAAAAATTGAAATAAAGCTTGGATCATGGTGAAATAATGCTTTGAAGAATCATCCTCCATATTGAGATTCTATACTTAGAAAATTTTCTAAGTACAAAATTCCAAATCTTTGTTTTCCTTAACTTTAGGCCTCCATATCTTGAAATCTATAGACCTTTTGAACATATATCCTTCTCCAAATTTATAGTACATGGTGTCCTCTTCAATTTGATAGCTAATTTGCTCTATTTGGATCAAGGATGAAGAAATTATGGATGTTACAAGATAGCTAGAAATTGGAATTTCCACACTTAGAAACTTCTCTTCCAACACCCTAATTCTTCAAATTTCATGATTTCATGCTCCCTCTTGATTTTCCTTGTTCCAAACTCATTAGAACTCTCAAGGTGATATGGCATGCTCATGGTTGACCTCAAAATTCAAAGTTTGACTTCTCAGAGGCATAGTTGGCTTCCTTGAACAGATGGATCTCCAACCCTTGATTTTCAATCAACCATAATCTTTTGGGCTATTTGGATACCTCAAGTGGACTTCATGGATGCCTTGATGAGCCTTAGATCATGTCTCAAGGTTTGTGGCCAACTCTTGACCAAAATCCATGGGTGCAATTAACTTTGACTTGAAGAAACCTTAATTCTTGATTAGGTGTTGATGAACCTCTAGGAGCTCAATGTGAGGCCATCTTGTGCTTGTCATTTGATAGGAGTGATCCTTCTATGTGTGTGAGGACTTGCTTGGTTGATAATGCCCTCAAAACATGACTGCCCAATATCTTGAGGCCTCTTGGTGCAAACCCTAATTCATTAGTTAACAAAACAAACAAGGCAAAACAACAAGACTTGGTTAGTTATGCATGAAATGCTTGACCTAAAGAGATGTGATCTTAGGGTTAAAGATTAGGGTGTGATAAGAAATAGTAAGGGCAAAGTGGTCCATTCATGATGTTTAGTAAGGGTAAGGAAGGAAGAGCATATTAGGGGTCTAAGGGTTATAGTGGGAAAAGAAGAAAATTAGAAAGGGGGAGAGTCATTGTGAATGATCGCATTCTGGAGAAAAGAGGAACGGAAGAGAGAATCAAAGCTAGGGCTTAGAGAGCATTTGAAGAATCACCACTAAGGTAAGGGTGGGATTCTTTGATCACTTAAGGGATAAATAATTTATGTATAAGGGTAGACAAATCGTTAGGTTCATATTTATGCATCTCTTGTTTGTTGGTTGTTTCGGTGCAAAGTTGAGGTTCTGCGTGTCGGTGATTCTAATAATATGTAAAATGTACAAATTGATTGGTTGAATTATGATTTTGTGTTTAAAGTGATTTATATTTGATGTGTGTTCTGTTGTATGATAATCATGTATTCTATGTGCATTCCTGGAATGTATGTTATTGAAATTGGAGAAGGGTTAGGGGTTTGGATTGTGCAGAATTGAAACTGCAGGGTTGTTGATTCACACATTTTAGCCGGGCGAATGACATGTCTCGACGAGCAAAGCGATCTCGCTTGGAGGTCGCCGGGTGAACTGAGAGGCAAGCGAAGGGTGGAAAATAGGTGCTACTGGAATTTGTATGTGAAGGAATTTCGCTTCTGCTTCGTCAGGCGAGCATTGGGCAAAAGGGGAATTTTGTCGGGTGAATGGGGGCTTTCGTCGGGTGAAGGTGTGTTGCTCGCGTCTCGCTGGGTGAACATCAGGTGAGCAGGGACAGTGTTTGGTTACCACTGGAACAAACAGAATTTTCTAAAACTTCGAAAATCCATATATTTTGATCCGTAGGTCCGTTTCATTCGCCGTTCGAATCATTGGAAAGCTGGTTTCGTGTACTTTCTATTAAAATTATATTTCAATGCCAGAATTCCAACTATTCGACGCGTTAATTGTGTTTCCGTGTACATTGTGATGTGTTGAACGTTGAAATGTTGAGTTTGGTTGTGCGAATGTGTGTTGTAATTGTGGGTTGCAGTTATTGCATGTTTTGGAGGGTATATACTGCGTGCTGGATAATTGTGGTGTGATATATTGGTTGTATGATAGTTATATGCATTGGTCGCCATTGTATGTTGTCGTTGAATGCATGCCATGTTGCATAAGTTGTATGATAAGTCGTGTGCCCATGTGGGGTGTGAGCGCCTTGTCTGGATTCTTTGAAATAGAATCGTATTGTGTTGTTGTTGAGATAATCATGTGCCCGTGTGGGGTGTGAGAGATTACGGGTGTTCGTGTGCCCATGTGGGGTATGAGGGATCACGGATGTCGTGTGCCCATGTGGAGTGTGAGCGACTTATATGGAAATTTCGACGAGAATTATGATCATGAAAAAGGGATTGAATTGGTACCACATGCATTGAGTCGAGTTGTGAGTCTCATTGCATCGCATTGTGTTGTGTTGTGTTGTTGATTACATGATTGTCTGCTTATGTGGAAATTATAATCGTGTTGATGATTTGAAAATAGGGTGAATTGTATAATGAGTATATGCTTTTATATTTACATTATGCATTTCTTTTGTTGATTGAGAATCTCACCCTTTCTGTTTGAATGTTGCCTCTACGTGGGTAATGTTCGGATAATCCTCAGTAGGAGATCTAATGTGAGTGGAAGATGGAGTCTTCCATTTATGCTTGTAGTGTCGGCGTCTGCTCTGGTATGTAACACTGGGGTTGTCGGAACGCTTTTATGAGAATTTGTTTTGTTGGAAATGATTTAATTTTGATGTTAATCATGTTGCTTTAAACTGGTTATGTTTTATTACTAATGTGACGAAACTTTTCCGCTGCTTTAATAAAGATGAACCTCAGACATGATTTTACTATTCACAATTAATAAATTTCAAATTGTACGTGTTGCATGTCGTATGTATGAGAAAGTGTTTGCTTGCAAGTAGTATCCTAAGTGTCGTATGTTTTATTTTACCCTGATATTTTATTATAATTTCACGCTGGGGTTTTAGGGTGTTACACGGTTACCCACATTGGGCTCAATTCAGGCAGATTTCTCTATACCCTGAAGGTGAGAAAAATACACAAGAAAAGAGGTTGAATTGTGTTTTTTGTTTCTTTAGTTTGCGTCTGATCAGAGTTCAAAATCTTAACGGGTGTTCAGATTCTAATTATACGTTGCAGCGAATGTTAACAGAAGCAAATAAATAATAATATAACACACAGAGATTTATACTGGTTCCTCCCAAATGAGAGTAGTCCAGTCCCCTTGCAGCAAAAGAGATTTTCACTATAATCAAAAATCATGATTTCTATCGCTTATGCACTTAAGAATAAGACTTTTCTTTACTCATACCCTCAGCCCGAGACTTCCTGCTTAAACCCCTCATGTCTAAGACTTATGTTCAGGTTCCACGAACCCAAGACTTCCTTGCTTAAGTCCCTCAGACTCAAGACTTCTGTTCAGACCCTCGGTTCAAGACTTCCCTATTCAGATTCCACAAATCCAAGACTTCTGCTGAAGGCTCTCAGGTCTAAGACTTCCTTGCTTAAATTCCATGAACTCAAGACTTCCTTGCTCAGGTTCCACGAACCCAAGACTTTTGCTCAAGCCCCTCGTGCCCAAGACTTTCTTGCTTAGACTCACAGTCCAAGACTTCCATGCTTAAATCCCACAGATTCAAGACTTTTGCTTAATCAACGATTGATTAAGACTTTCAATGCTCTAGCACATAGCAGGAGACTTACTTGGCTCAAGCACATATTAAGAGACTTTATCTAAACTACTAAACAATACTGTTTGGCATAATAGGGAACAAGTTGTACTTGATACAATTATCAGAGGTACAAGGTAATCACCTTAACAAAGACCTATAAGCACTTAATATTTCTAAGATATTCGGTGTTTAAGAAATCTTAAGGATTATTACAATCTACAACATATAACTGAAAATCTGCATACTCAATTGCGTTGTTCATTGTATGATCTTGTTATTTCTCCATCCAGACAGAAGTGTAGAACACTTCTATCCTTCTTGGTTTTCCTTCTATATTTTCCCTTTTGATTGCTCCCTAGTTCAAGACTTCAGTTTGAATTTTCAGTAGGTTATATAGCAGTTGTAGAAGACTAGCCGTTGGAAGAGTTAACTTGAACAAGTATCTTTGTTTCTCCGTAGTACAAGAGATGTTGAAGAGAGATACATCAAAAGATCTTAATCCATTGTGTAACATGTTTCACCATTGTGTCTTCCATGTAATCTTGTACTATAGAGTCATTGAAAGTAGATATCCATAAAGCATGTCAACTTTTCTTGACCCTTGTGAACTAAGACTCTAGCTGAAAAACTGATTTGACAATGCCGCCTGCTTTCTGCAGTACGGATAGCTCCAACTTTATTACTAATTTTGAATGATCACCAAAAGCCAATTTACATTCACCAAGTGTAGAGACTATAATTTTGTTTCTTCTGATGTTGGGACCTTCAGCTTCAAAGTCTATGCCAGATATCACTTAGAGAGTGTTCTTCTGATTTTGTACCACCAGAAGCTAGCAATTCAGCTTCTCTCAAGTGTGCCTTTGTATATCAAATTCTGAATATATATATATATATATATATATATATATATATATATATATATATATATATATATATATATATATATATATATATATATATATATATTTATAAGTATTAGAACCTATATACAAGAAACACACTTCAAATATAACCATTGTTTTTTTAATACTTTGGTGTCATCAAAACCCAAGTAATATATGTCATGAACAAATCTTTTTCTAACATACCCTCCATCACTTTTACCAATCAAGACAAATTCATTACTTTAAAGGGCGACCCTACATCTCACCCCGTCCATACTACCTTCTACCAACTTCGCCATCTTATTTACACTAACTTTGTCGCTTCTTTCCATTTAATGACCTTCCAACCAATTGATTCCTCCCCAACCTTTTACTCTACCACAAACTCCATTTTTGAATCCTTACCACCTGACCTGCACCCAAAAATTCATACCTTGATCTATAACTATCCTACAATCTTTCAACAACACTCAGGCCTTCTACCTAAACGCCCACATGACCATCACATCTCTCTTGAACCCAACACACCACCTATAAATGTTAAACCATTGCGTTACCCACACTCACAAAAGGAGGCAATGACCTCAATTATCCAAAATATGTTAAAACAAGGTGTCATTATTCCTAGTCACAGCCAATTTTCCTCACCTGTATTACTTGTTAAAAAATATTAATCATTTTTATATTGAAAAGTGAGAATGACATTCATTTTGAAATAAATTTTATTTGCTAAAATTATAGTCATTTTGAAACGGAGAGAGTAATAAATACATCATGTTAATGTATTTGGATATTTGATAAAACAAGGAGTGTTTTGAGAACGTTCTTTAGCTATTTTTGCTGCCAGCTGGACCAATAAAAAACAATGGTATAAATTGCAAGGCATCAATATAAATTGCAACGGTGATTTTTCCCAACCGATGAAAAAATAAATAAAGAAACAATAAATTAACGGTAATAAATTCAATAACGGTAATAATTTGTAACATTATAAATAGGTCACTCATTTATTATAATTTTTATTCACAACTAGTCTAATTTTCAACTATTTATTTTATCTCTTTTTTTTTCTTACACATTCATTTGTCAATGGATCCCAATTAACATAACTCTTGGTCTAATTTTATGCAAAATGGTGGTATTCCTCCTTCTATTCCAAATCAACAAAGTAATTCATACTTTGGAAATGCACCTCTTATCTCAAATTCACACCATAATCCAAAATTTCAAAACTCTCCTTTTATCCCAAATCAACAAAAAACCACGCTTTGGAAATTACTCATATCATACACCATCTTATTCATATCAATATCAACAATTTACATCGCAATCAATTAAACCCATTATGCCTCACGAGGTTCAAATAAGTAGTAGTGGCGTACAATCAAATGTCGATGAAACACGACAATCTTGCACTTAAGGTAGCTTAGAAACTATTAACCTGGGTGAAGAAGTTGCATCTTCACCGGTTGTGAAAACACCTAAGCAAAGGTTCCAACAAAAAGAGGATAAAATTCTCATTCAATCATGGCTTAATGGGTAGATCAAGTCTTTCACCATTACAAAAATGCATTGTTGTTTTTTGTATGTTGGCATATGGAACATCTGCTGATAGTGTGGGTCACTATTTGAGAATTGGTGAAACCACGGCACTAAAATGTGTTGATAAGTTTACAAGAGGAGTGATCAGCATCTTTGGGGCACAATATTTGTGAAGACCAAAGACTGAAGACATTGAATGGAAAATGCAAATGGGAGAGGCACCAGGATTTCAAGGAATGTTCGGGAGCATTGATTGTATGCATTGGGAATGAAAAAATTGTCCAGTCGCATTGAAAGGGTAGTACGTCTGATGCGGTCATGGGAAACCAACTGTTATGCTTGAAGCACTGACTTCACAAGACTTATGAATTTGACATGCATTTTTTGGGTAGTGAATTCAAACAACAATATTTCAATGTCATCAATGATGTTATACAAGGACGAGCTCTTGAGATTCATTATACAATTGATTGTACTGATTACAACAAAGGCTATTATATATCATATGATATTTATCCTGAATGGGCCACGTTTGTAAAAAGTATCCTGATGCCACAAGGGGATAAGAGAAAATTGTTTGTCCAACATCAAGAAAGGGAAAGAAAGTATATTGAACGAGCATTTGGAGTTCTCTAACTATGATTTGAGATCATCTGTAACCCAACATTATCTTGACACTTAGACACACTCTAATGCATAATAAATGCATGCATCATATTACACAACATGTTTGTTGATGATGAACGTGTCACATATGGTGGAGATTTTTTATTTCTTATAATTGTTGTGATATAATCCAAGTTGTAGCCCAAGCCCAAGTTAGTTAAGGTTAGGGTTTGTTAAGTTAGTTACTTAGTATATAAGTAACATAGTTGTGTGTGTGTGTGTGTGTGTGTGTTTGTATATATAACATATATATATATATATATATATATATATATATATATATATATATTATTTGTAATTCAATTTTACAACTTTCAATAATAACAATCCTTATTCTTCATTCTCTATCTCTTTCTCTTTCTCTCCTCACTAAAAATACCTCACGCACTAACAAATTGGTATCATAGCTCCAGTTAGTTTCTTGACCGTGTTTTCAAGAACCACATGTTGAAAATCGTATTTCCAGGATCGTGGGTTGTTAATCATGTTTGCTACAAAGATGAATGGTAACAATGGCATTCTAAATTCTCTTATAATTCTTGATGGCAGGAATTGGATCCGATGGAGAAAACAAATGCAATCTCTATTTGGATTTCATGAAACCCTAAAAATGGTTACTAATTTCCTCCCCGGGCTTGTTGAGAATGTAACTGATGCTAAGAGAGTTGTAAACAAGGAGGCCAAGAAGAAAGACTGTAATGTTGTGTTTTATATTCAATCGGCGGTAGACGCAATGAACTTTGATCGGATTTCTCATGCAGAATCCGCAAATGAGACATGAGATATTCTTGTTAAGTATAACGAAAGAGGTGAGAAGTTTAAAGTCGTCAAATTGCATACATTGCGAAGGAAGTAAGAATTATTGTAGATGGGAGAAGAAGAAAAGATTGCAGGCTATGTCTCGAAGGTGCAAAATCTTGTCTATCTCATGAAAGGTTATGGTGAAACCCTGACTAATAAGATGATAGTTGAGAAGGTAATGTGTACATTGACCTTTCACTTTGATCACATTATCGTAGCCATTCAAGAATCTAACAATATTGAAACCATGAATTTGGAAGATTTGATTGGTTCATTGGAGGCACATAAGATGATGATTGTTGAATGGAAAGGTGTTCAAGATTTGATACAAGCTCTATAAGCTCAGACATGGAAGAAATATAGTGGTTCTAACAAGTTCAAGGGCAAAGGAGACAAGACTCAGAGTAAGAAGTCTTAGTCTAACCCTCGAAATTATAAGGTCGATGATAGGGCTTCTAAATCCTCCAAAAGAGGAGAAGGAAACTCCTATTAGAAAGATAAAGAAAAGAAAAATGTTGTAGTGTTATAACTATGAAGAATGTGGTCACTTGGCCAAGAATTATTGGTACAGGAAAGACAAAGGAGCGGCCTAAGGTAAGAAGGAAAGAGGAAAACTTGCACACCAAGATTCATATGATTCTGAAGATATGGTGGTTATGGCTGCAGTTGCATATGACCATGTTGACTCTAAAATCTAGTCCCTCGATACAGGCTACTCGAATCACATGACTGATAGGAAAATAAGGTCAGCAAATTTCAATGAGTCGAAGAATAGCAAGATCAAACTTGCATATAATAGTTCGTTGCAAGCATAAGGTACTGGCAACATAGTTATTCAAAAGAGAAATGAAGCAAAATCTATGATCAAAGATGTACTATAGGTACCTGGAATAAAGTGCAACCTGCTAAGTGTTGGACAACTGGTCGAAAAAGGTTTCTCAGTGGTTAGGAAAGATGGAGCCTTGGAAGTTTTTGACACCCATAATAGTTTGGTCTTAAAATCTCATCTATCGAAGAACAGGACATTTAAGACCATGATAAGTTCGACTGAGGTACATTGTTTCAAACTAGTTGTCGACCACAAGAATAGTTAGCTATGGCAGTTGAGGTTTGGAAACTTGAATTTTAGATCACTCAATCAACTTATTACTCAAGATATGGTAACTGGTATACCAAATCTTGAAATGCCAGACAAACTCTGTGAAGGTTGCTTAGTCGGGAAGCAATCCAGAAAGTCTTTTGTTTCGACTACGCCAATGAGGTCCTCTTGCATACTAGAAGTAGTACATTTTGATGTATGTGGCTCGTTCAAGGATTATACCATTGGTAGAAACAAATATTATGTCTCATTTGTTGATGAGTATAGTCAAAATCTTTGGATCTATGTGATCAAGTGAAAGGACGAAGTATTTGAAATCTTTAAGAGATTAAAGATGCTTTTCGAAAACCATAATGAAAAGAAATCAAGGTTTTGTGTACAGATGGAGGTAGCGAATACACATCCAAGATATTTGAGGACTTCTTTGCAGCACATGGTATTGATCATGAGGTAGCCGTTCTTTAAACGCCTCAACATAATGGAATAGCATAAAGTAGAAACATGAACATATTGGATACGGTGGGATGCATGCTGAAACAAAATAACTTGTAGAAGTCCTTATGGGGTGAAGCTGTCACCACAACTGTTTATATTCTGAATAGGTTTCGTACCAAGAAGTTGTACAAAAAGGTTCCAGAAGAAGTTTGGAGTGGAAAACGACCATCGGTGAGCCATCTAAAGGTTTGGCTCTATTTGCTACAAACATGTTCCTGATGTAAGGAAAAGGAAACTTGATGAGAAAAGTAAACCTATGATTCTAGTAGGATATCACAATTGGAGCTTACAGGCTATTCAATTCAATCAAATATAAGATTGTGATGAGTCTAGACATTGTGATTGATGAGAATTCTTCCTGGGATTGAAATTCAGTTAATGCGACTCATAAGCCATTGATGGGCTATGAAGTTGATGAGGAAAGTAGTGAGCACGAAGAAATTCAAATCGATAATGTTGCAGTCACTGTTGAAGTTGAAGTGAACAATAGAGATGGTGTGGCTATCACAAGCCAAAGTCCTCAAAGAACCATAGTTCTCCCAACAAGGCTTCAAAACTGTGAAATAGTTGGTGATGATAAAGTCACACCAGATGGAGATTTGGTTCATTTCGCTTTACTTGCAGGTGTTGAACCAATATATTATAATAAGGCCTTCAAATATAAACAATGGAAGGAATCTATGGTAAAAAAGTTACATGCGGTCGAAATAAATAACACATGAGAGTTAGTCGAATTGCTAACATATACAAAATCTATCGAAGTGAAATAGGTGTTCAAGTTGAAACATAATGCAGATGGGTTGATAGCAAGATATAAGGCAAAATTTGTAGCTTAAGGATTTCTTCAGAGAGCATGACTTGACTACTCTGAGGTATATGCACCAGTAGTAAGATTGGAGATCGTTCTATTGGTGGTAGCCTTGGCATGTAAGCAAGGTGGTCGAAATTTCACTTAGATGCGAAATCAGCATTTTTTAATGGACCTATGAAGAGGTATAAGTTGCACAACCTCCTGGTTTTGTGATACAGGTGGAAGCAAAGAAAGTATACAGGTTGCGCAAAGCTTTCTATGGCCTCAAGCAGGCACCTAGGGCATGGGACAAGAAGATTGACTCATACTTGGTCGAATTAGGATTCATCAAATGAAAATCCAAGTATGGTGTCTATGTTTAGGTTGTGGCATAAGATATAACAATCATCTACTTATATGTCGAGTAAATAGAAATAACTTGGAGAACTTGACAAAGTTCAAAGAGCTGATAAAGAAGTGTAAGTTCTATGTCTTTTGAATTGGCTACTTTTTGGTAAAACAACATGTTGTTAGCAAGATGTTACACCAGATGTTCTGCCATGACAGTCAGACATCATGTCCAGCATGATGTTATGACATGTGCCAGGACATGTTATACCAGAAAGTTAGAGCATGGCTATTTTGGTATTTTTAGTGTGATTTTTGAGTGTGTTCTAATTCACACGTTTGCGTTATCCATGGGAGTATATTGTGAAAATTTCTGTTTTGACAAATTATGTTAGTTTTCGTAAAAAGGATCCTTGAGCCTTTTTAGGAAACTTTTTATTTTGTTCCTATAATTGTGCAGGATGCTCTGCAGTGATTTAAAATTGATTGTTGTTGTTTTTGCGTGTTAGAGATGCCCAGGTCTAATATGTCTGAAGGCTATTTAAAGAAAGGAGCTAAACCTAAAAAGGATTGAATTGAAGATTGAAAATTTGGAGAATTAGGATTAGCCATGTCTTGGTTGTTCTTTAGGGTTTAGTGTTTGTTAATTGTATGTTACTCATGTATCTTCTGATGCATTGAGGTAGACTGATTGTTCATTGTTAATTGTCCACTCTAAAGCTTTTAAACAAAAGTGTATTGTTCTTGTTTGAAGCTTTTAAGAAAAACCAAGTATTGTACTTGGAAGGGTTGGTACTTTTATTTGTAGTGGTTGTTGAATTGTCACTGGGATTATGACTGATTAGGAAGTGAGAGGGGGATCTCATATCTAGAGGGTGTCTAGGTAGAAGTTGCACAAGGTAAGGATTAGGCGAGAAGTTGTAAACGGGGGAGTTTAGCTTTGAACTAATATTATCATAGTGGATTTCCTTCCTGGCTTGGTATCCCCTGGATGTAGGTGAGTTGCACCGAACTGGGTTAATAACTACTGGTGTTATTTTACTTTTTTTCATTTAAAGTTTCTGCATTTTTATTGTGTGATCAAGCTGTTTTGATCCCAGTGTTGTGACATCTGTCTCGACATCTGGCATCTGCGTGCCAAAATTTCAATTGGCATCAGAGCAGGTCACCCTATTCTGTTTTGGGTGAGCTTCAGGAAGTATTTTTCTGGTACCATGGACAAGGAAGAAGGATACAACAACAGACCACCTCTTTTGGATGGATCCAATTATGACTTATTGAGGGATCTATGATAGCCTTCCTAAAATCTATGGATAGCAGATCATGGAAATCTGTCTAGGACGGTTGGGATCACCCCATTGTGAAGGACAAGGATGGCCATGAGTCCTTGAAGCCAGAAGAAGTGTGGTCAGAAGAGGAAGATGAATTAGCTCTTGGAAACTCCAAAGCCTTGAATTCCCTATTTAATGGAGTGGACAAGAATACTTTCTGGTTGATCAGTACCTATATTGTGGCTAACAAGGCTTGGGAAATCCTCAGGATAACTCATGAATGCACAACTAAAGAAAGGATGTCTAAAGAAAAGCTAGTTAGAAAAATTCTCAGAGCTCTACCTAAGAGATATGATATAAAGGTGGAAGCTATTGAAGAAGCTAAAGACATCAGCAACATGAGGATTGATGAACTTATTGGATCTCTTCAAACCTTTGAACAAGCCATCTGTGACAAGTCAGAGGAGAAAAACAAGAGCTTAGATTTTCTATCCAATATTGAAGATATAGAGACTCAGTATGATCTTGACACTAAGGAAGAAATGTCAAATACTATTGGCAATCAAGTACTAGAGAAGATGGAAAAAAGAACAAGACTAAATGTCAAGAACATCTCTCTTGACACCAGCAAGAACTGTGATTCTCAAGAAAAAGGTAAAAGTGTTCAATGTTATGAGTATCAAGGAATGTGACAGTTTAGTGTAGAATGCTCAACATATCTCTAGAAACAACAAAAAGGAATGGATGTTTCTTGGAGTGAGGATGATTCTGAAGGTGGAAAGGATAATGAAGATAGCAAGCTTGTTAAAGCCTTCTCTGGGAAATGTGACTCTGTAGGAAGAAAGAAGATGTTGTATGAAGACCTACCTGTCGTGTACAAAGACTTATGTGTCAAAATTGAAGAAGTGTGCAAGGAGGGTGAAAAACAAAAGCTTGTCATAAGACAACTGCAGGTTGAGAAGAAGGAATTGCTTACTAAAGTGTCTGATTTCCAGAGGTAAGTATCCTAGTGACCTCTAAGCTAGAACACATGACCAAGCCTGTTAGAATGTTAAACAATGGAACATATGTGTTAGATGATATACTCAAAGCTGGAAGAGATGTTTGAAGTCCAACAGGAATTGGATATAACAAAAAGGAAAAATTTCTATGTCTAGACATATCTATCCTGAAAAGAGAAATGACACCTTGGTTACAAAGAGGAAGTTCCAACATCATACACAACATCAGGAAGCTTTCACCGTACCTAATTTCCAACCCAAGAGATGTCCCAATTATAGAAAGCAGTGTCATATATGAGCCTTCTGTTACAAGCTATATGGTTATCCTAAACCTTATAGTAATCAAGTAAACAAGGCAAAGGGAAAGTGGAAAGTAAATGATATAAAGCTATATCTCATGGCTCATGGTTCTCTCAAGACTTCTATAAAGAAGATTGGTATCCTGATAAAAAATATGATAAGTATAATATAATGAAGGAACTCATATCTGAACAAGCTGTAGAAGGATTTCCAAAGCTCAAGATTAAAGAGAACAGAGTTTGTGGTAAATGCAAAATAGGGAGGGAAATCAAGATGTCACATACAGAGTCACAACATCAGAATGCTTCCAAAGTTCTAGAACTTTTGCATATGGAGTTAATGGGACCAAAGCAGGCAGAAAGCCTGGGTGTAAAGAGGTATGCCTTTGTGGATGTTGTTGATACTTCTGGTTTGAATGTTGATGTTTCAAATGTTTCAAATGTTGTTACCTCTGAAACTGTGAGTCTAGATAACCATAAAGCGGAAGATACTCTAAGTCAGACTAGTTTGAATGTTTTAGTTAATAGAAGTGTTCATATGTCTCTCTCTAAGATCTTGGTTACTGATCCTGAGTCTGATGTTGTGTCTGATGTTGCAACATCCTTGGCCCGACCTGATCATTCTTTTGAAACCACACAAGAAAACTTTCAGAGTAAGTCTCCTGAAAAATCTCATGAGAATGTGGCTGAAGATGATTCTGTTGGTGGTAAAAGAGATAATTCTGATGATAGTAGTATGTCTGCTTAAGAAAAAGAAGAGAGTGCTGATGTGAAGAAGGATCATTCTACTGACATTATCAATGTAGATGGTCTAGATTCTGATGATGAGCCTATAATAAAGAAATTGGCTCCTGGTATTGTTAAAAAATTGAGGAACAAAAAGGTGAAGGTTGTTGTGTCTACAAGCAAGCCTTCTAAGGCATCCAAGAAAAGTACTAAGGTTGGACCTGACAAAGGATGGAGTAAAGGTATGGCCCCTGCTACTAATAAAAGGTCATTGACAAGAAAGGAAGTGCCCTCAAGTGACTCTGAGTATGATGTCGAACTAGATGTTCCAGACATCATGTCTTCTGATAGGAAAAAGGTGTTGATGTGGATCAAAGTTTATACGGAAATATGATTAGTAGTCTACTATATCTTACAGCTAGATCAGAAATCACTTGCGTTGTAGGAGTTTGTGTTAGATATCAGGCTGAGCATAAAATGAGCCACATTACTCAAGTGAAGAGGATCTTGAAATATATCAATGATTCTAGTGATTATGGAATGTTGTATTCTCATAGTCCAAATTCCATGCTTGTAGGGTTTTGTGATGCAGACTGGGCAGGTAGTGCTGATGATAAAAAAAGTACTTTTGGAGGATGTTTCTTCTTGGGAAACAATCTTATATCTTGGTTCAGGGAAAAGCAAAATTGTGTGTCTTTATCTGAATATATTTTTGTAGGAAGGAATTGCTCTCAATTGATTTGGATGAAATAAATGCTAAAGGAATATAATGTTGAACAGGATGCCATGACATTATATTGTGACAATCTGAGTGCAATCAATATATCCAAGAATCCCATCCAACATAGTAGGACAAAGCATATTGACAGTCATCATCATTTTATTAGGGATCTTGTTGAGGACAAAATTGTTATTCTTAAGCACCTGGCCACTGAGGAACAACTGACTGTCAAGTTTACTAATGCCTCATATGCAAATCAAATTGAGGACAAAAGCTATGATGTAGGAACTTGCACTATTAAGGAGTTATAGCAATTACAGATATGGAGTAATGCAACAGATATTACATCCTTCCTCTTTGTGTTGATGCTTGGTAAGCCTAAGCAAGTTACTATTGTTAAGGGATGGAGCAAAAGATCTGTGCCATATAAAAAGGATGATTTGAAGAAAATATGTGATATCAACAAAGAGTGTAGAAGGGTCTTTGATAGGGGCAAGGGATGGAAGATCGTTTAAAAGGGATCTGTATGTGTGCTTCCATTTTTAGATATGTTTGCTTCCATCTGTTACTGTTTATTTCCATCTGTGTTTATGATTTATGCATTATTTTTGTGTGCTTCCATATTTATGTTTCCATTTATGTTTATGTACATTTACTCCATTTTTGTCAATTTTTGGCTAAAAAGGGGGAGTAAATTGTTAGTGTGTTTGCTGTTTATGATGTTGGATCAGATGTCATGACTTTATGTCATGTGTTTTACTACTGCTTAGGAGGAGGAGTTTTTCATTGTTGTTGCTGGGTTGTATTCAACTATTTAGGGGGAGAATGATAATCTATTGTGTATCTGTGCTGAAAGGTAAGATCCACTTCTGTTGGTGTGCAAGAACAGGATGTCAGGTTCTGAGAATGTCAGACTCTGAGGTGTTTGTAAGTTAGAGTAATGTTGTTCATGTGTCTAGGAGAATGCATTATTCTCTATAGTAGGTTGTGATGTTCAGAGGGAGTGTGTATGTGTTATGTGTTTTTGATGTTTGGTTCTATTGTAAGAACTTGCAAGAGTTCATGTGTATTTTTCTTGTGATTTTGGTTTTCCCCTTTAGGGGGAGTACTGGTTATGTATGACAGGGGGAGTACTGGTTATGTGTGATAGGGGGAGATGTGTACCTGTCTGATTTGTAGATGTAAAGTTGTAGTTTGTACAAAGCTTACATGTTCTCATGTAGCTTGTGTTATTTTGATTAGTTTGTGATGTCAGACCAGGTGTCTTGACATTGTGATGTCAGGTGTGCTCTATTATTTTGATAACAATGTGTTTGGGTTTGTGGTTCTTGTTGTCTGTGTTCCCTTTTGATTCTGTTGTGTATGCCTCTGATGTGTGCTAAGGTTGTTTTAGCCAAAATTTTCCAAATGGGAGATTGTAAGTTCTATGTCTTTTGGATTGGCTACATTTTGGTAAAACAACATGCTGTTAGCAAGATGTTGCACCAGATGTTCTGCCATGATAGTCAGACATCATGTCCAGCATGATGTTGTGACATGTGCCAGGACATGTTATACCAGAAAGTTAAGGCATGACTATTTTGATATTTTTAGTGTGATTTTTGAGTGTGTTATGATTCACACGTTTGCGTTATCCATGGGAGTATATTGCGGAAATTTTCTATTTTGACAGATTATGTTAGTTTTCGTAAAAAGGATCCTTGAGCCTTTTTAGGGAACTTTGTATTTTGTTCCTATAATTGTGCAGGATGCTTTGCAGTGATTTAAAACTAATTGCTGTTGTTTTTGTGCGTTAAAGAAGCCCAGGTCCAATAGGTCTGAAGGATATTTAAAGAAAGGAGCTAAACCTAAACAGGATGGAATTGAAGATTGAAAATTTGGAGAATTGGGATTAGCCGTGTCTTGGTTGTTCTTTAAGGTTTAGTGTTTGTTAATTGTATGTCACTCATGTATCTTCTGATGCATTGAGGTAGACTAATTATTCATTGTTAATTGTCCTCTCTAAAGCTTTTAAGCAAGAGTGTATTGTTCTTGGTTGAAGCATTTAAGCAAAACCAAGTATTGTACTTGGAAGGGTTGGTACTTCTATTTGTAGTGTTTGTTGAATTATCACTGGGATTGTGACTGATTAGGAAGTGAGAGGGGGATCTCATATCTAGAGGGTGTCTAGGTAGAAGTTGCACAAGGTAGGGATTAGGCAAGAAGTTGTAAACGGGGGAGTTTAGCTTTAAAATAATACTATCATAGTGGATTTCCTTCCTGGCTTGGTAGCCCCCAGATGTAAGTGAGTTTCACCGAACATGGTTAACAACTACTGGTGTTATTTTACTTTTCTGTCATTTAAAGTTTCGGCGTTTTTATTGTGTGATCAAGTTGTTTTGATCCCAGTGTTGTGACATCTGTCTCGACATCTGGTATCTACGTGCCAGAATTTCAAGAAGGAATTTGAAATGTCAGATTTGGGAAAGTTTTCGTACTTCCTAGGCATGGAATTTCAAATGTCGAAGCAAGGTATGGTGCTACATCAAACAAAGTATATCAAAGAGACACTCAAGAGATTCAGGATGGAAGACTCAAATCCTACATCATCACCTGCTGAACCAAATTTGAAGATGAAAAATCATGAAGAGGAAGGCAAAGTCGATTTCACTTTGTTCAAACAAATTCTTGGATCTCTGAGTTATATGTGCAATAGTCGACCTGATATAGGTTTCTTAGTCGAATTAGTGAGCAGATACATGAGTAGACCAAGGGTGTCTCACATGAAGATTGCAAGAAGAATCTTGAGATACTAAAAGAATAAAAAACACTATGGAATTATATTTCCACGAGATTCTGAAAGCAAAGAAGCTGAGTTTACTTGTTATTCAGATGCTAATTGATGTGGAGATAAGAAAGATCGAAGAAGTACAACTGGTTACTTCTTTCAAGTATTTGGTGCCCCAATCTCATGATGCTCGATAAAGTAACCTATGATGGCATTATCATCATGTGAGGTTGAATATATAGCAAGATCCTATGATACATGTCAAGCAATTTGGATCAGATATGTTCTCCAAGACATGGAGGTCGAAGTGAAGAAACCTCTGGTGTTGTAGATCGAAAACAAGTCAACCATTAATCTTGCAAAGAATTCAGTTAGGCATGAAAGTAGTAAGCATATTGAGGATATGTTTTA
The DNA here is from genome assembly GCA_022829125.1 of Lathyrus tuberosus. Classification (NCBI taxonomy): domain Eukaryota; kingdom Viridiplantae; phylum Streptophyta; class Magnoliopsida; order Fabales; family Fabaceae; genus Lathyrus; species Lathyrus tuberosus. The sequence continues at coordinate 72,633 of JALAZF010000808.1, read as the reverse complement.
TTTCCTAAGGGAGAAGGTAAACCTGGGTGAACTTGAAGTGAGGCATTACTTGAGTGAAGCACAATTGACCGACATTTTCACCAAAGGACTGAAGATCGACATGAAATTAGGAATAGTTCAGATCGACTATGATTAGTTTGTGCTTGACAACTTGGATTATAAGGGGTATGGGTTTGTTATGTTAGTTACTTAGTATACAAGTAACACACACACACACACATGTATATATATATATAGTATTTGTAATTCATTTTAACAACTTTCAATAATAACAATCCTTATTATTCATTCATTCTCTCTCTCTCTCTCTCTCTCTCTCTCTCTCTCTCTCTCTCTCCCCCCCCCCCCTCACCAAAAGTATTTCACGCATTAACAATGATCATTTGAGTAATGCGACAATATTTCCGAATGATTCTAATATTGACTTTCAAGAGTTCCTACGTAGAAAATTTGATGTTCGTGATAAACAAATTCATCGACGCCTTCAATAAGACTTGATAGAATATATATGACACATTATTCAAAGGAGAATAACAGCAATTTAAAATGTTTTAAATATATCGTTTTCTTGTATTTGTGATAGTAAATTATTTTAACGTTTATACTTTTTTTTATGTATTTTTTAATAAATGAATTATGTTTTTCAATATATATATTTGATCGTGAAGGCTGGATCAGATCCTGTAGAAGTAGGCCACCAAGTACGTCCGAGATGCTGGTCGTATAGAGAGGTGGTGGGGGTGTACCTGCAAGGCACTCCGACGCTCAAGTAAGAAAGGGTCAGAGAAAAGGGGCGAGTACAAAGTATTAGTTCGTAGGGTGAATATTGGATACCTGGCCCTCTCAAGCGAGAGGGTTTATATAGAGCCCCCAGCGCGTGGCCAACGGTCCTATTTTTGGGGCGAAATAACCGTTTTCCCAAAGAATAGTTAACTATCCAAACTAGCCGTTATGTCGGGCAGGGTGCCGAAAAATAGCCGATATGTCGAGCATAGGCACAGTTTCAGGCACCTGCCCATAGTTGTTCGTGGAGTGGGCGATCCGTGCGTAACGGGCATTGTTTCGGGAAGGAGCGATGCAGTTCCTGCCCGGTTGGAGGGGCAGAAAGGTAATTTTTGCCCCTTTGTGGATTGGACTTAGGTAATTTGGGCCGCTCTGGAGTAGAAGTGGATTGGGCCATGTCTAGCCGTTGGTCCAATCCAGAACAGGAGCCCCTCAAGTCGTTGCTCCCGAGCATGGGAGTGATGACTTAAGGACAGCTCGTTGCTCCGGGGAGCTAGCATGCAATCGTCGTTCGGTGACGATGAAGGCCGCATCGGGGCACCCGCGACTGGCGGTGTTCGTGACCCCTGGTGTCCGTGGCATTCATGACTGTGGTCGTGTTGCCCATCGTCCGGGGAGACTAACGGTTAGTCAGAATTGGAAGCGTTAGGGCGCCACGTGTGCCTAGAGCTCTGTGTAGCAGTTACTAGGCAATGATGGCTAGTTAATAGCCATCATGACCTACGAGCGCGTTCACTGCACGTGCCACTCTGTATAAAAGGGGAAAGTCCGTCTCATTTTGGACTTTTCACTCTTGCTTTCCTTCGTCTTCTTCAGAGCGTTTGCCCGTCACCGTCGTCTGCTACTCCGACCACCGCACCAAGCTTCGAGTAACCACTTTTGTCTTCTTAAATCAAGTAAGTTTCTGATTTTGTGCTTGTTTTAACTCTTTATGGTGGTCAATGGTAGATTGCATGTGGTTAGGGCTAGGTTTAGAGGACGAAATAGGCTAGTTTCCGGTGACTGTTGGTGGTAGACGGTGGTCGTGCCATTTTTCCACTTTTGACATGTCATCGGGTGTGTTAACGTGCTTTGGTGAGGAGGGCGGTTCACAGCGTCGTTGCGACGGCGATGCATGTGTAACCGTCGTGATTGTTCATCTTCTGAGTGGGTGATGAATTTTTTAGTCGAATATTCCCAAATTCTGGTGAAGCTTTGCGATTTCCTGTGAAGCTCCAAACGGAAACTGGGTATGAGTGCGGGGAATCTCCTCGCCTGGGGATGATTTGTTTCGAGCGTCTCCTCGCTTAGGGATTAGGCCGGGGACATTATCCTCAGCCCTTTGCGCGCCCTTTCACTTGACTAGCGGTGGAAGGGTGGATTTGATTTATTGTCGAATTCACTTTCTTCTCTGCTTTTCAGGTGATCGACATGGCGACGGGGCCAGATGGAGAGATTATTCTAGATTCGTCCGAGGAAGAAACAAGTTCCTCAAATAGTAGTAGTTCGTCGGCTTCGAGCACCCCCAGTGAGGTCAGGGAGGAAGAGGAGTTGGAAGATATGGACGAGGACGTCGTTGAGGGTTCCGCGGAGGAATGGGAGGTGGCTGAACCTGCCGAACATGTGTCTACTTTTGCAAAGTATTTAGGAGATGTCTTCACGGAGGTCGGGCCAGAGGGGGAGTGGAAGGTGCACTTTCCCTCTAAGGATGACAGGGTCTGCACGAATTATGGGGACCGCTTTGTAATGTATGAGTATGCCTTCAAGGAGTTAGGCCTAAGGTTGTCGTTCACCAATTTTCAGCAGTCGGTGTTCGTGCACTTGAAGTTGGCCTCCACACAGTTGCACCCTAACTAGTTGGCCTTCATCCGGGCGTTCGAGCTGGTGTGCGAGCACCTCGCCATAGGGGCTACTCTTCCTCTATTTTTCATCGTCTTCCATCTTCAAAGGCAGCTGTCAGGGAGGCAGTATGATTGGGTCTCTTTGAAGCAGCCTCGCAAATTATTTAAACCATTTTTAGAGTCGATACGGACGTTTAAGGAACGATACTACTTTATCGAGCCCGTGTCTGAAGCTGCCCAGGATAGTACATATGTCTGGGAGATCGAGGTTGATGAGGATGGAAATGACCTGCGCGATGAGGCGGGGAAATTTATTGGGCATAGAATCTACAAGTTCCCCATCCATTGGGCACCTGACCATTTCGCCAAGAGGCCCGGTGACTACGTTCTCCAACCGCACGAGCTACACGGGCAGGATGCCATGGCGTACGAGGAGTTGGTGAAGTACGTTAACTCCTTCCGGCTTGCAAAATGCTGGACGGACAAGGGCAACCCAATCTTTGAGGAGGACGGTAGTCAGAGGGTTGAATACTGGTTTATTAACACCAAGGCACTCCTGGAGTGCAAGACTCCTGCGGAAGTCGAGAAGCTGCTTGGTAGTCTTAGTTACTTTAGATTTGTTTGCATTATTTCTTTTCCTCGTATCTAACATGCTCGACTTTTGTTTGTGTAGGTGAGATGCCTCAGGCCCATGAGAGGGCTGTGAAGAATGCTCTTGCGAGGAACAAGGCCGGAGCGGTTCCTCTGAAGTCTCGATTTGCTGGTGCGCGTGCTCCCACTCTGGTTCAGTCTGCTGCGGGGACCTCTTCTCCCACTCCCGCTCCTCGGGGATCTCCCCTGCCTTTGATCAGACGATCTAAGCAGCCAAGGGTTACTGACGCTGTGGACCTCACCAGGGTACCAGAGAAAGGGAAGTTCGAGCTTCCTCCTTGTATCCTTGATAGGAGATTCTTTGAGGGGAACTTTTTGGTCGTGCCTCGGGCGGAATCTCTTCGTTTGGAAAGCATGGACCGCCCGAGCAAGAGGGCGTTGGTGGCTCAAGATGCTTCAGCTTTGGTTAGGATGCTGGAGATGGCAGTCGTTTATGCTGAAGGGGACTCTGCAACTGAGTCTGAACTTAATGATGCCCGGGCTACCATGGCGTCCCTCAAGGAAGAGGTCAGGGGTGCGAACGATGCTCAGAAGAAGACTGAAGAGGAGGTGGCCAAGCCAAAGAAAGAGAATTCTACACTGGCTGCGGAGAAGAAGGCGGCCGAGGAGCTGGTCCAGCAGCTGAGGGCGGTCAACGCTCCAGGTGAAGATGAGCCTGAAGATGTGAAGGAGTTAAGGACAAGGTCCGAGCTGGTCGCCCGCATGCTGACGGCCGAGGATGACAGTATTGTCGTCGCGGACGAATCCTTCAGAAACGCCTTGGCTCAACTGCGGGTGGTGAACCCCGAGCTTGACTTCTGTCGAGGGTACCCATTATCTGGCGCATGTTGAGGATGGCCGGATCGTTATGCCTGACGCCCTTGTTGAAGGAAATGTCGAGGATCAGCCCGCGGAGAGCCAGGGGCCTTAGCCTGAGCCTGCCGATCAGATGGACGCGTGAGGGGTTTGTCATTATGTTGTTGTAATTTTCCCGGCCTGCGTGCCACGTAATTGTTGTAATATATTTGGGGGGCATGGCCCCCGTTTTATGTAATCAAGCACAGTCGTGGTCCTAGTGGCCACTTATTATGTTTAAATTATATGCCCGGTCTTGGTGGCCGATTTTGTTATTTGCATGGTTTTACTTTCTTTTATTTTCTGATAAGTTTTGCACTCATGCTTGTTGTGAATGTATGTTTGCCCGTGATAGGGAGTATTTTCCTTATGTGAAGTTTTAGGGGATTGCTCGTAGTAGATGTGTTTGGCAGTGAGGGGTACTTGTCGAACGGCCGAGGAATATCCTGGCGGGGGTGCGGAGCTCAGATCGCGTTTGAGGCATGAGTTCGCGGCGTGAACGTCCAATCGCCAGCTGGGGTTCTGCCAATTATGGTACTTTAACGACGGCGATGCTCGATCTAGGACCGCCGTCGAGCAGTTACTCGGCTCGTTACTGAGCAGGGTTCTCCTTTATTGGTATGCGACGCTGGTACCTATGCGTGCATAGTGGTCGGTAGCCAACGTTCATCGTCATGACGGGTCGACCCGAGAATTAGGGCCTTAGCTATAGTATTGTTTTAGCTTTCCGGCGTTCCATGGTCGAGTAAGTTCTTCCCCGTTGAGATGTTCTAGGTAGTAGGCCCCATTCTCCGTTTTTTCTTGGAGGCGATAGGGCCCTTCCTAGTTGGCTGCTAGTTTGCCTTCGCAAAAGTCTTTATGGTTTCTCCTTAAAACAACGCTCCCCACGTCGAACTCTCGTCGTATCACGTTGGCGTTGTGCCTGATGGTAATTTTTTGTTTTAGTGAGGCTTCGCGGAGGGCTGCCCCAGTTCAAATTTCCTCGACGAGGTCGAGTTCTTCTCTTAATGATTCGTCATTCATCTCCTTGTCTAGGGGCGACTCTGTTCACTTGGAGTGTAATACCCCATAAATTATTTTACTCTGGATAATATTAGTCGTGATCAACTGAGTCCCAGTGTGCTCTGAGAAATTATCTGCAAAGATAATTAGGGTAACTATTGAACTTAGAGAAAATCCAATTAATATTATCTGACTCTGAGATATTTAAGTATTTGAACTTTAGAGACTTTTTGGACAATTAGTAGTATTGCTAATTGATGATATTTTCCATATATTATTTCTTTCCTTTCATTTTCCAAAGAAAAAGATAGAAAGGATTTTGGAGAGAAAGAAAAGAGAAGGAAAGGAAGAGAAAAAGAGGAAAAAGTCCAAGAGCAAGATCATCAAGAACATCATCAAATCATCTTCCAATCTTCACCATCTTCATCTATTCAAGGTGGATTCTAGATAGAAACTTAAGTTTTAGAGTTAGAAATGATTATAGCTTAAGTTAGGTTTTATGAAAATTGCTTAAATTGGTAATCGATGAAATTTAACGGTTGAAATGTGTTACAAACTGAGTAGTTTAAGTTATATGAGTGTAGAATCATCTATATTTGATTGTAGGTGTTTGGATATGTTTTGGTGAAGTTTGGACTCATGGGAACTCAGCTGTTACACTGCAGAATTTATGCATTTTCCCAGATTCACACTGCGAATCCCCCAGCGAAGGGGAAATCGTGCACTCGTTGGATGTTCGCACGGCGAATGGAAAGGCAAACGTTCGCCAGGCTTTCGCCAGTGGTTCGCACTGCGAACTTTAGCTTGTTTTGGTTCTGCCACTATTCGCCAGACGTTCGCACTGCGAATGAGGCAGCGAACCAGTGTTGGCTAGGCATTCGCTGGGAGCTTCGCACTGCGAATGAGTAGCGTGCACTCCCTGACTTCTTTGCATTGCGAACATGACAGATCCCCCAATTTGTTTCTTTCATAACTTTTACTTCGTTTATCCGTTGTGAGTGTTCTTGGTATAGTTGTGAAGCTATGAACATCCTCTAGCTAATGGTAGTGAGAAATATCAGGTTATTGCCCGATTAAATAAATCGGAGGGAACCGTGGATTGGTATAATTGGTGGTATATTGAATTATGTGTTTCCATTATGTGATTAATAACTATTTGCCTATGTTCTTATTGTTAAACATGTTTGAATATGTATACGTGTTAAAATATGAAATAGGTAGAGTGAGGAATATTACCGTAAACAATTGTCGGATAGTGTGGAAATGACATAGTGACAACGCTCGTGCATGAGAGGCCGAGGCGTGTGTCTAGTAATTATAACCAGTTTATCTTACGGTGTAGTTTCATGAGACTCGAGCACCTCCTCTGAAACGTATGCACAATTACTTGGCAGGTTTGATTCCCGCGTGTAGTACGATTGGAGCCTATATGGTAAAGAAACTTGTGATGGTTAACAGGACATGAGAAGTGACGGTTCACGGTTAACAGGCCGATGATCCTGAATCCAATTCGTATACCAAGTAACTACAAGGATCCATGACTCGGATTGTCTTCTAGACGTAGAAGCGGATGGGAAAAGGGGATGCCTTGGTACGGTTATTGATTAGCGAGAGTTTTAAGTTAACAGGCTCGGGACTTACTTTGGTACTAGTGTGAGTTAACAGGCTCACTACTGTGAATCCACATATGGCGTGTGTGTACTCAAAGTCATTTCCCTTTCCTTTTGACTTGAGTTAGAATGTTAGAACCTTGTAAAGCCGAGAGGACTATAAGATAGTGAACTCACTGAGATTTGATGTATCTCACCCCACGTTGTTGTTTACATCACAGGTACTACAGGTTCAGCGAATGGTAAGGATACAGTGGTTTGACTTTTCCTTACGGATCGTAGCTTTTGAGATGGCATGGCTTCCGCTATGGCGTTTTATTTTGAGATCATTGTATTGATCTAGTTCTTAGTGCATTTTGGGACATCTTGTATATGTTATGCCGTAGACTTTAGAACTTTGTATTTAGGGCATTTAATGTATATATTGTGTTAACTAGGAACTTATAGTATTTCAGTACCAAATACTTGGATCTATATATAATATTTATGCTTTGATGTATGAGTTATATATATGGGTGTTATAGTTGGTATCAGAGCAGGTCGTATCCTCGACCTAGCCATGAAATAGTATAAGTGTTTCTTTCCGTTTCATATGCGTTGTGTCGCCATTGGTCTTACGTGTTATATTTATGGTATTGAGCCTAATCAACTTAATCCTATCTGTATGACATTTAGGAACATAGTCGACGGGCGCAGAAACAACCGTGGTAGACCGAGAATTACTCCAGTGGGGACAAATCCACCAGGGGACGAAGGGAATGCCCCTTTGTATCAATTTATGCAACAGATGCAGCAATAGCAGAATCAGTTTGTGCAACAAATGGTACAGTAAATGACTGGTAGTGTGCATCCTCCAGTGGTTGTTCCTGAAGCTGCAGGGGGAACCTTTAGGGATTTCATTCGTATGAATCCTTCGGAGTTTCAGGGAGGGTTAGATCCAGTAAAGGCTCATGAATGGATATCCGGTATAGAGTGGATTTTCTTGATAGTTCAGTGCAGTGAGGAAAATAAGGTTGTTTTCGATTCTCACTTGTTAAAGGGTCCTGCCATGAGGTGGTGGGAAAGTGCTTCAGCCTTAATGACAATTCAAGAAGTACCGAAAGTATGGGAGCAGTTTAAGATAACTTTTATGGAGAAGTATTTGCCAAGTTCCTTAAGGTCTCAAAAGGAATTCGAGTTTCAACAACTAAGACAAGGTAACTTGACTGTGGCTTCCTATGCGAAAAAGTTCGAAGTTATGGCTGCTTATTCTAGGCAGGCTATGTATGCTCCTGATGAGAAATGGAAGATCGATCAGTTTTTGTTTGGGTTGAGGGCTGAAATTTCACATAGTGTGTCTCAGAGAGAATTTACTAGCTATGCTGAATTGTTAAGACAGTGTTATGTGGCGGAGCATAGCTTAAACAAGGTTCAAGCAGAAGGAGAGTTAAGTAGGGTGAATCAAAGTGATCGTGGGAGATCGAATCAACAATTTAGACCGAGACAACAATCTTTTAAAGGGAAGCAAGTTCAGAGTTCCAGGACTAGTGCGCCTCCGGTATGCCGGAATTGTGGAAAGAATCATTATGGTAGGTGCAGTTGGGAAGGAATAAGGTGTTATCAGTGTAATAAGGTGGGCCATGTATCGAGGGATTGTCCTCAGAAGAGGAATCAGACGCAAGAGAAGAATATCGGGCGAGTGTATACCTTAGATGCAAGGAAAGCAAAGGGTGGTAACTCGTTGATTGCTGGTACGTGTTTTGTGAATGGAAATCCTTGCTTTATTTTATTTGATTGTGGAGCTACACACTCTTTTGTATTAATGCAATGTGTAAAGCGGCTTAGGTTGCAAGCGGTTCCGTTGTCCCCACCCATGGTGGTTACTACTTCCATGGATGAGATGGTGGAAACACCTTTAATGTGTGAAAATTGTGTTTTATCTGTGGATGGAAGAGTTTTCCAGATTGATCTGATTTGCTTACCGCTTAAGAAAGTGGATGTTGTTCTGGGGATGGATTGGCTTTCTGCTAATTCGTTTTTTATCGGTTGTGAGGAAAAGTTAATTATTATTCCGTCCAATGAGGCTACTCCGAAGGATGTGTTAACTACTATTTTAGAAGGTACGGTTGGAATGATTAATTTCTTGTTTGAGGAGGAAAAATCCGTTCTTTTGATTCTTACTAAGGAAGATAGTAGTAACCGTCAAGTTTTGAGTATTCCGGTAGTTTGTGACTTTCCTGAAGTTTTCCCCGAGGATATCACTTCTCTTCCCCCAGAGCGAGAAGTGGAATTCTCTATTGACCTGATACCAGGAACGGCTCCAATATCCGTTTCTCCGTATCGGATGGCACCACTGGAATTAAGAGAATTAAGGGATCAATTGGAAGAGTTGTTGGCTAAGCATTTTGGTAAACCAAGTGTTTCGCCCTGGGGAGCTCCTCTGTTATTAGTAAAGAAAAAGGATGGTGGAATGTGGTTGTGTATTGATTACCGTCAGTTGAATAAGGTCACCATCAAGAACAAATACCCATTTCCAAGGATAGACGATCTGTTAGATCAATTGAAAGGAGCCTGTGTGTTCTCGAAGATTGATTTACGGTCGGGTTATCATCAGATTCGTGTGAAGAGTTCAGATGTACCAAAGACTGCGTTTAGAACCCGTTATGGTCATTATGAATTTTTGGTGATGCCTTTCGGTGTGACAAATGCTCCGGCAGTTTTCATGGATTATATGAATCGGATATTTCAACCTTATTTAGACCAATTTGTAGTGATTTTCATTGATGATATTCTTATCTATTCTCGTGATCCTCAAGAGCACGGAGAACACCTAAGAATCATTTTATCGATCTTACAAGAGAGACAACTTTTTGCTAAGTTAAGTGTGAGTTTTGGATGTCGGAGGTTAATTTTCTTGGGCATGTCATATCTCAGGGAGGTGTCGCGGTTGATCCATCGAAAGTTGAAGCAGTGATAAATTGGGAGAGACCGAAGAATGTGTCTGAAGTTAGAAGCTTCTTGGGACTAGCAGGTTATTATAGAAGGTTTATTAAAGGCTTTTCTCAATTGGCTTTACCGATGACGAGACTTACTCGGAAGGATTATTCGTATGAATGGGATTCGGCTTGTGAGAAAAGTTTTATGAGTTTGAAGGAAAGATTGACGACCGCTCCTGTTTTGGTTATTCCTGATCCTAGCAAGTCGTATGAGGTATATTGTGATGCATCGAAGATGGGATTAGGAGGTGTGCTAATGCAAGATGGACATGTAGTGGCTTATGTTTCACGACAGTTAAAAGTCCATGAAGAGAATTATCCAACGCATGATTTAGAATTGGCGACCGTTGTTTTTACCTTGAAGGTGTGGCGTCACTATCTGTATGGTGTGTGTTTTGAGATGTTTAGTGACCACAAGAGCTTAAAGTACCTCTTTGATCAGAAGGAGTTGAACATGCGTCAAAGGAGGTGGATGGAATATTTGAAAGATTATGATTTAGAACTAAAGTACCATCCGGGTAAAGCGAATAAGGTGGCGGATGCTTTAAGCAGGAAAGTGTTGCATAGTGCCGACTTGATGATGTTAGAGTATACTCCCTCCGTTCCTTTTTAAGTGTCACTTTTAGAATAATTTTTTGTTTCTTTTTAATTGTCACTTGCTAGGTTCAAGGAAGTATTGATTGCACTTTTATCAAAATTACCCCTATGTATTTATTGAAGAGAGAGAAAAAGTAAAATAAATGTAATAAATAAGTAGGGGTATTATAGGTAAAAAGATAATTATTGTATAAAAAATAGTAATGTTGATTAGCTTTCTTGGTATGTGTAAAAAATCAAAAAGTGACACTTAAAAAGGAACGGAGGTAGTACTTTACTGGAAAAAAATTTGAGATCTAAATCTTCATTTTGTTTGGACCCCTAATGGTGTGATTATGGGAAATTTGAATATCACTTCTACTCTTCGGGAAGAAATCCAACAAGAGCAAGGGTTAGATGAGAAGTTACAAGAAGTGTTATTTCAACCGGGTTTTGTGCGAGCTACCGACAGAGTTATTGTATTTAACCGAAGGATTTGTGTTCCGGATAACACAGAGTTGAAAAGGAGGATTTTGGAAGAAGCGCATAAGGGTGTTTTTACTATACATCCGGGATCTTCAAAGATATACCAAGATCTAAAGAGGGACTATTGGTGGTCCGGGTTGAAAAAGGATATTGCGGTGTATGTGTCAGAATGTGCAGTGTGCCAACAAGTGAAGATAGAACATCAAAGATCGGGTGGCTTGCTGCAACCTTTAGAAATTCTGGTGTGGAAATGGGAGAGTATTTCGATGGACTTCGCAGTAGGATTACCCCGTGCGCAAGGTGGTTATTGTCACACCCCCAATCTAATACCCCTAATTAATTAAAGCGGTAAAGGAAAATTCAAAATTTCATCAGAGTATATCTAAATTATCATGGCATAGACCGAGGGGTCACATCAAATTGAAACAAACATACAACACCTGCTCATAAAGATATGTAACAGTGGGGTAGCAATCAACAGAGGAACTCAGTTCCTTACACCCACATTTCAGAATTTAGAATAAAAGCGGAAAATCTAAAACTGAATAACATATATATATATATATATATATATATATATATATATCATGAAAGTCTGTCATACATCAAGTTGTACATGCACAAGCCAAAAGATATATATATATATATATATATATATATATATATATATATATATATATATATATATATATATATACATAATACACAAATATCACAAACGGCCTCCCTAACTACCCGGTGTCACATATCAGAGCCGACCGACAAAAGAATGAAGACGCAAGGCTTCACAAAAATACCTCCAGCAACTCTAATCTGCAATGCCTCATAGAGCATTATAAAATAGCAGAAGGGTGAGAAAAACAACCATAATATAATTGCACACAATTATATATAAAACACAAAAACACACATATATACGGTTCTCACCACAACTCACGCCATAATTCAAACACAAGGCATTACAAGGAATGATTCATATTTCCATCACCAACACATATTCATATACCGATTTTATCTACAATTCCCCACATAAAACAACCATAATGATTTATGCAATGCAAGAGACCGACACAACGACTCTATGCACATGCACATGCGGTACCGACTTCCATTGTTTCTCATCACTAGTTCACTCAGGAACTCTGCTGGAATCATCACTCGTTACATCACTGTAACTCCCCGTCGGGCATACGATGTCCCCCATCGCTCACACCCCACACGGGCACACGACGTTTATGGATCGCTCACACCCCACACGGGCACACGACCCGATCGCTCACACCCCACATGGGCACACGATCGTCTATAATCATCGCTCACACCCCACATGGGCACACGAAGTTATAGCGAATTCCCTCTGGAATCCAAACCGTCACTCAGGACATCTCAACAATGCATATCATGATGCTTGGCATACAAGGACTCATGACATTTAGTATGCACACACATACATGCATTCATCTACATCAACAAAATCACACTTTGCACTTATGCCCAAAACAATGCATTTAATTGCCATACGGCCACAAATCATCACAACGCCATCTAAACACATATATTTACCTCATACAACAGCACCTTGCATAATATCCATCCATTACGCACAATTACTACGACAAAAGTCAACAACCGACACTATTCCCGATTTTTGACACAATTAAATCGGCTAACAATTTTCCACATCATCATAATTAGAAAGTACAGTTCAATAGCTACACAACGATACCAAGAATGTAAAAATCAGATAAACGGAACTCAAGTTACGAAAGAAAAACAAAAACGATATTTTAAAAGTCCCATTTTACCATTCTCCTGTCAATACGCGTATTGCCCTGAGCCATACGCGTATGGGTAGAGACTCATTTTTCCCAAAGTTCACGTGTAAAAGTCCGTACGCGTATTGCCCTAAAATGTTACGCGTATCATATGCAAATCACCAGATGGCCGAGAAAATTGAAGGCACATACGCGTATTGGCCCATGGCTCGCCCACGTTACGCATATTGCCAAGGTCCATACGCGTATGAACATGCCCCATACGCGTATGACCTGGAAAAACCGGAAAAATTTCTGCAGAACATGGTTCTGCGTTTTCTCACCCAAATTCTCCAATTCTTCCCCTACACCCAGAAAACTACCAATACAATGCATAGCAACATGTATCTATCATGTATTAACAAGAATGAACACTAAAAACATAATTTCCAACACATTTAATCAATTTCTAATCAATTTGACACAATATGGGTTTTACTAAATATTTTCATTTCAATCCAACAAACATCACAAATACACATACATAATCATACACAATCATACAATAATTGAGTTTCGCACCCTTACCCGATTAAATCGATTCTAGGAGTTGATTTCTTGATTTTTCCAAGTTTTTCTCACTATTTCTCTTCTTCTTCTCTTTTCTCTCCTTTTTCCTTCTTCTCCTTTTCTTTCTTTCTATTTTTCTCTCTTTCTATTTTCTATTTTCTACTTAATGAAAATATTATGAAATGACCAAAATACCCCCACACTCAAATATCTCGCAAACGTTCCCAAAACCCGATAAAATATCACAACATAGAAAAATAACATATTTTCAAATAAAAGTCGAAAAGAAAATAAAATAATAATAAAATAATCACACGACTCGATTAAATAAAAATACACAAAAACTGGGGCGTTACAACTCTCCCCCACTTAGAAATTTTCGTCCTCGAAAATATACCTGAGACGAACAAGTCTGGATACGACTCCCGCATCCGACTCTCCAACTCCCAAGTCAAATTTCCCTCAGCAGCGCCTCCCCACGCCACTTTCACAAGTGCAATATCTTTGCCTCTCAACAGCTTCACCTCGCGATCCAAAATCCTAACTGGTAATGCCTCAACCGTAAGGTTCTCCCTTACCTCAAACTCATCCATCGGAATCACATGCGACGGATCCGGAACATACTTCCGAAGCTGTGAAACATGAAACACATCGTGCAAATTCGACAGACTCGGCGGCAACGCCACCCTATACGCCACAGCACCCACTCTCGCGGATATCTGGTAAGGACCAATAAACCGAGAAGTAAGTTTCTTCGATTTCAATTCACGACCCACACCCGTTACCGGCGTAACCCTCAAAAATACATGATCGCCTTCTTGGAACTCAAGATCTTTCCTCCTCCTATCATGATAACTCTTTTGCCTACTCTGAGAAGCCCTCATTTTCTCTCGAATAAGCTTCACTTTCTCCGTCGTCTGCTGTACCAACTCTGGCCCAACTACCGTTCTCTCACCGGATTCGTGCCAACACAACGGTGTTTGACACCTTCGTCCATATAATGCTTCAAACGGTGCCATTCCAATACTAGAATGGAAACTGTTATTATACGTGAACTCAATCAATGCAAGGTAACTATCCCACGCACCACCTTGTTCAAAAACACACGCTCTCAGCAAATCTTCCAACGACTGAATCGTCCTCTCCGTCTGACCATCCGTCTGTGGATGATAAGCCAAACTCAATCTCAATTTAGAACCCAAAGCCTTCTGCAAACTTTCCCAAAATCTCGAGGTAAACCTAGGATCTCGATCAGAAACAATACTTAATGGAACCCCATGCAACTTCACAATCACACTGATGTAAATCTCAGCTAACCGCTCCAAAGGAAAACTGATGTCAATCGGAATAAAATGAGCCAATTTAGTCAGCCTATCAACAATCACCCAAATAGCATTATGCCCTCGCTGAGTATTCGGCAACCCCGTCACAAAATCTGTGGAAATGTTATCCCACTTCCACTCAGGAATATCCAACGGTTGCAACAAACCACAAGGCCTCAGATGTTCCACCTTCGATTTCTGACAAGTCAAACATGCATAAACAAACTGAGCCACGTCTCTTTTCAATCTAGACCACCAGAAAATCTTCTTCAAATCCTGATACATCTTATTCGCTCCCGGATGTATACTCAGATTACTCTGGTGTCCTTCCTCCAAAATCATCCTTTTCAACTCCGCATCATCTGGAATACAGATTCGACCTCGGAATCTCAAAACACCATTAATATCCACTTGGAAATCACTATTCACATCTTTTTCTCCCAACAACATCAAATCCACAAATTTCACATCCAGCTTCTGCTTCTCGCTAACAGTCATCAGAAAATCATTAGTAATCGTTAGCATACCAAGCCTCACGCTATCCGACTTCACTTCACAAACCAAACTCAAATCCCTAAACGATTCCAAAAGTTCCCACTCCTTAACCATTAAAGCGGACATATGTAACGATTTCCGACTCAAAGCATCGGCTACCACATTAGCTTTACCAGGATGGTAATTCAAGCCAAAGTCATAGTCCTTCAAGAATTCCAACCATCTACGTTGCCTCATATTTAGCTCTTTCTGATCAAACATATATTTCAAACTTTTATGATCACTAAAGACTTCAAACCTTGCACCGTAGAGATAATGCCTCCAGATCTTCAACACAAAAACCACAGCCACTAACTCAAGATCATGAGTAGGATAATTCTTCTCGTGAACTCTTAATTGCCTTGAAGCATAAGCCACCACCTTACCTTCCTGCATTAGAACACCACCTAGACCAATCAAAGAAGCATCACAATAAACCACAAATGGTTCAGTAGGATTCGACAAAATCAAAATCGGAGCTGTCGTGAATCTTCTCTTCAGCTCATTAAAACTTTCCTCGCACCGAATGTCCCAAATGAACGCTTGCCCTTTACAAGTCAACTGGGTCAAAGGAAGTGCTAGCTTAGAAAAACCTTCAATAAACCTTCGATAATAACCGGCCAAACCCAAAAAGCTTCGAATTTCAGTAACAGATCTCGGAGCCTCCCATTGTAGAACTGCTTCTACTTTAGATGGATCCACAGAAATACCATTACCTGAAATTACGTGTCCAAGAAAACTCACCTCTGACAACCAGAATCCACACTTGGACAATTTGGCAAAAAGCTTCCTTTCTTTCAAAACCTGCAAAACAATACGCAAATGCTCCGCGTGCTCCTCCCGAGACTTAGAATAAATCAATATGTCATCAATAAATACAACAGCAAATCGATCCAGATGCTCGTGAAAAATACGATTCATGTATTCCATAAACACACCTGGCGCATTAGAAACCCCGAACGGCATCACCGAATATTCATAATGACCGTAACGTGTCCTAAAGGCCGTCTTCTGGATATCTTCCTCCTTCACCCTAATCTGATGATATCCGGATCTCAAGTCAATCTTACTGAACACACAAGCACCAAACAACTGATCCATCAGATCATCAATCCTTGGAAGAGGATACTTATTCTTGATCGTCACCTTATTCAACTGACGATAATCAATACACAACCGCATACTTCCATCCTTCTTTTTCACCAACAAAACTGGAGCACCCCAAGGCGACTCACTTGGCCTCACGAACCTCTTTTCCAACAACTCATTCATCTGTTTCTTTAACTCCACCAACTCAGATGCCGATATACGATAAGGTGCCATAGAAACAGGTCTAGTACCAGGAACTAAATCTATAGAAAACTCCACCTCTCTCTCTGGCGGCAAGTCTAAAATATCCTCAGGAAATACTTCCGGAAATTCACACACAACAGGAAACACATCAAGTGAAACTTGACTATCCACAGTCAAAGATGCAAACAAACCAAACAACTGAGCTTCATCCGCCAAAAGTCTCTTCAACTCTTTGGTAGATAAGAAACTCGAGTCTTGGTCTTCCTCAAGAGAAGGAAACCTTACCAGCTTATGATAACAATCAATATGAACTCGATTGAATTGCAACCAATTCATACCCAGAACCACATCTAAACCCTCCAACGGCAAACACACCAAATCTATCCCAAAGTCTTTACCATAAATGGTCAAAGGACAACTCAAACAAACCAAAGAAGTAGTTACTGACCCCATTGCTGGAGTATCAATAACCATTTCACCACCCATCGAAGACAACACAAGATTCAAACGCTTCGTGCACTCAGATGAAATAAATGAATGAGTCGCTCCAGTATCAATAATAGCAGTCAAAGGCGTATTATTAATAAAACAAGTACCTCTGATCAGACGATCTGCACTGGAAGTCTGAGTTCCCACTAATGCAAATACTTTCCCACTAGCTGGAGCTTGCTTCGGTTTCGGACACTTCGTACTAATATGACCAGGTTCACCACAGTTGTAACATTTCACCACATTCTTCCTGGCACAATCAGCTGCAACATGTCCTACACCTCCACAATTAGTACACTTCCTCAAATCTTTCCAGCACTCAAACTGACGATGCCCCAACTCACCATATTTATAACATCTCAAAGGACCAGACATCCCTCCTTCACTTGATCTTTTCTCAAAATTCCCCCTCTGTTTACCTTTATCAGCTGGTGTCACATACGGACCACCACAGAACTGTTGCTTCCCTTTCCTCTCGCTCACACTCTTGTAGTGAGTAGAATGAGCCTTACTGTCCTCTTCATAAATCCTACAACAATCTACCAAATCATAAAACCTCTGAATCCTCTAATAACCAATCGTCTGCTTTATCTCAGGACGTAATCCATTCTCGTACTTAACACACTTAGAAAATTCGGCAGTCGCTTCAGCATAATGAGGATAAAACTGCACAAGTTCCACAAACTTAGCAGTATAATCAACAACAGACGTATTACCTTGTTTTAGTTCCAAAAACTTAATTTCCTTCTTTCCTCTTACATCTTCAGGAAAATACCTCCTCAGAAACTCAACGCTAAACACAGCCCAAGTAATCTCCTCCTCTGCAGCTTCCAACACACGACGAGTACTAACCCACCAATCATCAGCTTCTTCCAGTAACATGTGAGTACCCAGTCTCACCTTCTGATCTTCAGCACAATCCATCACTCAGAAGATCCTTTCAATCTCTTTCAGCCAAATCTGAGCACCATCAGGATCATATCTTCCTTTGAAGACAGGCTGTTTGTTCTTCCTGAACTCATCATTACCAGCAGCATTAGGTGCACCCTGCACAGCACGAGCCATAGCTTGCATAGCAGCAGCCAAAGCAGCATCATTCCTACCAGCCATATTCTATTCATTTCCAATAACAGAAACTATGGTTAAACAAACAACTCATCCAACCACAACGACCAACAAGGACTGACACAACTGACACGGACTGGCACGAACTGACACAACCAGGCTCTGATACCACTTAATGTAACACCCCCAATCTAATACCCCCAATTAATTAAAGCGGTAAAGGAAAATTCAAAATTTCATCAGAGTATATCTAAATTATCATGGCATAGACCGAGGGGTCACATCAAATTGAAACAAACATACAACACCTGCTCATAAAGATATGTAACAGTGGGGTAGCAATCAACAGAGGAACTCAGTTCCTTACACCCACATTTCAGAATTTAGAATAAAAGCGAAAAATCTAAAACTGAATAATATATATATATATATATATATCATGAAAGTCTGTCATACATCAAGTTGTACATGCACAAGCCAAAAGATATATATATATATATATATATATATATATATATATATATATATATATATATATATATATATACATAATACACAAATATCACAAACGGCCTCCCTAACTACCCGGTGTCACATATCAGAGCCGACCGACAAAAGAATGAAGACGCAAAGCTTCACAAAAATACCTCCAGCAACTCTAATCTGCAATGCCTCATAAAGCATTATAAAACAGCAGAAGGGTGAGAAAAACAACCATAATATAATTGCACACAATTATATATAAAACACAAAAACACACATATATACGGTTCTCACCACAACTCACGCCATAATTCAAACACAAGGCATTACAAGGAATGATTCATATTTCCATCACCAACACATATTCATATACCGATTTTATCTACAATTCCCCATATAAAACAACCATAATGATTTATGCAATGCAAGAGACCGACACAACGACTCTATGCATATGCACATGCGGGTACCGACTTCCATTGTTTCTCATCACTAGTTCACTCAGGAACTCTGCTGGAATCATCGCTCGTTACATCACTGTAACTCCCCGTCGGGCATACGATGTCCCCCGTCGCTCACACCCCACACGGGCACACGACATTTATGGATCGCTCACACCCCACACGGGCACACGACCCGATCGCTCACACCCCACATGGGCACACGATCGTCTATAATCATCGCTCACACCCCACATGGGCACACAAAGTTATAGCGAATTCCCTCTGGAATCCAAACCGTCACTCAGGACGTCTCAACAATGCATATCATGATGCTTGGCATACAAGGACTCATGACATTTAGTATGCACACACATACATGCATTCATCTACATCAACAAAATCACACTTTGCACTTATGCCCAAAACAATGCATTTAATTGCCATACGGCCACAAATCATCACAACGCCATCTAAACACATATATTTACCTCATACAGCAGCACCTTGCATAATATCCATCCATTACGCACAATTACTATGACAATAGTCAACAACAGACACTATTCCCGATTTTTGACACAATTAAATCGGCTAACAATTTTCCACATCATCATAATTAGAAAGTACAGTTCAATAGCTACACAACGATACCAAGAATGTAAAAATCAGATAAACGGAACTCAAGTTACGAAAGAAAAACAAAAACGATATTTTGAAAAGTCCCATTTTACCATTCTCCTGTCAATACGCGTATTGCCCTGAGCCATACGCGTATGGGCAGAGACTCATTTTTCCTAAAGTTCGCGTGTAAAAGTCTGTACGCGTAATGCCCAACCTCGTACGTGTATTGCCCTGAAATGTTACGCGTAACATACGCAAATCACCAGATGGCCGAGAAAATTGAAGGCCCATACGCGTATTGGCCCATGGCTCGCCCACGTTACGCGTATTGCCAAGGTCCATACGCGTATGAACATGCCCCATACGCGTATGACCTGGAAAAACTAGAAAAATTTCTGCAGAACATGGTTCTGCGTTTTCTCACCCAAATTCTCCAATTCTTCCCCTACACCCAGAAAACTACCAATACAATGCATAGCAACATGTATCTATCATGTATTAACAAGAATGAACACTAAAAACATAATTTCCAACACATTTAATCAATTTCTAATCAATTTGACACAATATGGGTTTTACTAAATATTTTCATTTCAATCCAACAAACATCACAAATACACATACATAATCATACACAATCATACAATAATTGAGTTTCGCACCCTTACCCGATTAAATCGATTCTAGGAGTTGATTTCTTGAATTTTCCAAGTTTTTCTCACTATTTCTCTTCTTCTTCTCTTTTCTCTCCTTTTTCCTTCTTCTCCTTTTCTTTCTTTCTATTTTTCTCTCTTTCTATTTTCTATTTTCTACTTAATGAAAATATTATGAAATGACAAAAATACCCCCACACTCAAATATCTCGCAAACGTTCCCAAAACCCGATAAAATATCACAACATAGAAAAATAACATATTTTCAGATAAAAGTCGAAAAGAAAATAAAATAATAATAAAATAATCACACGACTCGATTAAATAAAAACACACAAAAACTGGGGCGTAACAGTTATGATTCGATTTGGGTAATCGTGGATCGGTTAACGAAATCCGCGCATTTCTTAGCTGTGAAGACTACCTACAAGGCGAGTCATCTCGCAAGGTTGTTCATTTTGGAGATAGTGAGATTGCATGGTATTCCTACTAGTATCGTTTCAAATAGAGATCCAAAATTTACATCGAGATTTTGGAGAGCTTTTCAACAAGCGATGGGCACGAAGTTGTGTTTGAGTACGTCGAATCATCCACAAACGGATGGTCAGACGGAACGGACAATATAAACCATGGAAGACATGTTGAGAGCTTGTGTACTTGAAAGTGGAGGAAATTGGATAGAACTTTTGCCGTTGATTGAGTTCTCTTATAATAACAGTTATCATGCAAGTATTGGTATGGCACCTTATGAGGCGTTGTATGGAAGGAAGTGTAGGACACCGTTGTGTTGGGCAGAAGTCGGTGAAGATAGGATGTTGGGACCCGGGATTATTAATAAAACTACGGAGAAGATTAGGATGATCCGTGGAAAAGTTAAGCAAGCGCAGGATCGTCAGAAGAGTTATGCGGATAACCGAAGAAGACCTTTAGAATTTGAAGAAGGCTATCACGTGTTTTTGAAAGTTACTCCAAGATTGAGGTTGAAAGGACCATTTAAATCGCGGAAGTTAAGTCCGAGATACATGGGACCGTATCAAATTTTGGAAAGAATTGGTGAAGTAGCTTACAGATTAGCCTTACCGCCTTCTCTGTCAGAGATGCACGATGTTTTTCATGTATCTCAGCTTCAGAAATTTGTCCCAGATCCTCTTCAGCCAATTTTACCAGATACAATTGAGATAGAAGCAGATTTGACCTTTGAGCCTCAACCGAGTCGTATCACCGAAAGAGAAACTAAGGTGTTAAGGAATAAAGAGATTCCTCTTGTTAAGGTCCAATGGGATGAGACGCATCCGGGCGATGCAACTTGGGAATTGGAATCGGAGATGCGGGAGGTCTATCCTCATCTTTTCAGGTAATTGTTTTAAATTCGTGGGCAAATTTCTATTTAAGGGGGGGAGGATGTAATACCCCATAAATTATTTTACTCTGGATAATATTAGTAGTGATCAACTGAGTCCTAGTGTGCTCTGAGAAATTATCTGCAGAGATAATTAGGGTAACTGTTGAACTTAGAGTAAATCCAATTAATATTATCTGACTCTGAGATATTTAAGTATTTGAACTTTAGAGACTTTTTGGACAATTAGTAGTATTGCTAATTGATTATAGTTTCCCTATATTATTTCTTTCCTTTCATTTTCCAAAGAAAAAGATAGAAAGGATTTTGGAGAGAAAGAAAAGAGAAGGAAGGGAAGAGAAAAAGAGGAAAAAGTCCAAGAGCAAGATCATCAAGAACATCATCAAATCTTCATCAAATAATCTTCCAATCTTCACCATCTTCATCTATTCAAGGTGGGTTCTAGATAGAAACTTAAGTTTTAGAGTTAGAAATGATTATAGCTTAAGTTAGGTTTTATGAAAATTGCTTAAATTGGTAATCGATGAAATTTAACGGTTGAAATGTGTTACAAACTGAGTAGTATAAGTTATATGAGTGTAGAATCATCTATATTTGATTGTAGGATGTTTGGATATGTTTTGGTGAAGTTTGGACTCATGGGAACTCAGCTGTTACGCTGCAGAATTTCTGCATTTTCCAAGAT
Source organism: Lathyrus tuberosus (assembly GCA_022829125.1). Classification (NCBI taxonomy): domain Eukaryota; kingdom Viridiplantae; phylum Streptophyta; class Magnoliopsida; order Fabales; family Fabaceae; genus Lathyrus; species Lathyrus tuberosus. The sequence goes on along the minus strand of JALAZF010000808.1, from coordinate 50,624 downwards.
TCGCACTGCGAATCCCCCAACGAAGGGGAAATCGTGCACTCGCTCAATGTTCGCACGGCGAATGGAAAGGCGAACGTTCGCCAGGCTTTCGCCAGTGGTTCGCACTATGAATTTTAGCTTATTTTGGTTCTGCCACTGTTCGCCAGACGTTCGCACTGCGAATGGGGCAGCGAACCAGTGTTGGCTAGGCATTTGCTGGGAGCTTCGCACTGCGAATGAGTAGCGTGCACTCCCTAACTTCTTTGCATTGCGAACATGACAGATCCCCCAATTTGTTTCTTTCATAACTTTTACCTCGTTTATCCGTTGTGAGTGTTCTTGGTATCGTTGTGAAGCTATGAACATCCTCTAGCTAATGGTAGTGAGAAATATCAGGTTATTTCCCAATTTAATAAATCGGAGGGAACCGTGGATTGGTATAATTGGTGGTATATTGAATTATGTGTTTCCATTATGTGATTAATAACTATTTGCCTATGTTCTTATTGTTAAACATGTTTGAATATGTATGCATGTTAAAATATGAAATAGGTAGAGTGAGGAATATTACCGTAAATAATTGTCGGATAGTATGGAAATGACATAGTGCCGACGCTCGTGCATGAGAGGCCGAGGCGTGTGTCTAGTAATCATAACCAGATTATCTTATGGTGTAGTTTCATGAGACTCGAGCACCTCCTCTGAAATGTATGCACAATTACTTGGCAGGTTTGATTCCCGCTGTAGTACGATTAGAGCCTATATGGTAAAGAGACTTGTGATGGTTAACAGGCCATGAAAAGTGACGGTTCACGGTTAACAGGCCGATGATCCCGAATCCAATTCGTATGCCAAGTAACTACAAGGATCCATGACTCGGATCGTCTTCTAGACGTAGAAGCGGGAGGTAAAAGGGGATGCCTTGGTACGATTATTGATTAGTGAGAGTTTTGAGTTAACAGGCTCAGGACTAACTTTGATACGAGTGTGAGTTAACAGGCTCACTAGTGTGAATCCACATATGACGTGTGTGTACTCAAAGTCATTTCCCTTTCCTTTTGACTTGAGTTAGAATGTTAGAACCTTGTAAAGCCGAGAGGACTATAAGATAGCGAACTCACTGAGATTTGATGTATCTCACCCCACGTTGTTGTTTACATCACAGGTACTACAGGTTCAGCGAAGGGTAAGGATAAAGTGGTTTGACTTTTCCTTAAGGATCGTAGCTTTTGAGATGGCATGGCTTCCGCTATGGCGTTTTATTTTGAGATCATTGTATTGATCTAGTTCTTAGTGCATTTTGGGACATCTTGTATATGTTATGCCGTAGACTTTAGAACTTTGTATTTAGGGCATTTAATGTATATAATGTGTTAACTAGGAACTTATAGTATTTCAGTACCAAATACTTGGATCTATATATAATATTTATGCTTTGATGTATCAGTTATATATATGGGTGTTATAGTTGGTATCAGAGCAGGTCGTATCCTCGACCTAGCCATGAAATAGTATAAGTGTTTCTTTTCGTTTCATATGCGTTGTGTCGCCATTGGTCTTACGTGTTATATTTATGGTATTGAGCCTGATCAACTTAATCCTATCTGTATGACATTTAGGAACATGGCCGACGGGCGCAGAAACAACCGTTGTAGACCGAGAACTACTCCAGCAGGGACAAATCCGCCAGGGGACGAAGGGAATGCCCCTTTGTATCAATTTATGCAATAGATGCAGCAACAGCAGAATTAGTTTGTGCAACAAATGGTACAGCAAATGGCTGGTGGTGTGCATCCTCCAGTGGTTGTTCCTGAAGCTGCAGGGGGAACCTTTAGGGATTTCATTCGTATGAATCCTCTAGAGTTTCAGGGAGGGTTAGATCCAGTAAAGGCTCATGAATAGATATCCTGTATGGAGCGGATTTTCTTGATAGTTCAGTGCAGTGAGGAAAATAAGATTGTTTTCGCTTCTCACTTGTTAAAGGGTCCTGTCATGAGGTGGTGGGAAAGTGCTTCAGCCTTAATGACAATTCAAGAGGTACCAAAAGTATGGGAGCAGTTTAAGATAACTTTTATGGAGAAGTATTTCCCAAGTTCCTTAAGGTCTTAAAAGGAATTCGAGTTTCAACAGCTGAGACAAGGTAACTTGACTGTGGCTTCCTATGCAGAAAAGTTCGAAGTTATGGCTGTTTATTCTAGGCAGGCTATGTATGCTCCTGATGAGAAATGGAAGATCGATTAGTTTCTGTTCGGGTTGAGGGCTGAAATTTCACATAGTGTGTCTCAGAGAGAATTTACTAGCTATGCTGAATTGTTACGACAGTGTTATGTGGCAGAGCATAGCTTAAAGAAGGTGCAAGCAGAAGGAGAGTTAAGTAGGGTGAATTAAAGTGATCGTGGGAGATCGAATCAACAATTTAGACCGAGACAACAATCTTATAAAGTGAAGCAAGTTCAGAGTTCCAGGACTAGTGCGCCTCCAGTATGCCGGAATTGTGGAAAGAATCATTATGGTAGGTGCAGTTGGGAAGGAATAAGGTGTTATAAGTGTAATAAGGTGGGCCATGTATCGAGGGATTGTCCTCAGAAGAGGAATCAGATGCAAGAGAAGAATATCGGGCGAGTGTATACCTTAGATGCAAGGAAAGCAAAGGGTGGTAACTCATTGATTGCTGGTACGTGTTTTGTGAATGGAAATCCTTGCTTTGTTTTATTTGATTGTGGAGCTACACACTCTTTTGTATTGATGCAATGTGTAAAGCGGCTTAGGTTGCAAGCGGTTCCGTTGTCCCCACCCATGGTGGTTACTACTTCCATGGATGAGATGGTGGAAATACCTTTAATGTGTGAAAATTGTGTTTTATCTGTGGACGGAAGAGTTTTCCAGATTGATTTGATTTGCTTACCGCTTAAGAAAGTGGATGTTGTTCTGGGGATGGATTGGTTTTCTGCTAATTCGGTTTTTATCGGTTGTGAGGAGAAGTTAATTATTATTCCGTCCAATGAGGCTACTCCGAAGGATGTGTTAACTACTATTTTAGAAGGTACGGTTGGAATGATTAATTTCTTGTTTGAGGAGGAAAAATCCGTTCTTTTGATTCTTACTAAGGAGGAGAGTAGTAACCGTCAAGTTTTGAGTATTCCGGTAGTTTGTGACTTTCCTGAAGTTTTCCCCGAGGATATCACTTCTCTTCCCCCAGAGCGAGAAGTGGAATTCTCTATTGACCTGATACCGGGAACGACTCCAATATCCGTTTCTCCGTATCGGATGGCACCACTGGAATTAAGAGAATTAAAGGATCAATTGGAAGAGTTGTTGGCTAAGCATTTTGTTAAACCAAGTGTTTCTCCTTGGGGAGCTCCTGTGTTGTTAGTAAAGAAAAAGGATGGTGGAATGCGGTTGTGTATTGATTACCGTCAGTTGAATAAGGTCACCATCAAGAACAAATACCCATTTCCAAGGATAGACGATCTGTTAGATCAATTGAAAGGAGCCTGTGTGTTCTCGAAGATTGATTTACGGTCCGGTTATCATCAAATTCGTGTGAAGAGTTCAGATGTACCAAAGACTGCGTTTAGAACCCGTTATGGTCATTATGAATTTTTGGTGATGCCTTTCGGTGTGACGAATGCTCCGACAGTTTTCATGGATTATATGAATCGGATATTTCAACCTTATTTAGACCAATTTGTGGTGATTTTCATTGATGATATTATTATCTATTCTCGTGATCCTCAAGAGCACGAAGAACACCTAAGAATCGTTTTATCCATCTTACAAGAGAGACAATTTTTTGCTAAGTTAAGTAAGTGTGAGTTTTGGATGTCGGAGGTTAATTTTCTTGGGCATGTCATATCTCAGGGAGGTGTCGCGGTTGATCCATCGAAAGTTGAAGCAGTGATAAATTGGGAGAGACCGAAGTATGTGTCTGAAGTTAGAAGCTTCTTGGGAGTAGCAGGTTATTATAGAAGGTTTATTAAAGGCTTTTCTCAACTGGCTTTACCGATGAAGAGACTTACTCGGAAGGATTATTCGTATGAATGGGATTCGGCTTGTGAGCAAAGTTTTATGAGTTTGAAGGAAAGATTGACGACCGCTCCTGTTTTGGTTATTCCTGATCCTAGCAAGTCATATGAGGTATATTGTGATGCATCGAAGATGGGATTAGGAGGTGTGCTAATGAAAGATGGACATGTAGTGGCTTATGCTTCACGACAGTTAAAAGTCCATGAAGAGAATTATCCAACTCATGATTTAGAATTGGCGGCCGTTGTTTTTACCTTGAAGGTGTGGCGTCACTATCTGTATGGTGTACGTTTTGAGATGTTTAGTGACCACGAGACCTTAAAGTACCTCTTTGATCAGAAGGAGTTGAACATGCGTCAAAGGAGGTGGATGGAATATTTGAAAGATTATGATTTAGAACTAAAGTACCATCCGGGTAAAGTGAATAAGGTGGCAGATGCTTTAAGTAGGAAAGTGTTGCATAGTGCCGACTTGATGATGTTAGAGTATACTTTACTGGAAAAAACTTCGAGATCTAAATCTTCATTTTGTTTGGACCCCTAATGGTGTGATTATGGGAAATTTGAATATCACTTCTACTCTTCGGGAAGAAATCTAACAAGAGCAAGGGTTAGATGAGAAGTTACAAGAAGTGTTATTGCAACCGGGTTTTGTGCGAGCTACCGACGGAGTTATTGTATTTAACCGAAGGATTTGTGTTCCGGATAACACGGAGTTGAAAAGGAGGATTTTGGAAGAAGCGCATAAGGGTGCTTTTACTATACATCCGGGATCTTCAAAGATGTACCAAGATCTAAAGAGGGACTATTGGTGGTCCGGGATGAAAAAGGATATTGCAGTGTATGTGTCAGAATGTGCAGTGTGCCAACAAGTGAAGATAGAACATCAAAGATCGGGTGGCTTGCTGCAACCTTTAGAAATTCTGGTGTGGAAATGGGAGAGTATTTCGATGGACTTCGCGGTAGGATTACCCCGTGCGCAAGGTGGTTATGATTCGATTTGGGTAATCGTGGATCGGTTAACAAAATCTGCGCGTTTCTTAGCTGTGAAGACTGCCTACAAGGCGAGTCATCTCGCAAGGTTGTTCATTTCGGAGATAGTGAGATTGCATGGTATTCCTACTAGTATCGTTTCAGATAGAGATCCAAAATTTACTTCAAGATTTTGGAGAGCTTTTCAACAAGCGATGGGCACGAAGTTATGTTTAAGTACGTCTAATCATCCACAAATGGATGGTCAGACGGAACGGACAATACAAACCATGGAAGACATGTTGAGAGCTTGTGTACTTGAAAGTGGACGAAATTGGATAGAACTTTTGTCGTTGATTGAGTTCTCTTATAATAACAGTTATCATGCAAGTATTGGTATGGCACCTTATGAGGCGTTGTATGGAAGGAAGTGTAGGACACCGTTGTGTTGGGCAGAAGTCGGTGAAGATAGGATGTTGGGACCCGAGATTATTAATGAAACTACGGAGAAGATTAGGATGATCTGTGAAAAACTTAAGCAAGCGCAGGATCGTCAGAAGAGTTATGCGGATAACCGAAGAAGACCTTTAGAATTTGAAGAAGGCGATCACGTGTTTTTGAAAGTTACTCCGAGATTGAGGTTGAAAGGACCATTTAAATCGCCGAAGTTAAGTCCGAGATACGTGGGACCGTATCATATTTTGGAAAGAATTGGTGAAGTAGCTTACAGATTAGCCTTACCACCTTCTCTGTCAGAGATGCACAACGTTTTTCATGTATCTCAGCTTCGGAAATTTGTCCCAGATCCTCTTCAGCCAATTTTACCAGATACAATTGAGATAGAAGCAGATTTGACCTTTGAGCCTCAACCGAGTCGTATCACCAGAAGAGAAACTAAGGTGTTAAGGAATAAAGAGATTCCTCTTGTTAAGGTCCAATGGGATGAGACGCATCCGGGAGATGCAACTTGGGAATTGGAATCGGAGATGCGAGAGGTCTATCCTCATCTTTTCAGGTAATTGTTTTAAATTCGTGGGCGAATTTCTATTTAAGGGGGGAGGATGTAATACCCCGTAAATTATTTTATTCTGGATAATATTAGTTGTGATCAACTGAGTCCCAGTGTGCTCTGAGAAATTATCTGCAGAGATAATTAGGGTAACTGTTGAACTTAGAGTAAATCCAATTAATATTATCTGACTCTGAGATATTTAAGTATTTGAACTTTAGAGACTTTTTGGACAATTAGTAGTATTGCTAATTGATGATATTTTCCCTATATTATTTCTTTCCTTTCATTTTCCAAAGAAAAAGATAGAAAGGATTTTGGAGAGAAAGAAAAGAGAAGGAAAGGAAGAGAAAAAGAGGAAAAAGTCCAAGAGCAAGATCATCAAGAACATCATCAAATCATCTTCCAATCTTCACCATCTTCATCTATTCAAGGTGGGTTCTAGATAGAAACTTAAGTTTTAGAGTTATAAATGATTATAGCTTAAGTTAGGTTTTATGAAAATTGCTTAAATTGGTAATCAATGAAATTTAACGGTTGAAATGTGTTACAAACTGAGTAGTATAAGTTATATGAGTGTAGAATCATCTATATTTGATTGTAGGATGTTTGGATATGTTTTGGTGAAGTTTGGACTCATGGGAACTCAGCTGTTACGCTGCAGAATTTCTGCATTTTCCCAGATTCGCACTGCGAATCCCCCAGCGAAGGGGAAATCGTGCACTCGCTGGATGTTCGCACGGCGAATGGAAAGGCGAACGTTCGCCAGGCTTTTGCCTGTGGTTCGCACTGCGAACTTTAGCTTGTTTTGGTTTTGCCACTGTTCGACAGACGTTCGCACGGCGAATGGGGCAGCGAACCAGTGTTGGCTAGGCATTCGCTGGGAGCTTCGCACTGCGAATGAGTAGGGAGCACTCGCTGACTTCTTCGCATTGCGAACATGACAGATCCCCCAATTTGTTTCTTTCATAACTTTTACCTCTTTTATTCGTTGTGAGTGTTCTTGGTATCGTTGTGAAGCTATGAACACCCTCTAGCTAATGGTAGTGAGAAATATCAGGTTATTGCCCAATTAAATAAATCGGAGGGAACCGTGGATTGGTATAATTGGTGGTATATTGAATTATGTGTTTCCATTATGTGATTAATAACTATTTGCCTATGTTTTTATTGCTAAACATATTTGAATATGTATGCATGTTAAAATATGAAATAGGTAGAGTGAGGAATATTACCGTAAACAATTGTCGGATAGTGTGGAAATGACATAGTGACAACGCTCGTGCATGAGAGGCCGAGGCGTGTGTCTAGTAATCATAACCAGTTTATCTTACGGTGTAGTTTCATGAGACTCGAGCACCTCCTCTAAAACGTATGCACAATTACTTGGCAGGTTTGATTCCCGCGTGTAGTACGATTATAGCCTATATGGGAAAGAGACTTGTGATGGTTAACAGGCCATGAGAAGTGACGGTTCACGGTTAACAGGCCGATGATCCCGAATCCAATTCGTATGCCAAGTAACTACAAGGATCCATGACTCGGATCATCTTCTAGACGTAGAAGCGGACGGGAAAAGGGGATGCCTTGGTACGGTTATTGATTAGCGAGAGTTTTGAGTTAACAGGCTCAGGACTTACTTTGGTACTAGTGTTAGTTAACAGGCTCACTAGTGTGAATCCACATATGGCGTGTGTGTACTCAAAGTCATTTCCCTTTCCTTTTGACTTGAGTTAGAATGTTAGAACCTTGTAAAGCCGAGAGGACTATAAGATAGCGAACTCACTGAGATTTGATGTATCTCACCCCACGTTGTTGTTTACATCACAGGTACTACAGGTTCAGCGAAAGGTAAGGATAAAGTGGTTTAACTTTTCCTTACGGATCGTAGCTTTTGAGATGGCATGGCTTCCACTATGGCGTTTTATTTTGAGATCATTGTATTGATCTAGTTCTTAGTGTATTTTGGGACATCTTGTATATGTTATGCCGTAGACTTTAGAACTTTGTATTTAGGGCATTTAATGTATATAATGTGTTAACTAGGAACTTATAGTATTTCAGTACCAAATACTTGGATCTATATATAATATTTATGCTTTGATGTAGAGTTATATATATGGGTGTTATATGGAGGGCACGTGAACTTCGACGGGGATTACAGCCTCAGTCCCGTACACTAGACGAAAAGGTGTTTCCCCAGTTGTAGAGTGTGGAGTCGTGCGGTATGCCCATAGCACATTGTGCAGCTCCTCGACCCAGACCTTCTTCGTTTCATCCAGCCTTCGTTTGAGGCCTCGAAGGATGACCCGGTTCGCCGCTTCGGCTTGCCCGTTTGTCTGGGGATGTTCGACTGATGCGAAGTGTTGCTTCGTGCCTAGCTGGGCGACGAAGTCCTGGAACTTCTCGTCCGTGATTTGTGTCCCATTGTCCGTGACTATCGCTTGGGGACGCCAAAACGTGCAAGGATGTTTCGTTTGTAGAAACGCAGTATGTTGAGGGCAGTTATTTTGGCCTGAGCCTCTGCTTCTATCCATTTTGTGAAGTAGTCTACGCCCACTATTTGGTATTTGTTCTGATTTGATCCTACTACAAAGGGTCCAAGGATGTCTAGGCCCCACCAGGAAAATGGCCACGGGGAGGACATTGCTTTGAGCTCGTTAGGTGGAGCCAGATTCATGTCCTCGTGCCATTGGCATTTATCGTATTTCTTCACGTGTTATTTCGCGTCGTGCTGCCTGGTCGGCCAGTAATACCCTGCTCGGAGGGCCTTTTGGGCAAGGGACCTTCCACCGAGATGTTGGGCGTTGATCCCCTCTTGGATTTCGTGCAGGATGCGGGCGACCATCTCTTCCTCGATACACTTAAGCAACGGAATAGAGAATCCTCGCCTGTAGAGTTGATCCTCGACCAGGACGTAGGAGCACGCTCTTCGCCTAACTACGTTGCCCTCTTTTGGGTCGGACGGAAGTTCGTCTTTAGCGAGATAGTTGTAAACAGGGGTCATCCAACATTTTTTGTCGCCGATCACCTGTATGTCGAGGGTCGTGGAGGCCTTCTCGATACTGGGTCGAGGAAGTACTTCCTGTATGACGGATTTGTTTTCGCCTTTCTTTTTTGTGCTGGCTAGTTTGGATAGAATGTCTGCTCGCACGTTATGTTCGCGGGGAACATGTTTCACTTCTACTATTGCGAACTTCGCCATTTCCTTTTTGACCAGGGCTAAGTATTCGCTCAGGTTGTCATTTTTGGCTTGATATTATCCTCGGACCTGAAGGGCCACGAGTTGTGAATCTGTGCAAATGACGACTTCTTCTGTGGCCATGTCCTCGGCCAGGCGTAACCCAGCGAGGAAGGCCTCGTATTCAGCCTGGTTGTTCGAGGTTGGGAAGGACAGGGTGAGTGATACTTCGATGATGATTCCTTCGTTGCTTTCCAGTATGATGCTCGCGCCGCTCCCTGCCGAGCTTGAGGCACCATCCACAAAAATGGTCCATTTGTGCGCTTCGCTCGCGGGGGAGTCTGCAAATGTCATTTCTGCGATGAAGTCAGCCAGAGCCTGGGCTTTGAGAGCTTTCCTGCCTTCGTACCGGATGTCAAATTCGGATAGTTCAAGCGACCATTTGAGCATTCGACCGGCCATGTCTGGTCGTCCCATGTCTGGTCGTGAAATATATGGGCTTCTGTCCATCAAGAGTCTCGCAGATGAGTACGACGCTCACTGCTTCAGTTGCTACGGCGAGGTATAGGTACAAAGTTTCGCCATTGTCCGGGCGAGAGAGGACCGGTGGCTCTGAGAGTGCCCGTTTCAGATGGAGAAGAGCCTCGTCCCATTCCTCAGTCCATTCAAACGTTGCTTCCTTGCGGAGAAGTTTGAAGAATGGAAGGGCGTGCTGGGCAGATTTGGCCACGAAACGAGATAGTGACGCGAGCATCCCGTTGAGGGACTGGATGGATTTCTTTGACTTAGGCGTTGGAAACTCTGAGAATTCTCGCCATTTATCGGGGTTAGCCTCGATTCCCCGTTCTGTTAGATAGAAGCCGAGAAACTTCCCTGCCCGGACACCGAACGTGCACTTCTCCGGGTTCAAACGCATTTTGTATTTTCTGGCCTGTTCGAAGACCTTCCTTAAATGGGCAGTGTGATCGGTTTCCTCGTGGGATTTTAAGATCATGTCGTCCATGTAGACTTCGAGCATGTCGCCTATCTCTCCCCGGAAGACCTTGTTCATCATTCTTTGATAGGTCGCTCTGGCGTTCTTCAGGCCGAAGGGCATTACGTTGTAGTAATAGTTGCCCGATTCGGTCATGAAGGCCGTGTATTTTTTGTCGGCCATCGCCATTGGAATTTGATTATATCCTTAGTAGGCGTCCATGAACGATAAAAGTTTAAAACTGGCAGAATTATCAACAAGTTTATCAATATTGGGGAGGAGGTAGGCATCCTTCAGGCATGCCTTATTGAGATCGGTGTAATTAATGCACATTCGCCATTTTCCATTAGATTTTTTAACAAGTACAATGTTGGACAGCCAAGTGGTGTACTTGGCCTCCGAAATAAATTTGGCCTCGAGGAGGTTCTTTACAGCTTTTTCTGCAGCCTCCATTTTCTCCAGAGAATGCTTTCTCCTACGTTGTGCTACGGCCTTGACGGCCGGGTCAATTGTCAGCTAGTGGCAGGCGACGGATGGGTCCAAGCCGGGCATCTCGGCGGCGCTCCAGGCGAAGAGGTTGGCATTCTCACGGAGGCATGCCTTGAGCTGCTTCCTCGTGATGTCGGGCAGATCTGCTCCAATCTTTACTCCCCGCTGAGGGTCGTCACCAAACAGAACGATCTCAAAGTTGCCATCCGGGATTGGGCGCATCGGATGGGAGCCGCTGCTGGATGACGTAGATGAGTTGGCTGACGCTGCTCATTCCTCCTGTCAGTCTTCTTCGGGGAAGCGGCTGTCGAGGTCGATGGAGTCGACCTGGGGCAGAGGCTTGGCTTCCTCGGAGCTGCTTGGCAATGATGGCTTGCTCGATGTCTTTGACTTGGACGCAATGGCGTTGAGCCCCTTTGTTGCTGCTTTGAAACACCGTCGTGCAGCCTCGATATCTCCGTAGAGGGTGGCGACCATCCCTTTCGAAGTGTAATACTTCATCTTAAGGTGGACTGTTGAAGGCACTCCTACCAACTCGCCCAGAGTTGGTCTTCCGAATATGCACTGGTAAAGCGACGGGCAATCGATTACCAGAAATTATACCTTGACGGATCTGGCCGTCTCAGCTGATTCGAAGGTTACGATCAGCTCGACGTATCCCCATGGCTTGGTCACTGATTCGTTGAACCCCTGCAAATCAGACCCCACATAGGGGGTAAGGTGTGATTCCTCCAGCTGAAGTGTTGAAAACAGCTGGGAGTACATGATGTCGACCAAGATGCCCTGGTCGACGAGGATTCTGCGAACGTCAAAGTTCGCCATTCGGGATCTGACGAGCAAAGGTATGCTCGAGTTGGGAGACCCCCCGAGGAGTTCTTCCCGGTAGAAGGAGATGGGGATAGAGCCCTTTTGGGCCTGATCGAGCTTGATCACCTTATTGGAGCTTGTGTTGATCAAATGCTCGAATTTTCATTTCGCAGAGCCCACCGTGACTTTATTGAAGCCCCCCCCCCCCCCCCCGGAGATAACCATGGCAGAGGGAAACGTCTCCCACGGACTATGGGCCGCAAAATAAGCAGGGGCGTTGAGCCCGTCCGGGATGTAGAAGTCCTCTGGTTGCGATATGGACATAGCGACCTGGATGTTGGCTTCTTCCGAGGAGGATACTTCTTCCTCTATCTTCTTGGACTCCTAGGCGTCCTGCCAAGGAGTGTCCTTCTTCTTTGCGAACTATTTCAGGTGGCCGTCTCTGATCAGTATCTCAATGGCATCCTTTAGATGGATGTAGTCTTTAGTAGTGTGGCTGTGAATCTTGTGGAAACGGCAGTATTTTGACTTGTCTGTGTTGGGTCTGGTCGGCAGTTGTTTGGGGAAGCGGACCCCTGCCTGCTTGAATTTTGAGTTCGCATAATCGGACAGTATCTTCTCCCTGGAGACGGTCAGTGGGGTATAGTCGTGGAATCGCCCGGAGGGTCCCTTGTTGTCGCGGGATTCCCGAGGATGGTCCTCGCGCCTCCGTTTGCCTCGACGAGATGTTGAGGCTTCCTCGCCTCTGGAGGCCCACGCGTTCTCCTGATGGCGTGATGCTCGGGCGTTGCTGGTTGCAACCTTCTCCTCATACTGAATGTGCGATTGGGCTTTGAGGAGGAGGGCATCTAGGTTCCTCGGCGGTGCGAGACCGACGGCTTTAGAGAACTCGGAGCTCGGGCGGAGTCCTTGCTCGAGCAGAAACATTTTCATCTCATCCGTTGTAGGGACCTGTACTGCTTCTTTGTTGAACCTCTCGATATATGCGCAGAGAGGTTCGTCTTTCCCTTGGATTATGGCTCCAAGGGAGGCCTCAGTCTTGGGGTGACGGCGAGAAGCTGTGAAATGCCGCGAGAACATTCTGCCCAGTTGCCTCCATGAGGTAATGGACTCTTTGGGCAGCTGCTTGTACCAGGTCATTGCCCCTCTCCGAAGTGTGATCAGAAATATCTGGCACTTGATGGCGCCCTGTACGCCATGGTAGTCCAAAAGCGCATCGATGTTCTTGATGTGTTCGACGGGGTCAGTAGTCCCGTCGTATGTGCCCAGCGACGGGGGCTTCTCCAGGCCCTTAGGGAGACGGGTAGCCAAGATTTCCCGGGACAATGGGCTGTGAGGCTCATCGTCGCTGCTAGAACTGGTGAATGACGGGGACCGAAGGGTACGTTCGCGGCGGCGGTTCCTTCGGGGAGAAGGAGAGCGGCTCCTTCGGGGAGAAGGTGAACGGGCCCGGCCTTTAGATTTGACCGGGGGAGACTGCTCGTTCCTTCGAGTCCTCTTGTGGCCGAGAGAGTGCTTGTAACACCCCATTTTCGATAATTATTTTAATTGAGTTAATTACAGATTAATTATAATTTTGTGTAATTTATTGGATTGATGGGATGTGGTAGTTAAATAATCAATTGGAGTAGAAGTTAGTTGGAATAAATTAAAAGTAATTAGCATTATTGATAGTTAAATAATATGATTTATTAAATTTAATAAAGTGAATATAGTAGAATGATAGGAAAATAAGAAGTATTTAGTAGTATTTTTATTAAAATAAAAGATTGAGAATTTAGTGGAGAAATAAAGTTATAGAATATTTAGAAAAATAAGGGGAATTAAGTTATTATAAAAATAAAATAGGAAATAGAGATAAGTAAGGGTGGAATGGGAATAACTAAAATAAGGTACTAGGTTTTTAATCTAAAAGAAGGGTTAGAGAACTGAAAAGTGTCAGTACGTGTTTTTGGAAGTTAGAGCAAAAGAAGAGAAATTAGCTAGAGGTAGAAGAAGAGAAATTCAAGGGAGAATTACATCAATTGCTAGAATTACAAGGTAAGGGTGGGAATTTGGTTCAATAATAAGGGTGATGATTTTCATGAATTCTGCGTTTTTAGAAAAAATTGATGTTTTGCAATACTTGTTACCGTCGTTCATCTATGTATATGCAATAGTGTGTCCATTCTCCATCTATATATACACGCATAGTGGTTCGATTATCATATGAATATATGCGCATATAAATTGCTTCGAATATTGATAAAGTTGCTTCGACTAGTCTATGAAGTAGGTTATATATATTGCTTTGATGATCGAAAGAACCACGTTTCAAATATATTCAACTCAAGAATATGTTTCTAATTTATGCATTGTAGCCTCCAATTTGTACTGTAGCCAAATATATGCATGCACATGCCATTGTCGTGATTATATAAATATAGAACTGTGGATGCACATGCCATTGTCGTGATTATATACATGTCGTTGCCGTAATAATATACACGACATTACTGTGATTATATGCATATAAAACTGGTACCTATGATTTTTAACTTAAGAAATCTTTGCTAAGTTATAATTTTGGATAATTATTTATCATAGGAGTATCATGTATAAATTAATTTTATAATCAAATGGGCAGGTGTGGTATTAATTGATTTACTTTTAAGAAAACCGAAGCTATCGTGTGTATCGTTTGAAAAAAATAGGAATGCTTAGTATTAATTGAATTTACTGTTAAGACTACTGAATTGGGCATGCATATAATGGAGAAATATATACTTATATATATATGATTAGCTTAGACCAACATTGACATTGTCAAATTCTGTCGCCATCTGTTTTCTTTGTCTTGGCATATATTTGACACAATGCTTTTGTATATTTAACTTAGTTAACATATAGACAGAAAATAATTAAGCTACATATGTGGTGTTCTTTATTAACTAGTGTGTTTATTTATTAATTAGTGTGGTATTAATTAATTATAGAGTGGTGAGTATAGTTCTATGTGTTATTTTGGTGATAATTCTGGTGGTTATTTTGGCAATTATTTTGGTGATAATTTTGGTGATCATTTTGGTAATAATGTTGGCGATAGTTTGGTGACTATTTGATGATAATTTTGGTGATTAATTTGGTGATTATCTTGGTGATAAGGCATGTTATTATGAGTTCATGCATCATGGTGTACGGACTTCGGTCCGATTTTGGTGAGCCTTGATCCTATGGTGGGGGTCAAGTGCGAGTAGCTAATTCTATTGAGGAATTAGTGAAGCGTTGCCTAGGGTGATGGTAGCGATTTTGGTGTGCTCCGGTTCCAAGAGGGAATCGATCCTATGGTGGGGATCGTGGAGTGAAATGAACCTGAGTGTTCATAGTTTGGTACCACATGCATTTTGAGTCAGTTGTCGAGTACATTTGCATTTGTGTTGCATTTGGTGATTATTTTGATGTTATGTTGTGTGGATGAGAATACTCGTTATGCATATGTTGTTGTATTTGGTGCGTGATGTTGTTAGATTAATCTGCTTCCGATTGTCCTTTACCGTTATTATTGAATCGTATTCTCACCCCTTCTGTTTGAATGTTGCCTTTACATGGGCATCGTGCAGATACTCAGGAGTAGCTTTGACGGAAGTAAGTGGAAGGATAGCTCTTGAAGTGACTTCCGTAGTTTATCGCTTTTATTTAGTGGTTTCTTGCTCTGATCATGTAACATCGGGTGGGGATAAACGTTTGATTTAATTTTGGTGTTATTGTTGTCGATGTTATAAACTTTTTAGTTGTTGCGATTTTTAAGTTGTTTTAAGTTGATTGTCGTACTCCTTGGATTATGCCATTAAGTTGAAATCCATGAGACTTACCGTCTTGAGTTACAATACTATTGTGGTATGTTTATTAGTAATTCCGCTGCGATGATACCGTAAACTCTTGGGTGAGCACGCGATGACAGGTACTAAATGTCTTATTATATAAGTACTTGACCAAAATCAGATGTGTTGGATGTCGTGTAACATCCCAAGTACAAATCAGATGTGTTGGATGTCGTGTAACATCCCAGGTATGAATATGTACATTTGAATTCATTTTTATGGTAACCCGTGTTACGGAGCAGGTTATGTGTTTTGACATGTGTGACACCCTTGTGGTTATGTTTTCTAATTGAAATATTCGATTATTGTTTTGGGGGTATAGAAGGGTGTTACATTAGTGGTATCAGAGCAGGTCGGTCCGTCCGGCCAGGTTTTTATATGATATCAATTCCCTGTTAGTCGATGAGTGTATGTACACCGTCGATGCTTTGTTTCTTCTAATGTTGTTTGATGGTGTGCAGAATGGCTGGAAGAAATGATCGTGCTATTGCTGACGCTTTGGAATCGCTTGTCCAAGTGATGGCTCAAAATGCACAGAACAATCAGAATGGGGAAGCAGGAGGAGCTCTTGATGAGTTTCGCGCTTTGGGAAAATTTCAGAGGAACAATCCACCAACTTTCAAAGGTAGCCATGATCCAAAGGGTGCACAGGCATGGCTCAAAGTAATTGAGAAGATATTCCGAGTAATGGCTTGCACTGAGGCTCAGATGATACAATTTGGTACTCATATGCTGTCAGAGGAAGCTGAGGATTGGTGGGATAATGCGCGTTAGAGATTAGAAGATACTGGTACAGAGATAACTTGGGTTGTGTTCAAAAATGAATTCTTGGAGAAGTACTTTCCAGAGGATGTGCGTGGCAAGAAAGAGATGGAGTTCCTTGAGCTAAAGCAAGGGAATATGACTGTGGCAGAGTATGCAGACAAGTTTAAGGCGTTGGTGAAGTTCTGTCCTCATTACAACCGCGCTGATGTCGAGACTTCAAAATGTCTCAAGTTTGAGAATGGGCTGAGACCAGAGATTAAACAAGGTATTGGATACCAACAGATTCGTAGGTATGCTGAATTGGTGAATAAGAGTAGGATCTACGATGAGGATAGCAGAGCTCGATCTGCTCACTACAAGAATCTTAGTGAGAAGAAAGGGAAGGGATAATTTAGAGGGAAACCTTATGTGACTCCAGCTGACAAAGGGAAGCAGGAGGCTTTAGATGGGAAGAAGGCAAGTGGGGGAGGAGCTCCCGCTTCTGTCAAGTGCTTCAAGTGTGACGAGCTAGGCCACCGTGCTAATGAATGTAATAATAAGGTTCTGAGATGTTACAATTGTGGAAAAACAGGTCACCGTGTTGCAGAGTGCAAGAATGATGGTCCGACTTGTTACAATTGTAGTGAACAGGGTCATATCAGTACGCAATGTCAGAAGCCAAAGAAAACGGCCGCTACTGCTGCCCAGACTAAGGGTAGAGTGTTTACCTTGAGTGGTTCAGAGGTTCCCAAGACAGATAACTTAATCAGAGGTACTTGTTTCATTAATAATGTTGAGTTAATTGCTATTATTGATACTGGTGCTACTCATTCGTTTATTTCTCTTGAGTGTGCTACGAGATTGGGTTTAAAATTATCTTCTATGGTTGGGAGTATGGTTATCGATACCCCGGCTAATGGTTCTGTTACTACTGCATTAGTCTGTTTGTGTTGTCCTTTGACCGTTTATGGTAAGAACTTTGTGATGGACTTAGTCTGTCTACCTTTGCATCAAATCGATATTATCCTTGGAATGAACTGGTTGGAGTTCAACTATGTTCATATCGACTGCTACAACAAAACTGTGAGGTTCCCAGAGATTGGTGATTATGGAGAGCTGATGTTTTTATCTGCTAAGCAAATAGAAGAACTCTTAGAAGATGAGGCTCAGATGTTTGCAATGTTTGCATCATTGCAAGTTGACAATAAGGTAGCAAGTGTTGATCTGCCTGTTGTGTGCAATTTCCCAGATGTATTTCTAGATGATATCAATGACTTGCCACCAGAGCGTGAGATTGAGTTTTCCATTGATGTGGTACCTGGTACTAATCCTGTTTCGATGGCTCCGTATAGGATGTCAGCTACAGAGTTGAGTGAATTGAAGAAGCAGTTGGAAGAGTTGCTTGAGAAAAAGTTTATTCGATCAAGTGTTTCTCCATGGGGTGCACCGGTGTTGCTAGTTAAGAAGAAGGATGGCAGTATGAGGTTGTGTGTTGACTACAAACAATTGAATAAAGTTACTATCAAGAACAAGTATCCTCTTCCACGAATTGATGATCTGATGGATCAATTGGTGGGTGCTTGTGTGTTCAGCAAGATAGATTTGAGGTCAGGTTATCATCAGATTCGTGTGAAACCAGATGATATTCTGAAGACCGCATTCAGGACAAGGTATGGTCATTATGAGTATACAGTAATGCCGTTTGGAGTGTCTAATGCGCCAGGTGTGTTCATGGAGTATATGAATAGAATTTTCCATCCTTATCTGGATCAATTTGTGGTCGTATTCATCGATGACATCTTTATATATTCTAAGTCCGAGGAAGAACATGCAGAACATCTAAAAGTTGTATTGCAGGTGTTGAGAGACAAAAAGCTTTATGCCAAGTTGTCTAAGTGTGAATTCTGGTTAAAAGAGGTGAGTTTCCTCGGTCATGTGATTTCTAGTGGAGGAATTGATGTTGATCCGTCGAAAGTTGATGCTGTGTTGCAGTGGGAGACTCCAAAGTCTGCTACTGAGATTCGAAGTTTCCTTGGCTTAGCTGGTTATTATCGCAGGTTTATAGAAGGCTTTTCGAAGTTAGCACTGCCTTTGACTCAGTTGACTCGAAAGGGTCAAGCTTATGTGTGGGATGTTGCATGTGAAAAAAGTTTTGTAGAACTCAAGAAGAAATTGACGAGTGCTCCGGTATTGATCTTACCTAATCCGAGTGATTCTTTTGTAGTATATTGTGATGCGTCAAAGATGGGTCTTGGTGGTGTACTGATGCAGAATGGTCAGGTCGTTGCTTATGCTTCCAGACAATTGAAGGTTCATGAAAGGAATTATCCGACGCATGACTTAGAGTTGGCAGCTGTGGTTTTTGTTTTGAAGATTTGGAGGCATTATCTTTTTGGATCTAGGTTCGAAGTGTTCAGCGATCACAAGAGCCTGAAGTATCTGTTTGATCAGAAAGAGTTGAATATGAGGCAGAGGAGATGGCTTGAACTTCTGAAGGATTATGATTTTGAATTGAGTTACCATCCGGGTAAGGCTAATGTTGTGGCTGATGCGTTAAGTAGGAAGTCCTTACATATGTCAATGCTTATGATTCGAGAGTTAGAACTAATTGAACAATTCAGAGATATGAGTCTATTGTGTGAAGAAACTCCTAACAGTGTGAAGTTGGGTATGCTGAAGCTGACTAGTGGTATTCTCCAAGAAATCAGAGAAGGTCAAAAATCTGATTTCGGTTTGGTGGATCGTCTCACGTTAATAAACCAAGGTAACGGGGGTGATTTTCGGGTTGACGAGAATGGTGTGATGAGATTCAGAGATAGGGTGTGTGTTCCAGATGTGCCAGAAATTAAAAAGAGCATTCTTGAGGAAGGTCACAGAAGTGGGTTAAGTATTCATCCCGGTGCCATAAAAATGTATCAAGACTTGAAGAAATTGTTTTGGTGGCCAGGGATGAAGAAGGAAGTAGCTGAGTTTGTGTATGCTTGTGTGACTTGTCAGAAATCGAAGATTGAACATCAGAAGCCGTTAGGTCTGATGCAACCGTTGAATATTCTAGAGTGGAAATGGGATAGCATTTCCATGGATTTTGTGACGGGTCTACCGAAGACTTCGAAAGGATGTGATTCAATTTGGGTGATTGTTGATAGATTGACCAAATCGACTCATTTTATACCGATGAGGATCAATTATTCCTTGCAGAAGCTGGCCGAACTGTATATTGATGAGATTGTGAAACTGCATGGTATTCCTTCAAGTATTGTGTCGGATAGAGATCTGAGATTCACATCGAGATTCTGGGAGAGTTTACAAACAGCTTTGGGTAGTAAGCTGAGGTTGAGTTCTGCTTACCATCTGCAGACAGACGGTCAAACAGAGAGGATCATTCAGTCATTGGAAGATTTGTTGAGGGCTTGTGTGCTGGAACAAGGAGGTGCTTGGGATAACTACTTGTCGTTGATTGAGTTTACCTACAACAACAGTTATCATTCTAGTATTGGAATGGCGCCGTATGAGGCATTGTATAGTCGAAGGTGCAGAACTCCGTTGTGTTGGTATGAGTCAGGCGAGAGTACTGTGCTCGGACCTGAGATTGTTCACCAGACGACCGAAAAGATCAAGATGATCCAAGAAAAGATGAAAGCTTCACAGAGTCGTCAAAAAAGTTACCATGACAAGAGGAGGAAAGCACTTGAGTTCCAGGAGGGAGATCACGTATTTTTGAGAGTTACGCCAGTAACTGGTGTTGGTCGAGCTTTGAAGTCTCAAAAGCTCACATCACGTTTTGTTGGTCCGTACCAGATTTTACGGAGGATAGGAGAGGTGGCTTATCAGATTGCTTTGCCGCCGCCGCTTGCTAATCTTCATGATGTGTTTCACGTGTCTCAGTTGAGGAGATATATTCCGGATCCGTCTCATGTGATCCAAGTGGATGATGTACAGGTGAAAGATAATCTGACTGTGGAGGCATCGCCCATAAGGATAGAGGATCGAGAGGTGAGGCAGTTGCGGGGTAAAGAGATTGCCTTGGTGAAGGTAGTTTGGGGAGGACCAGCTGGTGGGAGCATGACTTGGGAGAGCGAAGTGCATATGAGAGAGTCGTATCCGACTCTATTTTCATCAGGTAATTTTCAAGGGCGAAAATTTCTTAAGTGGGGGAGATTTGTAACACCCCATTTTCAATAATTATTTTAATTGAGTTAATTACAGATTAATTATAATTTTGTGTAATTTATTGGATTGATGGGATGTGGTAGTTAAATAATCAATTGGAGTAGAAGTTAGTTGGAATAAATTAAAAGTAATTAGCATTATTGATAGTTAAATAATATGATTTATTAAATTTAATAAAGTGAATATAGTAGAATGATAGGAAAATAAGAAGTATTTAGTAGTATTTTT
Organism: Lathyrus tuberosus; assembly: GCA_022829125.1. Taxonomy (NCBI): domain Eukaryota; kingdom Viridiplantae; phylum Streptophyta; class Magnoliopsida; order Fabales; family Fabaceae; genus Lathyrus; species Lathyrus tuberosus. The sequence continues at coordinate 30,187 of JALAZF010000808.1, read as the reverse complement.
ATTAAAATAAAAGATTGAGAATTTAGTGGAGAAATAAAGTTATAGAATATTTAGAAAAATAAGGGGAATTAAGTTATTATAAAAATAAAATAGGAAATAGAGATAAGTAAGGGTGGAATGGGAATAACTAAAATAAGGTACTAGGTTTTTAATCTAAAAGAAGGGTTAGAGAACTGAAAAGTGTCAGTACGTGTTTTTGGAAGTTAGAGCAAAAGAAGAGAAATTGGCTAGAGGTAGAAGAAGAGAAATTCAAGGGAGAATTACATCAATTGCTAGAATTACAAGGTAAGGGTGGGAATTTGGTTCAATAATAAGGGTGATGATTTTCATGAATTCTGCGTTTTTAGAAAAAATTGATGTTTTGCAATACTTGTTACCGTCGTTCATCTATGTATATGCAATAGTGTGTCCATTCTCCATCTATATATACACGCATAGTGGTTCGATTATCATATGAATATATGCGCATATAAATTGCTTCGAGTATTGATAAAGTTGCTTCGACTAGTCTATGAAGTAGGTTATATATATTGCTTTGATGATCGAAAGAACCACGTTTCAAATATATTCAACTCAAGAATATGTTTCTAATTTATGCATTGTAGCCTCCAATTTGTACTGTAGCCAAATATATGCATGCACATGCCATTGTCGTGATTATATAAATATAGAACTGTGGATGCACATGCCATTGTCGTGATTATATACATGTCGTTGCCGTAATAATATACACGTCGTTACTGTGATTATATGCATATAAAACTGGTACCTATGATTTTTAACTTAAGAAATCTCTGCTAAGTTATAATTTTGGATAATTATTTATCATAGGAGTATCATGTATAAATTAATTTTATAATCAAATGGGCAGGTGTGGTATTAATTGATTTACTTTTAAGAAAACCGAAGCTATCGTGTGTATCGTTTGAAAAAAATAGGAATGCTTAGTATTAATTGAATTTACTGTTAAGACTACTGAATTGGGCATGCATATAATGGAGAAATATATACTTATATATATATGATTAGCTTAGACCAACATTGACATTGTCAAATTCTGTCGCCATCTGTTTTCTTTGTCTTGGCATATATTTGACACAATGCTTTTGTATATTTAACTTAGTTAACATATAGACAGAAAATAATTAAGCTACATATGTGGTGTTCTTTATTAACTAGTGTGTTTATTTATTAATTAGTGTGGTATTAATTAATTATAGAGTGGTGAGTATAGTTCTATGTGTTATTTTGGTGATAATTCTGGTGGTTATTTTGGCAATTGTTTTGGTGATAATTTTGGTGATCATTTTGGTAATAATGTTGGCGATAGTTTGGTGACTATTTGATGATAATTTTGGTGATTAATTTGGTGATTATCTTGGTGATAAGGCATGTTATTATGAGTTCATGCATCATGGTGTACGGACTTCGGTCCGATTTTGGTGAGCCTTGATCCTATGGTGGGGGTCAAGTGCGAGTAGCTAATTCTATTGAGGAATTAGTGAAGCGTTGCCTAGGGTGATGGTAGCGATTTTGGTGTGCTCCGGTTCCAAGAAGGAATCGATCCTATGGTGTGGATCGTGGAGTGAAATGAACCTGAGTGTTCATAGTTTGGTACCACATGCATTTTGAGTCAGTTGTCGAGTACATTTGCATTTGTGTTGCATTTGGTGATTATTTTGATGTTATGTTGTGTGGATGAGAATACTCGCTATGCATATGTTGTTGTATTTGGTGTGTGATGTTGTTAGATTAATCTGCTTCCGATTGTCCTTTACCGTTATTATTGAATCGTATTCTCACCCCTTCTGTTTGAATGTTGCCTTTACATGGGCATCGTGCAGATACTCAGGAGTAGCTTTGACGGAAGTAAGTGGAAGGATAGCTCTTGAAGTGACTTCCGTAGTTTATCGCTTTTATTTAGTGGTTTCTTGCTCTGATCATGTAACATCGGGTGGGGATAAACGTTTGATTTAATTTTGGTGTTATTGTTGTCGATGTTATAAACTTTTTAGTTGTTGCGATTTTTAAGTTGTTTTAAGTTGATTGTCGTACTCCTTGGATTATGCCATTAAGTTGAAATCCATGAGACTTACCGTCTTGAGTTACAATACTATTGTGGTATGTTTATTAGTAATTCCGCTGCGATGATACCGTAAACTCTTGGGTGAGCACGCGATGACAGGTACTAAATGTCTTATTATATAAGTACTTGACCAAAATCAGATGTGTTGGATGTCGTGTAACATCCCAAGTACAAATCAGATGTGTTGGATGTCGTGTAACATCCCAGGTATGAATATGTACATTTGAATTCATTTTTATGGTAACCCGTGTTACGGAGCAGGTTATGTGTTTTGACGTGTGTGACACCCTTGTGGTTATGTTTTCTAATTGAAATATTCGATTATTGTTTTGGGGGTATAGAAGGGTGTTACAGTGCTGGTCATGCGGGGAAACCTGGTCACGCTTCCAGGCTGCGCGAGGGTCAGGCTCTTGGCGCAGTCTCCGGTCGATATCTCTCCGGAGATGCGGGCTCTTTGATCGTCGCTGGTTCCTCTGCGGAGGAGGGGATCTTGGACGGTTGGACTCCTATAATGCCCCAATCCTTTCGTTTTGCTATAGGATCAGGGTGTTGGTTTTGTTGATCGCCTCCAGGAGGGCTTCCACGGTCGGGTCGGCCTTGGGCAGAACAGGAATGTGCTGGACGTCCAGCAAGGGCTGATCGTTGTTGTGGTCACGAGGGGTGGGGGGAAGGAGAAGTTGTGGCTCCGTCCCTCAGAAGACGGGCATCTCGGAGAAGAGATGATGGGCCGTCAACGTCAGTCTTATTGATGGGGAGGACAACGGTTTGGAGAGCACCTTTGGCGTGATCTTGAGAGGCCATGACGATGATTTTGAAAGTTGCTTTTGATCTTCGATTTATGGGGAAAGAAAGATGGGGAAAACAATTCTTCCCATAGACGGCGCCACTGATCGTGAAGGCTGGATCAGATCCTGTAGAAGTGGGCCACCAAGTACGTCCGAGATGATGGTCGTATAGAGAGGAGGAGGGGGTGTACATGCAAGGCACTCCGACGCTAAAGTAAGAAAGGGTCAGAGAAAAGGGGCGAGTACAAAGTATTAGTTCGTAGGGTGAATATTGGATACCTGACCCTCTCAAGCGAGAGGGTTTATATAGAGCCCCCAGCGCGTGGCCAACGGTCCTATTTTTGGAGCGAAATAACCATTTTCCCGAAGAATAGGTAACTACCCAAACTAGCCGTTATGTCGGGCAGGGTGCTGAAAACTAGCCGATATGTCGGGCATAGGCACAGTTTCGGGCATCTGCCCATAGCTGTTCGGGGAGTGGGCGAACCGTGCGTAACGGGCATTGTTCCGGGGAGGAGCGATGCAGTTCCTGCCCGGTTAGAGGGGCAGAAAGGTAATTTTTCCCCCTTTGTGGATTGGACTTAGGCAATTTGGGCCGCTCTGGAGTAGAAGTGGATTGGGCCATGTCTAGCCGTTGGTCCAGTCCAGAACAATATTTATTTTACTTTGATTTATTTTAAATATATTATTTTTTTATGTATTTTAATATATTTTAATTAAATATTTTCGAGTATATTTTTTATATATTGTGGAATTTGGTTGGACTCATTTTAGAGTTTTTGATAACTTGTATGAATATTTGAAAATTTTAGTTGAATTCTTTAGAAAATATGATAGTGTAATATAATATAAAAAATTGGGGGGCTCTATTTAAAGAACCCAAATGAATATGATGAATGTGGATGCTTTTACCTCTTTCTTTTTTCAATTTACATATTTAAATGTACCCATTTTACATTAATACTTATTTATTTTACATCAATCTTCATTTTTTTCTTTTATTTGAATTCTCGAACACTCTGATGTTGACAGATTCGATAATTTTTTCATCCTTTAGAGCTAAGCCTCGCAGAATCAATACAAGTTGCAATTTGGATTTCATAACTTCATACCTAAAGTGATTTCTCTACGACTGGCAGTCTACAACGACAATGTCAACAATTTTAAAAATTTGTCCATCTTTTTGAATCTAAGCCTCACAAAGAAAATCACATTTCAATTAGGACTACATACTTTTGGAATTTGACAACGCTTTCGTTGTTGTCAGTCTACAACTACGATGTTGATAGTTTCAAAGATTGTTCATACCTCCAAATCTAAGCCTTGTGAAGCCAATGCTGTGTTTGATATGGACTCCACACTTTCGGATTTGAAAGTATTTACTACAATTTTCAAAGATGCAATGTCTAAAAGAAAAAAAATGAACTTGTTAGGATGATATAGGAGGAAGATTAAGGAAGATAGAGAAATACAGAGTATTTAGCAATCATAAAAAACCAAAATGGTTAATTTTACAGTTTTTTTTTGTTAAAACACATAGTCTGCTTTTTTTTAATTAAAAAACATAAGTTGAATTAATCTAGACAACTGAAATCATTGTTTGTCACATGGTAAATATTTATCAAAGGAACGAGATCAAATGGAGGATAAGCAAATGGAGCGGATCTAGACTCGATTTTGAAGGGACGAGTTAGGCTTAACCTACATTCTAATATGGTATCAGATCATCTTTCAAGATCTATTAGGTGTGATGGGTGTGGTTTTTAAGAGATAAGTTAGCATTAACCATAAGCAAATATATTCAAGATACGTTAGGCTATATCTTATTAGGTTTCGGTTATCAGATCATCCGGCATTTATATCCATACTTGACATGTATAGTCCTAGACTTGAGAATGTGTGCTAAAGAGTCCCAGATTTAAAATGGTATGTTCTCGATATATGTTTATAAGTGAGTACAATACTCACCTTACAAGTTAGATTTGTAGGAATAATTTAGGCCTAACTCGAATTCTAAGACGTATTAAACCTTTGATATGTTTAATATCCTTTTTGGTCCAATATCTTAACCTTAGGGTTCCCTTTGATCCCTTAACTTAAAAAAGGTCCATATTGGTCCTATAAACTTTCAAAATGTATCATATTAGTCTTTTTTCATCTAATTAGCGACGGGAAAATTTCAAAAATCAATCGCTAGTTTGACAAAAAGGACTAACATGATACGTTTTGAAAACTTAAGGGACCAATATGGATCTTTTTTAGTTAAGGGACTAAAATTATCTTTTAGGTTAAGATACGGGACAGAAAAGGGTATTAAACCTTTGATATATTTCAAAGTTGTAATTTATAATAAGATAATAAACTAGTTTAAATAGAGATAAATCTAAACTTAACGTGCTTACTTAATGGGCCACATATTAATAAAATAAAATAACTATAAATGTTATTATTTACAGAATAATATTTACAACATTCCTCCTTAAGGTGGTCAACGTATCAATCATTTTAAGCTTGCAAGTAAGTTAGTTAAATTATTCCGTTGGTAAACCCTTTGTAAAGACAATCGTCAATTGATGCTTAAAAGGTATGTAGGTGGTAGGTATCAATCCATTATCCAAACTTTTCTTTGTAGAAATTTTAGTCAATCTTAAGGTGTTTTGTCATGTCATGTTAAACTGGATTATGTGCAATACTCATGACTAATTTATCATCAAAAAACAACTTTAAAGAGCATTAACATTGTATCTTTGAATCTTCTACCACTTGTTTTCATCCATAATTGTTTATAAATTCCTAAGGTCCATGCTCTAAATTATGCTTCAGTGTTTGATCGAGCAACTACACTTTACTTTTTACTCCTCAAAGCAACAAGGTTTATATAGAACATCATGACCTATTGTCATACCCCAAATTTTGACCACTAAGATTTCCCATCATTGTGCAAATCATCATCACTATATGGATAAACCATTAGTCTCCCCAAAGATGGGTGAGCATCCACTACAATCAGACTTAGGGTTTCAAGCCCTCTCAGAGCTCTTAGACAAAGAATCAATCAAGAAATGACATGATCTTCAACTTGTCTAGCCTCTCAAACATCCATAAAGGATCAAGAGGACTCCCACTTCAAGTATTAAGCATAAGGCTTCTCCCTTCTAGGTGGATCAAGCCTCAAGATCGCCAGTGTCACAAAATTAGGGTTTTGGTTGACCAGGGCCTCCAGATGGGAATTTTCCTCTGGGCATGAGCCAATGCTTCAAATCATAACCTAATATACCCCATGGAACCTCATGGACCCCATCATCAAGTCAATTTAGCCTTAGGGGATGCATTCACTAAAAATCAGGAATTAGGGTTTCTTGACCTAATTCACCCCTAAGTTGACTTTTGGGACAAATCATGAGCCAAGACCTCAAGAGGGGATTTGAGGGTCTCTAATAAACCACATTGGTCTATTTGAAACAATGGATTGATCCAAGAAGCTTGACCAACAAGTTTCAATTTCATCTGAACCACAATTAGGGTTTCGCGAGAAAAGTCAACTGTACCTTTGACTTTTGACCAAGACATGCTCCCAAACCCCAGGACATGATTCAATACACCTATAATACCTATGAAATCAATCCATCAAGTTTGATTTAGGTCAAAGACTTAATTTCATAGAGGATCGCACAGTTTAGAATTCATCTGACCAAAAGTCAACTGTGCACAAAAGTCAAACTTTGACTTTTTGAGATTTTTCACAATTAAGGTTCTTTGACCCCAAAATGATGTTAATGTGTGATTGGAATCATAATTCATCAAGAAAAATCAAGAAAAGTGGGATAACTTGTAAAAGGGGTAACCATAAAAAACTTATAAAATTTTCTAAGTTATGGAACAAAGTGGCTAGGGTACTAACTTTGGAGGATCATAACTCCTAAACCACAAGGCCATTTTTCCCATCCAAAGCTGGATTTGTAGCTCTCATTACCCTTTACAAAAGCTTCAACTACCACTCATTCCAATTCCCCGTGGATTTTAAATTATGGAATGATCAAAATCACAAAAAGTGAAAATGACACTTTTTTCCAACACTTAGTGAAATTTTCACTAAGTCAGAATCTGCCTTCACTTTTTTCCAAATGTAGGGGCATTTTTCACTTGGATCCAAAAAGTATCAAAACCAATTATGATCAAATAATTATTGTATCATATGAGGGCTTTCCAAAATGGCAAAGAACTCCATTCCACTTGAGCCATGAGATATGATAATGGCAATATGCCTTGCTGAAAACTGCCAAGGCTAGGCAGAATTTTGCACTTTTGCTCGATTTGGCAAAATCAGATAATTCCAAGCCTTGTCATCACTTTGGACACATCTGAGGATCAAATCTAAAGGGAACAAACACTGATCCAAGCCTCCAAAGTCTTTGGAACAAGAAGTAGCATGCCAAACCTAGAAATCCCTAAAAGAGGGACAAGACTCCAATTTTGGATTGGAGCATTTAATGGATGCACCAAGGTGGCATGGACTGACACATTTGCAACTGAATTAAGTCAAGAATGATCCAACAACTAGGGAACCACAGCTCTGTGCTCTAACCTCTAGTCAATGGCTAGAGGAGACTTGGATTCCTATTGATCAACATTGGCCAAACCTCTGCTGCAATTGCCATTCACTATTGATCCCAAAACAAACTTGCTCTACTATAAATAGAGCTCATTTATGCTCAGTTTGAGTACACCAAAGCCATCAAACAGATGCTTTCCTCAAAATCATCTTCTCACTTCCAAATTTGCCTTCCAAAGCAAGTCATTATCGGGTTTTGAGTTTGAGAGCAATTCCAACCAAACCAATCATACACACACACCTCATAAACATCATATAGAAGTGACCCAAACACTCACATAACATCTGGAACACCAAAATCACAAAATCACTAGCTAATTGCTCAAGCCTTTGACAAATTTACAGTTGGGGTGCCATCTCAAGTTCCAGATCATTTAAATCCATTCCAAGCATCCAGACACACTCCATGGCACCAAGCTATCCAGATCATTGGAACCTAGCTGTAACACCTCTAACCCAAAATACGATCACCAGCTGCAAGAGGTGAGCATGAGCTCTTCTAACTGTATGATCCATGCATTTTTGCTGCACAATAATTTGGCCATATGTTCATAATCATGCATAGACTGTTTACCCTCAATCAATTGCTTTGTATGAATCGTGTATGGAATTTATGAACCTTCATGCAGAATTTAGGGTTCTTGACATTTCTCTTTGATTTCTTATTCTATGCTTAAAATAAATGAAATTAAAGACCATAGACATGATCGTGAGGTTGAAACGAGTAGATTGATATGTAGATTGCATGATATAATCAAGTATTCAGTGAGATTGGATAGAAAATGCAAATCTGCAGAAACAGAGGAAGGGCGTGTGTTCTTGCCATGTTCTTGGCGCCCTTTTTCAAATATTTGAATTTTTGAATTTTGTGATTTTATTTAATTGATTCAAAAATTAATTTCTCTCTGAGTTTTAATGATTTTGAGTTGATTCTTTTTTTAATAATTCACAAAAATGTTAAAATATTTTATTTTACCAAAAAATACCAAAAATATTATTTATTTCATATAATTGATATTTTTGCCAAGAATTAATATTTTAATTGTTTTTGACTTTTAAAATATTTTTTCCTTTTTGATTTTGCAAAGTTTAATGATTTCTAATCATTTTGTAGGTCAAAACATGATTTTTGAAACATTAATCCAAGATCACAATTTGTTTTCCACATGTTAAACAATTTTGATCATTTTAATTGAATTTTTTATTCAATTAAAATACATTTTGGAAACAAATTAGGGTTTTGATTAATTCAACCCTCATCAAACCTTTTAAAAACATTTTGGGGCCTCTAATAGAGTGTAAGACCCAATCCTTTGTAAATACAAATCTATTTTGGGCCTCAAATGTTGTATAAGTCCCGTTGTATTTCAAAAGTTCGGCGCGATCATCGCCCGTTTAAAACAAACCATCTGGACCTCTCCTCGAGCTATAAGACCCATTCAAAACTCTTTGGGCCTCTAATAGAGTGTAAGATCCAATCCCCTTTTAACCAAAACAATTTTGGGCCTCAGATATTGTATAAGTCCCTCTGCGTTAAAAGAAAATCTCGGCGCGATCGCCAGTTCAAAAATCAAACCCTTGGGCCTACCCTCGTGTTATAAGCCCCATTCTTTTTCTTTCAATCACTTTGGGCCTCTTGAGAGAGTGTAAGACCCATCCCCTTGTACAGAAAACCTTTCTTGGGCCTCAGTCACTTGTATAAGTCCCTGTACAAAACGGCAGTGCGATCACTGATAAAACCCTGGGCCTCTCCTTGAGCTGTAAGGCCCAATTTTCCTTTCAAAAGCACTTTGATTTTGTAACATACTGTTATTTTCAATTTCTTTGTTGAACAACTAACCAAACATCATGGAAGCTCTACAACCGAGTAAGTGTTTACTCGCTTTCATTTACTGCTTTCATATGTATATAACTGTATTGTGGGGCTGTTTCACTGTAAGTCTTCTTTCATAAACTCATATCGACTGTGTAATACTAGTATAGATATTTAGAGTTTCCCCGGTAACTACGTCTAGATCTAGACAAAACCTCGTCTCCTTACATCCGACGTTCTCCCGGATATTTCAACATAACCTAAACCATGAGAATTTTCTTTTACGCCAATTTTAGATAACTAGATCTAAGAAATCTCCCCCTTGAACAGTTCATATACAGAAGGCCAATGTTCCAAGTGAAACCCCTTCTGGAACTGTTCATCTGCCTCCTATTGGGCTTAGTGCAAGGACCCACAGGCTTCCTAAAAGCATCCCCGCCTCCTCTTGGGCGTTGTACAAGGACCCGTCGGCTTCTTAGAAGTTTTCACAACCTCCTCTTAGACTTCGTATAATGATTCTTCCTCCGGGAAGATAGCCTCCTCTAGGGCTTCGTACAAATTGTCCCTTCGGCTTCTTAAAAGTTTTTCTCGCCTCCTCTTGGGCTTCGTACAAATTGTCCCGATGACCTCTTAAAGGTATAGGAACAAAAATTAGTCATCTTAATAGAACAGCCTTTCAAAGAGTCTAGATCTTTCTACCGTGAACGTACTGTCTCTTGATCTCTCTTAAGCATAGTACAAAAGATAAAACTCTAGACTTGGACAGTCTAATCTCCTTGAGTCTCGAAGACATTCTCAAGTTCCTTTCCAAAATAGGAAAAAAACACCGTAGACTTGGGCAGTCTCAATACCCTTCGGATTCCCCGTTTCCTTAAAGAACAGGAAATAATCTCGGTCCTCAGATCAAATCCATGAGTACAACATTACCCATATAAGAACTGATTTTCCCTTTTAACCAACATACTGGACCTATCACTCAACTGAAATAGTAACCCTAGCCTCCTCTTGGGCTTTGTACAATGATTTTTCCCAGCAGAGGTAACCTTTGCAACCTCCATCTCGGGTTTCGTACGAGATACAAAATCACTCTCTTGTTGAGTATAAAAGACTCTCTTGTTGAGTCAACCTGTTTAGCCTTCATCTCGGGCTTTGTACGAGATACAAAACACTCTCTTGTTGAGTATAAAAGACTCTCTTGTTGAGTCAAACCTTTGTAGCCTCCATCTCGGGCTTCGTACGAGATACAAATCACTCTCTTGTTGAGTATAAAAGACTTTCTTGTTGAGTCAAACATTTTTAGCCTTCATCTCGGGCTTTGTACGAGATACAAAACACTCTCTTGTTGAGTATAAAAGACTCTCTTGTTGAGTCAAACCTTTTTAGCCTTCATCTCGGGCTTCGTACGAGATACAAAAACACTCTCTTGTTGAGTATAAAAGACTCTCTTGTTGAGTCAATCCTCTTTTAGCCTTCATCTCGGGCTTGTACGAGATACAAAACACTCTCTTGTTGAGTATAAAAAGACTCTCTTGTTGAGTCGATCACCTTTAGCCTCTATCTCGGGCTTTGTACGAGATACAAATCACTCTCTTGGTGAGTATAAAAGACTCTCTTGTTGAGTCAAACCCGTTTAGCCTCCGTCTTGGGCGTCGTACAAGACACATATAAAAACACTCTCTTGTTGAGTCAAACCCTTTTAGCCTCCATCTTGGGCGTTGTGCAAGACACATATAAAAACACTCTCTTGTTGAGTCAACCCTTTTAGCCTCTATCTCGGGCTTCGTACAAGACATAAAAGCATCTTCTTGTTGGGTCAATAGCCTCCTCTTAGGCTTTGTATAAAGAAATCCCCGTTTGATTCAATCAACCTTTTAGCATCAAATCATGCTTTGGTCATAACATGCAAACATCAACAACTCCTTTTCCCTCATCTAATTGTTGTAAGCGGCAAGCCTCTGGATTATTTACATCCATGCCACTGTCCCTCTTTTAGCATGAGAAATTCCTAAGGAAAGATGGCATTACTCTAAACTGAGTTAAAGTCTTTTCCTTCAGGTTGAAAATCCCCTATAAAGAAAATTATGGCATTGCTGGATTCGCATATCCCAGTTAAAGTAATTCTCCTTTATAATCAGTCACCCAACAGTTGTGCCAAACAGACCAAATATTCCCCTTTAGAGATGACAAATTTTCTTTAAAGTCAACACCCTTTTAGCTTCACAACTTGGGCTTCGAACAAGATACATATAGACCCTTCAGCTTCACATCTTGGGCTTTGAACAAGATACAAACCACCTTTAGCTTCATGTCTTGGGCTTTGAACAAGACACCAAAACACCATTTCCTCCCATAGAATAGGACGAACTACGATCGCTCTGATTTCCCTATCCCGGGAATACGTAGGCATAAGATTGGCAAAGAATCTTAGCGAGCACACTAATAAAAAAATCCCAAAGTCCCCTACCTCCAGCCAATCTAGCGCAGTATCCCAATAAATTCCCCATGAATAATCCCGGTATTTCGTTTTGAACAAAATAAGCAGAGAGAGACCCACGAACTAAAGTCGCATCTGTAAACCAACAGTTTTGACTGTTTAACCTCAGTTTGCAAGCAGGGTTAGTTGGAGACATCTATTTCCCTTCCTTCATCAGCTTCAATAGGATAAAAAATGAATCGAACTGTAGTACCAAAGCGATAGTGATTCGAAACCACAAAAACCGAGCTACACCTATTTAGTACATGAATATAATGACTACATCTAACCCCAATAATAGAAATTTTATCCACGCTTACACATGGTTAACATAACAGTTAGCCTTTCCAGAGAAGTTGACTTTGAAAAAGGGATTTACCCTATCACCTGAGCAGCGCTTTTGCCTTCAGACTTCCTTTCTTATCGTCCTGTTGTAGACTAGAGTGAACCTATTCCAATTTTGTACTCATCTGATCGGCTGAAGCTCCATTTGTATTGAACTAAAAACTTCTATTTATAGGCAAAATTCGGAGGCTCTCGGTGGGTGCACCGTTCTTGCGCCCAACGCGCCTACCCTGCTCTGACAACTCTGACCAACATGCTTTATTCTTCAGTAAGCAACACTTGTATTTTTCCACGTGTCTGTGGTCGCCTTTACTCTCTTAGCACGCCACTGTCATACACTAATTTTGTCCCAAGATTTTTTTTTTCATTTTTTGCATACATGGTTTGTTTTTGCATTTTTGTCATAAAATAATTGATTATTTTCTCTAATTAAGAATAATCATGAACATTTGCATTCATTTGACTTATTTTTATCAAGTCTCTAATTTTCACATAAAACAAAAAACAAAAGAAAGTGTATCTTAATTCATTTATTCTCATGGTAATTCATGCATTTGCATCATCATATAATTATACATCATTCATTCATTTACATCACAATTAAAAGTCAATAAAAATTCATGACTTTGATTCTAAAGGACAAAATTTGTGCACACTTCATTTGCCAAAACCTCATGCTTCTACACATGATAGAACTCAAGACAAATGCACATTTACATCAGTAAATTTACACTACATTGCAAAATTTTCAAATCCAAATTCACATCTAAATGAAATTACAACAAATGAAATTCAAATTAATGATCACACTTTGTGCACTTTCTCACAATCCATATCCTATCTTTTAACCTAATTCTAAGGCCTATAAATCAAGTCACGTTCTCATCGAAAATTACACAAGAATCATACACAAAACAGACTCAAAGGCTTGCACAAATCACTCTCCAAATTTCAAGTTTCTTCATCTTTAAGAAACTTTGAAAAAAGCTTGAAACTCTAAATTGGTTTGTTAATCTCTTCTTGTTAATGATAAAATTCAAAATTCAATACTAAGAGTATTGTGTCGGCATTACACAAACGATTCCATTCATATTCAGTTCAAATAAATTGAATTCGAATTTGAAAAAGTTGTCCAAAACGCTGAAATTATGATGGAATGAGATAGAGGAGATCGCAAGCAGCTCGAATCTAAAGAGAAAAGAAAAAAAAAACTCACATCGCTAGAGCCTCATTGGAGCTTGGCTGAAAACTGCATATCTCGTCGAAAAGTTCATATCGTTCTTCATGTTTTTTTACTCAGGTAGCCTCCAACTCTCAGCATTTTGTTGATTTCTTGACATATTCATTTTTATGCACTTGTTACACATCATATCCCTCATTCAATTGCACAAAACCACACTAATTTGAGATTTAAGGTTTATCAATGCATGAGAGTTCTTAAACTCAAGAACACTCAAATTTAGATTTCTTGATTTTGTACATGTTTCAAGTAGCAAATTATACAAACAACATCGCAATTTCGTTCTGAGCATGTATCAATGTTTATTCTTATCTGAAATTGCGTATCACGGGCGGATCGAAGCCATTGTCGTCAGCGGTGGCTGACCGAAATTTGTCCATTTTGAAGACTTTTCAAGTGATTATGATCATGGAATTAAGTTTGTCTTGATTTTTTGTGTGATTTCGTATATTCGCTTGTTAATTTCCACTTATTTTTCAAATTTTGGTTGAATTGGAGTGTAGAGTTTTTCTTTTCATTTTGCACAATAAACACAGTCTGAGGTTGGGGAAGATGAAGTCTCCCCATACTTTCTTATTACTCCACGCACCCTAGGCTCTATTTTGGGCCTCTGGGCTCAATTTCTTTCTCACACCCCCAGGCTGATAGTCCCCCATTTTTTAATTTATTTGTTTTTTTATTTGGCCTTGGGCCCAATTACTCGATTAGTCTTTTCTTTGTTAACATACTCCTTGTATATTTTTGACCCCCCCCCCCCCCCCCTAATTTTTTTATTTTAATTTGTATATATAAAAATACCAAAAAAATAAAAATAATAAAAACCATTAAAATCAATCTTCCTAAAAAAACGCTTGATCAACATTAAGTAATTTTTTAAACATTTCACCACTCCTTCATCAAATTCAAAACCATTTCATAATCAAATCAATTTCATATAAATGCGAATCAAACACTTCATCAACATCAAGTCATTTTTAAATCAAACCAAAGCCATTTAAATTAATTATTTTAAACATTTTCATAATGATCAGATTAAAAAGGACTAGTTTGACGTAATATCCAATCCTAGTTTCAAATACTTTGGTACAAGCTGTAATTAGCTTGCCCGCTCGAGTATTTGTGTTCCGCTTAAAATTCATCGAACGCCTTGAAACCTTTTGCAATAAAACTGGATTAAAAAGTAGTTATACGTAATATCTAATCCTAGTCTCGAATACTCTGGTACAAGCCATAATTAGCTTTCTCGCTTGAGTATTTGTCTTCCGCTTAAAATTAATTAAACGCTTCAAACCTTTTGCAGTCAAAATGGATTAAAAAGGACTAGTTAGATGTAATATTCAATCCTAATCTAGAATACTTGGGTACAAGCCGTAATTATTTTGCTTGCTCGAGTATTTGTCTTCCACCTAAAAATAACTCAACCAATCATTATATTTTCCCGCCTTAGCGCGATGCCAGACTTTTCACAAGCAAACAATGTTTTATCCATTATACCTCCATATAAACATACACTTAAGTATTCAGTATGCTAGAATACAAGCAACGTTTAACCACTAGGATGTGATCAAATAAGATCCATTCTACCACGATACAAACAAACCCTTAAGCCACACATGCGCGAGCATACAAGCAACGCTTAACCGCTAGAATGCGACCTAAACATCGTTCATTAAAATTACCCAACATATACATGATTTTCTACTAGGAAATATGTAGGTTTGAATTCCTCATCGCATCTGAGAATACGTAGGAGCGAGATTCAACGTCTCGTCAAGCACTATAATAAAAAATACAAAAAAAATCTTTTTCTTGCTACGAACTACGTAACTTTGAATTCCTCATTGCATCTGAGGATACGTAGGAGCAAGACTCGCAATCTTGTCAAACACCCTAATAAAAATTTATTTTTAGTCCTTTTCCTATTTTCATTTCAAACTTTTAATAACTAGAAGAAAACAAATAAATGAACGCTAACACTTATTCGTAAAATTAACTAAATGGTTCCCGTTGAGTACAACGGGTGTGAGGGGTGCTATTACCTTCCCCTCGCATAACCGAATCCTGAACCAGCATTTGGTTGCGACAACCATTTTATTTTTCCTTTATGTGTCTTATCGATATTTTCCTTTTCCTTTTGGAATAAATAAACTTCGATGGCGACTCTGTTGTATTTTGGGTGTTCGTTAAGCCCGGGTTTCTTTTGCATCGCGACAACTACTTCTTTGACTAGCACGCTAACCTTTACTTGAATTTGAAGTACTTGTACTAGTGTTGCTACATAGCCCTATTGTACTCCTAGCGCACCCGTATATGGGGCTTAGCGAGCCTTTCTTTTCCAGGGTTTTTCTTTTGCTTGTTTTCTTCATGTTGAATCATGGTTTTCTAATTCTTTTCACCCGTTGTTGATAAATTCATTCAAGAAAAGAATAACCTATGTTTCTTTATTTTTCATAGATAAATTGAGAGGTTTTTGCAATTATTGATTATGAAATAAGCCAATAAGTGTCAATGTTTTGAATGTAATGATCAAATCTAGTACTAATCAACTCTCCCCAACTAACCATTTTGTTTCTCCTCAAACAAAATGATCAAATGATTAAAAAATTGTTGCATGTTTCTTTCAATAGGTTGACTAACTTATGGTCAAGAGTTTTTGAAGTTGTATTTATGGCATAATGATCTTTTTTTTTTCAAATGCAAGTTCATAATCAATATCATGACTATCCATGAACCATAATATATAGATGAATATTTTGCTTTACCGAAGTAATATTTTTTAAAACAATTCAACGTCAACAGTTGATCATTCATCAAGATTGTGATCTCATTGAGTATCTCTCAATGGTTAGTAGTTCCCTCAAAAAATCAGACAATACATATATTATAGTAATACTTTGTATTTAGTCTCAGCATTATCACAAAATATATCATCAATCATGGATCACTAAACTCTTTTTTTAGGTTGTAACATGGTTGGGCTTAAAAAAAATATTGGTATATATTTGGATACAAAAGCCTAAATAGGTTCGCATGTTTCTATTGATATCTTCTAGACCTATTGATTCTCGTTGGTTATGGTGAGGTGGTGGGGTTAGTATTTCGCGGTTGTTGGCCATATTTGTCGTATCATGCGGTTACGACCAACATAGTAATTCTTTAATGGACTCTCTACACGACAATGATAGTATTCTTGGAAATCAACTTCTTACACCCTGCCCAGTTCTATAATTAATCGTGGAAAAGCGATAAGAAATTTTGATATTGCATGTACAATCTCCAATATCTTATAAAAAAATTATTCATGCCACATCTACCTTCTACTGAGTTATAATGAACAAAATGAATTGTGTTGTTTGCAAACTTGCCGAGGAGGGTTTAGCTTAGGAGTGACATTGTGTAAAAGGAAAATTAATCACATTTAGGCTTTTGCTGTGAGCAGGTTTGGCCTTGGGCCAAGGCAACCAAGCCCATGGGCCAGAGCCTCCGATGATAACCACAACCACTGCCATTCCCTTTGAGTCTTATAAAGTGTCCTTCCCCTCTCTCTAAAATAAAAGAGAAAAATAAAATGAAAAAAAAATTCAAGGTTAGTTGCTCAGTATTTTATGAATTTGGATCCTCTACTGCCCTTTTTGTGTTGCCCTATCTCCTTTTCTAATCCAATGGAAACATGAGACAAATGTATGGTTGATATTGGAGCTGAATGGAAACATGAGAGAAATTAATGGAGAGGATCTAAATCCGTATTTTATTATAACTTAATATTTATAATTTGCCCAGGGTCTCTAAAAAGTCAGGACCAACCCTAGTTGTGAGGTTGGACTTTTTGAACTGGATAGGTTTACCCAACTAACCTATCTCATAAATCGCATTCTAAATGCAAATATCGGTGACTATTTTATCATAGTTCCAATTATTTATAGGAACTTCCCATTAGAATGCATCCAATTCTCCTTGAAGTAAGTCACAAGTATCTTCTAGGTAATCTTGTATAGCGTCTATGTCATATGAAATTGTCTTTCCTCTTACCAATGTTGTTCTTTCAAGCATTGCATTTTCTCTTGCATGTTTGGCATTAATGAAGAATTCCCTTATGATATCAGCATTGATTTCATCTGAGGGATGTGCTAAAATTTACCATCCTCTACTATTTATTTCTTGTATGAATTTGAAAAAATCTCCTAGGTCTTCCAGTTGAATTCTTCTTTTAGTCACCATTTGTCTACTCCTAAGTTCTTCGAAAACTTCTTCATGATCTAGACCATTGAATCAATTTCTATCATAGGGTATTTTAGTTTATTCTATCCCATTTTGTCTTTTCTGTCCCATAACGGATTTCTTTGGGGCCATATGCACAAAATCAAATGAAAAAGATATATTTTTATATTGTGCTTAGTTCAATGATATAAATATATGAGTGGAAGCTTTGAACTCCATGGACACACTGTTCTGCATTTGTATTCTCACTAGGCGAGGCTTATAACTCGCCTATTGCAGCAACTTTTTTCAGACCATTAATTTTTTTGTTGAATGATGAGTATAACAGTGGTGCTAGAACATAAGCATGTGGTGTTTTTGATGTTAACATAAGATTTATCAACATGCATTGGGGATAAAATTTTGTTCAAGGGGGATATATCTTGGACCAGATGTCTAAGTCAATGTGTTCAACATCTTATACCAAAATTGATAGATAAGAAACAAGATGATTAAACATAATGCAATAAAAACACAAGAGAATTGTTAACCTAGTTCAATGCAATAACACCTACATCTGGGGGGATTCCAACCCAAAAAAGGAATTCCACTCTCAATAGAATTAGTACAAAATGTCTTAGATTAACAACCCTTTATAAATGCCTTTCTTTTTAATCCACCAGGATTGTGCCTGGTTCAGTCCTTTCACTGACGAATTGAGTGATTTCTTGAGGCTCTACATAGTGGTGAAGCCCCTTACTCTAGAGGTTCATCTTGCTTTTTACTCCAATTCGATAGAGCATTCTAGCTTTTATATGATTCGATTCCTAAAGCATCTGTATTGGCCTCAATTTCGTTCTACCATCAATTCATACCGCCTCAATCTAGGTCCCCTCTCTAGCGACGAGGTTACGATGAAGAAGGATGTGCATTCCATATACTAGGGACTTGGTTCTGAAGAGGGGTTCGGGTCTGGTGAGGTGTCTTATTAAAAAGTTGCTACTATTGTATCTATGAAAACCTCTGTTTTGTTCAGAATCATTCTAAGTAAAAAAAGATGGAGATCCTTTTTAGGTTACTTTCCCCACCTACCAGGCAGCTTCTTTGTTCTCTCTGGCTGCTGCCAGCAGAGGGGGTGTCCTGGTTGTAGGTAATCCCTCCAAGGATAGGGACACTTGGAAGGGAAAGTGTGAAGATATGGAGCATATGTACTAAGCCTTGAAAAAGGAGTTGGCCCATCTGCATGGTAAGATCAAGCTTGTAGAGGCTTTATAAGAAGAGGCGAAGGTCCACGACTCTCCTTTAACCCTGGCCTCTTGGATCATTGAGTTGGTGTCCTCCCTTGAGGTAGAGAAAAAACACAATTAAGAAATCTCCAATGTTGTTGCTGAGGTAGGCCATTTTGCATATGAGGCTTGAAAAACTCTTTAACATGAAAAGTAGACTCATGTTAAGGCTCTAAAATCTCATGAAGATGAGGTGGTCACTATGACGGAGAGTTTTTATGAGTCCCTTCAACCTACTATCCAGGTGTATAGGGTCCTTGGTCAAGCAGTTGATCAGGCAAAGAAACTCTACTTGGGTATTCCTATCACTGTTGAAGGATTGAACCCTTTCAAGACTGCTTTAGAGGGGACTTCCGAGGATATTCAGGGAGCATCGTATTCAAGCACAGAAGCTTGATTATTTTCTCTTATTTGTTTGTTGTTTTTTTTCTTTCTTGTAATTTTTGCTAAGATTTCATGCCATGGCTATGACAACAATATATATATATATATATATATATATATATATATATATATATATATATGTAACAAACACGCAAGGGTTAGGGTTGATAAGAAAAAAACAAAGGGAAAAACAACAATGATTGATTATAACTGCTATTTTTTACTCTCTATAAAACAGATTACAAGTACTCAAGAATAACAAATAACCCTCTCACCCTAATTAGGTTTTGTCACACCACACCTAAGATGAGAGACTAGTATGCTATTTATAATAAAACCTAACATACTAAACTAATGGGCTTTTTAACAATTACCCATTACAAGCTAACTTAAACAATTCGATCCTTAACATAAGGCCCAATCCGATAGCTACACACTAGAACACACTTCGACTACAGCATGTGAGCAGACTTCGACGACATACTAACTAGAGTTTGATCCAATATCTTACAAATATCCACCTTGGATCTAACTCTATAACATCAAGAAACAAACTAGTTTTCTTCATGCAGCTTTATCAACTTCATACAGTGGAAAAATTGCAACTAGGCAACGTCTTGGTGATCAATGATCTGTCGAAACCTTCAGAACTTGGACTTCTCCACGCTCGATTACCCCTCTGATGAAATGCAGCCTCACATCAATGTCCTTGGTTCGCTCATGATAGGCTAAATTCTTTGACGGGTGTATTGCACTTTGACTATCACATTTAACAATGATACTTCGACCTTGAAGTTTTAGCTCCTTTGCAAAACCTTCAAGCCACAATGTTTCCTTCACAGCTTCAGTTAGGGCAATATATTCCGCTTCAGTGGTTGATAAGGCAACAACCTTCTGAAGTGTTGCTTTCCCACTACATTAGCATATGGAATGCTATTCATATAAGCTTTATCGACATCACTATCGGGACACTGATCTATACTCAACTTGAATTAAGGGTTTGTCAGAGTCACAACAGGCTTTGAATTCGATATACCATACTTTTCGAGAATCTTCTGTAGGTATGCCTCTTGAGATAAGCATAACTTCGACTGCTTTCTATCTCTTCAGATGTCAATCCCAAGAATCCTGGGCGCAGCTCCCAGATCCTTCATTTCGAACTCTTTATTGAGTTCAGCCTTCACCCTCATTACATCTTTGACATTGTTGCTTGCTATTAGAATATCATCCATATAGAGCAATAAAATAACAAATGAATTACCTGGTTGAAATCTGAAGTAAACACAGTGGTCAAATTGACTTCTGATGAAACTTATGCGTGCCATGAACTTGTCGAATCTCCTATTGCACTGTCAAGGAGATTATTTCAGTCCATATAAAGATCTCTTCAGTTTGCACACATAATCTTCCTTCCCCTTTTTGACATACCCTTCAGGTTGCCTCATCAAGATTGTTTCATCTAGATCACCATATAAGAATGCAGTCTTCACATCCATCTATTCCAGTTCAAGGTCGAACTGTGCCACTGTGGCAAGCAACATTCAAATAGACATGTGTTTCACAACAAGAGAGAACACATCATTGAAGTCGATACCTTCTTTTTGAGTGAATCCCCTAGCGACCAATCTTGCCTTGTATCTCTTCGACACCACTCATTCGATTCCTTCCTTAACTTTGAAAATCCATTTACAACTGACTAACCTGGCTCAACAAATTTCTTAATCAGTTCCCATGTGTTGTTATCATGAAGAGATATCATCTCATCATCCATGGCCTTCAGCCATTCAGTCTTCTTTCGACTCCTCATAACTTCCTTATAGTCTCTAGGTTCTTCGTCAAAAACCTCACTTGCAGAGATTAAGGCATAAGCTATAAGATCTGCATACCCAAGTCTCTGAGGTGGCTTGATAAATCTACTCGACCTGTCTCTTGCTAGCAGGTAGTCATTAGCAGGTTTTCATCTGGGAAAATTCATTAAAAACTACATCTCGACTGGTGATACACTTCCTGTAACCTAGCTCTAGGCACCATAGCTGATAAGCTTTGACTCCTTCAGGGTATACCATGAACATGCATTTCAGAGCTCTAGGTTCGACCTTGTCTTGCCTAATATGAGCATAGCCCACACATCTAAATACTCCCAGTCTCTCGAGACTAGGTAGATGTCCCGACCAAAAGGTGTCTTCATATCTAATGCAGTTGAAGGACTTCTGTTTAACAGATATGTTGCTGTCGAAATAGCCTCAGTCCAAAACACCTTCTATAACCCAACACTAGTCAACATGCATCTAACTCTTTCCAAAATAGATCGATTAAACCTTTCCGCCAAACCATTTTGTTGTGGAGTACATGCAATAGTTTTGTGCCTTGCAATGCCTGAGGCAGCACAAAAACTATCAAACGCCTCATTACAAAATTCAAGGCCATTGTCGGTCCTCAACCTTTTGACCTTTTTGCCAGTCTGATTTTCGACCAGAGTCTTCCAACCTTTAAAATTCTCAAAAGTTTCATCCTTAGTCTTTTGGATGAATACCCATAACTTTCTGGAATAATCATCGACTATGGATAGAAAATACCTTGCTCCTGAATGTGATGGACACATTGCAGGCCCCCAAAGATCAGCATGGATATAATTAAGAGATCCTTAAGTTTTTTGTTTGCCTTTGTTGAACTTCACTCTGCAAGATTTTCCAAGTACACGGGGTTCACAAAATTTCATCTTTTCGACTTTGTCTCCTCTAAGCATATTTTGTTTCCCTAATTCGACCAGACCCCTTTCACTGACATGGCCCAATCTCATGTGCCAAATTTCTGTCGTCGACAAAGGTTTCGTCGATACAATATTTGTCAAACCACTTACAACTTTAGCCTCAAGGGTATACAAGCCTTGTTTCTTCACGCCTCTCAAGACTTCCTTCGATCCCTTCATGACTCTTAGAATACTTTTCTCTCCTTAAAAAAGATATCCCTCTTATCGAATTCACCAAGAGAAATCAAATTTCTCTTCAAATCAGGTACATACCTGACTTCAGTCAATAACTTTATTGACTCGTCATGGAGCTTGAATCTCACAGATCGAATACCTGCAATTCTGAAAGCTTTGTTGTTTCCCAACAGCACTGATCCACCATCTTGATCACATAGCTCCTCGAACAAGTATTTGTTTGGAGTCATGTGCCAAGTGCAACCTGAATCCATAATCCACTTCTTTCTTGAGTCTCTGCTTGAAACCACAAGGACATCAGATGAGTCGAAGTCATCTTGAACAATGGCTGCGTTGCCATTATCTTTACCTCCATGATTTTTCAGGCGTTCATGGCACACCTTTCTTGTATGACCCTCCTTCTTATAGTGATAGCATCGAATACCAGATGTTTCGCCACTATAAGACTTCTGCTGACTTTTACCTTTCTTCTTGTCGAACTTACCATCCTTTCGCAAGAATTTTCCCTTAACGGCCAAACCTTCTCCCATCGTCAAAGGTTTATGCTCCTTTCGTTCGTTCAGGTCCTTATAATACAAGGCTGATTGAACTTCTTCAAAGCTCACAAACTCCCTTCCATACAGGAGAGTTTCTTTGAAGTGAGCATGGGTTCTGGGAAAAGCACATAACAGCAACAGTGCTTGATCTTCATCATCGATCTTCACATCAATATTTTCAAGATCAAGAATCAGCTTGTTGAACATATCCAACTGCTCAGCCAACACTTTGTCTTCACTCATCTTGAATAAATACAAAGCTTGCTTCAGGTAGAGTCGATTCACCAGAGATTTGGTCATGTACAAACTTTCAAGTTTCAACCATAACCTCGAAGCCGTCGTCTCCTTTGATACTTGTCGAAGAACCTTATCAGCAAGGCTCAACAATATTGCGCTGTGGGTTTTTTCTATCATGGACGTCTTTTCTTTTTCCGTTAACACAACATCAATGGTTGCCTCTCCCTTCAACGCTTCCAAACAAACCTGCTGAACCAGTAGAGCTTTCATCTTCAAGCGCCACAGACCGAAGTCGTTCACTCCGGTGAACTTTTCAATCTCATACTTTGTTGAAGGCATCTTCTCCACGCTCACCGCACCAATTTGTTGTGAATTATGATGCCTTTAAACAAAGTATTAACGGTTTATTTATAGGCAAGAAACACGCAAGGGTTAGGGTTGACAAGGAAAAAAACAAAGGGAAAAACAACAAGGATTGTTTATACCTGCTATTCTTTACTTTCTCTATAAAACAGATTACAAGTACTCAAGAATAACAAATAACCCTCTCACTCTAATTAGGTTTTGTCATACCACATCTAAGATGAGAGACTAGTATGCAATTTATAATAAAACCTAACATACTAAACTAATGGGCTTTTTAACAATTACACATTACAAGCTAGCTTAGGGTACAAGCTAACTTAAACAATTGGATCTTTAACAAAAGGCCCAATCCGACAGCTACACACTAGAACACACTTCGACTACAGCATGTAGGTCTTCGACTACAGCATGTGAGCAGACTTCGACGACATGCTAACTAGTGTTTGATCAAATATCTCACACACACACATACACAAATACAGATATATATATATATATATATATATATATATAGGGCTCATATCCTATAAGAATGCCATTTTTATGTATGAACGTGAGAATGAATCTCAATCATTAGATTTTAAAATAAATGGAGGAGATTATGTGTGGTTTTTGTTTTTCTCTCTCCTCCATTATTAAAATAAATGATGGAGGAGAGAAAAAAAAACTGACACATAATCTCCACAATTTATTTTAAAATCTAATGGTTCAAATTCATTCTCATGTTCTCACGTAAAAATGGCATTCTCATATGATACGTTCCATCTCTCTCTCTCTCTCTCTCTCTCTCTCTCTCTCTATATATATATATATATATTATATATATATATATATATATATATATATATATACATACTAGTAAGAAACTCGTGCCATCGCACGGGTCCCGTCTGGATTCACATTATACGTCTCTCACTCTCATTTGTCAATTTTATATACATTTATATATTTACAAACATAGTAAGTGCATTGAACTCGTGTGTCTATTTATAAAAAATATTTGTAATTTGTTCCGATTTATAATAATAATTGTATAATTAGTATAATTAGTTGAATTTTTTCCGTTTATAAAAATATTTGTAACTTATTCCCGTTTAAAAAAATGATTGTAACATATTTTCGTATATAAAAATATTTATATCAACATGTAGACTTTTTCCCGTTTATAAGCGCAATGAACCCGTGTGACAATTTATAAAGCAATTTTTAACTTATTCATGTTAAAAACAATTGTATTAATACTTGAATTTTTCTCCTTTATAAAAATATTTGTAACTTATTCCCTTTTATAAAAATATTTGTAACATATTCCTGTTTATAAAATTATTGTGACTTTTTCTCGTTTATAAGCACTTTGAAGTCGCGTGTCCATTTATAAAAATATTTGTAATGTATTCTCATTTATACAAATAATTGTATCAATAGTTGACTTTTTTCCATTTATAAAATTATTTGTAACTTATTCCCGTTTATAAAAATAATTCTAACTTATTCCAGTTTATAAAAATGATTGTATCAATAAATTTGTACCATTTATCATTTTTTTTTTAATGATTATCATTTATCATTAAATTTTCATGACTATCTTTTATCATTTTTTTATCATGATTACGATTATAAAGTTAATTTAAAAAGATTTTGATAAGTTTTAGTAATTTTATAAGTTTAAAAAAAATTACAAAATTTCAATTGATTTTGTTTTTTTATTAACCTTTTTCTAAAAATCTAAATAATTTCAAAATATATTTTATTTCAAATAAGAATTTAAATAATTACAAAATATATTTTATTCGTATGTTTTTAGAATGAAAAACTAAATATTTATTGTATCATCTCAAATTTATTCATTCAACAGTGATAAATATGTGTCTCATATTTAAATATGTTTATAAGTAAATGTCATTTATTTGTGATTAATATAAAATTTATTATTTTAGTTAGGGGTGGCAAAACGGGTTGGGCCCGTCGGGACAACCCTTTAACCCACCATTTTTTACGGTTCGGAGCGAGGTTTTCAGCTCAGTGTCTTAAGTTGCCCCGCCCCGCCTAACCCACTTTTAAAACGGGCCGAAGGCCGGGCGGGTTTTGCCCACAGGATTTTTATTTAAATTTTCTTTTACTTGGAATTAAAACAATATTAACATGGTATGGATTAGACATACTTTTAAAATACCCCTCATTTCTTCAAACCATAATATTCATTTTTCACATAATCACAAACACCTCATTTTGAAGACACTAACAGGTCTCTACTTCGTTCTTTATTTTCACTCATAGGAGGAAAAGTCTTTATTGCAAAACATAGAGAATATATTCTTTTCTATTTTCTATTACTCGTTGTCATTGGAGTCGGGTTCTAGAGCTATAAGTTAAGTTTTGTACATAGGAGTTTGTTTCTGATTATGGTAATAAAGTTTTGATTTTTGGGGTTTAATGTGTTTGTTTTAAGTTTTTGGTATTATAGTTACGTTGTTTGTTTATGTTTAAGAATATGACATTTGCATTGAAATTTATTAAAGTTTTACAATGCATTGTTAAAATCTGTCGGCCTCTTTTGTAATGATTAACTATTTTATAAATTATGTAGTAAATCAAATTGTAAAAAAAATTGGCGGGCCGGCCCGCCAACCCGCCCTCTCGTTAGTAAACGGGACGGACTTGACTTTTGAGTTCGGACGTCTAAGTTGGTCCGTCCTGCCCCGCCTCGATTTTGAACGGGTTTAAATGGGACAGACCTAAACGGGGCGGACTGCCCCCTTTGCCACCCCTAATTTTAATGTCTAGTTAATTTGATTAAAGTAAAATTAATATTATATAGAATAAAGACAATCTTTAAAGACAAACTTAATAGTACGATATAATATAAAGATTATTAAAATATATATAAAGATTATTAAAATATTTAATTAGATAGACTAAATTATATTTTTAAGATAATAAATTTTCTCTACCTTCTCCTATTTATTCTAAACACAAACATGCATAATTAATAATAATATAACTACTCATAATTGTATAATAACTTCCACTAAACTATCCTCATTAATATAATAATTGTCACTTAAAATTATTAGTGATCCCTTAGGATTCCTAGCTCCACTTAATTATGATTAAGTTGGAGGTAGGAGAGACATTAGGCTCTCAATCCATACATGACGACATTAGGTAGACTTCGCTCCTAATCCTGACCTTAGGGCCACAATGCATAATAACTTATAAGACCGAGTTTCCCTTAGACCTTCCGTGCGTCGTTCTCTTATCTTTTCTCTCAGCTAAGAAACAAAACTGAGTGACTCCTCGTCCTCAACTAAAAGAAAATGCAACAGAAAATGACGATGTCGTAATCTCAACTATGAGGAAGTTGAGTGACTCTTTGTCAACCACAAGATGAAAACGATGTCGTGATCCCAACTATAAGGAAGTTGAGTGACTCTTCATCCACCACAAAGTAAGACAGGAAAGGGAGGAAACAAGATCAAAGTATCACTGAATTGACACCCAAGCCACGTATACAACTAGAAGTGAAAACTCCTCACTCAACAATAAATTGTAAGCAACAATGCTAAACCCTAAGCATGCTCCATACAAGGGCACAAGTGGTACCTAACGGAGAAGGTATGTTGCCTCTTCAAAGCGCGCAACAAGCTCGAGACTCAAAGGGAGAAGATTCCATAGTGGAAGAGAATCAAGCTATCAAGTACTTCAGGCAAGTAAGATGATCCAACAGTCAAGTATCTAACATCAAGTTCAAAACATGTCAGAATTTAATAAGAATCAAATGCAAGCAACTATCATCAAAAGCAATCAACAAGGAGAACCAGAATTAATATCAGGAATCGGTTCAAACAATATTAGGGACTAAGCATAATCTGCATCAAGAAATCTCATCAGTCCAAATAAGGTTATGAAAAATATTCCACACAAAATCTCCACAAGAGAAACTATCAGAAGTCTAAACAAAGTTTAATCAACTCGTTCCACTAAAGAAAATCCAAAAGAAATGAACCAGAAATTAGTTTAATCAAAATTAGCAATGAACTAAAATCAGTGTTGAGATTAAAAATCAAAATGACATTTTAAAAACTAAATTGAAAATCTAACTAAGCAAAATTAATTTGTACCTTAAAATTAATATCAAATTCTAAAATTGTAAACCAATTCTAAGGAAGATCTAATTCTAAAATTATAAACTAAATCTAATTCTAAAATTATATCTAAAACAAAAACCAATTCCAAGATTATTATCTAGATCTAAAAACTAATATCTAAATTAATTATCCTAAACCAAAGTTAATTATCTAAACTAATTAAATACCTAATTACCTAAAACTAAATCCATAACCAAGGGGGGGGTGGGCAGTATTAGGGAGGTGTGAATAAGAATCCATGGAGCGTGGGCCTTGTTAAAGCTCAAAGAGTCTCCATCCAGGGGGTTCATTAATGGTAAACCGGTGAGAAAATTAAAAAGAACACGGGCTTGGGAAACCCGGTCCAAGCTCTCCAAAACTTAACCTAAAACAAGGACTCAGCTTACTACACATTGCCTTCAGCTCATCTTCCTCATCGTTCCAACACCCTTCTTCCTCTGCATTCAAATCACACCGCAACAACCATCCTCCCTCCGTCTCGCTCGCTCATGGCGCTCTTTTATCCTCCTCTCTGTTTGCATCATTTCCGTCGAAGCTGCGCCATCGCGACGTCATGGAAACGACTCCTCGCTCTTCCACCCTGTGGCCTTACACTGGCGGCGGTGGAGATAACAACGGCCTACATCGTATGAAGCAACTCTTTGCATGAAATCAAATTACACACAGAAACAAAGCTAACGGCATAAGTCTAACACAAACAAAATTGATGAAGAAGACGGAGTAACGAAACCTTTACCTGGTATGCGCGATTTCTTCTTCGCTCTTTCTTTCGATTCGTTGCTCTTCCTCTTCCACTTTCTTGGCTCGGTTGCGTTCAATTTGTTGTTATCGTCGTGTTTCTAATCTTCAAAATCGTTCTTTGCCTCGCATTCTTCTTCCTACTCAATCTTCTCTGTTTGTTGTTTCTCCGAGTGCGTTTGTTATTATTGATGCAATGTGTTGTGAATCATTGTTACTGGTTGTTGAACTTGAGTCGATGCCGTGAATTTGCAGGTGGACGAAGAAATATTGACGAAGGTTGATTGCAGTCACTTTGAATCGCAAGTGGTTGTGAAATTGGTTGAACACTGGTCTTGCAGGTGAATTAAAGTGTTGATGTGGTTTCTGCAGATTTTGAATCAGTGAAGATGAAAGAATTGAAGATGTTAATATTTTGCAGGTTTTTCAATTTGATGAGAGTTGAAGCTTATTGATGAAGAAATGGAGGATTTGAGGAGGAAGTCGAAGATGGCGAGAAAGATGATTGTTGCTGGTGTTATCGGTTCGTTTTGCAGATTGAAAGGTAATTGCCGAAACAAGCTCTTGGAATGTATATCACGGTTCAATGGTGAAGATGGAAGAAATTGAAGATGATGAAGTTGTAGAAGAATGGCGAAGAGATCAAGATGAAGGATGGTTTGTGATGTTTTCTCAAATGCAGAATTCAGAGAGAGATTTGGGTCAGGATTCTGTTAGGTTTTGGTTAGGATTCTGTTGGAGGTTTTTTGGCTGTTATTGAATTGAGTTTTGTAGTTTGTTATGAGCTTTTTTGAGTTCTATTATGAGCTATGTATCTTTTCAATGAATTTCCTACTGATATGAAAATTAGTTCTGCTGTTATTGTATATTTTTTCCTGCGATGTATTTCTTTTTTTTCTGTTTGGACACTGTTACCCGCTTCTAAATATTTTTGTGTATACACTTTTCCACTGTTATGCCAGATACTTTTCATGCGCTACAAATTGATGTGGACTTGTTTAATGATGTACTTTTAATTTTCATGTGCCATTTTCCTGCGCACTTGATGTAGTTAATTTTTCCTGGCCATTATGTACTTTTTCTTCTGTAAAGTACCTCTTTTTTTCCTGCTATGAATTATTCACACTGTCATGAATTTAAGTTCCTGCAGCATGTTGTTTTCTTTCTTGGAACTCTGTTGCTATTAGTTGTGTTAAGTTAGGAAATTAGTTGGATTTGGATTTTGGTTGGTGTTTGATATTGGATAATTTAGTTTGAAATGGGTAAAAAAATGGATATGGATTTTGACTTTAAATGTGGATATGAACTAAATTGGATAAAATGGCTTAAAAGAACAGTCTAGAATGTGGATCCAACAAATGGTAAAAAATAGATAAGAAGTGCATTGGTTTCTTAACATGGATATGAATTGGAATGGTCAAAATGGATACCCAAACATTGTTATAGGTTTTGGATGTGGATAATGAAATGGATAGTACTATTTGGATTTGAAACCATGGATTTAAAATTGAAAAGTGGATTTGCGATAGTTATGAATAGATTTATGTCGATATAAAAATGGTTATGAATGGATTATTGGATATGAATTATGATGGCTTTGTATTTCGAATTCCAAATAGCCCACATGACTAATCTCAACACGTTTTAAGAAATTTCACCCGTTGAACACTTTTGATCCCCTAAATCAACTTCAAATCCAAAACTTACATTCTTAATGAACCCCCAATTCCAATCTACGCTCCACTTTAACTTGCATTACAAGCCATAATCAATGAGCAAATGGGAGGACAACAATGCCTCAACCACAACATGAGTCCACACCCTGATCTCTTGCGCCATAACACAATATGTTGCAAACCAGTCCACATATACATTGCCTTTATGACCAACGATCTCCACACGGGAATAATTCCCTGAAGAAAACTTGAAGATGAAGACAAAATATGAAGTGGGAAGAACATGACCAGCCAGAGGTCTTTGACATGAAAAGAGAGAGA